>CP110837.1:11269110-12469110 GCA_028411795.1 Euphorbia peplus | reverse complement strand
GCAGCCTTCTCTCTTTCAGCAAGGCGTGCGTCCTCAGCATCCTGAGCTTCCTTCTCAGAGCCATCCTTAGGTTTCTCAGCAACGATCTTGCCAGAATGTTTAACACTGATTGTTGTTTGAACCATAGTGGGAAGAGGTTCTGAGACAACCACCTTCTCAACAGTCAGGACCAACTTACTTGATCCTTTCTTTCCTTTGCCCTTTCTGGCAGCTTTCTTACCTTTCTGAACTGTATCATCAACAATTTCCTTCTGAGCAATACTCACAGAGGAGCCCTTCTCATTCTTCTTTGGAGTCACACCAAAGTTAAGGTTCTTGAAGGTATGCATCTTCAGAACCGTACTCCTGCTTGTTACACCAACTTCTGACACATCTACAGACGCAGCTTCAAACAGCCTCGTCAGAAGGGAACCATAAGCCAGGGCACTTACAGTAGTGACATTCTCTTCTTGAGCTTGTTCAGCAACATGAGGAACCACTTCAGCAGCTCTGGGAGAAACATCTTCTACTACATCAGGAGATGTCACTACAGGAGCTTGAACTACATCTTCATCAAGAGCTCTACTATCTGCAGGGTTAGTCTCATCAAACTGTACATGAACAGATTCATCTAAAGTTTGAGTCCTCTTATTAAAAACCCTATATGCTTTACTATGTGTTGAGTAACCAAGAAAAATGGCCTCATCTGCCTTTGAATCAAACTTTGAAAGATATTCTTTTGTATTCAAAACATAACACTTACAACCAAAGGTTCTGAAATAACCTATTTTAGGCTTTCGACCTTTCCAGAGTTCATAAGGGGTCTTGTTCAGAATGCTTCTGATTAGCACTCTATTCAGAACATAGCAAGCTGTGTTGACAGCTTCTCCCCAAAAATACTTTGGAAGCCTTCTTTCATTGATCATAGTTCTGGCAATCTCAACCAGAGTCCTATTCTTCCTTTCAACTACCCCATTTTGTTGAGGAGTTCTGGGAGCAGAAAAGTTATGATCAATTCCCTTGGTTTCACAGAATTCTTCAAACATAAAGTTTTTGAATTCTCCACCATTATCACTTCTGACATGAACAACCTTTTCATTCCTTTCATTCTCAAGTTTCTTTATCAGAACTGAGAAACATCCAAGTGACTCATCTTTGCTAGACAGCAAGATGACCTAAGTGAATCTTGAATAGTCATCTACTATGACAAAGGCATACTTCTTTCCACCCATGCTCATTGGTTGAACAGTGCCAAAAAGGTCCATATGAAGTAATTCCAAAGGTCTTTTAGTTGAAATGACTTTCTTAGTTTTAAAAGAGCTTCTGGATTGTTTACCAGATTGGCAAGCATTGCATAAATGGTTCTTTTTACAACTAATTTCAGGCAGACCCTCAACCAATTGATTTCTAGCTACTTTGGCCAGAAGATCCATGCTCACATGAGC
The DNA here is from genome assembly GCA_028411795.1 of Euphorbia peplus. NCBI lineage: Eukaryota > Viridiplantae > Streptophyta > Magnoliopsida > Malpighiales > Euphorbiaceae > Euphorbia > Euphorbia peplus. The sequence continues at coordinate 12,467,686 of CP110837.1, read as the reverse complement.
AAGTCTTCTATGCCAGAGCCAGGAGGTATCCTCTTTGGACATCAAGCATATATTTTTGCAAAGATTCTCAAGATTCAGCATGAAAACATTTTCAACTCTAGGAGCAGTTAGAATAACTTCCCTTGACTTACTGTCCAAGATTTTACATCCAGAGGAGCTGAAGACAACATCTCTACCTTTATCACACAGTTCTGCAACACTCAGGAGATTGAACTTCAGGCCTCTGACTAGGGAGACATCTTCGATCGGAGGATTAGTTCCTATGGATCCAGAACCTAGTATCCTTCCTCTCTGAGCATCTCCAAAGCTGACTTTTCCACCTTTTTTAGGATCAAATGTGATGAATGCTTTTTCATCACCTGTCATATGCCTTGAGCACCCACTGTCAATGTACCACAGCTTTGACATTGATGGAGCACTCAGAGCCACCTGCAACACAATCAATTAGTGACAGGTACCCAATCCTTATTGGGTCCTTCATTGTTAGATTTCTCTTCAGCAGGTTTTAATGATATCTCAGATTGCAAGAGGTTTTTAATATGATACTTGCAATCCTTCAACCAATGACCATCACTCTTGCAAAGCTTGCAAAAGGGAGGGGGGGGGGTTCTTGGATCTTTCCCTTTGCTTCTTGGGAGATTTCTTCTTCTTCTGAGAAGGACCAACATCTTCAGAGGCTACAGCAGCACTCTCAGAGGTGCCAACATCAAGAGGAGAAGCTACCTCTTTCAGAAGAGAGGGAGTGATAGGTTTCTTCTTCTTCTGGGGTTTATCACTTCCCAGAGGCAGCTTTCCCTTGCCTTTGGCTTTAGAGCCATCAGCAGGAGTGCTGAACTGTTTCCACAGCTTTTCTTCTAACACTTTCATGTCAGAATACACTTGAGTAAACTTCAGAAACTTGTCAGCCTCACTCTTGTCCAATTTCCTTTTCAGGTACTTGAACATACTATAGAGTTCTTCAAGAGAATCAAAGATATTTTGTTCAGAAGATATGTTTACCTCGGAATCATATGTAGCTTCAGGAGGTGCGGAAGTTTCTCCTGTGACATCTTCAGAAGTTGGCTCATCAATAGCCATAAAACAAATCTGAGCTTGCTCTTCCTTTTCTTCAGAATCACTGCTGGTCTCAGAGTCTGACCAAGCAGCCAGCATAGCTTTCTTGAACTTTTTCTTATCTTTCTTCAGCTCCGGGCAGTTAGGCTTAATGTGCCCTGGTTGCTGACATCCATAGCACACAATAGGCTTGTTTGGATCTCTCTTGAACTTTTCACCAGAATCAGGAGTTTTCTTGTCAATGCTCCTGAAAGGCTTCTTATAGTTTCCACCTCTGCCTTTTCTAAAGGCCTTCTTGAACTTCCTGGTCAGCATAGCCAGTTCCTCATCTTCAGAGGATTCTTCAGAAGATTCTGCTTTCAGGACTACTCTTTTTCCTTCTGACCTTTCTCTTAGGTCATGGTTTTTTAATGACATCTCATGAGTAATTAGAGACCCAATGAGCTCATCATACAAGTAATAGCTCAAATCCTGAAGTTCTTCAAAAGCAGTCTTCTTGGCTTGCCAAGACCTTGGTACGCTTCTGACAATCTTCTTCACTCGATCAGATTCTTCAATGTCTTTTCCTAAACTCTTTAAGTCATTGACTATCTTGGTGAATCTAGAGTTCATATCTGAAATAGATTCTTTATCAAGCATTTCAAAGAACTCATATTCTCTCATGAGTTGGTTGACTTTTGATTGCTTCACCTTTCCAGTACCTTCATATGTGACTTCTAGCTTGTTCCAAATGTCCTGTGCAGTTTCACAAGAAGAGAGTTTGTTATATTCAGTAGCTGTAAGTGCACAATGCAACATATTTATTGCTGAAGCATTAGTTTGGAGTTTTTTCAGAATGTCATCTGTGTATTCTCTCTAAGGAATAACAACATTCCCTAAACCTTGTTCCATTCTGGTAGGAATGAAATCACCATCAGTGATGACATACCAAGCACTCATGTTCTGAGCTTGGATGAAATACATCATCCTTTTCTTCCAGTATGAGTAGTTGTTGCCATTAAATAATGGAGGTCTAGTAGTGGAAGAACCTTCTGGAACTATGAAGTGAGAAGAATTCTCAAGCTGGTGTCTACTAGCCATCTCTATTGATTCTGATAGGATCTTACACTTAGATTGTTAGATCTTTAGTAAATATGCGAAGTGACCTTCGCTCTGATACCACTTGTTGGCCCTATCAAGAACAGAATCACATAGAGGGGGGTGAATAGGTGTCAAAGTTGAAAACTGAAAATTTCTAAGTTTTTCGAGGAACTTAATTTTCAGAGTCAAATTTCCTCAGAGTCAGAAGCAAGTTTACAGTAGTTTGCTTCTGAGGGAAATTCTGCCTAAACACAGTTAGACTGTTTTCAGCAACAGAAGTTCTGATTTGAGAACTTCTGGACAGTCTTCTGAACAAAGACAATGATACTTAGAGAAAATCTGTTTCAGCACTAAATATAAGCAAGTACACAGAAGCAAAAATAACAAGTATAAGAGGGAGAAAGAAGTTCAGGAGATCCTGATTGAACAATTCGATTTATCCAAGTTCGCCACAGAAGTCCTGTGACTACGTCTTGTCCCCTGAGGTCGCAGCCTACAGAGATTTTATAAATCCTCTATTCAGAACTTTTCTGGCAAGTTCAGAAGCTCCTTTACATCAACAGAACTTAAGCTAATTTCTCACTTAGTTCTGACTAGCCTAAAAAGAGTTAAAGGATTTCCACCAGAACAACAACAACTCTGTTTTCTGGATTTCTCACCCAACTCTAATCTCAACTAGATTTCTCTCTTTAAATCTAACTGAATATCACAGACGATATCAGTTTACAAGATTCCTATTATGAACTTGTTTTTCTTCACTCTCTCACTTTAACTAAGGCTATGCTAAGAAAGATTGAGAATGGAAAAGGATACTCTGTTTTTCTTGTTAAAACAGTGCGTTGAGATTTTGCTCGATGATCACGCGTTGTTGATGCATTGGAGCTTGGCTACTATTTATAGTGAATGAGGATGACCGTTGGTGAATTTGAATCTTCAACAGAGATGACATCAGTTGTTGTAACCGTTAATTTGTCAAGTCTTTAAAACGGTCTTCAAACACTTTGATTCCGTTATCCTTGTTCTTTAACCAAATCCGGTAAGTGATTTGAAATTGAAGATAAGGTTGACCGGAAACATTCCTCAATAAGATCAACAAAGGGTAGACAGGGAAATGCTGGTTTCACTTTGAGTAGACACGCGCGCTCCATCAAAACAACTTTTTGAACTTTTGGCGCCTTGCATTAAATGCACTTGTCAGAGCAATAAATGCTTATCCAGAACCCGTGACTAAGCTTCTGATCAAATTGGTAAATAAGCTTCTGATTGCAAAGAACCTCTGAGGAGAGCTTTAACAGACTTTACTAGCTTTAGAGCGGACCATCCAGCTTCTGAAAATGAAACTCTGTCTTCAGCAATCAAGACTTCGAAGTTCTTTAGGCAATCAGGAAATTCTTCATTCAGCACCTGCTGAGTAACTTACACATAGACTAAGTAGAAAAATATTAGTCCACAGTAGACTATATGTAAGAGAATGTTAAATTTTCATCTTCTGAAGCGTTTGGACATAATCAAAACACTTAGGGTTCATTAGAAGTTACTGCTTTCTCATACTACATAAAAGAAAAATCCCGAATGGTCAACGTGTGTTACGAGTCGCACTTACTGTCGTTTCCTTTAAGGGACGCATAGGTCGATCTGTAACACCACATATAGCCTCGTACCGTTGACACGCTGCTCAAAACCCTTAAATGGGGAGGCGCTAGGTATATCTTGCTGTGGGAACCCTTTTGTACTATCAAACGAGACTGAAACCTCATATAGTCAGCCTAGATATCTCCCTTAGGAACTACCCCCAAAAACATGAAATAAATCACGTCTATGAGAGCGTTTTGACATCGAAAGGAATAATGTCAAAAGAAACCCGCCTAGGACAGAGACGTACCACGTGAAGATTGAGAGGGAGTTTCGTTTACGCATGAATGTCTACACTAACTGTTTAAATCGCTTACCTTTACTTGTACATATGTTAGATGTAGCCTTAACCTAGGAAAAGTCCAATTTCTATGACACTCCTTTGAAGTAAGGGGGCACCCTGTTAGGCCAGACATTTTATCACACGAAACACGACGTTATGTCGTCTGTTTCATTTCGTAAGAAACTCAATCTCGTGAGATAAAATAATGGCGTCACAAATATCGCCCCCTTAAGTCAAAATGGGTGTCATACGAAGCCGCATGTCCCAGATTACGAAAGACGCTTTAATGATTTCATGTACGATAAGGCCGTGCCGGTGTAACAGTTTAACCCGTTGAACCAAGCATACATTGTCTTGTTCTCCTCCCGAAAAAGAGTTTAGGGTTCCTCTTGAGTCTAAAGGCACACCGCCCCGTGAAGTCCACGCAAGTCAATATCGCGTTGGACCAAAAAAAAAAATATGAAATAATTTTGCATAGACCACAACGACAAAATTCCCGGCTAGGTTATAGTGTCACATGTCAAGCAACGTCAGGTTACCACTCCATTTGTAGGGCTTAACGAATCGACCAATGTGGCCGCTCATTTTGTTATGTGAAGAACGTGACCCCGACGTTTATTTCAATTCAAGAAGAAGCTTAGTCTATCTTCACGTAACGAAATTTTGCCGCTCCAATGGTCAATTCCTTAAGCCAAACAAATATTAAGAATATCTTTGCTAGGTCCAGTCATGTCAAACAGTCATGTCATTTGTAGGGTCTAACGAATCGACCAATAATGTCGCTCACTTTGTCATGTGAAATACGTCATCACTGCTGTGAGCGTAAGTGGTCGCTCATAGCGGCTTTAGCCTTCTTTGACTAGAGTCGCCACCCGGCCGACCGGGAAAATGTATGAACCGGTGTTTGTACCGATTGTTTTGAAAACTAGAGATTCTATTTACGTTCGTGGATACAACTTATTAATTCCGACATTCCAGTGACCCAGAGGATCTTTAATGCAGCCTAACAGTTTATTATCTTGATGTTTAGGGTTATCACACAAAAATATTCAGATGCGCAAATATTTGTACGGCAAACCGTCGGGTGACACGGTGCAAAACCCTCAGAAGCTTACCCTCGTCGCGTGCCAGTGATCGCTCGCGGACCGATGCTCGTTGAAGAACGGAGACCTTTTCAGGGAGGATCCTTAGGGGGCCGGAGTTGCGTAGGGCGTCCTCCGAATGGTAGTTAGGAAAATAGGACTTAGTCAGCTCTAGCGGGGCTGCGAGTGATGCCTAGGTTGGAAACTTTTGATAAAGGGGGAATATATTTTTGGTGGTCGTGAGGACCTTTTGTGGGAATATTTCAAAAGAAAGACTCTCAATCTCGGATTCTAGCAATTCTTTTCTGTATCAGAGGCAACTTTAGGCAACAAGAGAGGCAACTTTATCAGACGCAACTTGTATGGGTCAAGAATCGCTTTAGGACGAGCTAGAGAGAAAGGAGAATGAGTGTTGTTGGTGAATTGAATGAGAAATCCGGGGGGTTTTTATAGGGTAGCTTGTGACCATACGGTCACTAGTTTGCCCCTCTCAGATCCAAATTTGGATCTGAGCCGGGCTTCCCATAAGGCCCGACTGGACCTTGTAAGACCCGGCCAAACTTGTTTGGCATTGATGAACCCTAAGTGTTTTGGTTATGTCCAAACGTTTCAGAAGATGAAAATAAAAATTAACTTATATACTTTTCAATGTTGACTAACAATTTTCGTTAAGTCATTATAAGTTTTCTCAGCAGATGCTGAATGAAGAATTCCTGCTTGCCTATTGAACTCAGAAGATAAAAAAAAAACTGAAGACTGAAGCACTTTTTCAGAAGATGGATGAACCGCTCTGAAGTCTTGATTGTCTGCCTAAAGTTTTTATCAGAAGTTCTCTTTTGCAAACAGAAGACTAAGGTTGTTTTAGTTCAGAAGCGCTAAGAAGGAAAACGGACATCAGAAGTTCGTTATCACGGGTTTGGTTAAGCATTTAATGCTTTGTCAGTTGCATTTAATGCAAGGCGCCAAAAGTTCAAAAAGCTGTTTGAAGGACGCGCCTGTTCACAACAAACAAAACCTGCCCTCTTATCGTTTCCCTCTAAATCAATCTTCAAGATCAGTCAACTCCATCACCTTTATCTTAAATTCCATACCGGATTAGGTTAAAGTACAAAGTTGACAGAGTTGAGTGTTTTGAGACCGTTCGAAGAAGTTGACAAGATTAACGGCTACTTTCATCCTTGTCATCCTTGAAGATTCAAATATCCTCAACGGTTATCTACTCAACACTATAAATAGTAGCAAAGCTCCATTGCATCAACCATACGTGTGATCATAGAGCAAAAATCTCAACGCACTGTTATTCAAGAAAACAGAGCACACTTTCCACTCTCAATCTTTTCTTAGCTTAGACTTTGTAATTGTGAGAGAGTGAAGAAAAACAAGTTCATAATAGAAATCTTGTAAGCTGAGATCGGTTGTGATCTTCAGTTAGATTTAAAAGAGAGAAATCTAGTTGAGATTTGAGTTGGGTGAGAAATCCAGAAAACAGAGTCTTGTTGTTCTGGTGAAAATCCTTTAACTCATTTTAGGCTAGTCAGAACTAAGTGAGAAATTAGCTTAAGTTCTGTTGATGTAAAGGAGCTTCTGAACTTGCCATAAAAGTTCTGAATAGTGGATTTATAAAATCTCTGGAGGCTGCGACCTCAGAGGACAAGACGTAGTCACAGGAACTCTGTGGCGAACTTGGATAAATTGAACTGTTCATCAGGACCTCCTGAATCTCTTTCTCCCTTCTTTACACTTGTTAATTGCTTCTGTGTACTTGTATCATATTTAGTGCTGAAACAGATTTCCTCTTAAAAACCACAAGTCTGTGTTCAGAAGACTGTCCAGAAGTTCTTTACTCAGAACTTCTGTTGCTGAAAAGACAGAACCTGTCTTAAAGCAGATTATCCCTCAGAGGCTACTTCAATAAGCTTGCCTCTGACTCTGAGGATCATTGACTCTGAAAATTGAATTTTCATTAAAAGTTTGAAAATATCAGTTTTCGTTTGAAACACCTATTCACCCCCCTCTAGGTGATTCTGATCTTGTTAGGGCCAACAGGCATGTAGTACACGTGTCACGTTTTCATTGGACCGCCAGCCACGTGGCAGATAAGGATTGGATTGCTATCTGCCACGTGGTAGTGACCGTACGGTCAGATGCTTTGTGACCGTACGGTCTCAACAAACAGTGTTGTGACCGTACGGTCCCTAGTGAATAGTACTTGTGACCGTATATCATTTCTTGATCGAGGATTTTCTCATAAGCATGAAAGTGCCACACTGATGGTCCCGAGGAGCAGGTGGAAGAGGTTATGACCCTGAAAAGATGATCCGTTCTCCGACAAGTATCAGTATTTGAGCAGTTGGCGCGACGAGGAGCTCTTAGATTGCTTTCATCATCGGGTTCGAAAACCAGTGCTTACAGTTTGCCCTCGCTTCTTTGGGAGTGCCTAAGGTGATTACATTATCTTGTAAGACTTGTTAGGCAGTCTCAATGAAGCGAAATAAGACACACTACGTGTGTGCTCGTGTTTTTCGAAAGTGAGTTTAGAGAACTTACCTTTAGTCTTGGCCTTCGGCGTCGTGTCTTCTATAATCTTACTGTGAGGCCGACTGACTATTTTCTGTGAGTAACTCCTGCAGTTCTGGTCCTACGGCGTCGTGTTTTTTATAATCTTACTATAAGGCTGACTAACTGCTCCCATGGTACCTCGACGAGGATTTTTCGTAACTTCTGATGGTGCCCCGAGTTTGGTTCGAGGACTTTTAGTAACCTTTCATAGCACCTCGGGCATGACCCGAGGATTTAGTAACCCTTTAACACCTCGAGCATGACCCCAGGATTTAGTAACCTCTTATAGCACCTCGAGCATGACCCGAGGATTTAGTAACCTCCTTAGTACCTCGAGCATGACCCGAGGATTTAGTAACTTCTTATAGTACCTCGGGCATGACCCGAGGATTTAGTAACCTCTTATAGTACCTCGAGCATGACCCGAGGATTTAGTAACCTCGTATAGTACCTAGGGCATGACCCGAGGATTTTAGTGACCTCCTTAGTACCTCGAGCATGACCTGAGGATTTGGTGGTCTCTTCAGTTCAGCTCTCTGCCCTCATTTCTTCAGATAATGTTGAACACTTTGTCCTACTAGTCTTATCTGAATGCTGGCGGTTTTCGTCCTGAGGTCGATCAACTGTGTTCCAATATCTTTTCTCTTCCGCTCTTGATCTTCAGTTGATTTGGGGCCTCTGGCAGCATTCCTCCTTGACCCAAGTAGTGCCCCATTCTGGTACTGCCCCAGTGGAGTTCTTAGTTCCCAACATTCTTGATAAGTTCGGGGGTGCCCCAGTGTACTGCTTCTGTGGCTGTTGGATATGCTCTTACGCCCTCTGTAGTTCCTCGGGGTTAATCTTGACTCGTTCGGGAACCGGGTGGTGCCCCAGCTTATCGCCAGTCGAGCGATGCCCCGGTATACCTCTGGCCCAATGATGCCCCATCATGCTGGTGGTCGGGTAATGCTTTTAGAATAGCATAATAACTTTTCCTGGGCAAGTCAGAAGCGTCGTGGGTTCCCCCTTGAGCGGGCGCCCCGAGAGTCAGATATCTTCTTTTGTGGCCGTCGGGTAAGCTCCTACGCTTTCATTGATTTTCATGACTCCTATGAGGATCCTGTGCCCACAAAGAGATACATCCTTTCTCGAGGTGAGATGGCCAATGGGAAATAAACATTTATGATGACTGGCCATGTTGCATGATTATAAGTGATCAAGGGAGATACCCTATTCTACGGATGCATGCAGGTTTACACATGTGAACTTCGGTTGGATAACATACAATGCATGCGACTAGATGTACAGACACATGATAAGGGATGAACTCATGTGATATGGACTCTGGCTAGACCCTCTAAAGCATATGGTGTGCATGTGTGTGACTTTAGTGTAAGTGAGGGGATTCCCTATTAGGTGGACTCCTGACAATCTACAACATCTAAAACCAAAAAATGAGTGTGACTCCATATGTGTGTGCACAAGGGGATGTCCTACTCACGTGATATGTTCTTTATGGATTAAGTGTCTAATATGTGCGTGCAACTAGACCTGTGGACATGTGATTGTGTGCAAAGCTAGGAGGGGTTACCTCATCTTATGACTCACTTGGCATTATATTTGTGGATTTTGGTTGGATGACCTAGGATACGAAGTATATATGAGTGAGTGTGTGGACACGTGACTGGGTGACCTAAAACGACTATTGGTTCTAAATAAAGTACGTCCCGTGTCAGTGGTTGACCCCAAGGTTTTGGATATATGTGATGTGGTTTTTGTAAGGGTAGGCTCATGGTCTTTTCTTTTGGAGGGTGTGAGCGAAGTTTTTGGGTTAGATGAAGGAGGCGAGGTCTTCGTGGGTGTTTCAGGGATGTTGGGATAGTTTTTTTTTGTGAGGAGAGAAAGGGTTCGGGTATGGATAACAGAAATGAGATCTATTGAGGTTTGTAGGGTAGGTTTCGTGAAGGGTGCACGGTTTAGGGTCGGAAGATGGAAGCGAGGGTTGTGGAGGTTCTTTGATGAGGATAGGGTGTGAGAGACCATCAGGGGTTCGTGTAGCTTCTAGGTTGTCAGGGTAAGGATCAAGATGCTCGAATGCAACTTCCGATGATGTTTTTCGTGACTGCCCCTAGGGTGAGGTTTTTATTGCTCTAACTGTTGCCTAAGATGACTCTACGGGTTGTCAACTTAGCGAGCTGCCTTTAATGTTGCATAGGTCGCCCTCTCAGGTTTTCAACCTAGCAGGCTTTCTTTCTTTTGGCCTTGATTTGCCTAGATCTATTTTGAGTTTTCTCGATCTAGCAGGCCTTTTCTTGATTTCTCTATGTCAACAGGACTTATGACACTCTAGAATATGTGTAGTTGATAGACTCTTGAAGCAGACATTTAGACTCACTAATATAAGCATCTAGACTAGTTAATGTAGGCATAAATGGTTCATGTATGTCTAGTATGAACGTGCACTCGTTATCAACAAGTCCTTAGTTGACCATCTTTTCTCTTCTCTTGACGATGATTTGCCCCTTGTAGTGAGGATTCTTCCGTGGTGTGGGATCGTCGTTTTTCGCGGGGATGAAACCGCGTATTCTAGTGACGCCATCTTGTTCTCGGAAACATGTGAGTGATTCTCATGATGAAATCCTAGCGTCTCCATTGTTCTCCTCGGTGTAGGTCATGTCATAACCTTATGCATGGATTACCCCTTCGTGTGATGATGAGTAAGATGTCTTCATGGCTTCGGGGCGCCATCTGTTTTGTCTTTTGCATGTAGCTTTGATATGTCGTTGCTCCCTTTGAGGTTTCGTGGGTGCGATCTATTTTTGAGCTATAAGCTTCTCCGAAGGATGGCTTCACTTCTCCTTTTTGCTTCTCCTTTTGTCCATGGGCACATCCGTTGCAGGGTGTATGAAGGGGAATTTTGAGGACTTTTTGGGTTTAATTCTGAAGAACGGCGGATGGAGACACCTCGAGTACTTGTATGTTCCATTTTATCTTTCGTGCATTTTCCTAGTTCCTTAGAGTGAGGTATTTTCTTTTTGTAGGGCTCCGAATGAGATGTGCTTCTACATTGACCCAGTAACTCCTCCTTCTTATGTTACTTCTTCATCTCGTGAGGTATGTTTTGGTTGGGGCCGTTCGTCTAGTGGTGGTCCTTTCTCTTATGGTCGAGGGCATATTCATACTAGACACACATGCTCTAATTATGCCTATATCTTCCTAATATCTATTTGAAAGATGCAACTGAATGTAGACATAAGTGAGCTAAACGCTTTTTCTATCCAAGCACATGTCCGTAGACACGGGGATAGGATAAGCGGGATAGAGCCTAGTAGATGCCTGATGATGTTGCCCCGTTCTTCGTCTGCCGGGATGTCCTTGAGGCTTGCGACCTAGAGTTTCTTTGTGATTCCTCTCGGGGTGTATTCTTAGCGGTTCGAGCTACTAGGTATTAATCGATTTTGGGTTCGAATAAGGTCTTTTGTTTGCTCTGAAGTGAGATGGGGTGTGGGAGATGTCGGGGTAGTTTGGTGAAGTTTGGGGTAGTGTCTTTTGGAGTGTTGGGTAACACGTAGGGAGTGGTTCGTTTGCGAGGTGGGTTAAAGGTAAAATTTTTCGTCATCTTTAATTTGGGTTAGGGTTCGAGAGGATATCACGGAGAACTCCCTGTGGTCGCTTCATACTTCGTTCGAGGGTTTGTCCCTATCTCTGACTCCTCCTTCTTGATCTGACGGTCTCCTTAGTAAAAGCTGGCTTGGGTTCAGGTGTGTCGTGGTTTTGTGATTTCGGGTTGGGTTAGGTAGTGATTTGGGAGTTTTTGGCCAAAGGGAAGGCGCTCACGTGGGGTTTTTTGACGTTTTGGACCACTTGTGTGTGCCCTAACCTAAAGTGTGCCTATGACATCTAGACAAATTATACTTGTGGGATTATGGTACCTCGTCTGTCATTTTCCTATTTCCTCTGCCTAAGAGACGTGACAATATGCATGCATGTAGACCCTATTACGTAGGATGGCTCGAAACAAGTAACCTAGCGTACGACACCCTAAGGGCAGACACACCCGAAGGACACAAACCTAGCAGGTAAGGAGACACATGCATTTATGCTTTGGACATCGTGTGTGTGTGTGACACGTCTAGGTAAGATGATGGTGGTGTTACCATTCCTATTTTAGCCTATCGTGTGTATCATATGTGTGGTTTGACGACATACGCCAATCCGTGCGGGTAATGCTTGACACGTATGTGAAATGGATGCATGTTACACTTCAGATCCTAGACTGATGACTATATACACAAATAATAATCACGACTCATGGCCATAGGGTTTAAGTGACGACAAATATACATGTGTGGATTGGAGCGACTGTTGTGTGTTTATGCGAAAAGACACATAAGACCTGATTTTTACATAGAGACGACGGGACGTATGATGTATCTAGCAGTGATGTTTGACTTCATGCTAAAGGACATTATTGACACGTCGCTTATTTCTTGATTTGAGAACGTTCGTGCGACGACCCTATATTGTTTGGAAGTCTCAACCTAATAGCGAACCATGGGGACTAACGGGACAATGTGCCCCTACCTTAGTTCGGACGACATTTTTTTTTTTATTGTTTATTAGTCCGACACGATATTGACCTGTGTGGACTGACGAGGCGGTGTGCCCCTAGACTCAAGACAAACCCTAAAACTCCTTTTTTGGGAGGAGCACAATACAAAGTATTATTATTGGTCCAACGCGATATTAACTTGCATGGGCTTCACGGGGCGGTGTGCCTTTAGACTCAAGAGGAACCCTAAAGTCCTTTTCGGGAGGAGCACAAGACAATGTATGTTTGGTTCAACGGGTTAAACCGTTACACCGGTATGGGCTTTATCCTACATGAAATCATTAAAGCGTCTTTCGTAATCTGGGACCTACGGCTTCGTATAGCACCCGTTTTGACTTAAGGGGGAGATATTTGTAACGCCATGATTTTATCTCACAAGATTGAGTTTCTTCATGAAATGGAACAGACGACATAACGTCGTGTTTCGTGTGATAAAATGTCTGGCGTAACAGGGTGCTCCCTTACTTCAAAGGAGTGTCATAGAAACTGGACTTCTCCTAGGTTAAGGCTATATCTAACATATGTACAAGTAAGGGTAAGCGATTGAAACAGTTAGTATAAACATTCATGCGTATGCGACACTCCCTCTCAATCTTCACGTGGTACGTCTCTGTCTTAGGTGGGTTTCTTCTGACATCTTTCCTTTCGATGTCAAAACGCTCTCAACAGACGTGTTTTAATTGATGTTTGGGGTAGTTCCTAGGGGAGATATCTAGGCTGACTATATGAGGCTTCGGTCTCGTTTGATAGTACAAAAGGGTTCCCACAGCAAGATATACCTAGCGCCTCCCCATTTAAGGGTTTTGAGCAGCGTGTCGACGGTACAAGGCTATAGGTGGTGTTACAGATCGACCTATGCGTCCCTTAAAGGAAACGACAGTAAGCACGACCCATAACACACGTTGACCATTCGGGATTTTTCTTTATGCAGTATGAGAAAGCAATAACTCTATTTATAGCCATAGACTGTCAGAATGCTTCAGTTGTATCCCATTTTTTAAAAATAATTTAAGAAATGATTTTACAAAAAGTGAAAACCAAACCTACATCCTCCTATTAATAAATCAACTTCAAGAAAATCATACGTTGAAGTTAACTTATAACAGTAGAATATATTTTTGGTCCCCAGCAGAGTCGCCACTATGAGCGTAAGTGGTCGCTCATAGCGGCTTTAGCCTTCTTTGACTAGAGTCGTCACCCGGCCGACCGGGAAAATGTACGAACCGATGTTTGTACCGATTGTTTTGAAAACCAAAGATTCTATTTACGTTCGTGGATACAACTTATTAATTTCGACATTCCAGTGACCCAGAGGATCTTTAATGCAGCCTAACAGTTTATTATCTTGATATTTAGGGTTATCACACAAAAATATTCAAATGCACAAATATTTGTACGGTAAACCGCCGGGTGACACAGTGCAAAACCCTCAGAAGCTTACCCTCGTCGCGTGCCAGTGATCGCTCGCGGACCGATGCTCGTTGAAGAATGGAGACCTTTTCAGGGAGGAACCTTGGGGGGCCGGAGTTGCGTAGGGCGTCCTCCGAATGGTAGCTAGGAAAATAGGACTTAGTCAGCTCTAGCGGGGCTGCGAGTGATGCCTAGGTTGGAAACTTTTGATAAAGGGGGAATATATTTTTGGTGGTCGTGAGGACCTTTTCTGGGAATATTTCTAAAGAAAGACTCTCAAGCTCGGATTCTAGCAATTCTTCTCTGTATCAGAGGCAACTTTAGGCAACAACAGAGGCAACTTTATCAAAGGCAACTTGTATCGGGTCAAGAATCGCTTTAGAACGAGCTAGGGAGAGAGAGGAGAATGAGTGTTTGTTGGTGAATTGAATGAGAAATCCGGGGGGTATTTATAGGGTAGCTTGTGACAGTACGGTCACTAGTTTGCCCGTCTCAGATCCAAATTTGGATCTGAGCCAGGCTTCCCATATGGCGCGACGAGGAGCTCTTAGATTGCTTTCATCATCGAGTTCGAAAACCAGTGCTTACAACGGCGTCTATTTCAGTTCGAGAAGAAACTTATTCTATTTCATGTGACGACGTTCTACGACCCTAAGAATCGATTTCTTAAGCCAAACAAATGTCATCTTCAGACAATGTTAAAACTTCGTAAGACCTAAAAGAACATAATGTTATGATACCTGCTCATATACAAGAAGTACGTCGTTACGCCGTCCGTTCCACACCGCAAGGAACACTTTAATTATTTCATGTAAAATGGGAGATGTACCATCACAATGATATGACCTGTTAGATCAAACATACACTATGTTCTCCAAAAGGAGTTTTGAGTTTGCGAGGTGAAATGGGACGTCGGAATCACTACGCTTCGGAAAAAGCGCTTCAAATCCCATTTGCATTGTCTAGGGGCACGATATCCCGTGAGTCTACGTGGTTCATTATCATGTTGAGTCTTCCGAACCAATGTAAGATAGGGTTGTCGAACAAGTATTCTCCATTCGAGAAATAAGCGACGTGTCAATAATGTCCTTTAGCATGGAGTCAAATCCTACTCCTGTACCCAGTATATGTCCCCTAGTCTCTATGTGAAAATCGGGCCTGATTTGCCTTCATGAATGAATACACAAACAATCCAACACCGGGGTACTTAAAATCTACACGTGTATGTGTGTCGTCTCTTATAGAGTCAAGAGTCCGGATCATTGTCTGGGTATGTAGTCATCAGTCTAGGTGTGGTGTGCATCCATTTCATATACATGTCAAGCATTACTTGTACGAATTAGCGGATACATTGTCAAACCACGCATACGATACGTGCGATGAGCTAGAAATGGGAGCTGTGGCACCACCGTCATCTTACCTGAACATGTCGCACACACACACACACGATGTCTAAAGCATAAATGCATGTGTCCCCTTACCTGCTAGGTTTGTCTCCTTCGGGTGTGTCTACTCTAGGACTGTCATACGTTAGGTCACTTATTTTAAGCCATCCTGCGTAATAAGGTCTGCATGCACACACATTGTCACGTGTCTTAGGCATACATGTACATCGGTACCATAGCAGAGAAGATAGGAAAATGACGAACGAGATACCATAATCCCATAAGTATAATCCGTCTAGATGTCATAAGCACACTTAGGTTAGGGCACACATACAAGTTGTCCAAACGTCAGAAACCCCACCTATATGTGAACACCTCCCCTTCATCCACAACTCCCAAATCACTACCTGACCCAACCCAACCCAAAATCACAAAACCACAACACACCTGAACCCAAGCCAGCTTCCACCAGGGAGACCGTCAGATCAAGAAGGAGGAATCAAAGATAGGGACGAGCCCTCGAACGAAGTATGAAGTGACCAAAGGAAATTCTTCGTGATATCCTCTCGAACCCTAACCCAAAAATGACGCAAGCCTTTACCCTTAACCTACCTCACAAACAAACCACTCCTTACGTATTACCCGACACTCCAAAAGACATTACCCCAAACTTCACCAAACTACCCCGACATATACCACACCTCCTCATAACCTATTCTAGAGCAGACAAAAGACCTTATCTAAGCCCAAAATACATTAATACGTAGTGGCTCGAAAAGTTAAGAATACACCCCCAAGAGGAATCATGGAGAAACTCTAGGTCGCAAATGTCACATCAAGGACATCCCGACAGACGAAGAATGGAGCAACATCATCGACTAGGCTCTATCCCACTTATCCAATCCACGTGTTTACAGACATGTGCTTGGATAGAAGAAGCGTTTAGCTCACTCGCGTCTACATTATTAGAGCATGCGTGTCTAGTATGAATGTGCCCTCGACCATAAGAGAAAGGACCACCGCTAGACAAACGGCCCCAACCAGGACATACCTTATGAGATGAAGAAATGACATAAGAAGGAAGAATTATTGGATCAATGCAGTGCACATCTCCTTCGGAGCCCTGCAAAAGAAGAGACCTCACTCTGAAGAACTAGGACAGTGCACGAAAGTTAAAATGGAGCGTACAAGTACTCAAGGTGTCTCCATTTAAGATGAACCAAGGTCCGTTAGCCTTCAAAATTAGACCCATAAAACCCTCAGGATCCCCCTTCTACACTCTACATGCCCATGGACAAAGGGAGAAACAAAAGGAGAAGTGAAATCATCCTTCGGAGGAACCCATAGCTCGAAGATAGATCACATCCACAAAACCTCGAAGAGAGTGACGACATTTCCATATCAAGGCTTCATGCAAAAGACAGAGCAAATGGTATCCCAAAGATAGGAAGACATCTTACAAAGGCGTACTCCATGCAGAAGGTTGTGACGAGATCTACATCGAGAAGAACAATGGATTTCATCATGAGAATCACTTACTCGCTTCCGAGAACAAGATGGCGGCACTAGGACACACGGTCGCATCCCCATGAAAAATGACGACCCTCACACCACGGAAGAATCCTCACTCCAAGGGGCAGATCATCATCACGGGAAGAGAAAAGATGATTACCAGGACTAGTTGATAATGAGTGGACATTCATACTAGACACGCATGAACCATTTATGCCTATGTTAACTAGTCTAGATGCTAATGTTAGTGAGTCTAAATGTCTGTTCCAAGAGTCTGTCAGCTATGCGTATTCTAGGATGTCATAAGTCATACTGACACAGAGAAATCAAGAACTTAGACGATGGAATATGCATACTCGGTTCAAAACACTACCCAACTCCCCTAGGGTTTGAGAAAACAGAAAAGACTTGCTAGATCGAGAAAACTCAAAAAAATAGATCTAGGCAACAATCAAGGCCAAAAGAAAGAAAGCCTGCTAGGTTGAAAACCCGAGAGGGCGGCCTAGGCAACAATAAGGGTAGCTCGCTAAGTTGACAACCCATAGAGTCATCTTAGGCATAAGTTAGAGCAATAAAACACCTCACCACTAGGGGCAATCACGAAAACGTCATCGGAAGTTGCATTTGAACATCTTGATGCCAACCCTGACAACCAAGAAGCTACACAAATTCCTGATGGTCTCTCACGCCATATCCTCATCAAAGAACCTCCACAACCCTCGATTCCATCAGCCAACCCTAAATCCTCTCACCCTTTACGAAACCTACCCTACAACCTCAATAAGCCTTACCTCCACCATCCTTGCCGAAACCCTTTCTCTCCTCACAAAAACTATCCCAACGTCCCTGAAACACACACGAAGACCTCGCTTCCTTCATCTAACCCAAAACCTTCACCCACATCCTTCAAAAGAAAAACCATGAACCTGCCCTTATAAAACCACCTCACATATAACCAAAACCTTGGGGTCACCCACTGACACGAGACGTACTTCATTTAGAACCAAGATCTATTTAAAGTCACCCAGTCACATGTCCACACACTCACTCATACATACCACGTGTCCTAGGTCGTCCAAATAAAACCCACAAAATAATACCACACGAGTCATAAGATGAGGTAGTCCCCCTAGTTTGCACACAATCACATGTCCACAGGTCTAGTTACACGCACACATTAGACACTTAGGTCACCTAGCCGAAATTCATAAAAGATATATCACATGAGTAGGACCTCCCCTTGTGCACACACATATTGAGTCACACACACTTTGGGTTTTAGATCGTTATAGGTTCTCAGGAGTCCACCTAATAGGGCGTCCCTTCACTTACACTAAAATCACACACATGCACACCCTATGTTTTAGATGTTCTAGCTAGAGTCCATACCACGTGAGTTCATGTAGCGAAAGCGTCCCTTGTCACGCGTCTATACATCTAGTTGCATGCATTGTGTGTTATCCAGTCTAAGTTCATAGGTGTAAACCTGCATGCATCCATAAAATAGGGCATCTCCCTTGATCACTTATAATCATGCAACATGGCCAGTCATCATAAAAACGTTTATTTATCGTTGGCCATCTCACCCCGAGGAAGGATGCGTGTCTTTGTTTGTGTAGGATCCCCATATGAGTCATAAAAAGTGGTGACAAATCGGATCATCGTCACACGGAGATAGTCTAGGCGCAAATTAGACGATGTCAACAACCTTTCAGAACCTAGACCAGTAAACCCCAGAAGGCATAGGAGCTTCCCTCGGCCATCCAAAAGAAGGTGTCACGAATCCCCTATAACGAAAAGTCAGCAACACACTGGGGCATTTTTTCAATCCTTAGAAGATATGATGCAGAGTCGGAGGTTAGCAGAGCACCGAAACTTCATATTCATAGTCCTCCGATCACCCTGACGGCCAGGCAATGGAACGTCGTGGCCTCGCCTAAGAGATCATCAGTTGGGGCATCACTCGATCGATAGAGAATACAACATAGAGCCAAGGTTGGAAACGCTACTGCCGAGATAAGACTGGCAAAACAAAGTGCCGAGCATCATCAAGAGTTGGTAGGCGAGAGATCAACGCGCAGGAGGTACCCCAACCCAAATTGAAGATGAGAAAGAGCGTTACCAGGTCCCCGGATCAATTGAAAGATGAAGGGTTACCAAATCCTCGGATCGAACTCGGGGTGCTATCAGAAGTTACTAAAATCCTCGGATCCAACTCGGGGTGCTATCAGGAGTTAATAAAATCCTCAGATCAAACTCGGGGTGCTATCAGAAGTTACCAAAATCCTCAGATCGAACTTGGGGTACTACAGAAATTATAATCATGAAAAGCAGTTGATCGGCCTCAGGACAGAATCATCTGAAACACGAAGCCGGAGGCCAAGACTGCAGGAGTTACCAAATCCTCAGATCAAACTCGAGGTGAATAGTTGATCGGCCTCAAAACAGAATCATCCGAAACACGAAGCCGGAGGCCCAGACTACGGGAGTTACCAAATCCTCGGATCAAACTCGAGGAGAACAGTTGATCGGCCTCAGGACAGAATCATCCGAAACACGAAGCCGGAGGCCCAGACTGCAGGAGTTACCAAATCCTTGGATCAAACTCGAGGAAAACAGTTGACCGACCTCAGGACAGAACCATCCGAAACATGAAGCCGGAGGCCCAGACTGGAGGTAAATCTCTAAACCCGCTTTCAAAAGACACAAGCATACACGCAATATTACTCATTTCGCTTCATTGAGAGTGCCCAATGGGTCTTACAAGGCAATATAATCACCCAAGGCAATCCCAAAGAAGCAAGGGGCAAACTGTAAGCACTGGTTTTCGAACCCAATGAGTAAAGCAATCTACGAGCTCCTCGTCCCGCCAGCTGCTCAAATACTGATACTCGTCGGAGAACGGATCACCTTTCTAGGGCCATAACTTCTTCGACCCGCGTCTCGGGACCATGAGTGTGGCACCTTCATGCTTATGAGAAAATCCTATTTGACAAAATGATGTACGGTCAAAAACACTATTTACCATTGACCGTACGGTCACAACACTGTTTGTTCTGACCGTACGGTCACTACCACGTGGCAGACACAATCCAATCCTTATCTGCCACGTGGCAAAGCGGTCCAATAAGAAGTCGCCACGTGTACTAGTGGATATTGGGTCAACTGTTCTTAGCTTCTTGATATACCACATTATGTCATTTACCAAATTGATGATGCTAATGTAGTTATTGAAGTGTTGTATTGCAATCAGAAAGGGGAAAAACCAAAGTGGTTCATTGATGAACACTAAAAGATAGTTCCTCAGAAAGGTAAAGGAATGACATATCATGATGCGATTAGCATGATTATTTTAGTGTTTTGATCATCTAGTTTTATCTCCATGAATCTCATCAAATTGCTTACATCCACTAAATCATTGATAAAGTGATGCTTTTATAGAGGGGGCATGAGATGTTTATTTACATATTCTATTAAATTAATTTGCTAAAAACATGCTTTCAAATGATGGGAAAGAAGCATGTGTAATCACACGCTTTATTCCATGGCGTATTCGCGCCATGCTTTTGTTGTTTGATGGGTTGCAAGATTAATGGAGGACATATGCGGAGCTCTAAATTGCTTAGTTGAATCATCTTTGGCCTGAGCTACATAAAAGCTAGACCAGTGGTTAGCAAAAGCCAAACGACACTGTGGCGAATAGAATCTATGTGCTTTTTAGGGCAAGTGTACCCATCGTTCAAGTAATAAAGTGAGTATCTGGGACTCGGATTATCGTACCCAAGGGATCGGGCTAAGCTAAAGTTACTAACTTTCAGTCTCAAAGATCTAATAAAGTCAGGAGAATTGATTTTGAGTGATTTAAAACTATGGATCTAAAGCAGGGTAATGTAATAACAATATTAAAAGGCACACAGGCTACAAGTGGCCGAATCTAGATCATAGGCTACTGGATCTGGATTTCTGTAAACATCAAAGACTAATATAACAGTAAAGGTTTGGCCTTTCCCACAAATATCTCTTCCTAGCTCATTTCCAAGCCTAGGAATTGATAACTTAGTAGATCTAGCAAAGTTATTTGATCTAGATCTACTAACAAGTGTGTTGTCTTAGAGTTTTACTAAAAAGTTTCTTTAAATAGTAAGTGACCAACATACAAATATAGCAAGATTTCTCTAAACCACAAAAGCATGCATCTTTAGATCTAATCCATACAATAAATCACGAGATAACTCATTTCTAAGATCCACTAATGATTTAGGAGGTTTGTTTGCAACCAAACCTCACCCGAAGCATAGATCTGAGAAAATCAAAGTTAGAAAAATATTACCATAAGTAGAAACCTTTCCCAAAGCCACGATCCTTCACCTTTGACTCGCGGCCCATGTTAGAGACTACTCACACATACTAGATGAGTTCATGATCTCCATGGAAATGTAAAAAGCAAAGCTTGAATGCATTAAACTAAGGAAGAAGAAGAAGTGAGGGATTCGGATCCCAAAGCAATATTAAAAAGACTATAGAAAAGATTACTAAAAATGGAACTAAGTAAAAAGAAAGTTGTTGCAAAACCTAAAAGTTATCTATCATAAAAGTAGTGTTGTAGTGCATAAAAAAGCAAAAGCAAATATTGCCTTAAATAGGGAGACAAGGGTGGCAAGCCTAGAAAGGCAAAAGACTAAAATGACCTTAAAAGTTTAGGTCACAAATACCCTTAAAAACTCAAACTTAAAATATTCAAATTGTTGATAAGATTAACAGAATTGCCACTAGGGCAAGGTGGCATTCCACCCCTTCATAACTTCTTGCACAGCCTCCTCCGCTCCACAGCCGCAGCCTGCACCAAGCATAATCTGGATCACAACCTTTGCGCTCCAGCAGCCCAACAGTAGTCTACAAGACTCCAATTCACCAATAAGGCCTTCAATGCCTAGGTTCACCTTTTGTTTGCATAAATGAGCGGAATCTGCACTAAACTTCCATGAGAAAGACTTTCAAGAATATAAACATGCAAGAATAGAGGCAAAAAGAGTGGAAAACTACGTAAATATTAGGCCTATAAATTCCCTCACACTAAGCTAGTGTGTGTCCCCACGCACGAAGATTAGACGATTAAAACCTTTTAAGCACATAGGCCTTATATCCCCCTAAAAGCAATACTTACGACCCATGTCTCCCTTCCCTACTTACTACAGTTTTGAGCTAAGGAAGTTAGAATAGTCAACGGCAACTTTAGCCCTAAGCTAACTTTAACAACCGCACCCTACGCTTTCGAATGGAAACTTAATTTTGCTAACTCGACTAGAATAATTTGCAAAATTTACAACTTTAAGCTTTCACTTGCATTTCCCTTTAGTACCAATTAGTTTCAGATTTTAGTCTCCTTTTTGATTCAGTCAAGGGAAAACAACTTGGTTGTCTCGTATTGGTCATACGTACTCCCAAGCCTACACCTTATCACCTTATCAAAATGCTTTGCATATTCATACCAATTGGCATAGGAGTAGGATGACTGAGTTTTTAGCACATTGGCTATATTTTATTTACATTTCATTTCATTTGTTGGCTTTGTTTCACCAATTTTTCAAAACAGTTTCATTCCTTACAAGTATATTTTCATCAAAGCTTCACAATTTGGGCTCCATTCTACTAAGCAGGGCTGGATTGCTAAAGTCCACTCAAACCTAAACTAAACATTTGACTAAACTAGCTTTCTCTAATCAAAAGGCAGTAGTAGCCTAGGCAGCATGCAAACATAGTCCTTACTTTGGGGTCTCTAAAGTTAAGCAATTAAAAAGCTGTAAAAGTTATCACCAACTATGCAGGGTGCACTAACTAGGAGTCATGCAAATTGACAAACTTAAACATCATGCAATTTTCAACAATTTAAAACTTCTAACTTAGCATATTTACAAAGTCTAAACATTAAAACATTGCAGCACAAATTTTCAACCACAGTTAACCAAGGCAGCAACACCATTCGCAATTAAACAGCTCCAAAAGATTTTTACAGGGTTTAAAAACATACCAAATTGGAGGCTGCACAAAAATCAAGTCATGCTGTGGCATTAGGATCCTCCTCGTGAGAGGGGTCCTGGGATGGCTTAACTGGAGTGGTCTCTTGCTCAATGGCAGTGTTCAAGGAAGGCACAGGAGACTGCGCAGGCTTTGATGTCCCAGTCGTAGGGTCAGACTGGAAAAGCGCAGCCTTTGCAGAGTGATACACAAGCTCCTCAGGGGCATCTTCTTTCACATCCTCCGCCAGGGGAGAAGTAGGATTGGACTGTGATTTGGCATCAGAAGTTGCAGGCTTCGCTGGGACCTCCCTGTTCACAGGCTGCGATTGCTCAAATGCAACCATGTTCAACTTTGCCACCTGTGAACTTAGGTGTGCAATCTGCTCCTGCATGTTCATGAACTGCTCAACAATCTGCTCAAGGGTCATGGTATGCCACACTTCAACTCTGGAAGGGCTAGACTCATCCGTAGCCTCAAATCTCATGGGAGAAAATTGGCGGGGCACACTCTCCGGTCGATTAACTTGTTTCTTCGCATCCCTCGTCTCGGCCATTTTCTTTTCATCCCAAGCCTGCGCACTGCAGTCCCTCATCAGCACATACTCACCAGTGTCTTCATCCACATAATACAGCCATATCCTAGAACACATGTTCAAGTCGAAGGGTGTTCTATAGATGGGGGCAAACATTTCGGCTTCATGGACCGCAGGCTTAAATGCCGAGAGATTCTTGGCAATCCTGGTTACGATCGTGCCAAACAGGAGCGCATAGTCCTTGGAGAAACTTCCAGACAAGGAATTGGCAAACCACCAGCCTACGTTCACTCTAAATCCCTCCTCCGAGCACCACAGCAAGATAAGATCCCCATTTGAAATCGGGGCAGCATTTGACTTTCAGGATTTTTTCTTTATGCAGTATGAGAAAGCAATAACTCTGTTGTACAGAACTAGACTGTCAGAATGCTTCGGTTGTATCCCATTTTTTTACTTTTTATAAAACAATTTGAGAAATAATTTTACAAATAGTGAAAACCAAACTTACATCCTCCTATTAATAAATTAACTTCAAGAAAATCGTACGTTGAAGTTAACTTACAATAGTAGAATATATTTTTGGTCCCCAGCAGAGTCGCCACTGTGAGCGAAAGTGGTCGCTCATAGCGGCTTTAGCCTTCTTTGACTAGAGTCGCCACCCGGCCAACCGGGAAAATGTACGAACCGGTGTTTATACCGATTGTTTTGAAAACCATAGATTATATTTACGTTCGTGGATACAACTTATTAATTCCGACATTACAGAACCCAGAGGATCTTTAATGCAACCTAACATCTTATTGTCTTGATATTTATGGTTATCACACAGGAATAAATAAATGCGCAAATATTTGTACGGTAAACCGCCGGGTGACACAGTACAAAACCCTCAGAAGCTTACCCTCGTCGCGTGCCAGTGATTGCTCGCGGACTGATGCTCGTTGAAGAACGGAGACCTTTTCTGGGAGGAACCTCGGGGACCGGAGTTGCGTGTGCGTCCTCCGGAGTGGTAACTAGGAACAAGACTTAATCGACTCTAGCGAGACTGCGAGTGATGCCTAGATTGGGAACTTTTGATAAGGGGGAAATATACTTTTGGTGGTCAG
Organism: Euphorbia peplus; assembly: GCA_028411795.1. NCBI lineage: Eukaryota > Viridiplantae > Streptophyta > Magnoliopsida > Malpighiales > Euphorbiaceae > Euphorbia > Euphorbia peplus. Next base: position 12,443,443 of record CP110837.1, on the reverse strand, counting down.
GAGGACCTTTTCTGAGAATATTTGAGAAAAGTACTCTCAAGCTCGGACTCTAGCGATTCTTTTTCTGTATCAGAGGCTACTTTAGGCAACTCGGAGGCAACTTTATCAGAGGCAACTTTTATCGGGTCAAGAATCGCTTTAGAACGAGCTAGAGAGGTGGGAGAATGAGTGTTTGTTGGTGAATTGAATGAGAAATCTGGGGGGTATTTATAGGTTAGCTTGTGACCGTACGGTCACCATTTGGTGACCGTACGGTCACTTGCTTCGCCCGTCTCAGATCTAAATTTGGATCTGAGCCAGGCTTCACACAACACCCGGCTGAAGTCATTTGGATTTTAGTACACGTGTCACATCTGTGATTGAACCGGCAGCCACGTGGCAGATAAGGATTGGATTGCTATCTGCCACGTGGCAGTGACCGTACGGTCAGAGGCCTTGTGACCGTACGGTCTCAACAAACAGTGTTGTGACCGTACGGTTCCTAATGAATAGTGCTTGTGACCGTATACATTTTTGTGATCGGGGATTTTCTCATAAGCATGAAAGTGCCACAATCATGGTCCCGAGGAGCGGGCGGAAGAGGTTATAGTCCTGAAAAGAGGATCCGTTCTCCGACGAGCATCAATATTTGAGCAGCTGGCGCGACAAGGAGCTCATACTTTGCTTTCATCATCGGGTTTAAAAACCAGTGCTTACAGTCGGACCAAACTTTAACTCGAGCTCAGATTTTGGATGTCCCAATAATCCGACTTACACGTATAACAAATAATAGGTCGTTTAAATTTTGGGTTTTTCGAGCCGGATTCTAGGTTGCCTCGGGGACCGGGACTGAATTTTAACTCGTGTTTTTTGATGCGTCGGAAACTCGAGCTCCGATTTTGTATGTCCCAATAACCCGACTAAAACGTATAGGTCGTTTAAATTTTGGGTTTTTCGAGCCGGATTCTAGGGTGCCTCGAGGACCGGGACTGAATTTTAACTCGTGTTTTTTCATTCATCGGACAAAACTTTAACTCGAGCTACGATTTTGGATGTCGCAATACTCCGACTAACCCGACTAACACGTATAACAAATGATGGGTCGTTTAAATTTTTTGTTTTTCGGGCCGGATTCTAGGGTGTCTCGGGGACCGAGACTGAATTTTAACTTATCTTTTTTGATTTGTCGGACAAAACTTAACCTCGAGCTCCGATTTTGGATGTCGCAATACCCAGGCTAACACCTATAACAAATGACAGGTTGTTTAAATTTTGGGATTTTCGGGCCACATTCTACGGTGCCTCGGGGACCGGGAATGAATTTTAACTCGTATTTTTTGATGCGTCGGACAAAACTATAGCTCGAGCTCAGATCTTGGATGTCCCACTAACCCGACTAACACGTATAACAAATGATGGGTCGTTTAAATTTTGGGTTTTTCGGGCCGAATTCTAGGGTGCGTCGGGGACCTGGACTGAATTTTAACTCGAGTTCTTTTATACGTCGGAATCTGGATCTCAGATTTTGGATGTCCCAATAACCCGACTAACACGTATAACAAATGACGGGTCGTTTAAATTTTGGGTCTTTCGGGCCGGATTCTAGGGTGCCTCGCGGACCGGGACAAAATTTTAACTCGTTTTTTTTATGCGTCAGACAAAACTTTAACTCGAGCTCAGATTTTTGATGTCTCAATACTCCGACTAACACGTATAACAAATGACGAGTCGTTTAAATTTTGGGGTTTTCGGGCCGGGTTCAAGGGTGCCTCGGGGACCGGGACTAAATTTTAACTCGTGTTTTTTGATGCGTCAGACGAAACTTTAACTCGAGCTCAGAATTTGGATGTCCCAATACCTCGACTAACACGTATAACAAATGATGGGTCCTTAAATTTTGGGTTTTTCGCGCCGGATTCTAGGGTGCCTTTGGGACCAAGACTGAATTTTAACTCGTATTTTTTGATGCGTCGGAATCTCGAGCTCAGATTTTGGATGTCCCAATAACTCGACTAACACGTATAATATGATGGGTCGTTTAAATTTTGGCTTTTTCGGGACTGGATTCTAGGTTCGCAATTTCAACTTGTGTTTTTTGATACATCGACATCTCGAGCTCAGATTTTGGATGTCCCAGTAACCCAACTAACACGTATATCAAATGATGGGTCGTTTAAATTTTGAGTTTTTCGGGCCGGATTCTAGAGTTCTTCGGGGATTGGGACTTAATTTTAACTCGTGTTTTTTGATGCGTCGGACAAAACTTTAACTCGAGCTCAGATTTTGGATGTCCCAGTACCCCAACTTACACGTAAAACAAATGATGGGTCTTTGAATTTTGGGTTTTTCTGGCCAGTTTCTAGGGTGCCTCGGGGACCGGGACTGAATTTTAACTCGTGTTTTTTGATGCGTCGGACAAAACTTTAACTCGAGCTCAGATTTTAGATGTCCCAATAACCCGACTAACACGTATAACAAATGATGGGTCTTTGAATTTTGGGTTTTTCGGGCCGGATTCTAAGGTGCCTCGGGGACCGGAACTGAATTTTAACTCGTGGTTTTTGATGCATCGTACAAAACATTAACTGTGGCGCAAATTTTTGTTGTCCCAATACCCCGAATAACACATACAACAAATGACGGGTCGTTTAAATTTTGGGTTTTCAGGCCGGATTCTAGGGTGCCTCATGGAGTGGGACTGAATTTTAACTCCTGGTTTTTGATGCGTCGGTTAAAACTTTAACTGGAGCTCAGATTTTGGATGTCCCAATACCCTGACTAACACGTATAACAAATGATGGGTCTTTGAATTTTGGTTTTTTCAGGCCGGATTCTAGGCTGCCTCGGGGTACGGGACTGAATTTTAACTCGTGTTTTTTATGCGTCGGAATCTCGAGCTCAGAATTTGGATGTCCCAATAACCCGACTAACACCTATAACAAATGATGGGTCGTTTAAATATTGGGTTTTTAAGGCAGATTCTAGGGTGCCTCGGGGACCGGGACTGAATTTTAACGCGCTTTTTTTTATTCGTCCAACAAAACTTTAACACGAGCTCCGATTTTGGATGTCGCAATACCCCGACTAACACATATAACAAATGACGGATCGTTTAATTTTTGTGTTTTTCGAGACAGATTCTAGGCTGCCTCGGGGACCGGGACTGAATTTTAACTCTTGTTTTTTGATGCGTTGGACTAAACTTTTACTCGAGCTCAGATTTTGGATGTCCCAATACCTCGACTAATACGTATAACAAATGATGGGTTGTTTAAATTTTGGGTTTTTCGGGCCAGATTCTAGGGTGCCTCGGGGACCGAGACTAAATTTTAACTAGTGTTTTTTGATACGTCAAAATCTCGAGCTCAGATTTTGGATGTCACAGTAACAAGACTAACACGTATAACAAATGATGGGTCGTTTAAATTTTGGATTTTTCGGGCCGGATTCTAGGGTGCCTCGGGGACCAGAACTGAATTTTAACTCGTGGTTTTTGATGCATCGGACAAAACTTTAACTCTAGCTCAGATTTTTGTTGTCCAAATACCCTGACTAACACATATAACAAATGACGGGTCGTTCAAATTTTGGGTTTTTCAGGCCGGATTCTAGGGTGCCTCTGGGACCGGGACTAAATTTTAAATCGTTTTTTTATGCGTCGAATAAAACTTTAACTCGAGCTCAGATTTTGATTGTCCCAATACCCAGACTAACACGTATAACAAATGATGGGTCTTTAAAATTTGGGTTTTACGGGCCGGATTCAAGGGTGCCTTCGGGACCGGGATTGAATTTTAACTCGTGTTTTTTGATTCCTCGAACAAAACTTTAACTCAAGGTCCGATTTTGGATTTCGCAATACCTCGACTAACAGGTATAACAAATGATGGGTCGTTTAAATTTTGGGATTTTCGGGCCAGATTCTAGGGTGCCTCAGGGACCGGGACTAAATTTTAACTCGTGTTTTTTGATTCGTCGAAAAAACTTTCACTCGACCTCCGATTTTGGATGTCGCAATACCCCGACTAACACATAAAACAAATGACCGGTCGTTTAAATTTTGGGGTTCTTCGGTCCGGATTCTAGGGTGCCTCGGGGACCTAGACTTAACTTTAACTCGTGTTTTTTGATGCGTCGGACCAAACATTAACTCGAGCTAAGATTTTGGATGTCCCAATAATCCGACTAACACGCATAACAAATGATGGGTCGTTTAAATTTTGTGTTTTTCGGGCTAGATTCTAGGGTGCGTCAGGGACCAGGATTGAATTTTAACTCGTGTTTTTTGATTCGTCGGACAAAACTTAAACTCGAGCTCCGATTTTGGATGTCGCAACACCCCGACTAACACCTATAACAAAGGACGGGTCGTTTAAATTTTCGGTCTTTCGGGCCTGATTCTAGGGTGCCTCGCGGACCGGGACGAAATTTTAACTCATTTTTTTATGCGTCAGACAAAACTTTAACTCGAGCTCAGATTTTTGATGTCCCAATACTCCGACTAACACGTATAACAAATGAAGGGTCGTTTAAATTTTGGGTTTTTCGGGCCGGGTTCTAGGGTGCCTCGGGGACTGGGATTGAATTTTAACTCGTGATGTTTATGCGTCGGAATGTCGAGCTCAGATTTTGGATGTCCCAATAACCCGACTAACACGTATAACAAATGATGGGTCATTTAAATTTTGGGTTTTTCGTGCAGCATTCTACGGTGCCTCGAGGACTGGGACTGAATTTTAACTCGTGTTTTTTGATTCGTCGAACTAAACTTTAAGTCGTGGTCTGATTTTGGATGTCCCAATAATCCGACTTACACATATAACAAATGATGGGTCGTTTAAATTTTGGGTTTGTCGAGTTGGATTCTATGGTGCCTCGGGGACCGGGACTTAATTTTAACTCGTGTTTTTTGATGCGTCGGACTAAACTCGAGCTTAGATTTTGGATGTCCCAATAACCCGACTAACACGTATAACAAATGATGGGTCGTTTAAATTTTGGGTTTTTCGGGCCAAATGATAAGGTGCCTTGGGGACCGGGATTGAATTTTAACTCGAATTTTTTTATACGTCGAAATCTGGATATCAGATTTTGGATGTCCTAATAACCAGATTAACACGTATAACAAATGATGGGTCGTTTAAATATTGAGTTTTTTGGGCCGGATTCTAGGGTGCCTCGGCGACTGGGATTAAATTTTAACTCGTGATATTTATGCATCGGAATCTCGAGCTCAGATTTTGGATGTCCCAATAACCCGACTAACACGTATAACAAATGATGGGTCGTTTAAATTTTGGGTTTTTCGTGCAGCATTCTACGGTGCCTCGAGGACTGCGACTGAATTTTAACTCGTGTTTTTTGATTCGTCAAACAAAACTTTATCTCGTGGTCTGATTTTGGATGTCGCAATACCCCGACTAACACATATATTAAATGAAGGGTCTTTTAAATTTTATGTTTTTCGGGCCGGCTTGTAGGGTGCCTCGGGGATCGGGACTAAATTTTAATTCGTGTTTTTTGATGAGGCGGACAAAACATTAACTCGAGCTCCGATTTTGGATGTCGCAATACCCCGACTAATAGATATAACAAATGACGGATCATTTAAATTTTGGGTTTTTCGGGACGGATTCTAGGGTGCCTTGGGGACCGGGATTGAATTTTAACTTGTGTTTTTTGATTCGTCGAACAAAATTTTCACTCGAGCTCTGATTTTTGATGTCGCAATACCCCGAATAACACATATAACAAATGACCGGTCGTTTAAATTTTGGGTTTTTCGGGCCGAATTCTAGGGTGCCTCGGGGACCGGGACTTAATTTTAGCTCGTGTTTTTCGATGCTTCGGAATCCCGAGCTCCGATTTTGGATGTCCCAATAACTCGACTAACACGTATAACAAATGACGGGTCGTTTAAATTTTAGGTTTTTCGTGCCAGATTCTAGGGTGCCTCGGGGACCGGGACTGAATTTTAACTCGTGTTTTTTGATGCGTCGGACAAAACTTTAACTCGAGCTCCGATTTTGGATGTCCCAAAACCCTAACTAACACATAACAAATGATGGATCGTTTAATTTTTGGGTTTTTTTGCGCCGGATTCTCGGGTGCCTCGGGGACCGGGACTAAATTTTCATTCCTGTTTTTTGATGGGTCGAAATCTCGAGCTCAGATTTTGGATGTCCGAATAACCCGACTAATACGTATAACAAATGATGGGTCGTTTTAATTTTGGGTTTTTCAGGCTGGATTCTAGGGTGTCTCGGGGACCGGGACTGAATTTTAAATCGTGCTTTTTATGCGTCAAAATCTCGAGCTAAGATTTTGGATGTCCCAATAACCTGATTAACATGTATAACAAATGATGGGTCGTTTAAATTTTGGGTTTGTCAAGCCGGATTCTAGGGTGTCTCGGGGACCAGAATTGAATTTTAACTCGTGTTTTTTGATTCGTCGAACAAAACTTTTACTCGAGCTCCGATTTTGGATGTCGCAATAACCCGACTAACACATATAACAAATGACGGGTAGTTTAAATTTTGGGTTTTTCGGGCCGGATCCTAGGGTGGGTCGGGGACTGGGACTTAATTTTAACTCGTGTTTTTTGATGCGTCGTACAAAACTTTAACTCGAGCTCGGATTTTGGATGTCCCAATACCCCAACTAACACGTATAACAAATGATGGGTGATTTAAATTTTGGGTTTTTTGCGCCGGATTTTTGGGTGCGTCGGGGACCGGGACTGAATTTTAACTCCTGTTTTTTGATACGTCGGAATCTCGAGCTCAGATTTTGGAAGTCTGAATAACCCGACTAAAACGTATAAAAAATTATGGTTCGTTTAAATTTTGGGTTTTTCAGGCCTGATTCTAGGGTGCCTCGGGGACCGGGACTGAATTTTAACTCGTGTTTTTTGATGCGTCGGAATCTCAAGCTCAGATTTTGGATTTCCCAATAACCCGACTAACATGTATAACAATTGATGGGTCGTTTAAATTTTGGGTTTTTTCAGGGCTGGATTCTACAGTTCCTCGGGGACCGGGACTGAATTTTAACTCGTGTTTTTTGATGCGTCGGACGAAATTTTACCTCGAGCTCAGAATTTGGATATCCCAATACCCCGACTAACACTTATAAGAAATGATGGGTCGTTTAAATTTTGGGTTTTTCGGGCCTGATTATAGGGTGCCTCGGGGACAAGGACTTAATATTAACTCGTGTTTTTTTATGCGTCAGACGAAACTTTAACTCGAGCTCAGAATTTGGATGTCCCAATACCCCGACTAACACGTATAACGAATGATGGGTCGTTTAAATTTTGGGTTTTTCGGGCCGCATTCTAGGGTGCCTCGGGGACCGGGACTGAATTTTAACTCGTTTTTTTTATGTGTCAGAATCTCGAGCTCAGAATTTTGGTGTCCCAATAACCCGACTAACACGTATAACAAATGATGGGTCGTTTAAATTTTGGGTTAGTCGGGCCGGATTCTAGAGTCCCTCGGGGACCGGGACTGAATTTTAACTCGTGTTTTTTGATGCGTCGGAATCTCGAGCTCTGATATTTGATGTCCCAATAACCCGACTAACACGTATAACAAATCATAGGTCGTTTAAATTTTGGGTTTTTCGGGTAAGATTCTAGGGTGCCTCAAGGACCGAGACTGAATTTTAACTCGCGTTTTTTTGTTCGTCGAACAAAACTTTAACTCGAGCTCCGATTTTGGATGTCGCAATATCCTGACTAACACATATAAAAAACGACGGATCGTTTAAATTTTGGGTTTTTCGGGCTAGATTCTAGGGTGCATCGGGGACCGGGACTGAATTTTAACTCGTGTTTTTTGATGCGTCGGACAAAACTTTAACTCGAGCTCAAATTTTTGATGTCCCAATACCTCGACTAACACGTATAACAAATGATGGGTTGTTTAAATTTTGGGTTTTTCAGGCCAGATTCTAGGGTGCCTCGGGGACTGAGACTAAATTTTACCTCGCGTTTTTTGATACGTCAAAATCTCGAGGTCAGATTTTGGATGTCCCAGTAACAAGACTAATACGTATAACAAACGATGGGTCGTTTAAATTTTGGGTTTTCCGGGCCGGATTCCAGGGTGCCTCGGGGACTAGAATTGAATTTTAACTCGTGGTTTTTTATGCATCGGACAAAACTTTAACTCTAGCTCAGATTTTTGTTGTCCCAATACCCCGACTAACACATATAATAAATGACGGGTCGTTTAAATTTTGGGTTTTTCTGGCCGGAGTCTGGGGTGCCTCTAGGACCGGGACTGAATTTTAACTCGTGTTTTATGATGCGTCGGACAAAACTTTTACTCGAACTCAGATTTTGGATGTCCCAATACCCAGACTAAAACGTATAACAAATGATGGGTCTTTAAATTTTGGGTTTTACGGGCCGGATTCTAGGGTGCCTCGGGGACCGGGACTGAATTTTAACTCGTGTTTTTTGATTCCTCAAACAAAACTTTAACTCAAGCTCCGATTTTGGATGTCGCAATACCTCAACTAACACGTATAACAAATGATGGGTCGTTTAAATTTTGGGTTTTTCGGGCCAGATTCTAGGGTGCCTCAGGGACCGGGACTGAATTTTAACTCGTGTTTTTTGATTCATCGAAAACAACTTTCACTCGAGCTCCGATTTTGGATGTCGCAATACCCCGACTAACACATATAACAAATGACGGGACCTCTAAATTTTTGGGTTTTTCGAGCTGGATTCTAAGGTGCCTCGGGGATCGGGACTTAATTTTAACTCGTGTTTTTTGACGCGTCGGAATCTTAAGCTCAAATTTTTGATTTCCCAATAACTCGACTAACACGTATAACAAATGATGGGTCGTTTAAATTTTCGGTTTTTCATGCCGGATTCTAGGGTGCCTCGGGGACCGGGATTGAATTTTAACTCGTGTTTTTTGATTCGTCGAACAAAACTTTAACTCGACCTCCGATTTTTGATGTCGCAATACCCTGACTAACACATATAACAAATGACGGGTCGTTGAAATTTTGGGTTTTTCGGGCCGGATTCTAGGGCGCCTCGGGCAACCGGGACTGAATTTTAACTCGTGTTTTTTGATGCGTCGGACAAAACTTTAACTCGAGCTCAAATTTTGGATCTCCCAATACCCCAACTAACACGTATAACAAATGATGGGTTATTTAAATTTTGGGTTTTTCGGGCCAGATTTTAGGGTGTCTCGGGGACCGAGACTAAATTTTACCTCGTGTTTTTTGATACGTCGAAATCTCGAGCTCAGATTTTGGATGTCCCAGTAACAAGACTAACACGTATAACAAATGATAGGTCATTTAAATTTTGGGTTTTTTGTGCCGGATTCTAGGGTGCCTCGGGGACCAGAACTGAATTTTAATTCGTGGTTTTTGATGCATCGGACAAAACTTTAACTCCAACTCCTATTTTGCAATACCCCGACTAACACCTATAACAAATGACGGGTCGTTTAAATTTTGTGTTTTTCAAGACAGATTCTAGGCTGCCTCGGGGACCGGGATTGAATTTTAACTCGTGTTTTTTGATGCGTCGGACAAAACTTTAACTCGAGCTCAGATTTTGGATGTGCGAATACCGCGACTAACAAGTATAACAAATGATGGGTCGTATAAATTTTTGTTTTTTCGCCCTGTATTCTAAGGTGCCTCGGGAACCGGGACTGAATTTTAACTCGTGTTTTTTCATGCGTCAGAATCTCGAGCTCCGATTTTGGATGTCCCAATAACTCGACTAACACGTATAACAAATGATGGGTCGTTTAAATTTTGGGTTTTTTGGGCCGGATACTAGGGTGCCTCGAGGACCGGGACTGAATTTTAACTCGTGATTTTTTATGCCTCGGAATCTCGAGCTCAGATTTTGGATGTCCCAATAACCCGACTAACACGTATAACAAAATGATGGGTCGTTTAAATTTTGGATTTTTCGGGCTGCATTCTAGGGTGCCTCGGGGACCGGGACTTAATTTTAACTCGTGTTTTTTAATTCGTCGGACAAAACTTTAACTCGAGCTCTGATTTTCGATGTCCCAATACCCCGACTAACACGTATAACAAATGATGAGTCTTTTAAATTTTGGGTTTTTGGGGCCGGATTTTAGGGTTCCTCGGGGACCGGGACTGAATTTTAACTCGTGCTTTTTGATGCGTCGGAATCTCGAGCTCTGATTTTGGATGTCCCAATAACCCGACTAACGCGTATAACAAATGATGGGTCGTTTAAATTTTGGGTTTTTTGGGCCGGATTCGAGTGTGCCTTTGGGACAGGGACTGAAATTTAACTCGTGTTTTTGGATGCGTTGGAGAAAACACATTTATTAAGCTCAGATTTTGGATGTCCCAATACCTCGACGAACACGTATAACAAATGATGGGTCGTTTAAATTTTGGGTTTTTTGGGCCGGCTACTAGGGTGCCTCGGGGACCGGGACTGAATTTTAACTTGTGTTTTTTAATGCCTCAAAATCTCGAGCTCAAATTTTGCATGTCCCAATACCCCGACTAACACGTATAACAAATGACGGGTCTTTTAAATTTTGGGTTTTTCGGGTCGGATTCTAGGGTGTCTCGGGGAGCGGAACTTAATTTTAACTCGTGTTTTTTGATCCCTCAAAATCTCGAGCTGAGATTTGGGATGTCCGAATAACCCGACTAACACGTATAACAAATGATGTGTCTTATAAATTTTGGGTTTTTCGGGCCGGATTCTAGGGTGCCTCGGGGACCGGGACTTAATTTTAACTCGTGTTTTTTGATGCGTCGGAATCTCGAGCCGAGATTTTGGATGTCCCAATAACCAGAATAACACGTATAACAAATGATGGGTCTTTTAAAGTTCGGGTTTTTCGGGCCGAATTCTAGGATGCTTTAGGGACCGGGACTGAATTTTAACTCGTGTTTTTTGAGGCGTCGGAATCTCGAGCTCCGATTTTGGATGTCCCAATAACCAGACTAACACGTATAACATATGATGGGTCGTTTAAATTTTGGGTTTTTTGGGCCGGATTCTATTGTTCCTCTAGGACCGGGACTGAAATATAACTTGTGTTTTTTGATGCGTCGGAAAAAACACATTTACTCAAGCTCAGATTTTGGATGTCCCAATAACCCAACTAACACGTATAACAAATGATGGGTCTTTTAAATTTTGGGTTTTTCGGGCCAGATTCTAAGGTGCCTCGGGGATCGGGACTGAATTTTAACTCGTGTTTTTTGATGCGTCGGAATCTCGAGCTCAGATTTTGGATGTCCCAATAACCCGACTAACACGTATAACAAATGATGGGTCTTTTAAATTTCAGGTTTTTCGGGCAGGATTCTAGGATGCGTCGGGGACCGGTGCTGAATTTTAACTCGTGTTTTTTGAAGCGTCGGAATCTCGATCTCTGATTTTGGATGTCCCAATAACCTGACTAACACGTATAACAAATTATGGGTCGTTTAAATTTTGGGTTTTTTGTGCCGGATTCTAGTCTGCCTCTAGGACCAGGACTGAAATTTAACTCGTGTTTTATGATGCGTCGGAGAAAACACATTTACTCAAGCTCAGATTTTGGATGTCCCAATCCCCGACTAACAAGTATAACAAATGCTGGTTCGTTTAAATTCTGGGTTTTTTTGGCCGGATACTAGGGTGCCTCGGGAACCGGGACTGAATTTTAACTCGTGTTTTTTGATGCGTCGGAATCTCGAGCTCCGATTTTGGATGTTCCAATAACCCGATTAACACGTATAACAAATGATCGGTCGTTTAAATTTTGGTTTTTTTGGGCCGGATTCTAGACTGCCTCTGGGACCGGGACTGAAATTTAACTCGTGTTTTTTGATGTGTCGGAGAAAACAAATTTACTCAAGCTCAGATTTTGGATGTCCCAATAACCCGACTAACACGTATAACAAATGATGGGTCTTTAAATTTTTTATTTTACGGGTTGGATTTTAGGGTGCCTCGGGGACCGGGACTGAATTTTAACTCGTTTTTTTTATTCCTCGAACAAAACTTTAACTCAAGCTCCGAGTTTTGATGTCGCAATACCTCGACTAACACGTATAACAAATGATGGGTCGTTTAAATTTTGGGTTTTACGAGCCAGATTCTAGGGTGCCTCGGGGACCGGGATTGAATTTTAACTCTTGTTTTTAGATTTCTCGAACAAAACTTTAACTCAAGCTCAGATTTTTGATGTCCAAATAACTCGACTAACACATATAAAAAATGATGGGTCGATTAAATTTTGGGTTTTTTCGGGCCGGATTCTACGGTTCTTCGGGGACCGGGACTAAATTTTAACTTGTGTTTTTTGATGCGTCGGACGAAACTTTAACTGGAGCTCAGAATTTGGATGTCCCAATACCCCGACTAACACTTAAAAAAAATGAGGGGTCGTTTAAATTTTGGGTTTTTCGGGCAAGATTCTAGGGTGCCTCGGGGACCAAGACTTAATTTTAACTCGTGTTTTATTATGCGTAGGACGAAACTTTTACTCTAGCTCAGAATTTGGATATCCCAATACCCCGACTAACACGTATAAGAAATGATGGGTCATTTAAATTTTGGGTTTTTCGGGCCGGATTCTAGGGTGCCTCGGGGACCGGGACTGAATTTTAACTCGTGTTTTTTGGTGCGTCGGAATCTCGAGCTCAAATTTTGGATGTCCCAATAACCCGACTAACACGTATAGCAAATTATGGGTCGTTTAAATTTTGGGTTTTTTGGGCCGGATTCTAGACTGCCTCTGGGACCGGGACTGAAATTTAACTCGTGTTTTTTGATGCGTCGGAGAAAACACATTTACTCAAGCTCAGATTTTGGATGTCCCAATAACCCGACTAACACGTATAACAAATGATGGGTCTTTAAATTTTTGGTTTTACGGGTTTGATTCTAGAGTGGCTCGGGGACCGAGACTGAATTTTAACTCGTTTTTTTTATTCCTCGAACAAAACTTTAACTCAAGCTCCGATTTTTGATGTCGCAATACCTCGACTAACACGTATAACAAATGATGGGTCGTTTAAATTTTGGGTTTTACGAGCCAGATTCTAGGGTGCCTCGGGGACCGGGACGAAATTTTAACTCGTGTCTCTTGATGCGTCAGACAAAACTTTAACTCGAGCTCAGATTATGGATGTCCCAATAACCCGACTAACACGTATAACAAATGATGCGTCGTTTAAATTTTGGGTTTTTCGAGCCGGATTCTAGGAGGTCATGGGGATCGGGACTGAATTTTAACTCTTGTTTTTTGATGCGTCGGAATCTCGAGCTCAAATTTTGAATGTCCCAATAACCCGACTAACACGTATAACAAATGATGGGTCTTTTAAATTTCTGCATTTCGTGTCGGATTCTAAGGTGCCTCGGGGACCGGTACTGAATTTTAACTCGTGTTTGTTGATGCGTCGGAATCTCGAGCTCCGATTTTGGATGTCCCAATAACCCCACTAACACGTATAAGAAATGATGGGTCGTTTAAATTTTGGGTTTTTTGGGCCGGATTCGAGTGTGCCTCTGGGACCGGGACTGAAATTTAACTCGTGTTTTTTAATGCTTCGGAGAAAACACATTTACTCAAGCTCAGATTTTGGATGTCCCAATACCCCGACTAACACGTATAACAAATGATGGGTCATTTAAATTTTGGGTTTTTTGGGCCGGATACTCGGGTACCTCGGGGACCGGGACTGAATTTTAACTCGTGTTTTTTGGTGCGTCGGAATCTCGAGCTCAAATTTTGGATGTCCCAATAACCCGACTAACACGTATAACAAATTATGGGTCGTTTAAATTGTGGGTTTTTTGGGCCGTATACTAGGGTGCCTCGGGGACCGGGACTGAATTCTAACTCGTGTTTTTTGATGTCTCAAAATCTCGAGCTTAGATTTTGGATGTCCCAATAACCCGACTAACACGTATAACAAATGATGGGTCTTTTAAATTTTGGGTTTTTCGGGATGGATTATAGGGTGCCTCGGGGACCGGGACTGAATTTTAACTCGTGTTTTTTGATACGTCAGAATCTCGAGCTCAGATTTTGGATCTCCCAATAACCCGACTAACACGTATAACAAATTATGGGTCGTTTAAATTTTGGGTTTTTTTGGCCGGATACTAGGGTGCCTCGGGGACCGGGACTGAATTTTAACTCGTGTTTTTTGATGTCTCAAAATCTCGAGCTCAGATTGTGGATGTCCCAATAATCCGACTAACACGTATAACAAATGATGGGTCTTTTAAATTTTGGGTTTTTCGGGATGGATTATAGGGTGCCTCGGGGACCGGGACTGAATTTTAACTCGTGTTTTTTCATACGTCAGAATCTCGAGCTCAGATTTTGGATGTCCCAATAACCCGACTAACATGTATAACAAATGATGGGTCCTTTAAATTTTGGGTTTTTCGTGCCAGATTCTAGGTGCCTCGGGGACCAGAACTGAATTTTAAATCGTGGTTTTTGAAGCATCGGAAAAAACTTTAACTTGAGCTCAGATTTTGGATGTCTCTATATGCCGACTAACACGAATAACAAATGATGTGTCGTTTAAATTTTCGGTTTTACGGGCCGGATTCTAGGGTGCCTCGGGGACCGGGATTGAATTTTAACTCGTGTTTTTAGATTTCTCGAACAAAACTTTAACTCAAGCTCAGATTTTTGATGTCCAAATAACTCGACTAACAAGTATAAAAAATGATGGGTCGATTAAATTTTGGGTTTTTTCGGGCCGGATTCTACGGTTCTTCGAGGACCGGGACTGAATTTTAACTTGTGTTTTTTGATTCGTCGGACGAAACTTTAACTGGAGCTCAGAATTTGGATGTTCCAATACCCCGACTAACACTTATAAAAAATGAGGGGTCGTTTAAATTTTGGGTTTTTCGGGCCAGATTCTAGGGTGCCTTGGGGACCAAGACTTAATTTTAACTCGTGTTTTATTATGCGTAGGACGAAACTTTTACTCTAGCTCAGAATTTGGATATCCCAATACCCCGACTAACACGTATAAGAAATGATGGGTCATTTAAATTTTGGGTTTTTCGGGCCGGATTCTAGGGTGCCTCGGGGACCGGGACTGAATTTTAACTCGTGTTTTTTGGTGCGTCGGAATCTCGAGCTCAAATTTTGGATGTCCCAATAACCCGACTAACACGTATAGCAAATTATGGGTCGTTTAAATTTTGGGTTTTTTGGGCCGGATTCTAGACTGCCTCTGGGACCGGGACTGAAATTTAACTCGTGTTTTTTGATGCGTCGGAGAAAACACATTTACTCAAGCTCAGATTTTGGATGTCCCAATAACCCGACTAACACGTATAACAAATGATGGGTCTTTAAATTTTTGGTTTTACGGGTTTGATTCTAGAGTGGCTCGGGGACCGAGAGTGAATTTTAACTCGTTTTTTTTATTCCTCGAACAAAACTTTAACTCAAGCTCCGATTTTTGATGTCGCAATACCTCGACTAACACGTATAACAAATGATGGGTCGTTTAAATTTTGGGTTTTACGAGCCAGATTCTAGGGTGCCTCGGGGACCGGGACGAAATTTTAACTCGTGTCTCTTGATGCGTCAGACAAAACTTTAACTCGAGCTCAGATTATGGATGTCCCAATAACCCGACTAACACGTATAACAAATGATGCGTCGTTTAAATTTTGGGTTTTTCGAGCCGGATTCTAGGAGGTCATGGGGATCGGGACTGAATTTTAACTCTTGTTTTTTGATGCGTCGGAATCTCGAGCTCAAATTTTGAATGTCCCAATAACCCGACTAACACGTATAACAAATGATGGGTCTTTTAAATTTCTGCATTTCGTGTCGGATTCTAAGGTGCCTCGGGGACCGGTACTGAATTTTAACTCGTGTTTGTTGATGCGTCGGAATCTCGAGCTCCGATTTTGGATGTCCCAATAACCCCACTAACACGTATAAGAAATGATGGGTCGTTTAAATTTTGGGTTTTTTGGGCCGGATTCGAGTGTGCCTCTGGGACCGGGACTGAAATTTAACTCGTGTTTTTTAATGCTTCGGAGAAAACACATTTACTCAAGCTCAGATTTTGGATGTCCCAATACCCCGACTAACACGTATAACAAATGATGGGTCATTTAAATTTTGGGTTTTTTGGGCCGGATACTCGGGTACCTCGGGGACCGGGACTGAATTTTAACTCGTGTTTTTTGGTGCGTCGGAATCTCGAGCTCAAATTTTGGATGTCCCAATAACCCGACTAACACGTATAACAAATTATGGGTCGTTTAAATTGTGGGTTTTTTGGGCCGTATACTAGGGTGCCTCGGGGACCGGGACTGAATTCTAACTCGTGTTTTTTGATGTCTCAAAATCTCGAGCTTAGATTTTGGATGTCCCAATAACCCGACTAACACGTATAACAAATGATGGGTCTTTTAAATTTTGGGTTTTTCGGGATGGATTATAGGGTGCCTCGGGGACCGGGACTGAATTTTAACTCGTGTTTTTTGATACGTCAGAATCTCGAGCTCAGATTTTGGATCTCCCAATAACCCGACTAACACGTATAACAAATTATGGGTCGTTTAAATTTTGGGTTTTTTTGGCCGGATACTAGGGTGCCTCGGGGACCGGGACTGAATTTTAACTCGTGTTTTTTGATGTCTCAAAATCTCGAGCTCAGATTGTGGATGTCCCAATAATCCGACTAACACGTATAACAAATGATGGGTCTTTTAAATTTTGGGTTTTTCGGGATGGATTATAGGGTGCCTCGGGGACCGGGACTGAATTTTAACTCGTGTTTTTTGATACGTCAGAATCTCGAGCTCAGATTTTGGATGTCCCAATAACCCGACTAACATGTATAACAAATGATGGGTCCTTTAAATTTTGGGTTTTTCGTGCCAGATTCTAGGTGCCTCGGGGACCAGAACTGAATTTTAAATCGTGGTTTTTGAAGCATCGGAAAAAACTTTAACTTGAGCTCAGATTTTGGATGTCTCTATATGCCGACTAACACGAATAACAAATGATGTGTCGTTTAAATTTTCGGTTTTACGGGCCGGATTCTAGGGTGCCTCGGGGACCGGGATTGAATTTTAACTCGTGTTTTTAGATTTCTCGAACAAAACTTTAACTCAAGCTCAGATTTTTGATGTCCAAATAACTCGACTAACAAGTATAAAAAATGATGGGTCGATTAAATTTTGGGTTTTTTCGGGCCGGATTCTACGGTTCTTCGAGGACCGGGACTGAATTTTAACTTGTGTTTTTTGATTCGTCGGACGAAACTTTAACTGGAGCTCAGAATTTGGATGTTCCAATACCCCGACTAACACTTATAAAAAATGAGGGGTCGTTTAAATTTTGGGTTTTTCGGGCCAGATTCTAGGGTGCCTTGGGGACCAAGACTTAATTTTAACTCGTGTTTTATTATGCGTCGGACGAAACTTTAACTCTAGCTCAGAATTTGGATATCCCAATACCCCGACTAACACGTATAAGAAATGATCGGTCATTTAAATTTTGGGTTTTTCGGGCCGGATTCTAGGGTGCCTCGGGGACCGGGACCGAATTTTAACTCGTGTTTTTTGGTGCGTCGGAATCTCGAGCTCAAATTTTGGATGTCCCAATAACCGGACTAACACGTATAACAAATTATGGGTCGTTTAAATTTTGGGTTTTTGGGCCGGATGCTAGACTGCCTCTGGGACCGGGACTGAAATTTAACTCGTGTTTTTTGATGCGTCGGAGAAAACACATTTACTCAAGCTCAGATTTTGGATGTCCCAATAACCTGACTAACACGTATAACAAATGATGGGTCTTTAAATTTTTGGTTTTACGGGTTTGATTCTAGAGTGCCTCAGGGACCGAGACTGAATTTTAACTCGTTTTTTTTATTCCTCGAACAAAACTTTAACTCAAGCTCCGATTTTTGATGTCGCAATACCTCGACTAACACGTATAACAAATGATGGGTCGTTTAAATTTTGGGTTTTACGAGCTAGATTCTAGGGTGCCTCGGGGACCGGGACGAAATTTTAACTCGTGTCTCTTGATGCGTCAGACAAAATTTTAATTCGAGCTCAGATTTTGGATGTCCCAATAACCCGACTAACACGTATAACAAATGATGCGTCGTTTAAATTTTGGGTTTTTCGAGCCGGATTGTAGGAGGTCATGGGGATCGGGACTGAATTTTAACTCTTGTTTTTTGATGCGTCGGAATCTCGAGCTCAAATTTTGAATGTCCCAATAACCCGACTAACACGTATAACAAATGATGGGTCTTTTAAATTTCTGCATTTCGTGTCGGATTCTAAGGTGCCTCGGGGACCGGTACTGAATTTTAACTCGTGTTTGTTGATGCGTCGGAATCTCGAGCTCCGATTTTGGATGTCCCAATAACCCCACTAACACGTTGTCGCGCCCCGAAAAATGCCGGGCGCGAGGCGTACTCGCTTTGGTTAGAATGGGGTTCTAATAAAGTGTGAAAAGAGCCGTTTAAACAGCTCATTTCACAATTCAGACGAGTCGCCACCAATCAGCTCAGTCCGGTGTGATTGGATACCGTATAAAGAGGAAGTTTGACTCTATTTCAGGATAAGTGCTACCTAGGTTCTAAAGAGGTTTAGTTTATTTATTAATTATTTGAGTTATAACATAACTTTGGGTTATGAGTTTAGAGGGGTAAAAAGGTCATTACATGACATTTTCTTCTCAGTTATTACATAACTGTTTTCAAAACATTTTGACCTTAAAATACTGTCTATATCTATAACATAGATATGGACAGACTCTTTTTGACTCAATAAAACTAATGAACGTTTTATTAAAATAATTAACGGAATTAACAACCCCGATTTAATATTAGATACATATTTAGCGAATTAAGATATTTTTTTGATAAGTATATTTTTCAAGTAAGACTAAGTTAGTGCCTAACGGGAGTTTTATTTTTATGACATATTGTCTACCCTAAACTAAAGTTCTTTGTATCTCGTACTTTAATTATTCACAGTTAATATGCCTAAAATTACTAATTAACTATGTAAGTTGACATGAAAGGGTTAATGGGCTTGAAGTTAAAGTGAAAACCCAAGTTACAACCCACCCAACTAAGCTAAAACTCTAACCTAGCTACTACCCAACTAAACCTAATTCTAATCCTCACACCTCTCTTACTCAACCGTCTCTCTTCCCTTCTCTCGTCCTCTCTTCTTCCCCCTCTCCAATCTCTCACGATTTTGAGCTTTAAACGAATGATTATGGCTTGAATCCTTTCCTTTTCACTCTTTACTCGCCATCTACGAACGAATTTCGCTCTTAACTTCTCGGATTTTGCTATTCTGGGAATCTAGGGTTTCAGCTTTATCTTGAAAATTGGTTTCTATGGCTGTCATTGATTGAGGGGTTTCATCCTTGACATGGCTGTCTCGCTATTGTGAGGGTTTATGAACGAGTTTCGAGAATGAGGTCTCGATTTTGATCTCGGGTTCATTTCTGTTTTGGTCTCGGTTCCAGGGAAGTCTCTAGATTCTCTCCACTTTTATTCTTAATTTTATCTATTCTGATCCTATGGTTTTGATTCTGTGTTCGTTTGATTTGGAATCTATGACCTAAAATGCTCATATCTCTTCCTTGACAGGTCTGGAAGTATTCCTATGATTCTAAACTGAGTTTGGATATTACGGGGACGTTTTTTGGGTAAAAACTGGACTGACCGGAAGTTCGCCGGTCGGAAAACTTTTCCGGCGAACCTCCGGCGCCGGCTGTCTATTGATGATGTACTTCTTTTGTCTCTTTTTATGCTATTTGTGGTTCATTTCTGGCTGTTTGGGGTGATGTTGATGTCTATGTGCAAATTTGGTCTCCTATGCTTGAATATCTACTGTTTTAAGGCTGTTTCTATGAGAACCTTGCTATTTCGGGTTACTTGACTGGATTTTGATGTGGGTTTGATGTTTCTTGAGGCTGTTTTGGTATGCTTTTGTGTAAATATTGCTGGCTGCTTTTTATAGGCTGTTTTTGTCGGAAAATAAGTCGTATCTTGGTATTTTCGATCTTGGTAAGTTGAAAACAGAAAACTACCTAATAATGACTATATTTGAACCCGGACAATGATGATTGACAGCCAATAGTCTAAGGAAGATTGGATTCGTGCTCTAGGATTAGAGGAAAAACTTATTCGAGTGGCAAACCGACTTTCGAGCTCGGGAGGTAACTTAAATTCGTTTTTATTGAGTCATATTGAGTGTGGATTTCTTCCTTAACTTGACTAATAAGCAAAATCTGAGTCCTAAGCTAGTACATTTGGACTTCTAAGCACAAAATATGGTAAGTATGGAAAAAGCAGTAAGTTTGAACATAATGAGAATCATAAACTTTCATATATGCATGTATATATACATAAAAGGTTTTAATACCTTTCTTCTTTGACAAATTGAACACAAATGGAACTAAGATAAAAGTAGCCCTTCCTTCACTCCACTTTTGGCTCTTTCTTCTGATTTTCAATCTCCATTCCTCTCTATTTCTGCCCTCTTTTCTTGTTGTATTGAATTCTTTTTTTCTCTCTTCTTTTGTGTTGGGAATAGTTCCCCTTTTATAGTGATTAGAGTGAAATCTTGTTGATGGATTTCCCATCATCACCTTTGTACTTTGGAGTGCTTCCATGTGTATAATCTGTACTTTTCTTATCTTGGATAGGATTATGGACATTTTTTTGGCTCTAATCTTGTACTTCTTGATGTGATTATGGTGAACATTTTGGCTTTCCTCATGTGTTAGCTTAATTTTCAAGCACTTAAAGCTTGACCACCAAGTTTGAAAACTTGGTCTCCAAGACTTGATTTCTGGTTCCGATTCGATAAATTTGAGGATTTCAGGGACTGTTTCGTATATTTTCTTTGGGCTTGAAACTGTCACTGGGCCGAAAATCATGGGTTAAATCTGCTGTCTTGAAACTTGTTGATCTTGAACTGTTGGGCTTGAGACTGTTGAGCTGAAATTCATGGGCTAAAGCGGCTGTCTTGAAACTTGTTGATCTTGAACTGTTGGGCTTGAAACTGTTGGGCTAAAATCCATGGGCCTGCAATTGCAGGGTTGAACTTGCTGTCTTTATGAGCTGAGATTTCTTCTGAACATTTATCAGAATTGCTGCCTTTGACCCACTGGAATTGAATGGCTGTCTTTACTCTTTTACTTAGCAACTTTGACTTGAATGTGGGCTTGACCCGACTCGTCAAACTTTTTCTGGTTGCTTCTAAAACGTGAGATAAAATCTCCGATATTAAAAATACGGAGTTCAAATCCCGTGACATTTTATTTCTGCAAAACAGGATAGAGTTAGTGGTAAAAGAAAATGTACCATTTATTTATCTGTTTATAAACATGTAATATATTTGGATTACTTAATAAAACAAGTATTTATTTTCTTTTCATCCAATTTATTATCATGTTTAAACGTTGAACCTTCTCGACGATTGATTTGATAAAAGCCGCCCAAATAGAATTCTAATCCAAATGCTAAATTTTCATCACATAATCAATTAGCACTAAAATAGAGAAAAATTTGAAAATGAACAAAATTTGTAAACTCAATAAAAACACCCATAACATAGGCTATCTTAGGAGAAATAAATTTTAAACAAAAGAAATGTTAAAATAAACTATCAGTTAAAGAAAAATAGTTTTTACGCCACATATCGTATCGTAAATAAAATATAGTCTAGAAATTTATATTTTTGCGAAAACACGTATTTACAAACTGGACAAAAATGGGTATCTACAGCTGCCCCCCTTTGTGTATCTTCATTGAAAAGGAAGTACACAAAGTTCAGACCAGATAACCATTTTTAGCACGGTTTCAAGGTGAATCAAAAGGTGATAAAGGATATTCTTATGCGTTTGATCGGGCATTTCCGAGTTGGTCAACTAAAATTTTGACTCAACGACCAAATAAACGGGCCTCCGCGTTTGAATGTTTGAAGCTGGCATCCTCCAGGCTGAGCAGCTACTAACTCTGGCTCAACGACCAAACGAAAATAATGGGTCTTCTGCGTTTGAATGTTTGAAGCTGGCATCCTCCAGGCTGAGCAGCTACTAACTCTGGCTCAACGACCAAACGAAAATAATGGGTCTTCTGCGTTTGAATGTTTGAAGCTGGCATCCTCCAGGCTGAGCAGCTAATAACTCTGGCTCAACTACCAAAATATAACGGGTCTTCAGCGTTTGGATGGTTGAAGCTGGACATCCTCCAGGCTGAACAGCTAATAACTCTGGCTCAACTACCAAAATAAAACGGGTCTTCGGCGTTTGGATGGTTGAAGCTGGACATCCTCCAGGCTGAGCAGCTAATAACTCTGGCTCAACTACCAAAATATAACGGGTCTTCGGCGTTTGGATGGTTGAAGCTGGACATCCTCCAGGCTGAGCAGCTAATAACTCTGGCTCAACTACCAAAATCGACGGGTCTTCTGCGTCAGGATGGTTGAAGCTGGACATCCTCCAGGCTGAGCAGCTAATAACTCTGGCTCAACTACCAAAATATAACGGGTCTTCGGCGTTTGGATGGTTGAAGCTGGACATCCTCCAGGCTGAGCAGCTAATAACTCTGGCTCAACTACCAAAATATAACGGGTCTTCGGCGTTTGGATGGTTGAAGCTGGACATCCTCCAGGCTGAGCAGCTAATAACTCTGGCTCAACTACCAAAATATAACGGGTCTTCGGCGTTTGGATGGTTGAAGCTGGACATCCTCCAGGCTGAGCAGCTAATAACTCTGGCTCAACTACCAAAATATAACGGGTCTTCGGCGTTTGGATGGTTGAAGCTGGACATCCTCCAGGCTGAGCAGCTAATAACTCTGGCTCAACTACCAAAATCGACGGGTCTTCTGCGTCAGGATGGTTGAAGCTGGACATCCTCCAGGCTGAGCAGCTAATAACTCTGGCTCAACTACCAAAATATAACGGGTCTTCGGCGTTTGGATGGTTGAAGCTGGACATCCTCCAGGCTGAGCAGCTAATAACTCTGGCTCAACTACCAAAATATAACGGGTCTTCGGCGTTTGGATGGTTGAAGCTGGACATCCTCCAGGCTGAGCAGCTAATAACTCTGGCTCAACTACCAAAATATAACGGGTCTTCGGCGTTTGGATGGTTGAAGCTGGACATCCTCCAGGCTGAGCAGCTAATAACTCTGGCTCAACTACCAAAATCGACGGGTCTTCTGCGTCAGGGGCGCTCACGCGTCTTTCTTGATTGGATAAATTGTTGTGAAGTAATTCTTTGAATTTTGATCTGCAAGGGATGTTTATGCTATGCATGTATGGATGAATGAGTTTAAATTTCGAAAATATGTTTGAAGATGGAAGTTTGAATGAATCCTTTATTTAAACAGAGTTGGGCTAGGCCTATATTTGGTCCTTGCATAATTGGCTTTAATACTGTCTCTCGCCATTCTTGGGTTGAGAAAAATAACAATGACCTGTGTATGAACAGGGGTGGCACTGTCTTTTTGCTGATCTTTCTTGTTATGGCGCTTGATCGGGCGCAAATACTGATCTTTCTTGTTATGACGCTTGATCTTGCGCAAATCGGAAAGTAATGAATTGATTTGATATTTCAAGTTTGTAACTGGTAGCTTTTGAGCCTTAAATGTTGCCTAGACCGCCTTTTCAGGTTTTCAATCTAGCAGGCTTTGTTGTTCGTTTTCTCCCTTTTTTTTTGAACCTTAAATGTTGCCTAGACCGCCCTTTCAGGTTTTCAATCTAGCAGGCTTTGCCTTCTTTTTTGTTTTATTTGAACCTTGAATGTTGTCTAGACCGCCTTTACAGGTTTTCGATCTAGCAGGCTTTCTCTTTTTTTTTTTTTTTTTTTTTTTTTTTTTTTTTTAAAATGTTGCCTAGACTGCCCTTTCGGGTTTTCAATCTATCGAACCTTGCTTCTGCTATGAATCTTAAATGTTCAGCTCTTTTAAAAAATTTGAAATTCGCATATTCAGGTAAAGAGAAAAGAAAAATTGTGCGGGGAAAAATATATTGCATTTATTCATTTAAAAATTATTACAAACATGACTTTATTAGATGATCAATATTCTACGGATAATACTTTCTAACGGCATCGGAATTGACAGGATTATCAAGTTCGTCTCCATCCATGTTGGTGAGTAACAGCGCTCCTCCCGAGAAGGTTTTCTTCACCACATACGGGCCTTCGTACTTTGGAGTCCACTTCCCCCTAGGATCCAAATTCCTCAGGATAATCTTCTTTAAAACTAAGTCTCCTTCCTGAAAAGCTCGAGCTCTGACCTTTTTCCCATAAGACTGTATCATTCTTCTCTGGTATAATTGTCCATGGCAGATTGCAGTCAATCTCTTTTCTTCGATGAAGTTCAACTGATCATACCTTTTCTGCATCCATTCTGATTCATCCAGTCCGGATTCCAACATGATCCTTAACGATGGAATTTCGACCTCTATTGGCACTACAGCCTCCATGCCATAAACCAATGAATATGGAGTAGCTCCTACCGATGTTCGCACCGTGGTTCTGTATCCGTGGAGGGCATAGGGTAGCATTTCGTGCCAATCTGTGTAAGTCAATGCCATTTTCTGCACTATTTTCTTGATATTCTTGTTTGCTGCCTCTACTGCGCCATTCATCTTGGGTCGGTAAGGAGTAGAATTATGATGTTTGATGTTGAATTGGGAGCACATTTCTTCCATGGCTTTGCTGTTGAAATTCTTGGCATTATCTGTTATTATCTGCTCTGGTAAACCGTATCGGCATATGATATTGTTCTTGATGAACTTCTTCACTACTGCTGAAGTCACATTCGCATAAGAAGCAGCTTCCACCCATTTAGTGAAGTAGTCTATGGCTACTAGGATGAAGCGGTGACCATTTGATGCTTTGGGCTCGATTGCTCCGATGACGTCTAATCCCCACATTGAAAAGGGCCAAGGAGCTGTCATCACATGTAATTGGGTTGCTGGTGCATTTGAATTATCGGCGTACACTTGGCATTTATGGCATTTCTGAACATATCTCATACAATCTGATTCCATATTGGACCAATAGTATCCCATTCTCAAGATCTTTCTGGACAAGGCATGTCCTCCCAAATGAGTGCCGCAGAAGCCATCATGTATTTCTTTAGTTAGGCGCATGCTTTGCGTTTTGTCTACGCATCTGATCAAGGTAGTGTCATGGTTTCTTTTGTATAGGGCTTCTCCACTGAGTAGAAAACCTGCAGCCAATCTTCTCACTGTTCTCTTATCTGTTTCTGATGCCCCCAAGGGATAAATCTTGTACTGAATGTAGTTCTTGATGTCAAAATACCAAGGCTTCTCGTCTTCTTTTTCTTCGATCAGGTTGCAGTAGGCTTGTGATTCTCTTAACTCGATTTCGATAGCAGGCAGACTCTGACATTTTTCAAGTTCAAATGATGATGCTAAAGTAGCCAATGCGTCTGCCATCTGATTTTCAACTCTAGGTACATGCTCAAGCTGAACTTCCTGAAACTCACCCAACATTTCTAAGATATATTCTTGGTACGGGATCAATTTAGCATCTCTGGTTTCCCATTCTCCCTTCAACTGGTTGATTACCAAAGCTGAATCTCCATAGATTTCCAATTTTCTGATTTTCATGTCTAAAGCGGCTCTTATTCCAAGGGCACAAGCCTCATATTCTGCTATGTTGTTGGTACATGAGAAGCACAATCTAGCGGTGATAGGAAAGTGCTTTTCTTCTGGTGATGTTAGAACAACCCCTATACCGTGTCCCAAGGCATTGGATGCTCCGTCAAATCTCATAATCCAAACATCTGGCTTCTTCTCTGCTTTTTCAATAATACCGAACACCTCTTCATCTGGGAGAGGCACATCTAAAGGCGTACCGTGAGCTACTGGATTTTCTGCCAAAAAAAATTGCTATGGCTGACCCTTTGATCGCTTTTTGAGAAACATACACTATGTCGTATTCTGCTAAAAGTACTTGCCATCTGGCAATTTTCCCTGTGAGAGCTGGCTTTTCAAAAATGAACTTGATAGGATCCATCAAAGATATAAGGCGAGTGGTACGGTTTAACATGTAATGTCTGAGGCGATGAGCTGACCATACCAAGGCGGCACAAGTCTTTTCCACTGAGGTGTATCTTGATTCACAATCGGTAAATTTCTTGCTTATGTAGTAGATGGCACGTTCTTTAGTCCCTGATTCGTCTGCTTGTGCTAAGAATGCTCCCATGGATTTTTCTTGAACGGTTAAGTATAACAAGAGATCTCCCTTGGGAGTTGGAGGATGAAGAACTGGAGGATTCTGTAAATATTCTTTAATTTTGTCGAAAGCTTCTTGACATTCCTGATCCCAAGTACCTGGATTTTTCTTTTTGAGTAGTTTGAAAATTGGCTCACATTTTGTAGTCATTTGAGCAATGAAACGAGCAATGAAGTTTAGTCTCCCTAGAAATCCTCTAACTTCCTTCTCTGTCTGTGGAGACTTCATCTCTGTTATAGCTTTGATTTTTGCTGGATCTGCTTCGATTCCTCTTCTACTGACAATGAATCCCAACAATTTCCCTGTAGTAACTCCAAATGCACACTTGGTTGGATTGAGCTTGATATGGTATTTCCGTATCCTGTCGAAAACTTTCTTTAGAACTTCTAAGTGATTCTCATCCTCCTTTGACTTTGCTACCATGTCGTCAACATATATCTCCATTTCTTTATGAATCATGTCATGAAAAAGTGTCACCATCGCTCTCTGATAGGTAGCTCCTGCATTTTTGAGCCCAAATGGCATAACCTTGTAGCAGAAAGTTCCCCAATATGTGATGAAAGTGGTTTTTCCCCGATCTAAAATGTCCATAAGGATTTGATTGTACCCTGAATATCCATCCATCAAAGATAGCATGAAATATTCTGCGGTGTTATCCACGAGTACATCTATGTGCGGAAGTGGGAAATTATCTTTAGGACTTGCACGGTTCAGATCTCTATAGTCGACGCACATCCTTACCTTTCCATCTTTCTTAGGAACCGGCACGACATTGGCTACCCATTCGGGGTAATTGGAGACAATTAGGAATCCTGCATCAAACTGCTTCTTTACTTCTTCTTTGATCTTAAGGAGCGTCTCTGGTCGCATCCTTCTCAGTTTCTGCTTCACTGGCTTGCATTCTGGTCTGAGTGGAAGCCTATGTGTCACTATATCGGTACTCAACCCTGGCATATCTTCATAAGACCAAGCAAACACATCTTTGTATTCTCTCAATAGTTCTATCAATCCTTCCTTGAATTTGCTATCTAAAGACCTATTGATCTTAGTCTCTTGTGGCTTTTCCTCTGTCCCCAGATTCACTGCTTCTAACGACTCGCCTTGAGGCTGAATACTCTCTTGCTCTCTTTCTAGAATTTTCTCGATTTCTGGTGGTATTTCTTCGTCATAATCCTCATCAGAGTCAATTTCGTAGATCGGATGATCAAAATTATGGGTAGATTTATGATCATCAACAAAGTCATTCGTGTAATTTTCCCTAAATAAATAAATGCAAGTAAGGATGACAAGTTGAAGAATAAGTGGAAAGAGAAAGAATTTTTATAGGAAAATATGCGAATTTTTATTTATTTATTAAAGAGGTGCCCTAAACATTTATTTTATTTCTTTAAATCTTAGGCATAATTTAAAGATCGATTCATAAACTTATTACATCATCACTGGTAGCTCACGAGCCTTCCAATTCTGTAGTTCTCGATCATTGATACGAATCCAATCTGAATTTTCTGCTTCCGCTCTTTTCTCTATCACTGCTGCAGTCATTCGGATGTGATTCCCTGCTTTCTTGAAAGTTTGCCTTATGTGGGGAATACGTATGGGTTGATCAACGATCTTCCTGCCCCCAAGTTTAGCTAAACGCTTCTCCTTCAGGTGCGCTCTGATTTTCGCTTTATCTTCTCGAGTCATCTCATACCCTAATCCTTCACGAAAGCGATTGTGACTGACGGTAAAGTCTGTTTCCTCCCAAGACTTCCAACTATCCACACCTTGCCCTTTGATCATTTCCCTAGCCACCATCATAGATGTCTTGGAATAGCTTGGGTTGAAGGCTTGAGCTCCATTCTCGGTATAAACGGCACTTACTACTTCAAAGACCTGGAAAGAGTTCTCCTGAGTAACCTCTACTTCCTCTATGTAAGGCATAGATGAACATTGACTGACTAGCATGTCTTCCTCCCCGGTTATCTCAATTAACTGCCCATCTGTAATGTACTTGATCTTCTGATGAAGGGATGATGGCACTGCCCCAGCAGAATGAATCCATGGTCTTCCCAACAACATGCTGTATGAAGGGCGAATGTCCATAACCTGGAAAGATATGTTGAAAACTGTCGGACCTATTTGAATTGGTAAATCCACATCTCCGATCACTGCTCTTCTGGTTCCATCAAAAGCTCTGACATATACACGGCTCGGACGGATGTATGAATCATCAACTGGGAGTTTGGAAAGAGTTTCTTTTGGCATTATGTTCAACGAAGATCCATTATCAATTAGTACTTTTGCCACTGTGAATTCTTTGCATTTGACAGATATATGCAAAGCTTTAGTATGTCCTGTCCCTTCGCAAGGCAACTCATCTTCAGAGAAAGTAAGATAGTTTGAAGCTACCATATTCCCTACAATGTCATCCATGCTATCCACTGAAATATTGTTGCACACATATGCTCGATTGAGGACCCTAAGCAAGGCACTCCGATGAGACTCAGATGTCAGGATCAATGACAGTAGCGAAATTCTGGCTGGAATCTTGTTGAGCTGCTCAATTACTTTATATTCACTCTGTTTAACTATTCTCAAAAACTCGAGTGCATCGTGATCCGTTACTGGGTTCTTGGCAGGTAAAGCTTCCATCTCTTCTTCTACTGAAACTTCCTCTTCTCTGGCTTTCCCTTTTCTGCGTCTATCTATCTCCTCCTGGCGTCTCCTATCAATATCCTCTGAGGCAAATATACGGCCACTACGGGTTAACCCTGAAATCTCTGCAATGTCCCTTTTTCCCTGATCATTGTCGCAAGTCTGAACCACAACAGTAGAGCCATATCTCCAAGGTACTGCCTTGTCACTTTCATAAGGGAAAGGCGAAGGTGCCTGGATTTCTAATATGGTGTGGCTATTGTCTTTCGGCGTCCAACTTATAACCAACGGTGTTAGATCAATCGGCACATTCTGCAGCATATTCACTTCTTGACCTTCCTGAGCCTTAGTCCCAAAACGCAAAGTACCTGAATCCATATATTCCTGAACCTTTTCTTTGAATTCTTCACACTTCTGGATCGAGTGATCTAGACTTTGATTGTGGTATAAGCAACTTCCATTCCCTGGGGTTTCTTTGATCAAGCCGGTTTGGCACATGGCTAGATACAACTGTTTCATAGGCATAAGAACGCTACCAACATGGGTTTTATATTCACACCAATCCTCTTCCAAGACAGCATTAGTGTTGGATGTACTTCCGTGGGAAGGAAGTGGGTTACTTTTTATATCTGGCTTGGCGTTTGACTGATTGAACTTCAACCAACCTGCCCTGACTAACTGTTGAACCTTTCTTTTGAACGCGAGGCATCTATCGACTGTGTGCCCAACGGCTCCTGCATGGTATTCGCACCTTTCTTCGGGATTGTACCATTTCGGGTAAGGTGGCACCATAGGTGTTGGCGCAGGAATTACTGATATCTGCTTGTTTTGCAACAACTGCGGGTACAACTCAGCATATGACACCGGGATCGGGTCTATCTGCTCATATTCTCTTTTTCCGTTTCTCTGATTCTGGTAACCATTATTCTGCGGGATATTTGCCACATATCCCTCCTGTGGCTGAACTGCCCGAAAAGTAGGAACTTCTGGACTGATTCCTACCATGTGTGTTTCTTTATCTTTCTTAAAGTTATTGGGATTCTTCTTGACTGTTGACTTATCTTGACTCGGTATCTCCAAACGTCCGCTTCTCAAAGCCACATCTATTCTTTCTCCTGCTATGACAAAGTCTGAGAACTTAACTGTGCTGTGGGCGATCAAAGCACCATAGTAAGGAGCTGGAAGGGTTTCCAAGAAGATATTGATCATATCTTTTTCGGTCAATGGTGGCTTAATCTCAGCAGCTTTGTCTCTCCACGTCATAGCATACTCGCGGAAAGTCTGATCATTCTTCTTCTGGGTAGTTCTCAGATCTTCTCTAGTCGGTGCCAAATCCATGTTATGCCTGTACTGTCTCATGAAAGCATCGGCCAAATCTTTCCACTTCCGAATATGACTTCTTTCCAATTGCATGTACCATCGGAGGGCTGCCCCCTGCAAACTTTCCTGAAACACCTGTATCAAGATCTTGTCATCGCTCGCATATGATCCCATCTTCCTGCAGTACATGGTTAGGTGATCTTTTGGGCAGGTAACTCCCGAGAATTTCTCAAAATCTGGTGCTCTGAATTTATGTGGCATGACTACATCTGGAACTAAGCATAGAGCTTTTGCATCTACCACATCAAAACTGCCTTCCATACTTCTCAAGCGTTCCTCCAACATTTCCAAACGACCATCTTCAGCTTTTACTCCTTCAACGTCAATAATCTCAACGTCGTTATGACGTTCAAGTTCTTCATTATTTTTCACATCCGGCTTCGGAATCTCTTCATTAGGTTTCTCTGATTCTTTGCTTTCCTTATCTGCCCACATCTTCAGTAACGCGGCCATCTGTTCCTTCAGCTGTTCCATTCCCGCTAACTGTCCCTTTATGTTTTCTATCTCTCCTTGTAACCTTTCAGCCATGACTTTTGCTTTCGAACGAGTTTCACGACGATCAGCCAGTGAGATTCACTCGTAATTAAATTATGCCTTTGCCAACTCTGTTTAGATAAATGAGGGATTTTAGCGTTTTAGTGGTGTAATTATGGTTAATGCATTTTTTATTTTGTTTTGGACATGAGAGTGCAATGTAAATATAAATATTGAAAGTCATCATTTCATTAATACAAATACCCCATTAGTACATAATATTAAATTAATACATAAACAAAAGACATCTAATAAAACTCTCATTCTTCAAACAGCATTGCCATAATCCGCCATCTCCTTGATGATCTCGTCCAGATAGTCAGCTACCCTCTGTCCTTGTGTATCAGACACCACCATCTCAGTCCTGATTTTGTTCAAGTTTAAGGATATAGCCGTAGCTCTTGCGGCGGTTGATCGAATAAAATTATTGACGCCCTCCATTTGTTGGTTTGTAGCAGCTTGAGCTACTTGATAATGACCTATCTGCTGACCCAAATTAACCAACAGTGCTTGATTATCTTGATGTAACTGGTGCAACTGGCGATTCTCTTCTCCATAGATCTGATTGGAGCTGGTGAGATCTGCATAAATTTGTTGATGCTCCTCTGCCATCACTCGATTAGCATTCTCTAGATCAGCTATCCTCTTCTGAAGCCTGCGGATCTCATCATCCTTAATTGTGTTTGCAGTTGGTGCAGGTGGAGGTCCTCTCCTGACGCGTGGTCTTGCTTGTGGAACAGCAAACTTACTGAGCCTTGTTTGGACCCATTCCAAATATTCAGGACTGGCAGAAATATTAGAAGCTATCGCAATCTGTTTTGCCCGTCTCCAAGCCATAGCATACTGTTTGATTTTGTTACGAGATTCTTCTCCACCATATATAATAGCTGAATGATCCAAGCCTGACGTAGTGGGAATAAACTGCATAGCTCCAGACTGCCTTCTCACCATGCAAGGTGCATATGCGGTTCCTCCCCAAGGTCCTAATAATGGTACATAGTCATAAGCTCCGCATCTATAAATTGTCGTTCTACTACCATTCCAGGATGCTTTCCAAACGATGTCATGCTCTTCGACGTTCTCCAAGAAGTTTATCCAATCTCCTTTAGTGACCCCTGTGGGAGGCCACGCAGCTAGCCCAAAGTTGGTAATGGGATTTCTCGTGCCATCAAATGTCTTCTGGAAAGGTATCTCTGGGTATCCAAAACGTTCTGGGCATTTGAAATGACTGATTGCCCAAATACACAAAAGCTGACCGCATCCTTCAAAGTTGCCCCCTGACATACGACATTTATCCAATGCTCTGAAGGTTTCAGCTAGTATACCGATAATAGGGTTCACACCATATTCTTTGCTTTGAATCACTTTGGAGAAAAAGATAATGACTCTTGAATCAATACATTCCGCTTTCTTCGGAAATAGAATTAATCCATAGATGAGAAGTGCTAACATTTTCAAACCCATTTCACTGCTCCCCTGATTCCACGCCATGTCGATTATTCTGTTCATGTCAACGTCTTCGCCTATCATCCATTCCTTCATTTCGGAAGCTTGTTTTCCTACCATCTTTCCTAGTTGTCTTTGAACTTTCTCATTCGTATCATGCTCATATAGTCTTCCTTCCTCCTTCAGCGGCACATTCAAAAGTTCCTGATATTCTTCTAGAGTAGGAGTCAAGTCAATGTCCCCAAAACTAAAACATCTATAGTCAGGCTTCCAAAAGTTGATCAATGCCCTCAGCAGTGCATCATGAGTTGGAACAAATAACAAGTGATTAATCCAACCATATTGGTCAATAAATTTCATGAGGTCATGTCCTGTGAGTCGAGCTACCATAGCTTTGACGATTCCCAAATCACTCGGCACATAATTAGTACTATCTTTGACACACGGTATTAGTTCACACGGTATCATCACACTGTCTCCCTTAATCCTCTGACTTTCCTCAGACCAGTTTTTGACAACATGTTCCCTGACGGATTCTGGCTTGTTTAAAGATGAAGAAGCCATGAGAGTTTAGCAAATGTCCCTGTCTATATATTTATTTAATATTTAGTAAGAAAAAGAAGTAAAGTGTTAGATGACAAATTTTTAATAAATCATGAATGCTATATTTTCCCATTTTAAAGTTATGCTAGTAAGAAACAATTCATTCTGAAAAAGATCTATTTCGTTTCATGAGATCAATCGGTTACAAGAAAACATCGAAGGATCATCCTTTACAACTTCCTTAGGATGATCCATTCTCTGTTTTGCCTATCCAAAATATACTTCCTATATAAGGTCCTATTACAAAATGCCACTATCCCTTTTTACATAATATTTACACAAAAACCTATCAATCTAGAGCTCCTCCTAACAAAGCCCTCCGCCTTCATTCTTCTGTTGGAGTCTTTCCTTCCTCAAAAAGTGGTCTTCGTTTGCTATCTTCGACTCTCGGCGGGACTAGCTCTTTCCTCTTTCACTCAAACTTTCGCTTTTTCAGTGGCAATACTCCTCCTGAACATGATCCTTGACTGCTTCCGGTGCTTAACTCCTCCTCAGTTGATACCAAAGTCATAGAAACATCCTCGGTATTGCTATCTTCCCCTAAATCATTCGAACCTCCTGACTCTTCTGAATCGGATGCGGGAGTATACTGAGGAGATTCATGAGAGTAGACCAGATAATCGTCAATATTAAACGGAATCTCCAATGACGGGAAATTATCCCAATCCTGTATCTCGCCATTTCCAGAAGGAGCCCAAACTGGCGACACTACTTCAACCTTCGGGACCAGAAGTTCCAGATTCTCCTCTATCAGCATTGGTATTGGCATTTCATCATTTTGTATTAGGAGTATCATTTCATCATTTTCTGATGCCATCTCTTCTTCATCACTTTCCCACATCAGATCCCCATCTTCTCCCCAGAACTCATCACCGGCCAGATGCAACTGATTCATTCCTTGCTCTAAGTCTTCATCACTCTCGAAGTCTGAGTCAGAATCATCCCCCTCAACCCATAACTGGTCCTCCATATAAGGAAAATAATTAATCTTAGGACCATGCTGTCCAATTCTCTAATTTCCTTCTATAGCTATTGGATTCATAATGTTCTCTGGAGTTTTCATGTAATGGAGCGCACACAAATGTCTGTAACACTCAACTGCTTGAATAGGCATAGTGACTTCGGAGGGCTTAATGCGACCATCAAAATGGTAATTAGCAGAATCCATAAGACCTGGAGGAATAGTAGCTGGATCAATCCCATTCACTTCGACTAGTCTCTCTTTCACCCAATCCCAATCTTCTTTGTTCTTAAAGGGTTCTAACATCGGGTTCCCTCTGAAATGTTTCTCAATTGCAAACTGCTGAATGATTTTTGAATGAACCTCGAGTCCTCTGACGACTATTTTCCTTGAAGTGTGTAAAATGGCAAAAATGTAAGGTTCATCTAGGAAATACTCAGAAAAGACCATCCACATTGCAGGATCTCCAAAGTCCATGATGAGTCTACGAAAGTATGGTTCTTCGTTCTCCGGTCCCTCCCACTGAAGGATGGAGGAGAGTGAACGCTGGTCGAGGATCAACCCTACCCTTCCTAGCACAGCCATGGTTCTTAAGAAAGTACAAGCCTCAAGCGGGAATTTCCACATATCTTCGGTTGTGACGTAAAAACAGTTCAAGTGCGGAAAGCTTGGATTCCAGTCTAGAAATTTTATCGGGGCATCATTGATCCCATAATTCCTGAACATAATCATCTGGGTTGAGTACATGGTTTCTTCAGAATGCCCCCTCAATGTCTTATAAACTATCTCAACCAATATATCCTCAGGCAGATGCTTCAGTTCCGGAAATTTCCAAACCTCAGTCATGATGCAGATCCTATAGAATGAATCGTCTATTACTTTCATAACTTTCAAACGGGGGGAATATTTATACAATGCAATGCATGAAACAGGAGTATAACAGTTCAATATATACACAATTATATACACGGCAAATTCCTAAAGGGTGGAAACCTGCACAAAAGGGCTGGATACTAATGGGGTAGGTTTGTTCTAAGCAGCAGTTCCCGATTTCCTTATCCCACCAAAAATTGTGAGAGATCAGTCCTCGAGTTGAGTACGTTTCAAGACCCTTCCCCGAATTTCGAGAGGTATCCCTACTTTGCCTCGTCCTAATAGTAACGGGTAGATCATAACATGACCTTTTGGGTGAATGTGTGCAAAGTGCGGCTTTCAGCATAAATTTAAATCAAAGCACAGTTTTATAAAGCAGTAAATATGTACAGGTATAATACAGCAATAAACAGGTAATGAATGTACAGTTTATAATAACAAATAACGAATAAATAAATAAATAATAAATAAACTAAAAACCTAGTCCCCAGCAGAGTCGCCAGCTGTCGCGCCCCGAAAAATGCCGGGCGCGAGGCGTACTCGCTTTGGTTAGAATGAGGTTCTAATAAAGTGTGAAAAGAGCCGTTTAAACAGCTCATTTCACAATTCAGACGAGTCGCCACCAATCAGCTCAGTCCGGTGTGATTGGATACCGTATAAAGAGGAAGTTTGACTCTATTTCAGGATAAGTGCTACCTAGGTTCTAAAGAGGTTTAGTTTATTTATTAATTATTTGAGTTATAACATAACTTTGGGTTATGAGTTTAGAGGGGTAAAAAGGTCATTACATGACATTTTCTTCTCAGTTATTACATAACTGTTTTCAAAACATTTTGACCTTAAAATACTGTCTATATCTATAACATAGATATGGACAGACTCTTTTTGACTCAATAAAACTAATGAACGTTTTATTAAAATAATTAACGGAATTAACAACCCCGATTTAATATTAGATACATATTTAGCGAATTAAGATATTTTTTTGATAAGTATATTTTTCAAGTAAGACTAAGTTAGTGCCTAACGGGAGTTTTATTTTTATGACATATTGTCTACCCTAAACTAAAGTTCTTTGTATCTCGTACTTTAATTATTCACAGTTAATATGCCTAAAATTACTAATTAACTATGTAAGTTGACATGAAAGGGTTAATGGGCTTGAAGTTAAAGTGAAAACCCAAGTTACAACCCACCCAACTAAGCTAAAACTCTAACCTAGCTACTACCCAACTAAACCTAATTCTAATCCTCACACCTCTCTTACTCAACCGTCTCTCTTCCCTTCTCTCGTCCTCTCTTCTTCCCCCTCTCCAATCTCTCACGATTTTGAGCTTTAAACGAATGATTATGGCTTGAATCCTTTCCTTTTCACTCTTTACTCGCCATCTACGAACGAATTTCGCTCTTAACTTCTCGGATTTTGCTATTCTGGGAATCTAGGGTTTCAGCTTTATCTTGAAAATTGGTTTCTATGGCTGTCATTGATTGAGGGGTTTCATCCTTGACATGGCTGTCTCGCTATTGTGAGGGTTTATGAACGAGTTTCGAGAATGAGGTCTCGATTTTGATCTCGGGTTCATTTCTGTTTTGGTCTCGGTTCCAGGGAAGTCTCTAGATTCTCTCCACTTTTATTCTTAATTTTATCTATTCTGATCCTATGGTTTTGATTCTGTGTTCGTTTGATTTGGAATCTATGACCTAAAATGCTCATATCTCTTCCTTGACAGGTCTGGAAGTATTCCTAT
This sequence comes from Euphorbia peplus, assembly GCA_028411795.1. Taxonomy (NCBI): domain Eukaryota; kingdom Viridiplantae; phylum Streptophyta; class Magnoliopsida; order Malpighiales; family Euphorbiaceae; genus Euphorbia; species Euphorbia peplus. Next base: position 12,406,986 of record CP110837.1, on the reverse strand, counting down.
GATTCTAAACTGAGTTTGGATATTACGGGGACGTTTTTTGGGTAAAAACTGGACTGACCGGAAGTTCGCCGGTCGGAAAACTTTTCCGGCGAACCTCCGGCGCCGGCTGTCTATTGATGATGTACTTCTTTTGTCTCTTTTTATGCTATTTGTGGTTCATTTCTGGCTGTTTGGGGTGATGTTGATGTCTATGTGCAAATTTGGTCTCCTATGCTTGAATATCTACTGTTTTAAGGCTGTTTCTATGAGAACCTTGCTATTTCGGGTTACTTGACTGGATTTTGATGTGGGTTTGATGTTTCTTGAGGCTGTTTTGGTATGCTTTTGTGTAAATATTGCTGGCTGCTTTTTATAGGCTGTTTTTGTCGGAAAATAAGTCGTATCTTGGTATTTTCGATCTTGGTAAGTTGAAAACAGAAAACTACCTAATAATGACTATATTTGAACCCGGACAATGATGATTGACAGCCAATAGTCTAAGGAAGATTGGATTCGTGCTCTAGGATTAGAGGAAAAACTTATTCGAGTGGCAAACCGACTTTCGAGCTCGGGAGGTAACTTAAATTCGTTTTTATTGAGTCATATTGAGTGTGGATTTCTTCCTTAACTTGACTAATAAGCAAAATCTGAGTCCTAAGCTAGTACATTTGGACTTCTAAGCACAAAATATGGTAAGTATGGAAAAAGCAGTAAGTTTGAACATAATGAGAATCATAAACTTTCATATATGCATGTATATATACATAAAAGGTTTTAATACCTTTCTTCTTTGACAAATTGAACACAAATGGAACTAAGATAAAAGTAGCCCTTCCTTCACTCCACTTTTGGCTCTTTCTTCTGATTTTCAATCTCCATTCCTCTCTATTTCTGCCCTCTTTTCTTGTTGTATTGAATTCTTTTTTTCTCTCTTCTTTTGTGTTGGGAATAGTTCCCCTTTTATAGTGATTAGAGTGAAATCTTGTTGATGGATTTCCCATCATCACCTTTGTACTTTGGAGTGCTTCCATGTGTATAATCTGTACTTTTCTTATCTTGGATAGGATTATGGACATTTTTTTGGCTCTAATCTTGTACTTCTTGATGTGATTATGGTGAACATTTTGGCTTTCCTCATGTGTTAGCTTAATTTTCAAGCACTTAAAGCTTGACCACCAAGTTTGAAAACTTGGTCTCCAAGACTTGATTTCTGGTTCCGATTCGATAAATTTGAGGATTTCAGGGACTGTTTCGTATATTTTCTTTGGGCTTGAAACTGTCACTGGGCCGAAAATCATGGGTTAAATCTGCTGTCTTGAAACTTGTTGATCTTGAACTGTTGGGCTTGAGACTGTTGAGCTGAAATTCATGGGCTAAAGCGGCTGTCTTGAAACTTGTTGATCTTGAACTGTTGGGCTTGAAACTGTTGGGCTAAAATCCATGGGCCTGCAATTGCAGGGTTGAACTTGCTGTCTTTATGAGCTGAGATTTCTTCTGAACATTTATCAGAATTGCTGCCTTTGACCCACTGGAATTGAATGGCTGTCTTTACTCTTTTACTTAGCAACTTTGACTTGAATGTGGGCTTGACCCGACTCGTCAAACTTTTTCTGGTTGCTTCTAAAACGTGAGATAAAATCTCCGATATTAAAAATACGGAGTTCAAATCCCGTGACATTTTATTTCTGCAAAACAGGATAGAGTTAGTGGTAAAAGAAAATGTACCATTTATTTATCTGTTTATAAACATGTAATATATTTGGATTACTTAATAAAACAAGTATTTATTTTCTTTTCATCCAATTTATTATCATGTTTAAACGTTGAACCTTCTCGACGATTGATTTGATAAAAGCCGCCCAAATAGAATTCTAATCCAAATGCTAAATTTTCATCACATAATCAATTAGCACTAAAATAGAGAAAAATTTGAAAATGAACAAAATTTGTAAACTCAATAAAAACACCCATAACATAGGCTATCTTAGGAGAAATAAATTTTAAACAAAAGAAATGTTAAAATAAACTATCAGTTAAAGAAAAATAGTTTTTACGCCACATATCGTATCGTAAATAAAATATAGTCTAGAAATTTATATTTTTGCGAAAACACGTATTTACAAACTGGACAAAAATGGGTATCTACACACGTATAAGAAATGATGGGTCGTTTAAATTTTGGGTTTTTTGGGCCGGATTCGAGTGTGCCACTGGAACCGGGACTGAAATTTAACTCGTGTTTTTTAATGCTTCGGAGAAAACACATTTACTCAAGCTCAGATTTTGGATGTCCCAATACCCCGACTAACACGTATAACAAATGATGGGTCATTTAAATTTTGGGTTTTTTGGGCCGGATACTCGGGTTCCTCGGGGACCGGGACTGAATTTTAACTCGTGTTTTTTGGTGCGTCGGAATCTCGAGCTCAAATTTTGGATGTCCCAATAACCCGACTAACACGTATAACAAATTATGGGTCGTTTAAATTGTGGGTTTTTTGGGCCGTATACTAGGGTGCCTCGGGGACCGGGACTGAATTCTAACTTGTGTTTTTTGATGTCTCAAAATCTCGAGCTTAGATTTTGGATGTCCCAATAACCCGACTAACACGTATAACAAATGATGGGTCTTTTAAATTTTGGGTTTTTCGGGATGGATTATAGGGTGCCTCGGGGACCGGGACTGGATTTTAACTCGTGTTTTTTGATACGTCAGAATCTCGAGCTCAGATTTTGGATGTCCCAATAACCCGACTAACACGTATAACAAATTATGGGTCGTTTAAATTTTAGGTTTTTTTGGACGGATACTAGGGTGCCTCGGGGACCGGGACTGAATTTTAACTCGTGTTTTTTGATGTCTCAAAATCTCGAGCTCAGATTTTGGATGTCCCAATAACCCGACTAACACGTATAACAAATGATGGGTCTTTTAAATTTTGGGTTTTTCGGGATGGATTATAGGGTGCCTCGGGGACCGGGACTGAATTTTAACTCGTGTTTTTTGATACGTCAGAATCTCGAGCTCAGATTTTGGATGTCCCAATAACCCGACTAACATGTATAACAAATGATGGGTCCTTTAAATTTTGGGTTTTTCGTGCCAGATTCTAGGTGCCTCGGGGACCAGAACTGAATTTTAAATCGTGGTTTTTGAAGCATCGGAAAAAACTTTAACTTGAGCTCAGATTTTGGATGTCCCATCATCCCGACTAACACGAATAACAAATGATGTTTCGTTTAAATTTTCGGTTTTACGGGCCGGATTCTAGGGTGCCTCGGGGACCGGGATTGAATTTTAACTCGTGTTTTTAGATTTCTCGAACAAAACTTTAACTCAAGCTCAGATTTTTGATGTCCAAATAACTCGACTAACACGTATAAAAAATGATGGGTCGATTAAATTTTGGGCTTTTTCGGGCCGGATTCTACGGTTCTTCGGGGACCGGGACTGAATTTTAACTTGTGTTTTTTGATTCGTCGGACGAAACTTTAACTGGAGCTCAGAATTTGGATGTTCCAATACCCCGACTAACACTTATAAAAAATGAGGGGTCGTTTAAATTTTGGGTTTTTCGGGCCAGATTCTAGGGTGCCTTTTGGACCAAGACTTAATTTTAACTCGTGTTTTATTATGCGTCGGACGAAACTTTAACTCTAGCTCAGAATTTGGATATCCCAATACCCCGACTAACACGTATAAGAAATGATGGGTCATTTAAATTTTGGGTTTTTCGGGCCGGATTCTAGGGTGCCTCGGGGACCGGGACTGAATTTTAACTCGTGTTTTTTGGTGCGTCGGAATCTCGAGCTCAAATTTTGGATGTCCCAATAACCGGACTAACACGTATAACAAATTATGGGTCGTTTAAATTTTGGGTTTTTTGGGCCGGATGCTAGACTGCCTCTGGGACCGGGACTGAAATTTAACTCGTGTTTTTTGATGCGTCGGAGAAAACACATTTACTCAAGCTCAGATTTTGGATGTCCCAATAACCCGACTAACACGTATAACAAATGATGGGTCTTTAAATTTTTGGTTTTACGGGTTTGATTCTAGAGTGCCTCGGGGACCGAGACTGAATTTTAACTCGTTTTTTTTATTCCTCGAACAAAACTTTAACTCATGCTCCGATTTTTGATGTCGCAATACCTCGACTAACACGTATAACAAATGATGGGTCGTTTAAATTTTGGGTTTTACGAGCTAGATTCTAGGGTGCCTCGGGGACCGGGACGAAATTTTAACTCGTGTCTCTTGATGCGTCAGACAAAATTTTAATTCGAGCTCAGATTTTGGATGTCCCAATAACCCGACTAACACGTATAACAAATGATGCGTCGTTTAAATTTTGGATTTTTAGAGCCGGATTCTGGGAGGTCATGGGACCGGCACTGAATTTTAACTCGTGTTTGTTGATGCGTCGGAATCTCGAGCTCCGATTTTGGATGTCCCAATAACCCCACTAACACGTATAACAAATGATGGGTCGTTTAAATTTTGGGTTTTTTGGGCCGGATTCGAGTGTGCCTCTGGGATCGGGACTGAAATTTAACTCGTGTTTTTTGATGCTTCGGAGAAAACACATTAACTCAAGCTCAGATTTTGGATGGCCCAATACCCCGACTAACACGTATAACAAATGATGGGTCATTTAAATTTTGGGTTTTTTGGGCCGGATACTAGGGTGTCTCGGGGACCGGGACTGAATTTTAACTCGTGTTTTTTGATGTCTCAAAATCTCGAGCTCAGATTTTGGATGTCCCAATAACCCGACTAACACGTATAACAAATGATGGGTCTTTTAAATTTTGGGTTTTTCGGGATGGATTCTAGGGTGCCTCGGGGACCGGGACTGAATTTTAACTCGTGTTTTTTGATGCGTCAGAATCTCGAGCTCAGATTTTGGATGTCCCAATAACCCGACTAACACGTATAACAAATGACGGGTCCTTTAAATTTTGGGTTTTTCGTGCCAGATTCTAGGTGCCGCGGGGACCAGAACTGAATTTTAACTCGTGGTTTTTGATGCATCGGAAGAAACTTTAACTTGAGCTCAGATTTTGGATGTCCCAATATCCCGAATAACAAATGATGGGTCGTTTAAATTTTCGGTTTTACGGGCCGGATTCTAGGATGCCTCGGGGACCGGGATTGAATTTTAACTCGTGTTTTTAGATTTCTCGAACAAAACTTTAACTCAAGCTCATATTTTTGATGTCCAAATAACTCGACTAACACGTATAAAAAATGATGGGTCGATTAAATTTTGGGTTTTTTCGGGCCGGATTCTACGGTTCTTCGGGGACCGGGACTGAATTTTAACTTGTGTTTTTTGATGCGTCGGACGAAACTTTAACTGGAGCTCAGAATTTGGATGTTCCAATACCTCGACTAACACTTATAAAAAATGAGGGGTCGTTTAAATTTTGGGTTTTTCGGGCCAGATTCTAGGGTGCCTCGGGGACCAAGACTTAATTTTAACTCGTGTTTTATTATGCGTCGGACGGAATTTTAACTCTAGCTCAGAATTTGGATATCCCAATACCCCGACTAACACGTATAACAAATGATGGGTCATTTAAATTTTGGGTTTTTCGGGCCGGATTCTAGGGTGCCTCGGGGACCGGGACTGAATTTTAACTCGTGTTTTTTGGTGCGTCGGAATCTCGAGTTCAAATTTTGGATGTCCCAATAATCCGACTAACACGTATAACAAATGATGGGTCATTTAAATTTTGGGTTTTTTGGGCCGGATACTAGGGTGCCTCGGGGACCGGGACTGAATTTTAACTCGTGTTTTTTGATGTCTCAAAATCTCGAGCTCAGATTTTGGATGTCCCAATAACCCGACTAACACGTATAACAAATGATGGGTCTTTTAAATTTTGGGTTTTTCGGGCTGGATTCTAGGGTGCCTCTTCAGAAGGTCTTTTAAACTTCTGACCTTTTGAATTGATCAAGTTCTTCTTGCATTGCCATTAACTAGCACTGATCATCTTCACCTTCATAGAAGTCCTTGGGTTCCAGAAGTGACACAAAAGCCACATTCCCCATAAATCTTCTGAGCTGAGCTCTGTTCATGACATGATTGTGAACAGAGTCAATTACATTCTCCAAGGGGTGATTCTTAGGAGCTCTAACTTCTCTTGGTACATCCAATGTATCTTCTGAAACTTGTTAATCATTTGTTGAATCATATATAGAAGCATCTTCTGGAAGGAAGTTGACTTCTGGAGTAGGATTCTCTTCTAGAACTTGTTCAGCAACAGGAGGAACCACTTCAACAGCTCTGGGAGAAACATCTTCTTTTTCAACAGGAGATGTGACTTCAGGAGAATGAATTTGAACTCGTGTTTTTTGATGCGTCGGAATCTCAAACTCAGAATTTGGATGTCCCAATAACCTGACTAATATGAATTACAAATGATGGGTCGTTTAAATTTTGGGTTTTTTGGGCCGGATTCTAGGGTGCCTCGGGGACCGGGACTGAATTTTAACTCGTGTTTTTTGATGCGTCGGAATCTCGAGCTCAGATTTTGGATGTCCCAATAACCCGACTAAGATGTTTAAAAAATGATGGGTCTTTTAAATTTTTGGTTTATCGGGCCGGATTCTAGGGTGCCTCGGGGACCGGGTTTGAATTTTAACACGTGTTTCTTGATGCGTCGAAATCTCGAGCTCAGATTTTGAATGTCCTAATAACCCAACTAAAGTTGGAGTCTGATCAACGATCAGAGACGCGCAGCAGAAGCGAGAAAAACGATATAATAATTCGTTGATCAGAAAACTTTGATCTTTATCATTGCCTCAATGTTATTTAATAAATTATGGTGATAAACTACATTAGTCACTCACATGGAATCCCTCTGCGAGAGATGGACGAACCGAGTAAGGCACGAAGAACGACGAACGAGCTCCGAGACACCACCAAGGGGAGGGTTCTTCCGAATAGGGTTAGGAGGGAATTAGGGTTTTTGATTTTCTGTGTCAGAAAGTCTCGGGTTTCAATCGATTCGGATTAATTTATAGTGTGTCAACTAATTACAGTTTTAGTACAAGTATTAATTTAATTAATCTGATTGTACCACAATAGAATACAATAGATTCAATTAACATCAATTAGGTTATAATTAATCACACACTGACCCCTAAAGAAAATCTAATTAATCAATCGCTTAATTAATTAACCCGATTGAATAATTAATCCCTCCAAAACAATCAATTAATTTGTTCCTATTAGAACAATTAATCAATTAACATTATTAGTTAACAACTAATAAATAGTTCATCATAAATACACTACATGTATTAGTTCTCCGAGTACAAGTCTCAGTGTCTAGTGTGCCGGATCCTGTGGGCCATAATCAATCAGCTCTACGACTGATAGAGAGTTGCCTAGACCATATCAGTCACCAATTGATTAAAGTGTTAATCCATCTCATACAGATAGATACCCTGTACCATTCTCAAAAATCGCTTACCAAGCATATCGATATATCAAGCATGAGGCATGGTGGACGTCATCCTCTACAGCTTGAGATATTTCTCGATCAAGAGTTAACTGAAGAACAGATAAGTAACCAGCTTATCTGAGTGTGGCCACACATTTCTCAGTTCAACTCATCCAGTGGCCTAATGATATCATCTCACTTATGGAGTGAGTGGTAATCCCTTCACTTCAACTATCAGTATGAATAAGTTCACTGACTAGACCAATCATACCCGTATTTGGCATCCTTTTACAGACCTGTTAGGCGTATGTCAAATCTAATCAGATTCCTCATTCAATACTATATTGAAATCAAGTCGACAGATAAAAGAGATCTACATTTATAGAAGGGCAATGACACTCCCATCATGTGCCTTCTAAAGCGGATCGACCAAGTCCCGTATTGGTCATACGTGCCTACAAACATATCCTGTAATCGTGTACATATCCTGTTTGTAAAAGCTTTACATTCTATTCATTCCCATGAGTAGAACTAGCTTCTAGTTATTTGTGATATACAACCAATGGATACTTGACACAGTACATATAATACAAGATATATTAACTGAATGAATTAATGCCTTTTATTCCATAAAACAATTGTATAGTACAATCAACAAAAGTACAATACAATAACATATAACTATGCCTAGAACTAGGGCACACCAACAATCTCCCACTTGACCTAGGTGCAAGCAGGCATAGCCCTAATCCCTATAGATCTAGCATGAGCATTGTTCTTGCGTTCAGCAAGAGCCTTCGTCATCAGATCAGCAACATTGTTATCTGTATCAACTCTCTGTAGTCTAACATCACCTATTTGGATAATCTCCCGAATAAGGTGAAACTTCCTGAGTACATGCTGATTTTTCTCAGTGTATTGGGGCTCCTTAGCTTGTATCATGGCCCCATTGTTGTCACATAAAAGCACAACTGAATCCTGGATAGAACGTACTACTCCAAGATCAGAAATGAATTTCCTCATTCAGACCGCTTCCTTATAAGCCTCACAAGCAGGAATGTACTTAGCTTCCGCTGTAGAATCTGCAACAATTGGTTGTTTAGTGGACTTCCAACTAATGGCACCACCATTTAAGAGGAACACAAAACCTGGATTGGGATTGTTGTTCATCCTGATCAGTCTGGAATCCTGAGTCAGTGTAACTGGACACAGCCAACTCATCATCGCCACCATAAACCAAGAAAAGATCTCTAGTACGTCTCAAGTACTTTAGAATTGCCTTGACTGACTTCCAATGTTTCTCGCCGAAGCAAGACTGGAAATGGCTAGTCATACTGAGGGCAAAAGCAACATCAGGCCTGGTACATAGCATAGCGTACATAATCGACCCTATAGCAGAAGCATAAGGGTACTTGGGGACCTTGCGTCTCTCCTTCTCAGTCTTAGGACTGTGCTCCTTCTTAGAAAGTTTCAAACCATGTGCCATAGGGATGACTCCCTTCTTGGAGTTGGACATGTTGAACCTCTTAAGGATTTTGTCTATGTACTTTTCCTGAGAAAGCCCCAGCATGCGTTTTGCCCTATCTCTGTGGATTCTGATCCCCAAGATAGTCTCAGCCTCCCCAAGGTCCTTCATTGCTAAACATTTGTTCAGCCACTGCTTTGTGGCTTACAGCTCTGAAATGTTTCCTCCTATCAACAGAATGTCATCGACATAGAGCACTCGGAAAGTGTCCGAGCTCCCACTATTCTTACGATACACACAGGGCTCATCGAGGTTCTGAATAAATCCAAATTCCTTAATGGATTCATCGAACTTCTTGTTCCAAGACCTAGATGCTTGCTTAAGTCCATAAATGGACTTTTGAAGCTTGCATATTCAGTTAGGATATTCTGGATTCACAAAACCTTCAGGTTGAGCCATATAGACATCCTCTTCTAGCTCTCCATTCAAGAAAGCGGTCTTGACATCCATTTGCCATATCTCATAGTCGTACCATGCCGCTATAGCAAGTAATATCCTTATGGATTTAAGCATAGCTACTGGTGAGAAAGTTTCATCATAATCAATTCCATGAATTTGCCTGAATCATTTCGCTACCAGATGCCCCTTGAAGGTGTTGTCAGCTTTCAGCTTGAAAAGCCACATGATCTCCACAACTTTGACTCCAGCGAAGGGATCAACCAAGCGCCAGACCTCATTGTCATACATAGATTGCATTTCAGACTCCATGTCTCCACGCCATTGAGATGATTGTGGTCCTTCAATAGCCTCCTTGTAGGACTTGGGATCATCTTGTTCTACAACCATGATCTCTTTGTCATGAGTGACCAGGTATCCATACCTCTCAGGCTCTTGACGTGACCTACCAGACCTTCTAGGTTCCCGTACAATATGTTCTACCTGTTCATTAACCTGAACATCAGGAACATTTGTCTCAGCTTCCTCAGCATTCGCTGCAGGAGTTTGCGGCTCTTGAACTTCTCCAAGTTCAATATTGCTCCCACTGTCTTTCTTGGAAATGAAATCCTTTTCCAAGAAGACCCCAGTTCGAGCAACAAAAACTTTGTTCTATAATGGATTGTAGAAGTAGTAACCCTTAGTTTCCTTAGGGTAACCTACAAATTGGCATTTGACAGTTCTGGACTCTAGTTTGCTACTAATCAATTTCTTGACATGAGCATCACAGCCCCAGATCTTCATAAAAGACACACAGGGTTTCCTGCCCTTCCATAGCTCGTATGGTGTTCCCTTAACTGCCTTGCTGGGTGTATTGTTTAGAATGTAAGCAGCAGTCTCTAAAGCATATCCCCAAAAGGATACAGGGAGATTAGCCTGACTCATCATTGAGCGAACCATGTCTAACAAGGTCTTGTTTCTCCTCTCTGAAACCCCATTCCATTGAGGTGTACCAGGAGGAGTGAGTTGGGATACTATCCCACACTCACTCAAGAATTCGTCAAACTCTTGGCTCAGATACTCATCCTCTTTATCAGACCGGAGTGCTTTAATCTTTTTACATAGCTGGTTCTCAACTTCATTCTTAAAATCCTTGAACTTATGAAGTCTCTCAGATTTGTGTCTCATCAAATACACATAGCCGAAACGGCTATAGTCATCTGTGAAAGTGATGAATGATGAACCCCTAGTGTTTTGATTATGTCCAAACGTTTCAGAAGCTGAAATTTAAATTTACTTATTTACTTTTCAATGTTGACTAACAATTTTTGTTAAGTATTGTATAAGCTTCTCAGCAGGTGCTGAATGAAGAGTCTCTGGATTGTCTTAAAGACTCAGAATAAATGAGAAGCTGAAGACAGTAGATAAAGGTTCAGAAGTTGGATGCTCCGCTCTAAAGTTCTATTGAAGACTGTTAAAGCTCGCCTCAGAGGTCTAAGAAGCAATCAGAAGAGAAACCTTTACCAATTTGATCAGAGGTTTAGACAAAAGGAATTAGCCATCAGAAGCTAAGTCACGGGTCTTGTTTAGCATTTAATGCTCTGACAAACGCATTTAATGCAAGGCGCCAAAAGTTCAAAAAGCTGTTTTGAAGGAGCGCGCCCGTCTACTCAAAACAAAACCAGAACTTCCTTGTCTACCCTTTGTTGATCCAATTGAAGAAAGATTTCAGTCAACCTTATCTTCATTTTCAAATCACTTCCAGATTTAGTTAAAGAACAATGTTAACGGAATCAAAGTGTTTGAAGACCGTTTGAAGACTTGACGGACTAACGACTACAACAACTGATGTCATCTCAATTGAAGATTCAAATTCACCAACGGTCATCCTCATCCACTATAAATAGTAGCCAAGCTCCATTGCATCCATACGCGTGATAATCGAGCAAAATCTCAACGCACTGTTCTAATCAAGAAAACAGAGCACCATTTTCCATTCTCAATCTTTCTTAGCATAGCTTAAGTTTAAGTGAGAGAGTGAAGAAAAACAAGTTCATAATAGGAATCTTGTAAACTGATATCGTTTGTGATATTCAGTTAGATTTAGAGAGAAATCTAGTTGAGATTAGAGTTGGGTGAGAAATCCAGAAAACAGAGTTGTTGTTGTTCTGGTGGAAATCCTTTAACTCTTGTTAGACTAGTCAGAACTAAGTGAGAAATTATCTTAAGTTCTGTTGATGTAAAGGAGCTTCTGAACTTGCCATAAAAGTTCTGAATAGTAAATTTAAAATCTCTGGCGGCTGCGACCACAGGGGACAAGACGTAGTCACAGGACTTCTGTGGCGAACTTGGATAAATCGACTTGTTCACAGGATCTCCTGAACTTCTTTCTCCCTTCCTTATACCTGTTAATTTGCTTCTGTGTACTTGTTTATATTTAGTGCTGAAACAGATTTCCTCCTTATATCATTGTCTTTGTTCAGAAGACTGTCCAGAAGCTTTTTAACTCAGAGCTTCTGTTGCTGAAATCAGTTAAACTGTGTTAAGGCAGAATTTCCATCAAGAGCTGTTTCTCTAAACTAGCCTCTGACTCTGAGGAAATTTGACTCTGAAAAATTAAGTTTCTTTAAAAACTTAAAACAGTCAGTTTTCAACTTAGACACCTATTGACCCCCCTCTAGGTGATTCTGTTCTTGTTAGGGCCAACAAGTGGTATCAGAGCGCAGGTTACTTCGTATATTTACTAAAGATCTAACAATCTAAGTGTAAGATCCTATCAGAATCAATAGAGATGGCTAGTAGACACCAGCCTGAGAACTCTTCTCACTTTACTATTCCTGACGGCTGTTCTACAACTAGACCTCCACTATTTAATGGTGATAACTATTCCCACTGGAAGAAGAGGATGATGTGCTTCATCTAAGCTCAGAATATGAGTGCCTGGATTGTTATCACTAATGGTGACTTCATCCCAACAAGGATGGAAGCTGGTTTAGGACATGTTGTTATTCCTCAAGGAGAATACACTGATGATATTCTTAAGAAACTCAAAACTAATGCTTCAGCAATAAATATGTTGCACTGTGCACTTTGTGCTACAGAATATAATAAGATTTCTTCTTGTGAAACAGCACAAGACATCTGGAACAAGCTGGAAGTCACTTATGAAGGAACTGGAAAAGTGAAGCAGTCTAAAGTCAATCAACTCATGAGAGAGTATGAGTTATTTGAAATGCTTGACAAAGAATCTATTTCAAACATGAATTCTAGATTCTCCAAGATTGTCAATGACTTGAAGAGTTTGGGAAAGGATATTGAAGAATCAGAGAAAGTGACAAAGATTCTCAGAAGCTTACCAAGGTCTTGGCAAGCCAAGAAGACTGCCATTGAAGAAGTTTAGGACTTGAGCTATTATCAGTATGATGAACTCATTGGTTCACTAATTACTCATGAGATGTCAATGAAGAACCATGACCTGAGAGAAAGGTCAGAAGGAAAAAGAGGAGTAGTCCTGAAAGCAGAATCTTCTGAAGAATCCTCTGAAGATGAGGAACTGGCAATGCTGACCAGGAAGTTCAAGAAGGCCTTTAGAAACGGCAGAGGTGGAAAGTACAAAAAGCCTTTCAGGAGCTTTGCTAAGAAAACTCCTGATTCAGGTGAAAAATTCAAGAGAGATCCAAACAAGCCTATTGTGTGCTATGGATGTCAGCAACCAGGACATATTAAGCCTAACTGTCCTGAGCTGAAAAAGGATAAGAAGAAGTTCAAGAAAGCTATGATGGCTGCTTGGTCAGACTCTGAGACCAGTAGTGATCCTGAAGAAAAGGAAGAGCAAGCTCAGATTTGTTTCATGGCTATTGAAGAGCCAACTTCTGAGGATGTCACAGGAGAAACTTCCGCACCTCCTGAAGCAACATATGACTTTGAGGTAAACAATTCTCACGAGCTAGATATCTTTGATTCTCTTGAAGAACTATATAGTATGTTCAAGTACTTTAAAAGGAAATTGGACAAAAGCGAGGCTGACAAGTTTCTTAGGTTTACTCAAGTTTATTCTGACATAAAAATGTTAGAAGAAAAGTTGTGTAAACTGCTCAGCACTCCTGTTGATGGCTCCAAAGCCAAAGGCAAGGAAAAGCTACCTCTGGGATGTGATAAACCCCAGAAGAAGCAAAAAAACTGTCACTCCCTCTCTTCTGAAAGAGATAGCTTCTCCTCCTGATGTTGGTACCTCTGAGAGTGCTGTTAAAGCCTCTGAAGAAAGTACACCTTCTCAGAAGAAGAAGAAAGCTCCCAAGAAGCAAAGGGAAAGATCCAAGAACCCTCCTTTTTGCAAGCTTTGCAACAGTGATGGTCACTGGTTGAAGGATTGCAAGTATCACATTAAAAACCTCTTGCAATCTGAGATATCATTAACACCTGCTGAAAATAAATCTAACAATGAAGGAACCAATATGGATTGGGTACCTGTCACTAATTGATTCTATTGCATGTGGCTCTGAGTGCTCCATCAATGCCAAAGCTGTGGTACATTGACAGTGGGTGCTCAAGGCATATGACAGGTGATGAAAAAGCATTCATCACATTTGATCCTAAAAGAGGTGATAAAGTCAGCTTTGGAGATGCTCAGAAAGGAAGAATTCTTGGTTCTGGATCCATTGGAACCAATCCTCCTATTGAAGATGTCTCCCTAGTCAGAGGTCTGAAGTTCAACCTCCTGAGTGTTGCACAGTTGTGTGACAGAGGTAGAGATGTAGTCTTCAGCTCCTCTGGATGTAAAATCTTGGACAGCAAGTCAAGGGAAGTTATTCTAACTGCTCCTAGAGTGGAAAATGTTTTCATGCTGAACCTTGAGAATATGTGCAATAATATATGCTTGATGTCCAAAGAGCATACCTCCTGGCTCTGGCATAGAAGACTTGCTCATGTGAGCATGGACCTTCTGGCCAAAGTAGCTAGATATCAATTGGTTGAGGGTCTGCCTGAAATTAGTTTTAAAAAGTACCATTTGTGTATTGCTTGTCAATCTGGTAAACAATCCAGAAGCTCTTTTAAAACTAAGAAAATCATTTCAACTAAAAGATCTTCGGAATTACTTCATATGGATCTTCTTGGCCCTGTTCAACCAATGAGCATGGGTGGAAAAAAGTATGCCTTTGTCATAGTAGATGACTATTCAAGATTCACTTGGGTTATCTTGCTGTCTAGCAAAGATGAGTCACTTGGATGTTTCTCAGTTCTGATAAAGAAGCTTGAGAATGAAAGGAATGAAAAGGTTGTTCATATCAGAAGTGATAATGGTGGAGAATTCAAGAACTTTCAGTTTGAAGAATTCTGTGAAACCAAGGGCATTGATCATAACTTTTCTACTCCTAGGACTCCTCAACAAAATGGGGTAGTTGAAAGGAAGAATAGGACTCTGGTTGAGATTGCGAGAACCATGATCAATGACAGAAGGCTTCCAAAGTACTTTTGGGGAGAGGCTGTTAACATAGCTTGTTATGTTCTGAATAGAGTGCTAATCAGAAGCATTTTGAACAAGACTCCTTATGAACTCTGTAAAGGTCGAAAGCCTAAAATAGGTTATTTCAGAACCTTTGGTTGTAAGTGCTATGTTTTGAATACAAAAGAATATCTTTCAAAGTTTGATTCAAAGGCAGATGAGGCCATTTTTCTTGGTTACTCATCACATAGTAAAGCATATAGGGTTTTTAATAAGAGGACTCAAACTTTAGATGAATCTGTTCATGTACAGTTTGATGAGACTAACCCTGCAGATAGTAGAGCTCCTGAAGAAGATGTAGTTCAAGCTCCTGAAGAACCATCTCCTGTTGTAGAAGAAGATGTTTCTCCCAGAGCTGCTGAAGTAGTTCCTCCTGTTGCTGAACAAGCTCAAGAAGAGAATCCTACTCCAGAAGTCAACTTCCTTCCAGAAGATGCTCGTATATATGATTCAACAAATGATGAACAAGTTTCAGAAGATACATTGGATGTACCAAGAGAAGTTAGAGCTCCTAGGAATCACCCCTTGGAGAATATAATTGACTCTGTTAACAATCCTGTCATGACCAGAGCTCATCTCAGAAGATATATTGGGAATGTGGCTTTTGTGTCACTTCTGGAACCCAAGGACTTCTATGAAGCTGCAGATGATGATTCCTGGTTAATGGCAATGCAAGAAGCACTCGATCAATTCAAAAGGTCAGAAGTTTGGATTTTGGTTCCCAGACCTAACAACAAGAAGGTTGTTGGTACTAGATGGGTTCTGAAGAACAAGCTTGATGAGTTTGGAAATGTTGTGAGGAACAAGGCAAGACTTGTTGCTCAAGGTTACAGTCAGCAAGAAGGCATAGATTATGGTGAAACTTTTGCTCCTGTTGCAAGGTTGGAAGCTATTAGAATCTTATATGCTTTTGCATCATACAAACATTTTAAGCTCTTTCAGATGGATGTGAAAAGTGCATTCTTGAATGGTTACATTGATGAGGAAGTCGATGTATCTCAACCTCCTGGTTTTGAAGATCCTAAGTTTCCTGATCATGTGTACAAGCTGAAGAAAGCCTTGTATGGACTGAAACAAGCTCCCAGAGCTTGGTATGAGAGACTGACAAACTTCCTTTTGTCTAAGGGATTTGTCAGAGGCTGTGTTGATACAACTCTGTTCACTCTGAAGAAGAACAAAGATATCCTTTTAGCTCAGGTATATGTTGATGATATTATATTTGGTGCTACTAATGAATCTTTGTGCAGAGAGTTCAGTGACCACATGAAAGCTGAGTTTGAAATGTCTATGATGGGAGAATTAACATTCTTCTTAGGACTTCAGATCAAGCAAAGTAATGATGGTGTGTTTATCAATCAAGCCAAGTATACTAGAGAAGTGCTAAAGAAATTTGGCATGATGGAATCTAATGCTGTTGATATCCCCATGGATGTCAGCAAGGATATTGATGATGAAGAGAAAGCTGGTAAACCTGTAGATATAAAAACCTACATAGGTATGATTGGCTCTCTCTTATACCTAACTGCCAGCAGGCCAGCTATACATTTTGCTGTGTGCTTCTGTGCTAGGTATCAATCTAAACCAAGGGAGATTCATGACATTGCTGTCAAAAGAATTCTCAGATATCTTAAAGGCACCTCAGAAGCTGGTTTGTGGTATCCTTGTAGTACAGACTTTACTCCTGTAGGATACACAGACTCTGACTATGGTAGAGATAAATTGAAAAGAGTCAGCACTTCTGGTGCTTGTCATTTTCTGGGGGAGTGCCTAGTCTGCTGGCATAGCAAGAAACAAACCTTTGTGGCTCTCTCAACTGCTGAAGCTGAGTATGTTGCTGCTGGAAGTTGTGTTTCTCAGATGCTCTGGATCAAGCAACAAATTGCTGACTATGGAGTCATCCCTGGAACAATTACAATCTTCTGTGATAACAAAAGTGCAATTGATCTTTCAAAGAATACCATTCTAACACAGCAGGATGAAGCATGTTCATATTAGGCATCACTTTCTGAGAGATCATGTTCTGAAGAAGGATATCATTATTACTCATGTTCCCTCTGAAGAAAATCTTGCTGACATGTTTACTAAGCCTATGGCTGGTACTCCTTTCAGCAGCTTGCGAGAAGGAATTGGTATGACTTATCCACTCCAGTAATTTAGTTTAATTATGTTTTATTTATCTTAATTGCTAGCCATTTAAGATAATTAAGTGTGATTAAGGCTAATTATGATTTTAAATTAAGCATGCTTACATTTAATGCTATTACTGCGCTGTTACTGGTGTTAACGGTAACTAGTTCCCTTTTTAACGGTGTTTAGTTACTTTTTGAATTAGAACCGTTTTTCGTTTGGGTATAAATATGGGGTTTCTACACTTAGCAACTTTTCACTCGAAACATCTTTGAACATTAGAACTCCAAAAGATTTCATCTCTGCAAATCTTTTTCTCTCAAAACTTAACTTATTTTCTCAAATTCTCTCAATGGCTCATGAACAAGTTGTTGAACCCCCAATCATTATCACTCCCATGTTCACTGCTAAACAAAAGACACAAATTAGTGAATCTAGGGTTTTCACGTCTAGGTTCCTAGAGGATGAAGTTAAATCCACTGACCCCATCTCAAAATGGCTAAGTGCTCAAAATTGGAACTCTTTTGTCTCCTTAGATGAATTTATTTATCCTAAGTTGGTCACCGAGTTCTACAAAAATATCTTTTATCAGTCTAATGAGGAGGATGTTCTTCACTCTACTGTTGGAGGTGTTGAGTTTGAGATCAGCAGGACTTCTATTTCTCAGGCGATTGGAATTAGTGATGAAGGGATCATCATTGGAGATGATGGTTCTGCTGAAGGGTACACAGAAGCGAATTGGGCTAGACCTGATTTGAGTGCTAAGGAAACCTATGCTACCTGGCTCACTCAGCATCAGAGGTGGGCACATTATCTGACTACAAATGTGTTCCTTCCGAAGGCTGGTGGAGTTAATGGTGTTTCCAACAGGGAAAGGGTTTTCATGTTCCATCTTATGAATCAGAAGAAGATTAATCTCCCTGCCATGATTATAAGGCAGATGAAGAATGTTAAGGTTGTGAGTACTCTTGCTTATGGTTCTCTCCTGACGAGGCTATTTGAGGCTGCCTCTGTTGCTGTTCCAGGAGATGGTGTTACCAGCAGAAGTACTATCCTGAAGATGCATACTTTGAGGCATCTTGCTTTTGGAGTTTTACCAAAGAAGACTGAGAATGCTCCCTCAACAAGTGATGCTCAGAAGGAAATAATGAAGGATACTGAGCAGAAGGGTAAGAAAGCTGCTAAGAAGAGCAAAAGTAAGAAGGGATCAAGTTCGTTGGTCCTGAATGTAGAGAAGGTGGTTGTCTCAGAACCTCTTCCAGCTTTGGTTCAAACAACTATCAGTGTTGAACCCTCTGGTAAGATTGTTGCTGAGAAACCATGTGAGGCTGCTGAGAAGGAAGCAAAGGAAGCTGAGGATAGCAGACTTGCTGAATTAGCAAAGGCTGCTGAGGCTGAGAAAGTTGCAAGAGTTGTTGCTCTTGCTGAGGAAACAAGGAAACAGAGAGCAGCTGCTGAGTTAGCTGATAAACTGGCAGCAGAGCGTGAATTGTTGGCAAAAGCTAAGGCTGATGCTAGACTTGCTGAATGCGCCGCTCAAGTTGAGAGCGAGGTGGTCTCTGGAAATGTTGAGGCTACTGGAGAAGGCAAGGATGCTGAAGAAATTCCTCTCTCCAGAAATAGAAGAAAGAAGGTTGTTGCAAATGGAAGGTCTCTGAACAAAAAGGACTTCTATATTGCTCCTAGTACTGATTTAGAAGATGCAGTTCCTGAAGAAGAGGAAGCTGTTGATGAAGACATGATGGACATGTCTGCTGAAGGAAATGTTGATGCTCCTGTTATTGAGGAACTTTCAGAGGATAGTGCATCAGAAGCTGATAATCATGATATTATTATTAAGGATGCACTGAGATTTGCTGAGAATGTTGATAACGAAGATTTTATGGACAACGTTCTTCTGGGCCAAGATAGGAACCCTTGTGATAGGGATGCTTCTGAAACTATCAACAAAATGGCTTATGTCTTTACAGAGCCTATCTCCTCCTTTGATCCCAATGCTTCAGAGGACCCCATTGTCTCTGAACAACTTGCTTTATCTCCCTCTCATATTCATCATCCATCTCCTTCTCGTTCTCCTCATCCATCTCCATCTCATACTTCTCATCCATCTCCCACTCTTCCTATTCCCCCAACCATTCCATCCTCTGCACACTATTCAGAAGAAAATTTAACCTGTGGTCCTATTTTCACAGATTCCTTATCTACATCTACCACTTCCTCCTTAAATACTTCCTCTGAAATTCCTTCATTAGGTTTTTCAGTTCCATCCTTTACTCCTCCATCTACACTACCATTCACCACTTCTACTTTTTCATCCTCTACCACACAATCTGCTCCTTCCTCCACTTCAAACCTTCCTCCTCCTTCAACCTCTAGACACACACCTCCTGTTTGTGATCCCTTAACTACTTCCTATACCACATCCTTGTTTCCTGGGTTGTCCTCAAATTTCGATTTTTTGCATAACTTCATGCATCAGGATGAGTTGGAGAAACGTTTTGGTAGTTTTGGTTTCATGGGAAGAGCTCCTGGTATCTCAGAAGCTGGTGGTGCTCCTTCTGTTGAGGAGTTGAGAAGAATGAGTCAGAATGGCTCTGATGAACTGCTGAATAGATTTGCTGGATTAGGGCAAAGGTCTTCTGCTTCTGACATGTATGCTCAGGGCATTGTGTTGCAAGAACTCCAATCCTTGAAAGCTCAGAACCTGCAGCTCATGTCTATGCTTCAATTGCAGGACCCTTCTGTCTATATTCGTAATCTTTCAACACTTTATCTAGCTACCTATGATGAGTTATACAAGATGAGACATCTGGTATTAACCCTTCCTACTCTTGACAATATAGCTCTTGCCTCTGCTAGTAATATCAATGAGAATCTGGAAATGCTGCAACAAGAGGTTAAGGAAGCTAACGAGCATTATGAGGCTCATGAGAAGGTTCTCCCAAGTAAGCTTGATGATCTGCAAAGTACTGCTAATCATATTCTGAGAGAAGTGAAATCTTCTGCTCAAGGATCATCATCTTCTGGGGCTGCCAGAATTATGTATGACATCACTCCTGATCTCAACAACCGTTTACAGAGCTTAGAGTCTGCTGTGACTGCTCAGAGCGCCCAGATTGCAGAGCTTACAGAACTTCTGAAGATTATGCACACTCAAGCAATAGAACAAGAGAAGGTTCTTCATAATTGCTATAGGTTTGTTTGAGGACAGACTTAATCGTTCTATCAAGCTGCTTCTGGAAGATGTTCAAAAACAGCGACCTTTTTCTGGACAGACTTTTGATCATATGACAACCATTGATGATGACTTCAGACGAAGAATGGATATGATCAACAATGTAAGGCCTACTACTCAGCAATACCAGACTGCTCTTCGTGTTCAGCAGCGGCTGTCCTCTCAAGGAGCTCTGGGTATTCCTATTGTTTCTGGCCAAACGAGGGAGAAGTCTGCTGATGCTGGTTCTAGTGATGTGCCGCCTCCTCAGAAGAAACCTAGAAACTGATAATCTTTTAGGGACTTAAGCTTCTTAGCTAGGTTCTGGGTGTTGGTGTGCCCTAGTTCTAGGCATAGTTATTTTGTTATTGTATTATACTTTTGTTGATTGTACTATACAATTGTTTTATGGAATAAAGGCATTAATTCATTCAGTTAATATATCATGTATTATATGTACTGTATGAAGTATCCATTGATTGTATATCATAAATAACCAGAAGCTAGTTCTACTCATGGGAATGAATAGAATGTAAAGCTTTTACGAACAGGATATGTACACGTGTACATGATATGTTTGTAGGTACGTATGACCAATACGGGACTTGGTCGATCCGCTTTAGAAGGCACATGGTGGAAGTGTCATTGCCCTTCTATAAATGTAGATCTCTTTTATCTGTCGACCTGATTTCAATATAGTATTGAATGAGGAATCTGATTAGATTTGACATACGCCTAACAGGTCTGTAAAAGGATGCCAAATACGGGTATGATTGGTCTAGTCAGTGAACTCATTCATACTGATAGTTGAAGTGAAGGGATTACCACTCACTCCATAAGTGAGATGATATCATTAGGCCACTCGTTGAGTTGAACTGAGAAATCTGTGGCCACACTCAGATAAGCTGGTTACTTATCTGTTCTTCAGTTAACTCTAGATCGAGAAATATCTCAAGTTGTAGAGGATGGCGTCCACCATGCCTCATACTTGATATATCAATATGCTTGGTAAGAGATATTAGAGAATACTACAGGGTATCTATCTGTATGAAATGGACTAACACTGTAATCAATTGGTGACTGATATGGTCTAGGCAACTCTCTATCAGTCGTTGAGCTAATTGACTATGGCCCACAGGATCGTGCACACCAGACACTGAGACTTGTACTCGGAGAACTAATACATGTAGTGTATTTGTGATGAACTTATTATTAGTTGTTAACTGATAATGTTAATTGATTAATTGTTCTGATTGGAACAAGTTAATTGATCATTTGGAGGGATTAATTATTCAATCGGGTTAATTAATTAAGCGATTGATTAATTAGATTTTCTTTAGGGGTTAGTGTGTGATTAATTATAACCTAATTGATGTTAATTGAATCTATTGTATTCTATTGTGGTACAATCAGATTAATTAAATTAATGCAGGTACTAAAACTGTAATTAGTCGACAAACTGTAATTGGCAGCAGGTGGCTGCTGCCTCACGGCAGCAGCCACCAGTAGTCCGCCATGGGTTCGGGGCGACCCGAACCCGCCCAGAACGCCCCCGAAACCCTAATTTTTGAAAAATTGGTCTCGGGGCACGGGTCGGAGCGGGAAACGGGTCGAGTCCGGTATATTTGGGGGCAATTTAATTTTTATTTCGTTTGAATTAAAACTTGTTTTTATTAAAAATTAATTTGGCCCAAATACAGTTAATTAATTTATTACCTTAGGTTAAAATTAATTAAATAAAATGTTTATGTCGTGCCATGCATTTGTATATCTTAGATTTAATTTTCGACGATATTAAATTGAATATGGTATGATGATAAAATTAATTTAATGGATCGAGACACCGGTGGCATTAAATGTGTTTTAGTTTTCGATTGAGTAATTCCCAAAGTTCAGTAGGAGCAATGATTTAATCATTGGGCCTTCACGGGCTAATTTACTGGTTGAGAAAACTGAAACGATTTTATCAAATTGGGTTGGCTTAATTTAATTAAAATGTGAATTAGGATTACCATAGTCATGCATTTATTTTATTCTGTATAACGTTCTTTTGCAGCAACTTGATATAGAATCTTATGGGTTTTTAATTGAAGTATGGAATGTAAATTTTTGATTTTAAATTTTCATTACTTTTGCTTAGACAAATTGTATAGGTTTTATTTTGATGTAATCATAAGAAGACCGAAGAGAAGTTCCTGATGAGCCCAAGCCCATGGAGCAAGCCCGAAGATTTCATTTCTGTTTTTCAATTAATAGTCCTATAGGATGTATTAGAAAAGCCCATAGGATGTCTATTTTATTTTTGTATTATTATATCTTATATAATATGTAATATGGACAATAAAATGAATCTAATAAGTTGCATCGCTATTGATCACCAAATCAATTCTATTTCACATGTTAAGCCGATCACCCAATGTAATCTGTTAAAACAAAATATCGGGTATTTTATAAATGCTTTACCTAAACCTCACCTCTTCCTCCCAGGTGGTGCTACACTATATATCATGCCCTAGCAGAATATATTGTAGTAACTGGTGGGCCGTTGAGGGTTAAGATACTTTCTTTTGAGAGTGTGGTTAATGGAGATTGTAGGTTTTACTCGAAGAAGGAACATCATTAAGCTTGTTGCGGGTTCCTAAGCATGGATAGGTAAAGTGTCAATAGACCTATCAAACCAAGAGTTCTCTAGGTGGGAGAATTGAGTAGGTTGCTCTACCAAATACGCTAATATGAGATACAAGCCCTAGCTTGATCAATTATTAATGGGATTGTGGATCTTGGTATAACGAAGTCAATAAAATCACCAAAAGAAAATAATATAACAGATATTAATTTGTTTATTGACATTAAAGTCCTTATTCTAATTCTCTCTCTCTTTCTGCAGAATCTACTTAAAACTTAAACTCGATTAAGAAAAGAGATGGCAACTAACAATCCTCTCAAACCACTGTTGGAAAAGGAGAAGTTGACGGGGTCAAACTTCCTAGATTGGGCTAGGGCGGTGCAAATCGTCCTAAGGCACGAGGCTAGAGAGTATGTGCTGACAACTCCTATTCCAGCTTATCCTGCTGCACGTGCCACTGCTGCAGTCGTCCAAGATTATGAAAAGCATATTAAGGATGACAGAGAAGTGGCATGTGTGATGCTTGGTATAATGACTGCTGAGTTACAAAAGCAGTTCATGGATCAGGGTGCCCGTCAAATGATGACCAATCTTAGAACTATGTTCCAAGACCAGGCTCGTCAGGAGAGGTACCTGACCACCAAGGCATTGAGCACCACTGTGATGCAACCTGGGACTTCTGTTAGCGCTCATGTGCTAAAGATGAAGGGCTACATTGACAGGTTGGCAGGTCTCAACTCTGTTGTGCTTGAGACCACTGCAGTGGACATGATCCTCAGTTCACTTCCTCCTTCCTTTGACGCTTTTATCCTGAACTACAATATGCAGGGTCGGGATAGAACAGTTATGGAGTTGCATGGCCTGCTAAAACAGGCTGAGCAGACTATGACTAAGGGTAGGAAGGTGGAGGTGAATGTGGTGAGTGGTTGCAAGGCTAATGGGCCTAAGAACAAGAAGACGTTCAAGAACAAGGGTAGGAAGCCCGCTGGCAAAGGCAAGAAAAAAGCCTTCAAGCCTCACCCATTAGACCTATGCCACGAGTGTGGTGAAAAGGGGCACTGGAAGAGTGCATGTCCTAAGCTAAGGGGAAATGTGAAGAACAAGCAGGCTGCTTCGTCTTCAGGTATTTATATTGTTTGAGATTAATCTCACTATTTCATCATCTTGGGTTTTAGACACAGGATGTGGTTCTCACATTTGTTCTAATGTGCAGGGGCTGAGAAATAGGAGGAGCTTGAGTTCGAGTGATGTGGATCTCCGTGTCGGAAATGGTGCCAGAGTGCATGCATTAGATGTAGGAGATTATTACTTATGTTTGCCCACTGGGCTGGAACTCATTTTGAGAAATTGTTACTATGTACCTGCGATGCGCAGGAATATTATCTTAGTTTCTTGTTTGGATGATTTGGGATTTTCCTTTAATATTATGCATGGAACTTTTAGTATCTTATGTGGTAATATTTTGTATGGAACAGGCGTTCTTCAGAACGGGTTGTATGTCTTAGATTTATCGAATCAATCTCA
Source organism: Euphorbia peplus (assembly GCA_028411795.1). NCBI lineage: Eukaryota > Viridiplantae > Streptophyta > Magnoliopsida > Malpighiales > Euphorbiaceae > Euphorbia > Euphorbia peplus. The sequence continues at coordinate 12,382,658 of CP110837.1, read as the reverse complement.
TGTATACAATGTAAATAAAAGGATTAAGATAAGTGATTATAATAATCCTACATATGTCTGGCATTGCCGTCTTGGGCACATAAACGAGAGACGTATCGCTGAGCTCCACTCAAGTGGAATTTTAGGATCTTTTGATCTACAGGCTCTAGATACTTGTGAATCTTGTTTACGTGGCAAGATGACAAAAGCACCTTTCAAGAAGACTGGTGAAAGATCAACTGAGCTATTGGGGCTTATACATTCAGATGTATGTGGACCAATGAGCACACAAGCTAGGCAAGGTTTTCAGTATTTCATTACTTTCACAGATGACTATAGCCGTTTCGGCTATGTGTATTTGATGAGACACAAATCTGAGACACTTCAAAAGTTCAAGGATTTTAAGAATGAAGTTGAAAACCAGCTTGGTAAGAAGATTAAAGCACTCCGGTCTGATAGAGGGGGTGAATATCTGAGCCAAGAGTTTGACGAATTCTTGAGTGAGTGTGGGATAGTATCCCAACTTACTCCTCCTGGTACACCTCAATGGAATGGGGTTTCAGAGAGGAGAAACAGGACCTTGTTAGACATGGTCTGCTCAATGATGAGTCAGGCTAATCTCCTTATATCCTTTTGGGGATATGCTTTAGAAACTGCTGCTTACATTCTAAACAATACACCCAGCAAGGCAGTTAAGGGAACACCATACGAGCTATGGAAGGGCAGGAAACCCTGTGTGTCCTTTATGAAGATCTGGGGCTGTGATGCTCATGTCAAGAAATTGATTAGTAGCAAACTAGAGTCCAGAACTGTCAAATGCCAGTTTGTAGGTTACCCTAAGGAAACTAAGGGATACTATTTCTACAATCCATTAGAGAACAAAGTTTTTGTTGCTCGAACTGGAGTCTTTTTGGAAAAGGATTTCATTTCCAAGAAAGACAGTGGGAGCAGTATTGCACTTGGAGAAGTTCAAGAACCGCAAACTCCTGCAGCAACTGCTGAGGAAGCTGAGACAATTGTTCCTGATGTTCAGGTTGATGAACAGGTAGAACATATTGTACGGGAACCTAGAAGGTCTGGTAGGTCACGTTAAGGGCCTGAGAGGTATGGATACCTGGTCACCCAAGACGAAGAGATCATGGTTGTGGAACAAGATGATCCAAAATCCTACAAGGAGGCTATTGAAGGACCACAATCAGATAAATGGCGTGGAGCCATGGAATCTGAAATGCAATCTATGTATGACAATGAGGTCTGGCGGTTGGTTGATCCCTTCCCTGGAGTCAAAGTTGTGGAGAGCATGTGGCTTTTCAAGCTGAAAGCTGACAACACCTTCAAGGGGCGTCTGGTGGCAAAAGGATTCAGGCAAATTCATGGAATTGATTATGATGAAACCTTCTCACCAGTAGCTATGCTCAAATCCATAAGGATATTGCTTGCTATAGCGGCATGGTACGACTATGAGATATGGCAAATGGATGTCAATACCGCTTTCTTGAATGGAGAGCTAGAGGAGGATGTCTATATGGCTCAACCTGAAGGTTTTGTAAATCCAGAATATCCTAACCGAATATGCAAGCTTCAAAAGTCCATCTATGGACTTAAGCAAACATCTAGGTCTTGGAACAAGAAGTTCAATGAATCCATAAAGGAATTTGGATTCATTCAGAAACTCGATGAGCCCTGTGTGTATCGTAAGAATAGTGGGAGCTCGGACACTTTCCTAGTGCTCTATGTCGATGACATTTTATTGATAGGAGGAAACATTTCAGAGCTGCAAGCCACAAAGCAGTGACTGAACAAATGTTTTGCAATGAAGGACCTTGGGGAGGCTGAGACTATCTTGGGGATCAGAATCCACAGAGATAGGGCAAAACGCCTGTTGGGGCTTTCTCAAGCAAAGTACATAGACAAAATCCTTAAGAGGTTCAACATGTCCAACTCAAAGAAGGGATTCATCCCTATGGCACATGGTTTGAAACTGTCTAAGAAGGAACACAGTCCTAAGACTGAGAAGGAGAGGCGCAAGGTCTCCAAGTACCCTTATGCTTCTGCTATAGGGTCGATTATGTACGCTATGCTATGTACCAGGCCTGATGTTGCTTTTGCCCTCAGTATGACTAGCCGTTTCCAGTCTTGCTTCGGCGAGAAACACTGGAAGGCAGTCAAGGCAATTCTAAAGTACTTGAGACGTACTAGAGATCTTTTCTTGGTTTATGGTGGCGATGATGAGTTGGCTGTGTCCAGTTACACTGACTCAGGATTCCAGACTGATCAGGATGAACAACAATCCCAATCTGGTTTTGTGTTCCTCTTGAATGGCGGTGCCATTAGTTGGAAGTCCACTAAACAGCCAACTGTTGCAGATTCTACAGCAGAAGCTGAGTACATTGCTGCTTGTGAGGCTTCTAAGGAAGCGGTCTGGATGAGGAAGTTCATTTCTGATCTTGGAGTAGTACCTTCTATCCAGGATTCAGTAGTGCTCTTCTGTGACAACAATGGGGCCATGATACAAGCTAAGGAGCCCTAGTCTACAAAGAAGAATCATCATGTACTCAGGAAGTTTCACCTTATCCGGGAGATTATCCAAAGAGGTGATGTTAGACTACAAAGAGTTGATACAGATAACAATGTTGCTGATCCGATGACGAAGGCTCTTGCTGAACGCAAGAACAATGCTCATGCTAGATCTATAGGAATTAGGGCTATGCCTGCTTGGACCTAGGTCAAGTGGGAGATTGTTGGTGTGCCCTAGTTCTAGGCATAGTTATTTTGTTATTGTATTATACTTTTGTTGATTGTACTATACAATTGTTTTATGGAATAAAGGCATTAATTCATTCAGTTAATATATCTTGTATTATATGTACTGTATGAAGTATCCATTGATTGTATATCATAAATAACCAGAAGCTAGTTCTACTCATAGGAATGAATAGAATGTAAAGCTTTTACGAACAGGATATGTACACGTGTACATGATATGTTTGTAGGTACGTATGACCAATACGGGACTTGGTCGATCCGCTTTAGAAGGCACATGGTGGAAGTGTCATTGTACTTCTATCAATGTAGATCTCTTTTATCTGTCGACCTGATTTCAATATAGTATTGAATGAGGAATCTGATTAGATTTGACATACGCCTAACAGGTCTGTAAAAGGATGCCAAATACGGGTATGATTGGTCTAGTCAGTGAACTCATTCATACTGATAGTTGAAGTGAAGGGATTACCACTCACTCCATAAGTGAGATGATATCATTAGGCCACTCGTTGAGTTGAACTGAGAAATGTGTGGCCACACTCAGATAAGCTGGTTACTTATCTATTCTTCAGTTAACTCTAGATCGAGAAATATCTCAAGTTGTAGAGGATGACGTCCACCATGCCTCATACTTGATATATCGATATGCTTGGTAAGAGATATTAGAGAATACTACAGGGTATCTATCTATATGAGATGGACTAACACTGTAATCAATTGGTGACTGATATGGTCTAGGCAACTCTCTATCAGTCGTTGAGCTAATTGATTATGGCCCACAGGATCGTGCACACTAGACACTGAGACTTGTACTCGGAGAACTAATACATGTAGTGTATTTGTGATGAACTTATTATTAGTTGTTAACTGATAATGTTAATTGATTAATTGTTCTGATTGGAACAAGTTAATTGATCATTTGGAGGGATTAATTATTCAATCGGGTTAATTAATTAAGCGATTGATTAATTAGATTTTCTTTAGGGGTTAGTGTGTGATTAATTATAACCTAATTGATGTTAATTGAATCTATTGTATTCTATTGTGGTACAATCAGATTAATTAAATTAATGCAGGTACTAAAACTGTTATTAGTCGACACACTATAAATTAATCCTAATCGATTGAAACCCGAGACTTTTCTGACACAGAAAATGAGAAACCCTAATTCCCTCCTAACCCTATTCGGCCGAACTCCCTAGAGTGATCCCGGAGTCTCCGTTCATCGTTCTTCGTGCCTTTTGCGAGTACCTGTTCACTGTAGGTGTCGTGCACGTGATTTTGGCGGAACCTCCGATCGTGCGGTTCGTCCATCTCTCTCAGAGGGATTCCATGTGAGTGACTAATGTAGGTTTATCACTTTAGTTATGTAAATAACATTGAGGCAATGATAAAGATCAAGTGTAATCTGATCAATGATGTTTAAATCGTTTTTCTCACTTCCGCTGCGCGACTCTGATCGTTGATCAGATTCCAACACTGGGTTGGGTAGCTACTGTCTTAGGACTTTTTGTTATCCACTTGTTTATCATTGTTTCTTTTCTTCTGTTCATATATACACTGAACCTTTACATACTTTATTGTCTCTGAATGTTATTATATACTGTTTATGCTTTTTACCTTAGTAACTTACACTTCGCTAAAATCTAACAACTTGATCTTAAGCCTATTTTAAGTTAATACAGATTGCTGGAGTTCACCATTTATACTAAAATGGGGGAGTTAAATTACTCAGAAGTTGTAAAAATAATAACAATCAGGAAGTTACTTTCTAAACCTTGTGTTTATCTAAGTGATTTTACCTTCTGGACCACGGTTTGTCCATAACCAAAATGGGGGAGAATGATGAACCCCTAGTGTTTTGATTATGTCCAAACGTTTCAGAAGATGAAATTTAAAGTTTACTTACTTACTTTTCAATGTTGACTAACAATTTTTGTTAAGTATTGTATAAGTTTCTCAGCAGGTGCTGAATGAAGACTCTCTGGAACAAGTATTACCCTCCAAAGCAGCTCATCAAAATGAGGAACTCTATTGCCTCGTTTACACAAGGGGAAGATGAACCTCTTGCTGAAGCGTGGGAACGATTCAAGGACTACCTACGGAGAGCTCCTAACCACAGTTTGGATATGGCACTCCAAGTGCAGAATTTTTATAATGGTCTCATCACGAGCAAAAAAAGAGTCTTTGAATCAGTTTGCGGAGGAGAACCGGATATGATGACACCAGCAAATATGTACTCTATGATTGAGAAAATGGTAGCTCAAAGCTACAAATGGCATGCAAGCAGGACAGATACGCAGCCTACACAGAAGATTTCCTCGAGTTCTGACCCTATGATATCTTCTTTAGCTACTCGGGTGGCTGAACTCACCAAGCAGATTGCTAAGATGAACAAGCCGCAGCCTGTGGCATCGGTCTCTTCAGCACCTCCACAACCATCTTGTAATTTTTGTGGAGAGGCTCATAGAACCATTGATTGCCAGGCTACGGAACCTACTGTTGAAGTTGAACTTGTAGACTACGTCAACCATCAGCGCCAACAAGGAGGAGGACCATTTGCAGCTAACCCTGCGAGAGGTTACCAGAATCATCCAGTCTACTCTTGGGATGCCAACAGAAGACCCTAAGATCAACAACCACATGATCAGAATCAACGTTACTCTGCACAGTCCAGCAAGCCCCACATCAACCACAGTCACAGTCTGCTAATCCATATTCGCAGCCTCCAAATAACTACCAACAGCCTACGCAGCAGTATTCACAGCCTGCCCCGCCTTATGTACCGCCGCAGCAAAGAAGAGAGGACAAGAAGCCTTATGTACCGACTCAGTTCATGCAACAAACATCCACTTCAATCAAGAACTTGGAGACTCAAGTGGATCAACTTTCCAACATGGTTAGCCCGAAGCAAAAAGGAATTTTACCCGGGAAAACCGAGGCTAATCCAAGGGAGGATGTCAATTCCATCACCACCCGAAGTGGGATTGAACTTCCTGACTCAGTACCAAGAGCCTTACTCACCAAGACATGGCTCAAGTCAGTTATTGCACCAGCAAAGGAACAGCCTGCGACTCCCACTGTTGAGGCTACATCTGTGCCATCGGAGCCTACGCCTGTTCCATATGAGCCTGCGAAGCAGCAATCTGAGGCTCCACCAAAGCCTAAGGTTGTCCCTGTGTATCAGCCTAAGCTTCCGTACCCTGGTATGGAGAAGGAAACAAAGTTGGAGAAGCAAACCAACGTGATCATTGATACACTCCGCAAGCTCACAATCAACATACCACTTCTGGATGTTGCGCTCACTATTCCATCCTACAAAAAGTTCTTGAAGGATCTGATCACCAACAAGACAAAGATTGAAAGCGTAGCCCACATCAGTCTATCTCAGACATGCTCATCCATCCTGCAAAATAAGCAACCTTTGCCCAAAAAGCAAAAGGATCCAGGGAGTTTTACTATTCCTTGCTCTATTGGTCCTATTGATATTGACAATGCATTGTGTGATTTAGGAGCTAGCATAAATTTAATGCCATATTATATTTATGAGAAACTAGGTCTAGGCCCTCCACAGCCTACTAGAGTAGCTTTGCAACTTGCTGATAGGTCAATTAAGTACCCTATGGGGAAAGTAGAGGATTTGCTTGTTAAGGTAGATAAATTTGTGTTGCCCGCTGATTTCATAATCATGGATATGGCTAAGGATTCTCATATCCCCATTATTCTTGGGAGACCCTTTTTGGCCACGGGTAAAACAATTATTGATGTGGAAAGTGGAAAATTGACACTAAGGATAAATGATGAGGATGTAACCTTCAAAATGAACAATCTTACAAAACATCCTACTTCAAGTGATGATTCTTGCTATTTCTTAGATACAATTACTGTTGTTTCCTCTGTGGAAATGCAGGATTTTACAGGCAATGAAGAACTTGAAGAACTATTGCAGTCAGCCGTCATTGACATTGATTCACAGCCTGCACAGGACAGCCCTGGTTCGCAGCCTACTACTGGAAATTTGAACCACTGGAAAATACTCCATCCCTCATGGCTAAACCCTCAATAGAAGAACCACCTGACCATGATCTCAAACCCTTACCCACCCACCTTGAATATGCTTTCCTACAACCCCCAAATCACCTTCCCGTTATCATTTCCTCAACCCTTGAGCCTACACAAAAAGCCCAACTCATCGAGGTCTTGAAAAACAACAAAGAAGCCTTGGGATGGAAGATTGCTGACATCAAGGGGATTAATCCAGGGATTTGTGAGCATCGGATCTTCATGGACGAGGACCACAAGACTACAAGACAACCCCCAACATAGACTAAACCCGCCAATGAAAGAAGTTGTGAGAGCCGAGGTGATCAAGCTCGTGGACGCGGGCATTATCTTTCCAATCTCAGATAGTGTGTGGACAAGCCCGGTCCAAGTGGTTCCCAAGAAAGGAGGCCTCACGGTGGTCGAAAATGATAAAGGCGAGCTCTTGCCTACGCGTACTGTTACTGGATGGAGGGTGTGCATTGACTATTGTAAGCTAAATGAGGCTACGAGAAAAGATCACTTCCCATTACCCTTCATTGACCAGATGTTAGAGAGGCTCGCAGGTTACATGTTTTACTGTTTCTTAGATGGATTCTCTGGCTACTATCAGATTCCTATCTTTCCAAAGGACAGGGATAAGACCACGTTCACCTGCCCGTATGGTACGTTTGCTTACAAAAGGATGCCCTTTGGCCTTTGTAATGCTCCGGCCACCTTTCAACGATGCATGATGTCCATTTTTCACGATATGGTGGAAAAGATTGTGGAAGTTTTCATGGATGACTTCTCCGTTTATGGAAAGTTATTTGATGATTGCCTACATAATTTGGAGATGGTGCTAGAACGGTGTAGGGAGACAAACTTAGTGCTCAATTGGGAAAATTGCCACTTCATGGTACGGGAAGGCATTGTTTTGGGTCACAAGATTTCAGAGGAAGGATTAGAAGTTGATAGAGCGAAGGTTGAGGTCATAGAAAAGCTTTCAACACCGAAGACTGTGAAGGATATACGTAGCTTCCTGGGTCATGCTGGATTTTATCGTAGGTTCATCCAGGACTTCTCCAAGATTGCCCAACCTCTCTCTGCCCTGCTCCACAAAGACGTATACTTTGTCTTTGATGCAGCCTGCGAGGCTGCCTTCACACGGCTCAAGGACAAACTTGTCACATCACCAGTCCTTGTAGCTCCTAACTGGGACATCCCCTTCGAGATGATGTGTGACGCAAGCGACTATTGCGTAGGAGCAGTTTTAGGACAAAGGGTGGATAAGCATTGCAAGCCTATTCACTATGCAAGCAAGACGATGAACGAGGCCCAACAGAATTACACAACCACTGAGAAAGAGTTGCTAGCTGTGGTGTTTGCCTTCGACAAATTCCGGTCCTACCTACTATTGTCCAAAGTCGTAGTCTACACAGACCACTCAGCCTTGAAGTATTTGATGACAAAGCAGGATGCTAAGCCACGTCTCATACGTTGGCTGCTACTTCAAGAGTTTGATGTTGAGATCCGTGACAAGAAGGGTACGGAAAATCTTGTTGCATACCACTTGTCAAGATTACAAGACGTAGCCTGTGATTCTGAGATAGCAATCCAAGAGTTGTTTCCCGATGAGAAACTTTTCATGGTACAATCTTTAACCTTTCGTTGGTTTGCTAATTATGCTAACTACTTGTCTTGTAGTGTTATCCCCAATGACATGGATTACCATCAAAGAAAGAAATTCTTATCTGATGTCAAAAATTATATATGGGAAGATCCATACTTGTTCAAGCTTTGTGTGGATTCAATCATCCGTAGGTGTGTGACAAAAGAGGAAAGTGCCTCCATCTTGGAGCATTGTCATGCTAAAGATGCTGGAGGACACTTTGGAGCACAAAGAACAGCTGCAAAGGTTTTGCAATGTGGCTTTTATTGGCCCTCTATCTTTAAGGATGCTCACCAGTTTGTCGCAGCCTGCGCACAGTGCCAACGCACAGGTAATATCTCTACGAAACATGAAATGCCTTTGACTAACATCCTTTTTTGTTAAGTCTTTGATGTCTGGGGTATTGATTTCATGGGCCCATTCCCTAGCTCATTTGGTTTCAAATATATTTTGCTTATGGTATACTACGTGTCCAAATGGGTAGAAGCTTACGCTTGCGTAACCAATGATGCTAGGATTGTAGTGAAACATCTCAAACAGCTTTTTGCTAGGTTTGGAGTCCCACGTGCCATTGTAAGTGATCAAGGGACCCACTTTTGCAATGCTCAGTTTGAGAGACTTTTGACTAAGTTTGGGGTTACTCATAAAGTTGCTACACCTTATCACCCCCAAACTAATGGGCAAGCTGAAATCTCTAATCGAGAAATTAAGCGTATTCTAGAGAAGACCGTAGGAGTTGCAAGAAAAGATTGGTCAAAATTCCTTGAGAATGCCTTGTGGGCATATCGCACAGCATTTAAGACACCTATTGGGATGTCTCCCTTTAGACTGCTTTATGGCAAAGCCTGCCATCTCCCCGTTGAACTGGAACACAAAGCCTACTGGGCCATCAAGTTTCTTAACTTTGATGCGCATGCTGTAGGAGAGCTTAGGCAGCTTCAACTCTGCGAGTTGGAAGAATTTAGGTTGTGTGCCTATGAGAACAGCAAGATGTACAAAGATCGAACCAAACTCTTGCATGACCAAAAGCTTGCTAGGAAATTTTTTTTCCCATGCCAACAAGTTCTTTTATTCAATTCCCGTTTGAGACTTTTTCCGGGAAAGTTGAAATCCAAATGGTCTGGACCCTACAATGTGGTACAAGCTTTTCCATATGGTGCAGTAGAGCTTCAAGGCTCTGAGGGTGTGAGTTTTAAAGTAAACGGACATAGGGTCCAACCATTTTATTCCTCTCCACCCCCTGTTGCCATTGCTTCATTGAGATTGTTGGAACCCCCCTGAGATGTACCCTACATCTCTGTGCCCGCTCCTTGCACCCAATGGAGCAGTAGTACCCTTTGTATATATGTTTTGTTCGTCGTAGCCTACATCTTTGCTTTACTTGATGAAATTTCACTCTGCATGTGTTTTGTCCTTGCTAAAATCCCATCTCATCCATTATTTTTCACCATCATTTCGTTCATTGAGGACAATGACCAACTTAAGTGTGGGGGAGGGAATTGCATGTCTTTATGGTATTTTAGGCAAGTCTCGGTCAACATAAATTACACCTAATTTTTCGATTTTAAAGTCTTAAATTAAGGAATGTTTGTTTCCATGCTTGTTGATATTACCTTAGTTGTGTAACCCCTTTTAATTTGCTGAAAAGTATTGCATGATTTAAGCTATTTTAGTGTTAGTCTTTAATTGCTTTTGTTTTTAGTTCTAACCTTAGAGTAGTTTAGGAAATATATTTTGCCTAGGTTTTGTTTCTTCTTTTGCGCAGGCCTAATTTGGGAAAGAAAGAGAAAATTCAATTTTGAATTTTGGCCCAACCGCTCAAGCCCACGCGTGTTGTGTCCGGTTAATGAGGAGAGAGGAGTTGAGGGGTATTGTTGGAATTTCAAGGGCACGGTTTTTTTTCCACCTTTTCACCCCACCAATCACAACCCTTCCTTTTTCTTAAACATCATCATTACACCCCCATCTTTCATCTCAACCGTCTCCCATTCTCTCTCAATTTACCACCACCTTCTCCATTCCCATTCTACGCATCAAACCAAGAAACCTAGCCCCCAAATCTCCCCAAAAAAATTTCCTAACTCCTCGAACCCCCATTTTCCAGAAAACACCATGACAAAAGCCACCGCTAAACGTCATTCTTCACGCCTCGCTATTGTTGCCTCCGGCAGCAAGAGCAAAAAGCCCAAACTCGAGGCCGTCGAACTCGAACTCCCCGGCGCCATTACTGACTTCGTTCGCCGGATGTTTAACTTTTCTGATCCGGGCCAAATCTCCCGTTTCAATTTCTTCAACAAACTCCCAGTCCAGTCCGCTAGATCTATTGACTGGGAAGTGCTCGGGATGATTGGCCTTGAAGATGAAGTAAAGAAGAGGGTTGAAAACCTCGGGTTGATGAAGTTCGTGGAGATTGATGATCCGGCGTACCCTGAACTCACCATCCAGTTTATCTCCTCCTTCAAAGTCGTATCCTCCACCGATGGTGACGAGGATTTCTTCTCTTACAAGGTGCTTTCATGCTCCTCCGATGACACGCTAGGGGACTTTAATGTCAACTGTGGGTTCATCGACGAGAAGGAACTCAAGTCCCCTGGCTATTTGAGCGCTTTGACGGACAAGCACCCCAGGTTTGACCCTGTGGCATTTTGGGAGAAGATTGCAAATGACACCAAGCCCTTCGAGGCTGGGAAATCCAAATCCATCAACATCCATGTTCCGGCCTTGAAATATCTTCACAGGTATATAGCAGTTTCATTGCTTGGGCGAAAGTCAAATGCTGCCCCGATTTCAAATGGGGATCTTTTCTTGCTATGGTGCTCGGAGGAGGGATTTAGAATGAATGTAGGCTGGTGGTTTGCCAATTCCTTGTCTGGAAGTTTCTCCAAGGACTCTGCGCTTCTGTTTGGCACGGTTGTAACCAGGATTGCCAAGAATCTCTTGGCATTTAAGCCTGCGGTCCATGAAAGTGAAATGTCTGCCCCCATCTATAGAACACCCTTTGATCTGAACATGTGTTCTAGGATAGGGCTGTATTATGTGGATGAAACCACTGGTGAGTATGTACTGATGAGGGACTGCAGTGCGCAAGCTTGGGATGAAAAGAAAATGGCAGAGACGAGGGCTGCGAAGAAACCAGTTAGTCGCCCGGAGAGTGTGCCCCGCCAATTTTCTCCCATGAGATTTGAGGCTACGGATGAGTCTGGCCCTTCGAAAGTTGAGATGTGGCGCAATATGACCCTTGAGCAGATCGGTGAGCAGTTCATGAACATGCAGGAGCAGATTGCACACCTGAGTGCACAGGTTGCAAAGTTGAACATGGTTGCTTTTGAGCAATCGCAGCTTGTGAAAAGGGAGGCCCCAGCGAAGCCTGCAACTTCTGATGCCAAATCACAGTCTGATCCTACTTCTCCCCTGGCGGAGGATGTGAAAGAAGATTCCCCTGAGGACCCTGTGTTTCACTCTGCAAAGGCTGCGCTTTTCCAGTCAAACCCTACGACTGGGAAATCAAAGCCTGCGCAGTCTCCTGTGCCTTCCTTGAACACTGCTTTTGAGCAAGAGACCACTCCAGTTAAGCCATCTTAGGACCCCTCTCATGAGGAGGACCCTAATGCCACAACATGACTTGATTTTTGCGCAGTCTCCAATTTGGTATGTTTTCGAACCCTGTGAATATCTTTTGGAGCTGCTGAATTGTGAATGGTGCTGCTGGCTTGGTTAACTGTGGTTGAAATTTTGTGCTGCAATGTTTTTGATGTTTAGACTTTGTAAATATGATAAGTTAGAAGTTATAAATTGTTGAAAATTGCATGATGTTTAAGTTTGTCAATTTGCATGATTCTTAGTTAGTACACCCTGCATAGTAGGTGATAACTTTTACAGCTTTTTAATTACTTAACTTTAGGGACCCCAAAGTAAGGACTATGTTTGCATGCTGCCTAGGCTACTATTGCCTTTTGATTAGAAAAAGCTACTTTAGTCAAATGTTTAGTTTAGATTTAAGTAGACTTTAACAATCCAGCCCTGCTTAGTAGAATGGAGCCCAAATTGTGAAGCTTTGATGAAAATAAACTTGTAAGGAATGAAACTGTTTTGAAAAATTGGTGAAACAAAGCCAATAAATGAAATGAAATAAAGCTAGCCAATGTGCTAAAAACTCAGTCATCCTACTCCTATGCCAATTGGTATGAGTATGCAAAGCATTTTGATAAGGTGATGAGGTGTAGGCTTGGAAGTACGTATGACCAATACGAGACAATCAAGTTGTTTGCCCTTTACTGAATCAAAAAGGAGACTAAAATCTGAAACTAATTGGTGCTAAAGGGTAATGCAAGTGAAAGCTTAAAGTTGTAAATTTTGTAAATTATTCTAGTCGGGTTAACAAAATTAAGTTTCCATTCGAAAGCGTAGGGTGTGGTTGTTAAAGTTAGCTTAGAACTAAAGTTTCCGTTGACTATTCTAACTTCCTTAGCTCAAAACAGTATTAAGTAGAGAAGGGAGACATGGGTCGTAAGTATTGCTGTTAGGGGGGATCTAAGGCCTATGTGCTTAAAGAGTTTTAATTGTCTAATCTTCGTGCGTGGGGACAAACACTAGCTTAGTGTGGGGGAATTGATATTTCTCCATCAATAGTTAACTGAAGAACAGATAAGTAACCAGCTTATCTGAGTGTGGCCACACATTTCTCAGTTCAACTCATCGAGTGGCCTAATGATATCATCTCACTTATGGAGTGAGTGGTAATCCCTTCACTTTTACTATCAGTATGAATAAGTTCACTTACTAGACCAATCATACCCGTATTTGGCATCCTTTTACAGACCTGTTAGGCGTATGTCAAATCTAATCAGATTCCTCATTCAATACTATATTGAAATCAGGTCGATAGATAAAAGAGATCTACATTTATAGAACGGCAATGACACTCCCACCATGTGCCTTCTAAAGCGGATCGACCAAGTCCCGTATTGGTCATACGTGCCTACAAACATATCCTATAATCGTGTACATATCATGTTTGTAAAAGCTTTACATTCTATTCATTCCCATGAGTAGAACTAGCTTCTGGTTCTTTATGATATACAATCAATGGATACTTCACACATTACATATAATACAAGACATATTAACTGAATGACTTAATGCCTTTTATTCCATAAAACAATTCTATAGTACAATCAACAAAAGTACAATACAATAACAAATAACTCTACCTAAAACTAGGGCCCACCAACAACTAGAACGTATAACAAATGATGGGTCGTTTAAATTTTGGGTTTTTCGGGTAGAATTCTAGGATGTCTCGGGGACCGGGACTGAATTTTAACTCGTGTTTTTTGATGCGTCGGAAAAAACTTTAACTCGAGCTCTGATTTTGGATGTCCCAGTACCCCGACTAACACGTATAACAAATGATGGGTCGTTGAAATTTCGGGTTTTTCGGGCCGGATTCTAGGGTGCTCGAGGACCGGGACTGAAACATAACTCGTGTTTTTTGATGCGTCGGAGAAAACACATTAACTCGTGCTCAGATTTTGGATGTCCCAATACCCTGACTAACACGTATAACAAATGATGGGTCTTTTTTTTTGGGGTTTTTGGGCCGGATACTAGGGTGCCTCAGGGACCAGGACTGAATTTTAACTCGTGTTTTTTGATGCGTCTGAATCTCGAGCTCAGATTTTGGATGTCCCAATATCTCGACTAACATGTATGACAAATGATGGGTCTTTTAAATTTTGGGTTTTTCGGCCGGATTCTAGCGTGCCTCAAGGACCGGGACTGAATTTTGACACGTGTATTTTGATGCGTCGGAATCTCGAGCTCAAATTTTGGATGTCCCAATAACCCGACTAACAAGTATAACAAATGATGGCTCGTTTAAATTTTGGATTTTTCGGGCCGGATTGTAGGATGTCTCGGGGACGAGGACTGAATTTTAACTCGGGTTTTTTGATACGTCGAAATCTCGAGCTCAGATTTTGGATGTCCTAATAAGCCGAATATTATGTATTACAAATGATGGGTCGTTTAAATTTTAGGTTTTTCGGGCCGGATTCTAGGGTGCCTCGGGGACCGGGACTGAATTTTAACTCGTGTTTTTTGATGCATCGGACAAAACCTTAACTCGAGCTCAGATTTTGGATGTCCCAATAACCCGACTAACACGTATAACAAATGATAGGTCTTTTAAATTTTGGGTTTTTCGGGCCGGATTCTAGGGTGCCTCGTGGACCGGGACTGAATTTTAACTCGTGTTTTTTTATGCGTTAAAAAAACCTTTAACTCAAGCTCAGATTTTGGATGTCCCAATACCTCGACTAAAACGTATAACAAATGATGGGTCGTTTAAATTGTGGGGTTTTTGGGCCGGATTCTAGAGTGCACCGAGGACTGGGACTGAAATTTAACACGTGTTTTTTGATGCGTCGGACAAAACTTTAACTCGAGCTCAGATTCTGGATGTCCCAATACCCCGACTAACACGTATAACAAATGATGGGTCGTTTAAATTTTGGTTTTTTTCGGGCCGGATTCTAAGGTGCCTCGGGGACCGGGACTGAATTTTAACTCTTGTTTTTTGATGCGTTGGACAAAACTTTAACTCGAGCTCAGATTTTGGATGTCCCAATACCCTAACTAACACGCATAACAAATGATGGGCCGTTTAAATTTTGGGTTTTTCGGGCCGGATTATAGGGTGCCTCGTGGATTGGGACTGAATTTTTACTGGTGTTTTTTGATGCGTCGGAAAAAACTTTAACTCGAGCTCTGATTTTGGATGTCCCAATACCCCGACTAACACGTATAACAAATGATGGGTCGTTGAAATTTCGGGTTTTTCGGGCCGGATTCTAGGGTGCTCGGGGACCGACACTGAAACTTAACTCGTGTTTTTTGATGCGTCAGAGAAAACACATTAACTCGTGCTCAGATTTTGGATGTCCCAATACCCTGACTAACACGTATAACAAATGATGGGTCGTTTAAATTTTGGGTTTTTCGGGCCGGATACTAGGGTGCCTCAAAGACCAGGACTGAATTTTACCTCGTGTTTTTTGATGTGTGTGAATCTCGATCTCAGATTTTGGATGTCCCAATAACCCGACAAACATGTATGACAAATGATGGGTCTTTTAAATTTTGGGTTTTTTGGGCCGGATTCTTGCGTGCCTCAAGGACCGGGACTGAATTTTAACACGTGTATTTTGATGCGTTGGAATCTCGAGCTCAGCTTTTGGATGTCCCAATAACCCGACTAACATGTATGACAAATGATGGGTCTTTTAAATTTTGGGTTTTTCGGGCCGGATTCTAGCGTGCCTCAAGGACTGGGACTGAATTTTAACACGTGTATTTTGATGCGTCGGAATCTCGAGCTCAGATTTTGGATGTCCCAATAACCCGACTAACAAGTATAACAAATGATAGGTCGTTTAAATTTTGGGTTTTTCGGGCCGGATTGTAGGATGTCTCGGGGACCAGGACTGAATTTTAACTCGTGTTTTTTGATGCGTCGAAATCTCGAGCTCAGATTTTGGATGTCCCAATAACCCGAATAAAATGTATTACAAATGCTCGGTCGTTTAAATTTTTGGTTTTTTGGGTCGGATTCTAGGGTGCCTCGGGGACCGGAACTGAATTTTAACTCTTGTTTTTTGATGCATCGGACACAACTTTAACTCGAGCTTAGATTTTGGATGTCCCAATACCCCGACTAATACGTATAACAAATGATAGGTCTTTTAAATTTTAGGTTTTTCCGGCCGGATTCTAGAGTGCCTCGGGGACCGGGACTGAATTTTAACTCGTGTTTTTTTATGCGTAAAAAAAAACTTTAACTCAAGCTCAGATTTTGGATGTCCCAATACCCTGACTAAAATGTATAACAAATGATGGGTCGTTTAAATTTTGAGGTTTTTGGGCCGGATTCTAGAGAGCCTCGAGGACTGAAATTCAACTCGTGTTTTTTGATGCGTCGGACAAAACTTTAACTCGAGCTCAGATTTTGGATGTCCCTATACCTTGACTAACACGTATAACAAATGATGGGTCGTTTAAATTTTGGGTTTTTCAGGCCAGATTCTACGGAGCTCGGGGACCGGGACTGAATTTTAACTCGTGTTTTTTTATGCGTCGGACAAAACTCTAACTCGAGCTCAGATTTTGGATGTCCCAATACCCTGACTAACACGTATAACAAATGATGGGTCGTTTAAATTTTGTGTTTGTTTGGCCGGATTCTAGGGTGCCTCGGGGACCGGGTCTAAATTTTAACTCTTGTTTTTTGATGCGTCGGACAAAACTTTAACTCGAGCTCAGATTTTGGATGTCCCAATACCCCGACTAACACGTATAACAAATGATGGGTCGTTTCAATTTTGGGTTTTTGGGCCGGATTATAGGGTGCCTCGGGGACCGAACTGAATTTTAACTCGTGTTTTTTAATGCAACGGAATCTCGAGCTCAGATTTTGGAAGTCCGAGTAACCCGACTAACAAGTATAACAAATAATGGGTCGTTTAAAATTTGGGATTCTAGGGTTCCTCGGGGGCGGGACTGAAAGTTAACTCGTGTTTTTGGATGCGTCGGAGAAAACACATTAACTCGAGCTCATATTTTGGATGTCCCAAGACCCCGACTAACACGTATAACATATTTTGGTCGTTTAAATTTTGGGTTTTTCGGGCGGGATACTAGGGCGCCTCGGGGACCGGGTCCGAATTTTAACTCGTCTTTTTTGATGCGTTGGAATCTCGTGCTCAGATTTTGGATGTCCCAATAACCCGACATACATGTATGAAAAATGATGGGTCTTTTAAATATTGGGTTTTTCGGGCCGGATTCTAAGGTGCCTCGGGGACCGGGAGTGAATTTTAATACGTGTTTTTGGATGCGTCGGAATCTCGAGTTCAGATTTTGGTTGTCTCAATAACCCGACTAACAAGTATAACAAATGATGGGTCGTTAAAATTTCGGGTTTTTCGGGCCGGATTTCAGGATGTCTCGGGGACCAGGACAAAATTTTCACTCGTGTTTTTTGATGCGTCGGAATCTCGAGCTCAGATTTTGGATGTCCCAATAACCCGATTAACATGTATTACAAATGATGGGTCGTTTAACTTTTGGGTTTTTCGGGCCGGATTCTATGGTGACTCGTGGACCGGGACTGAATTTTAACTCGTGTTTTTTGATGCATGGGAATCTCGAGCTCAGATTTTGGATGTCCCAATACCCCGACTAAAACGTATGAAAAATGATGGGTCTTTTATATTTTGGGTTTGTCGGGCGATATTCTAGGGTGCCTCGGGGACCGGGACTGAATTTTAAGTCGTGTTTTTTGATGCGTCAAAAAAAACTTTAACTCGAGCTCAAATTTTGGATGTTCCAATACCCCGACTAACACGTATAACAAATGATGGGTCGTTTAAATTTTGGATTTTTCGGGCCGGATTCTAGGGTGCCTCGAGGACCAGGATTAAATTTTAACTCGTGTTTTTTGATGCGTCGAAAAAAACTTTTACTCGAGCTCTGATTTTGGATGTCCCAATACCCCGACTAACACGTATAACAAATGATGGGTCGTTGAATTTTCGGGTTTTTCGGGCCTGATTCTAGGGTGCTCGGGGACCGGGACTGAAACTTAACTCGTTTTTTTTCATGCGTCGAAGAAAACACATTAACTCGTGCTCAGATTTTGGATGTCCCAATACCCTGACTAACACGTATAACAAATGATGGGTCGTTTAAATTTTGGGTTTTTCTAGCCGGATACTAGGGTGCCTCAGGGACCAGGAATTAAATTTTAACTCGTGTTTTTTGATGCGTCTGAATCTCGAGCTCAGATTTTGGATGTCCCAATAACCCGACTAACTTGTATGACAAATGATGGGTCTTTTAAATTTTGGGTTTTTCGGGCCGCATTCTAGCGTGCCTCAAGGACCGGGACTGAATTTTAACACGTGTATTTTGATGCGTCGGAATCTCGAGCTCAGATTTTGGATGTCCCAAAACCCGACTAACAAGTATAACAAATGATGGGTTGTTTAAATTTTTGGTTTTTCGGGCCGGATTCTAGGGTGCCTTTGGGACCGAACTGAATTTTAACTCGTGTTTTTTAATGCAACGGAATCTCGAGCTCAGATTTTGGAAGTCCGAGTAACCCGACTAACACGTATAACAAATAATGGGTCGTTTAAATTTTGGGTTTTTCGGGGCCAGATTCTAGGGTGCCTCGGGGACCGGGACTGAAAGTTAACTCGTGCTTTTGGATGCGACGGAGAAAACACAATGACTCGTGCTCAGATTTTGGATGTCCCAATACCCTAACTAACACGTATAACAAATGATGGGTCGTTTAAATTTTGGGTTTTTCGGGCCGGATTGTAGCATCTCTCGGGGACCAGGACTGAATTTTAACTCGTGTTTGTTGATGCGTCGAAATCTCTAGCTCAGGTTTTGGATGTCCCAATAACCCGAATAACATGTATTACAAATGATGGGTCGTTTAAATTTTGGGTTTTTCGTGCCGGATTCTAGGGTACCTCGGGGACCGGGACTGAATTTTAACTCGTGTTTTCTGATGCGTCGGAATTTCGAGCTCAGATTTTGGATGTCGCAACAACCCGACAAACACGTATAACAAAATGATGGGTTGTTTAGATTTTGGGTTTTTCGAGCCGGATTTTAAGGTGCCTCGGGGACTTAGACTGAATTTTAACTTTTGTTTTTTGATGCGTCTGAATCTCGAGCTTAGATTTTGAATGTCCCAATAACACGATTAACATGTATTACAAATAATGGGTCGTTTAAATTTTGGGTTTTTCGGGCCGGATTCTAGGGTGCCTCGTTGGACTGGGACTGAATTTTAACTCGTGTTTTTTGATGCGTCGGAAAAAACTTTAACTCGAGCTCTGATTTTGGATGTCCCAATACCCCGACTAACACGTATAACAAATGATGGGTTGTCTAAATTTCGGGTTTTTCGGGCCGGATTATAGGGTGCTCGGGGACCGGGACTGAAACTTAACTCGTGTTTTTTGATGCGTCGGACAAAACACTTTAACTCGTGCTCAGATTTTGGATGTCCCAATACCCTAACTAACACGTATAACAAATGATGGGTAGTTTAAATTTTGGGTTTTTCGGGCCGGATACTAGGGTGCCTCAAGGACAAGGATTGAATTTTAACTCGTGTTTTTTGATGCGTCTGATTCTCGAGCTCAGATTTTGGATGTCCCAATAACCCGACTAACATGTATGACAAATGATGGGTCTTTTCAATTTTGGGTTTTTTGGGCCGGATTCTAGCGTGCCTCAAGGACCGGGACTGAATTTGAACCCGTGTATTTTGATGCGTCGGAATCTCGAGCTCAGATTTTGGATTTCCCAATAACCCGACTAACAAGTATAACAAATGATGGGTCGTTTAAATTTTGGATTTTTCGGGCCGTATTGTAGGATGTCTCGGGGACCAGGACTGAATTTTAACTCGTGTTTTTTGATGCGTCGAAATCTCGAGCTCAGATTTTGGATGTCCCAATAACCCGAATAACATGTATTACAAATGATGGGTCGTTTAAATTTTGGGTTTTTTTGGGCCGGATTCTAGGGTGCCTCGGGGACCGGGACTGAATTTTAACTCTTGTTTTTTGATGCATCGGACACAACTTTAACTCGAGCTCAAATTTTGGATGTCCCAATACCCCGACTAACACGTATAACAAATGATAGGCCTTTTAAATTGTAGGTTTTTCGGGCCGGATTCTAGGCTGCCTCGGGGACCGGGACTGAATTTTAACTCGTGTTTTTTTACGCGTAAAAAAAAACTTTATCTCAAGCTCAGATTTTGGATGTCCCAATACCCCGACTAAAACGTATAACAAATGATGGGTCGTTTAAATTTTGGGGTTTTTGGGCCGGATTCTAGAGAGCCTGGAGGACTGGGACTGAAATTCAACTCATGTTTTTTGATGCGTCGTTCAAAACTTTAACTCGAGCTCAGATGTTGGATGTCCCAATACCTTGACTAACACGTATAACAAATGATGGGTCGTTTAAATTTTGAGTTTTTCAGGCCGGATTCTACGGAGCTCGGGGACCGGGACTGAAATTTAACTCGTGTTTTTTTATCCCTCGGGCAAAACTTTAACTCGAGCTCAGATTTTGGATGTCCCAATACCCTGACTAACACGTATAACAAATGATGGGTCGTTTAAATTTTGTGTATTTTTTGGCCGGATTATAAGGTGCCTCGGGGACCGGGACTAAATTTTAACTCTTGTTTTTTGATGCGTCGGACAAAACTTTAACTCGAGCTCAGATTTTGGATGTCCCAATACCCCGACTAACACGTATAACAAATGATGGGTCGTTTAAATTTTGGGTTCTATGGGCCGGATTATAAGGTGCCTCGGGGACCGAACTGAATTTTAACTCGTGTTTTTTAATGCAACGGAATCTCAAGCTCAGATTTTGGAAGTCCGAGTAACCCGACTAACAAGTATAACAAATAATGGGTCGTTTAATTTTTGGGTTTTTCGGGCCGGATTCTAAGGTTCCTCGGGGGCGGGACTGAAAGTTAACTCGTGTTTTTGGATGCGTCGGAGAAAACACATTAACTCGAGCTCATATTTTGGATGTCCCAAGACCCCGACTAACACGTATAACAAATGGTTGGTCGTTTAAATTTTGGGTTTTTCGGGCCGGATACTAGGGCGCCTCGGGGACCGGGTCCGAATTTTAACTCGTGTTTTTTGATGCGTTGGAATCTCGTGCTCAGATTTTGGATGTCCCAATAACCCGACATACATGTATAAAAAATGATGGGTCTTTTAAATATTGGGTTTTTCGGGCCGGATTCTAAGGTGCCTCGGGGACCGGGAGTGAATTTTAATACGTGTTTTTTGATGCGTCGGAATCTCGAGTTCAGATTTTGGTTGTCTCAATAACCCGACTAACAAGTATAACAAATGATGGGTCGTTAAAATTTCGGGTTTTTCGGGCCGGATTCCAGGATGTCTCGGGGACCAGGACTGAATTTTCACTCGTGTTTTTTGATGCGTCGGAATCTCGAGCTCAGATTTTGGATGTCCCAATAACCCAATTAACATGTATTACAAATGATGGGTCGTTTAACTTTTGGGTTTTTCGGGCCGGATTCTAGGGTGACTCGTGGACCAGGACTGAATTTTAACTCTTGTTTTTTTATGCATGGGAATCTCGAGCTCATATTTTGGATGTCCCAATACCCCGACTAAAACGTATAAAAAATGATGGGTCTTTTAGATTTTGGGTTTGTCGGGCGATATTCTAGGATGCCTCGGGGACCGGGACTGAATTTTAAGTCGTGTTTTTTGATGCGTCGAAAAAAACTTTAACTCGAGCTCTGATTTTGGATGTCCCAATACCCCGACTAACACGTATAACAAATGATGGGTCGTTGAAATTTCGGGTTTTTCGGGCCTGATTCTAGGGTGCTCGGGACCGGGACTGAAACTTAACTCGTGTTTTTTGATACGTCGAAGAAAAGACATTAACTCGTGCTCAGATTTTGGATTTCCCAATACCCTGCCTAACACGTATAAAAAATGATAGGTCGTCTAAATTTTGGGTTTTTCTGGCGGGACTGAATTTTAACTCGTGTTTTTTGATGCGTCTGATTCTCGAGCTCAGATTTTGGATGTCCCAATAACCCGACTAACATGTATGACAAATGATGGGTCTTTTAAATTTTAGGTTT
This sequence comes from Euphorbia peplus, assembly GCA_028411795.1. Classification (NCBI taxonomy): domain Eukaryota; kingdom Viridiplantae; phylum Streptophyta; class Magnoliopsida; order Malpighiales; family Euphorbiaceae; genus Euphorbia; species Euphorbia peplus. The sequence continues at coordinate 12,360,483 of CP110837.1, read as the reverse complement.
TTTGGGCCGGATTCTAGCGTGCCTCAAGGACCGGGACTGAATTTTAACACGTGTATTTTGATGCGTCGGAATCTCGAGCGCCGATTTTGGATGTCCCAAAACCCGACTAACAAGTATAACAAATGATGGGTTGTTTAAATTTTGGGTTTTTCGGGCCGGATTCGAGGGTGCCTCGGGGACCGAACTGAATTTTAACTCGTGTTTTTTAATGCAACGAAATCTCGAGCTCAGATTTTGGAAGTCCGAGTAACCCGACTAACATAATGGGTCGTATAAATTTTGGGTTTTTCGGGCCGGATTCTAGGGTGCCTCGGGGACCGGGACTGAAATTTAACTCGTGTTTTTGGATGCGTCGGAGAAAACACATTAACTCGTGCTCAGATTTTGGATGTCCCAATACCCTAACTAACACGTATAACAAATGATGGGTCGTTTAAATTTTGGGTTTTTTGGGCCGGATTGTAGCATGTCTCGGGGACCAGGACTGAATTTTAACTCGTGTTTGTTGATGCGTCGAAATCTCTAGCTCAGGTTTTGGATGTCTTAATAACCCGAATAACATGTATTACAAATGATGGGTCGTTTAAATTTTGGGTTTTTCGGGCCGGATTCTAGGGTGCCTCGGGGACCAGGACTGAATTTTAACTCGTGTTTTCTAATGCATCGGAATCTCGAGCTCAGATTTTGGATGTCGCAATAACGCGACAAACACGTATAACAAAATTATGGGTTGTTTAGATTTTGGGTTTTTCGAGCCGGATTTTAAGGTGCCTCGGGGACTTAGACTGAATTTTAACTTTTGTTTTTTGATGCGTCTGAATCTCGAGCTTAGATTTTGAATGTCCCAATAACACGATTAACATGTATTACAAATAATGGGTCGTTTAAATTTTGGGTTTTTCGGGCCGGATTCTAAGGTGCCTCGTTGGACTGGGACTGAATTTTAACTCGTGTTTTTTGATGCGTCGGAAAAAACTTTAACTCGAGCTCTGATTTTGGATGTCCCAATACCCCGACTAACACGTATAACAAATGATGGGTCGTCTAAATTTCGGGTTTTTCGGGCCGGATTATAGGGTGCTCGGGGACCGGGACTGAAACTTAACTCGTGTTTTTTGATGCGTCGGACAAAACACTTTAACTCGTGCTCAGATTTTGGATGTCCCAATACCCTAACTAACACGTATAACAAATGATGGGTAGTTTAAATTTTGGGTTTTTCGGGCCGGATACTAGGGTGCCTCAAGGACAAGGATTGAATTTTAACTCGTGTTTTTTGATGCGTCTGATTCTCGAGCTCAGATTTTGGATGTCCCAATAACCCGACTAACATGTATGACAAATGATGGGTCTTTTCAATTTTGGGTTTTTTGGGCCGGATTCTAGCGTGCCTCAAGGACCGGGACTGAATTTGAACCCGTGTATTTTGATGCGTCGGAATCTCGAGCTCAGATTTTGGATTTCCCAATAACCCGACTAACAAGTATAACAAATGATGGGTCGTTTAAATTTTGGATTTTTCGGGCCGTATTGTAGGATGTCTCGGGGACCAGGACTGAATTTTAACTCGTGTTTTTTGATGCGTCGAAATCTCGAGCTCAGATTTTGGATGTCCCAATAACCCGAATAACATGTATTACAAATGATGGGTCGTTTAAATTTTGGGTTTTTTTGGGCCGGATTCTAGGGTGCCTCGGGGACCGGGACTGAATTTTAACTCTTGTTTTTTGATGCATCGGACACAACTTTAACTCGAGCTCAAATTTTGGATGTCCCAATACCCCGACTAACACGTATAACAAATGATAGGCCTTTTAAATTTTAGGTTTTTCGGGCCGGATTCTAGGCTGCCTCGGGGACCGGGACTGAATTTTAACTCGTGTTTTTTTACGCGTAAAAAAAAACTTTATCTCAAGCTCAGATTTTGGATGTCCCAATACCCCGACTAAAACGTATAACAAATGATGGGTCGTTTAAATTTTGGGGTTTTTGGGCCGGATTCTAGAGAGCCTGGAGGACTGGGACTGAAATTCAACTCATGTTTTTTGATGCGTCGTTCAAAACTTTAACTCGAGCTCAGATGTTGGATGTCCCAATACCTTGACTAACACGTATAACAAATGATGGGTCGTTTAAATTTTGGGTTTTTCAGGCCGGATTCTACGGAGCTCGGGGACCGGGACTGAAATTTAACTCGTGTTTTTTTATCCCTCGGGCAAAACTCTAACTCGAGCTCAGATTTTGGATGTCCCAATACCCTGACTAACACGTATAACAAATGATGGGTCGTTTAAATTTTGTGTATTTTTTGGCCGGATTATAAGGTGCCTCGGGGACCGGGACTAAATTTTAACTCTTGTTTTTTGATGCGTCGGACAAAACTTTAACTCGAGCTCAGATTTTGGATGTCCCAATACCCCGACTAACACGTATAACAAATGATGGGTCGTTTAAATTTTGGGTTCTATGGGCCGGATTATAAGGTGCCTCGGGGACCGAACTGAATTTTAACTCGTGTTTTTTAATGCAACGGAATCTCAAGCTCAGATTTTGGAAGTCCGAGTAACCCGACTAACAAGTATAACAAATAATGGGTCGTTTAATTTTTGGGTTTTTCGGGCCGGATTCTAAGGTTCCTCGGGGGCGGGACTGAAAGTTAACTCGTGTTTTTGGATGCGTCGGAGAAAACACATTAACTCGAGCTCATATTTTGGATGTCCCAAGACCCCGACTAACACGTATAACAAATGGTTGGTCGTTTAAATTTTGGGTTTTTCGGGCCGGATACTAGGGCGCCTCGGGGACCGGGTCCGAATTTTAACTCGTGTTTTTTGATGCGTTGGAATCTCGTGCTCAGATTTTGGATGTCCCAATAACCCGACATACATGTATAAAAAATGATGGGTCTTTTAAATATTGGGTTTTTCGGGCCGGATTCTAAGGTGCCTCGGGGACCGGGAGTGAATTTTAATACGTGTTTTTTGATGCGTCGGAATCTCGAGTTCAGATTTTGGTTGTCTCAATAACCCGACTAACAAGTATAACAAATGATGGGTCGTTAAAATTTCGGGTTTTTCGGGCCGGATTCCAGGATGTCTCGGGGACCAGGACTGAATTTTCACTCGTGTTTTTTGATGCGTCGGAATCTCGAGCTCAGATTTTGGATGTCCCAATAACCCAATTAACATGTATTACAAATGATGGGTCGTTTAACTTTTGGGTTTTTCGGGCCGGATTCTAGGGTGACTCGTGGACCAGGACTGAATTTTAACTCTTGTTTTTTTATGCATGGGAATCTCGAGCTCATATTTTGGATGTCCCAATACCCCGACTAAAACGTATAAAAAATGATGGGTCTTTTAGATTTTGGGTTTGTCGGGCGATATTCTAGGATGCCTCGGGGACCGGGACTGAATTTTAAGTCGTGTTTTTTGATGCGTCGAAAAAAACTTTAACTCGAGCTCTGATTTTGGATGTCCCAATACCCCGACTAACACGTATAACAAATGATGGGTCGTTGAAATTTCGGGTTTTTCGGGCCTGATTCTAGGGTGCTCGGGGACCGGGACTGAAACTTAACTCGTGTTTTTTGATGCGTCGAAGAAAAGACATTAACTCGTGCTCAGATTTTGGATTTCCCAATACCCTGCCTAACACGTATAAAAAATGATAGGTCGTCTAAATTTTGGGTTTTTCTGGCGGGACTGAATTTTAACTCGTGTTTTTTGATGCGTCTGATTCTCGAGCTCAGATTTTGGATGTCCCAATAACCCGACTAACATGTATGACAAATGATGGGTCTTTTAAATTTTAGGTTTTTTGGGCCAGATTCTACCGTGCCTCAAGGACCGGGACTGAATTTTAACACGTGTATTTTGATGCGTCGGAATCTCGAGCGCCGATTTTGGATGTCCCAAAACCCGACTAACAAGTATAACAAATGATGGGTTGTTTAAATTTTGGGTTTTTCAGGCCGGATTCGAGGGTGCCTCGGGGACCGAACTGAATTTTAACTCGTGTTTTTTAATGCAACGGAATCTCGAGCTCAGATTTTGGAAGTCCGAGTAACCCGACTAACATAATGGGTCGTATAAATTTTGGGTTTTTCGGGCCGGATTCTAGGGTGCCTCGGGGACCGGGACTGAAATTTAACTCGTGTTTTTGGATGCGTCGGAGAAAACACATTAACTCGTGCTCAGATTTTGGATGTCCCAATACCCTAACTAACACGTATAACAAATGATGGGTCGTTTAAATTTTGGGTTTTTTGGGCCGGATTGTAGCATGTCTCGGGGACCAGGACTGAATTTTAACTCGTGTTTGTTGATGCGTCGAAATCTCTAGCTCAGGTTTTGGATGTCTTAATAACCCGAATAACATGTATTACAAATGATGGGTCGTTTAAATTTTGGGTTTTTCGGGCCGGATTCTAGGGTGCCTCGGGGACCAGGACTGAATTTTAACTCGTGTTTTCTGATGCATCGGAATCTCGAGCTCAGATTTTGGATGTCGCAATAACGCGACAAACACGTATAACAAAATTATGGGTTGTTTAGATTTTGGGTTTTTCGAGCCGGATTTTAAGGTGCCTTGGGGACTTGGACTGAATTTTAACTTTTGTTTTTTGATGCGTCTGAATCTCGAGCTTAGATTTTGAATATCCCAATAACCCGACTAACATGTATGACAATTGATGGGTCTTTTAAAATTTGGGTTTTTCGGGCCGGATGCTTAGGTGCCTTTAGGACCGGGACTGAATTTTAACACGTGTTTTTTGTTGCGTCGGAATCTCGAGCTGAGATTTTGGATGTCCCAATAACCCGGCTAACACGTATAACAAATGATTGGACGTTTAAATTTTGGGTTTTTCGGGCCGAATTCTAGGATGTCTCGGGGACTGGGACTGAATTTTAACTCGTGTTTTTTGATGCGTCGAAATCTCGAGCTCAGATTTTGGATGTCCCAATAACCCGAATAACATGTATTACAAATGATGGGTCGTTTAAATTTTGGGTTTTTTGGGACGGATTCTAGGGTGCCTCGGGGATCGGGATTGAATTTTAACTCGTTTTTTTTTATGCGTCGGAATCTCGAACTCAGATTTTGGATGTCGCAATAACCCGACTGACACGTATAACATAATGATGGGTCGTTTAAATTTTGAATTTTTTCGTGCCGGATTTTAGGGTGCCTCGAGACGGAGACTAAATTTTAACTCATGTTTTGTTGATGCGTCGGAATCTCGAGCCCAGATTTTGGATTTCCCAATAACCCGACTAACACGTAGAACAAATAAAGGGTCGTTTAAATTTTGGGTTTTTCGGGCCAGATTCTACGATGTCTCGGGGACCAGGACTTAATTTTAACTCGTGTTTTCTGATGCGTCGGAATCTCGAGCTCAGAATTTGGATCTTCAATAACCTGACTAACATGTATAAAAAATGATTGGTGTTTAAATTTGGATCTTACAAATGATGGGTCGTTTAAATTTTGCATTTTTCTGGCCGAATTGTAGGGTGCCTCGGGGATCGGGACTGAATTTTAACTCGTGATTTTTGATGCGTCGGAATCTCGAGCTCAGATTTTGGATGTCCCAATAGCACGACTAACATGTATAAAAAATGATTGGTGTTTTAAAATTTTTGTGTATCGGGCCGGATTTTATGGTGCCTCGGGGACCGGGACTGAATTTTAACACGTGTTTCTTGATGCATCGGAATCTCGAGCTCAGATTTTGGATGTCCCAATACCCCGACTAACATGTATAACAAATGATGAGTCGTTTAAATTTTCAGTTTTTCGGTTCGGATTCTAGGATGTTTCTTGAGTTTTTTTATTCGTCGGAATTTCGAGCTCAGATTTTGGATGTCATAATAACCCGACTAACATGTATTACAAATGATAGGTCGTTTAAATTTTGAGTTTTTCGGGTCGGATTCTAGGGTGCCTCGTGGACCGGGACTGAATTGTAACTCATGTTTTTTGATGCGTCGGAATCTCGAGCTCAGATTTTTGATGTCCCAATAACCCGACTAACACCTATAACAATATTATGGGTCGTTTAAATTTTGGGTTTTTGGGCCGGATTCTAGGGTTCCTCGGGGACCGGAACTGAATTTTAACTCGTGTTTTTTGATGCGTGGGAATATTGAGCTGAGGTTTTGGATGTCACAATACCCCGACTAACAAGTATAACAAATGATGGGTCATTTAAATTTTGTGTTTTTCTGGCCGGATTCTAGGGTGCCTCGCGGTTCGGGACTGAAACTTAACTCGCGTTTTTTGATGCGTCTGAGAAAACACATTAACTCGAGCTCAGATTTTGGATGTCCCCATACCCTTGACACGTATAGCAAATGATGGGTCGTTTAAATTTTGGGTTTTTCGGGTCAGATACTAGGGTGCCTCGGAGACCAGGACTGAATTTTAACTCGTGTTTTTTGATGCGTCCAAATCTCGATCTCAGATTTTGGATGACGAAATAACCCGACTAACACGTATAACAAAATGATGGGTCGTTTAGATTTTGGGTTTTTCGGGCCGGATTTTAAGGTACCTCTAGGACTGGGACTGAATTTTAACTCGTGTTTTTTGATGCATGGGAATCTCGAGCTCAGATTTTGGATGTCCCAATGCCCCGATTAACACGTATCACAAATGATGGGTCGTTTAAATTTTTTAATTTATCGGGCCTGATTGTAGGGTCCCTCGGGGACCGGGACTAAATTTTAAATCGTGTTTTTTTATGCGTCACAATCTCAAGCACGGATTTTGGATGTCCCAATACCCCGACTAACACGTATAACAAATGATGGGTTGTTTAAATTTTAAGTTTTTCGGGCCGGATTCTAGGGTGCTTGGGGACCGGGACTGAATTTTAACACGTGTTTCTTGATGCGTCGGAATCTCGAGCTCCGATTTTGGATGTCACAATAACTCGACTAACACGTATAACAAATGATGGGTCGTTTAAATTTTGAGTTTTGCGGGTCAGATTCTAGGATGTTTCGGGGACCGGGACTGAATTTTAACTCGTGTTTTTTTATGCGTGGGAATATTGAGCTCAGATTTTTGATGTCACAATACCCCGACTAACAAGTATAACAAAGGATGGGTCGTTTAAATTTTGGGTTTTTCGGGTTGGATTCTAGGATGTCTCGGGGACGGGGACTGAATTTTAACTCGTATTTTTTAATGCGTCATAATCTCGAGCTCAGAAGTAGGATATCCCAAAAACCTGACTAACACGTACAACAAATGATGGGTCGTTTAAATTTTGGGTTTTTCGGGCCGGATGCTAGGGTGCCTCAGGGATCGGGACTGAATTTTAATTCGTGTTTTTTGATGCGTCGACATCTCGAGCTCAGATTTTGGATGTCCCAATAACACGACTAACATGTATAAAAAATGATGGGTGTTTAAAATTTTTGGTTTATCGGGCCGGATTTTAGGGTGCCTCGGGGACCGGGACTGAATTTTAACACGTGTTTCTTGATGCGTCGGAAGCTCGAGCTCAGATTTTGGATGTCCCAATAACTCGACTAACACGTATAACAAATGATGGGTCGTTTAAATTTTGAGTTTTGCGGGTCAGATTCTAGGATGTTTCGGGGACCGGGACTGAATTTTAACTCGTGTTTTTTTATGCGTGGGAATATTGAGCTCAGATTTTTGATGTCACAATACCCCGACTAACAAGTATAACAAAGGATGGGTCGTTTAAATTTTGGGTTTTTCGGGTTGGATTCTAGGATGTCTCGGGGACGGGGACTGAATTTTAACTCGTATTTTTTAATGCGTCATAGTCTCGAGCTCAGAAGTAGGATATCCCAAAAACCTGACTAACACGTACAACAAATGATGGGTCGTTTAAATTTTGGGTTTTTCGGGCCGGATGCTAGGGTGCCTCAGGGATCGGGACTGAATTTTAATTCGTGTTTTTTGATGCGTCGACATCTCGAGCTCAGATTTTGGATGTCCCAATAACACGACTAACATGTATAAAAAATGATGGGTGTTTAAAATTTTTGGTTTATCGGGCCGGATTTTAGGGTGCCTCGGGGACCGGGACTGAATTTTAACACGTGTTTCTTGATGCGTCGGAAGCTCGAGCTCAGATTTTGGATGTCCCAATAACCCGACTAACACGTATAACAAATGATGGGTCGTTTAAATTTTGAGTTTTTCGGGTCGGATTCAAAGATGTCTCGGGGACCGGGACTGAATTTTAACACGTGTTTTTTGATGCGTTGAATCTCGAGCTCAGATTTTGGATGTCCCAATAACCCGACTTACACGTAGAACAAATGATGGGTCGTTTAAATTTTAGGTTTTTCGGGCCGAATTCTAAGATGTCTCGGGGACCGGGACTGAATTTTAACTCGTAGTTTTTGATACGTCGGAATCTCGAGCACAAAATTTAGATGTCCAAAAATCCTGACTAACATATCTTACAAATGATGGCTCGTTTAAATTTTGCGTTTTTCGGGTCAGATTCTAGGGTGCCTCGGGGACCGGGACTGAAATTTAACTCGAGCTCATATTTTCGATGTCCCAATAACTCGACTAACATGTATACAAAATGATGGGTGTTTTAAATTTTTTCTTTATCGGGCCGGATTTTTAGGGTGCCTGAGGGACTGGGACTGAATTTTAACACGTGTTTCTTGATGCGTCGGAATCTCGAGCTCAGATTTTGGATGTCCCAATAACCCGACTAACACGTATAACAAATGATGGGTCGTTTAAATTTTGAGTTTTTCCGGTCGGATGCTAGGATGTCTTAGGGACCGGGACTGAATTTTAACACGTGTTTTTTGATGCGTTGAAATCTCGAGCTTTGATTTTGGATGTCCCAATAACCCGACTAACACGTAGAACAAATGATGGGTCGTTTAAATTTTGGATTTTTCGGGCCAGATTCTAGGATGTCTCGGGGACCGGGACTGAATTTTAACTCGTGTTTTTTGAGGCGTCGGAATCTCGAGCTCAGAATTTTGATGTCCTAATAACCTGACAAACATATCTTACAAATGATGGGTCGTTTAAATTTTGCGTTTTTCGGGCCGGATCTAGGGTGCCACGGGGACCGGGGCTGAATTTTAACGCGTGTTTTTTGATGCGTCGGAATCTCGAGCTCAGATTTTGGATGTCCCAATAACTCGAGTAACATGTATACAAAATGATGGGTGTTTTAAATTTTTGGTTTATCGGGCCGGATTTTAGGGTGCCTTGGGGACCGGGACTGAATTTTAGCACGTGTTTCTTGATGTCTCTGAATCTCGAGCTCTGATTTTGGATGTCCCAATAACCTGACTAAAACGTATAACAAATGATGGGTCGTTTAAATTTTGAGTTTTTCGGGTCGGATTCTAAGATGTCTCGGCGACCGGGACTGAATTTTAACTCGTGTTTTTTGATGCGTCAGAATTTCGTGCTCAGATTTTGGATGTCCTAATAATCCGACTAACATGTATTACAAATGATGGGTCGTTTATATTTTGGGTTTTTCGTGCCGGATTCTAGGGTGCCTCGGGGACCGGGACTGAATTTTAACTCGTGTTTTTTGATGCGTCGGAATCTCGAGCTCAGATTTTGGATGTCGCAATAACCTGACTAACGTATATTAAAAATGATGGGTCGTTTAAATTTTAGGTTTTTCGGGCCGGATTTCAAGATGTCTCGGGGACCGGGACTGAATTTTAGGTTTTTCGGGCCGGATTCTAGGGTGCCTCGGGGACTGGGACTTAATTTTAACACGTCTTTTTTTATGCGTCGGAATTTCGAGCTCAGATTTTGGATGTCCCAATAACCCGACTAACACGTATAACAAATGATGGGTCGTTTAAGTTTTGAGTTTTTCGGGTCGGATGCTAGGATGTCTCAGGGACCGGGACTGAATTTTAACACGTGTTTCTTGATGCGTCGGAATCTCGAGCTTAGATTTTGGATGTCCCAATAACCCGACTAACACGTATAACAAATGATGGGTCGTCTAAGTTTTGAGTTTTTCGGGTCGGATTCTAAGATGTTTCGGGGACCGGGACTGAATTTGAACTCGTGTTTTTTGATGCGTCGGAATTTCGAGCTCAGATTTTGGATGTCCTAATAACCCGACTAACATGCATTACAAATGATAGGTCGTTTAAATTTTGGGTTTTCGGGCCGGATTCTAGAGTGCCTCGGGGACCGGGACTGAATTGTAACTCGTGTTTTTTGATGCGTCGGAATCTCGAGCTCAGATTTTGGATGTCCCAATAACCCAACTAACACGTATAACAAAATTATGGGTCGTTTAAATTTTGGGTTTTTCGAGCCGGATTCTAGGGTGCCTCGAGGACCGGGACTGAATTTTAACTCGTGTTTTTTGATGCGTGGGAATATTGCGCTCAGATTTTGGATGTTATAATACCCCGACTAACAAGTATTACAAATGATGGGTCGTTTAAATTTTGGATTTTTCGGGCCGGATTCTAGGATGTCTCGGGGACAGGGACTGAATTTTAACTCGTGTTTTTTGATGCGTCATAATTTCGAGCTCAGAATTTGGATATCCCAAAAACCTGACTAACATGTATTATAAATGATGGGTCATTTAAATTTTGGGTTTTTCGGGCCGGATGCTAGGGTGCCTCAGGGACCAGGACTGAATTTTAATTCGTGTTTTTTGATGCGTCGAAAACTCGAGCTCAGATTTTGGATGTCCCAATAACCGGACTAACATGTATAAAAAATGATGGGTGTTTTAAATTTTTGGTTTATCGGGCCGGATTTTGGGGTGCCTTGGGGACCGGCACTGAATTTTAACACGTGTGTCTTGATGCGTTGGAATCTCGAGCTCAGATTTTGGATGTCCTAATAACCCGACTAACACGTATAACAAATGATGGGTCGTTTAAATTTTTGGTTTTTCAGGTCGGATTCTAGGATGTCTCGGGGACCGGGACTGAATTTTAACTTGTGTTTTTTGATGCGTCGGTATTTCGAGCCCAGATTTTGGATGTCCCAGTAACCCGACTAACATGTATTACAAATGATAGGTCATTTAAATTTAGGGTTTTTCGGGCCGGATTCTAGGGTGCCTCGGGGACCGGGACTGAATTTTAACTCGTGTTTTTTGATGCGTCGGAATCTCGAGCTCAGATTTTGGATGTCCCAATAACCCGACTAACACGTATAACAAAATGATGCAAAAGCAGGAGGTTGAGACACATAGACTTCCTCATCAATGTAACCATTCAAGAATGCACTTTTCACATCCATTTGAAAGAGCTTATTAAAACCTTTGTATGATGCAAAAGCACATAAGATTCTAATGGCTTCCAACCTTGCAACAGGAGCAAAAGTTTCACCATAATCTATGCCTTCTTGCTGACTGTAACCTGTAGCAACAAGTCTTGCCTTGTTCCTCAAAATATTTCCAAACTCATCAAGCTTGTTTTTCAAAACCCATATGGTACCAACAACTTTCTTGTTGTTAGGTCTGGGAACCAAAATCTAAACTTCAGACCTTTTAAACTGGTCAAGTTCTTCTTGCATTGCCATTAACCAGCAATCATCATCTTCAGCTTCATAGTAGTCCTTGGGTTCCAAAAGTGACACAAAAGCCACATTACCCATGTACCTTATGAGCTGAGCTCTGGTCATGACAGGATTGTGAACAGAGTCAATAATATTCTCCAGGGGGTGATTCCTAGGAGCTCTAACTTCTCTTGGTAAATCCAATGTATCTTCTGAAACTTGTTCATCATTTGTTGAATCATACATAGGAGCATCTTCTGGAAGGAAGTTGTCATCTGGAGTTGGATTCTCTTCTGGAACTTGTTCAGCAACAGGAGGAACCACTTCAGCAGCTCGGGGAGAAGCATCTTCAATTTCTGCAGGAGATGTTACTCCAGGAGCTTGAACTACATCTTCATCAAAAGCTCTATTATCTGCAGAGTTAGTCTCATCAAACTGCACATGAACAGATTCATCTAAAGTTTGAGTCCTCTTAGGGAGTCTTGTTCAGGATGCTTCTGATCAGCACTCTATTCAGAACATAACAAGCTGTGTTAACAGCTTCTCCCCAGAAGTACTTAGCCTTCTGTCATTGATCATAGTTTTGGCTATTTCAACCAAGGTTCTGTTCTTCCTTTCAACAACCCCATTTTGCTGAGGAGTTCTAGGAGCAGAAAAATTATGATCAATTCCTTTGGTTTCACAGAATTCTTCAAACTGAAAGTTTTTGAATTCTCCACCATTATCACTTCTGATATGTACAACCTTTTCATTCCTTTCATTCTCAAGTATCTTTATCAGAATTGAGAAACATCCAAGTGACTCATCTTTGCTAGACAACAAGATAACCCAAGTGAATCTTCAATAGTCATCTACTATGACAAAGGCATACTTCTTTCCACCCATGCTCATTGGTTGAACAAGGCCAAAAAGGTCCATATGAAGTAATTCCAAAGGTCTTTTAGTTGAAACGATTTTCTTAGTTTTAAAAGAGCTTCTGGATTGTTTTCCAGATTGACAAGCAGTGCACAAATGGTTCTTTTTAAAACTAATTTCGGGCAGACCCTCAACCAATTGATATCTAGCTACTTTGGCCAAAAGGTCCATGCTCACATGAGCAAGGCTTCTATGCCAGAGCCAGGAGGTATCCTCTTTGGACATCAAGCATATATTTTTACAGAGATTCTCAAGGTTCAGCATGAAAACATTTTCTACTCTAGGAGCAGTTAGAATTACTTCCCTTGACTTACTGTTCAAGATTTTACATCTAGAGGAGCTGAATACAACATCTCTACCTTTGTCACACAGTTGTGCAACACTCAGGAGGTTGAACTTCAGGCCTCTGACTAGGGAGACATCTTCGATCGGAGGATTAGTTCCAATGGATCCAGAACCAAGTATCCTTCCTTTCTGAGCATCTCCAAAGCTGACTTTACCACCTCTTTTAGGTACAAATGTGATGAATGACTTCTCATCACCTGTCATATGCTTTGAGCACCCACTGTCAATGTACCACAGCTTTGACATTAATGGAGCACTCAGAGCCACCTGCAACACAATCAATTAGTGACAGGTACCCAATCCTTATTGGGTCCTTCATTGTTAGATTTATCTTCAGCAAGTTTTTCTGATAGTTCAGATTGCAAGAGGTTTTTAATGTGATACTTGCAATCCTTCAACCAATGACCATTATTCTTGCAAAGTTTGTAAAAAGGAGGGTTCTTGGATCTTTCCCTTTGCTTCTTGGGAGCTTTATTATTCTTCTGAGAAGGTGCAACATCTCCAGAGGCTATAGCAGCACTCTCAGAGGTACCAACATCAGGAGGAGAAGAGATCTCCTTCAGAAGAGAGGGAGTGATAGGTTTCTTCTTCTTCTGGGGTTTATCACTTCCCAGAGGCAGCTTTTCCTTGCCTTTGGCTTTGGGGTCATCAGCAGGAGTGCTGAACTGTTTACACAACTTTTCTTCTAACACTTTCATGTCAGAATAGATTTGAGTAAACCTAAGAAACTTGTCAGCCTCACTCTTGTCCAGTTTCCTCTTAAGGTACTTGATAATACTGTAGAGTTCTTCAAGAGAGTCAAAGATATCTAGTTCATGAGAATTGTTTACCTCAGAGTCATATGTTACTTCAGGAGGTGCGGAAGTTTCTCCTGTGACATCTTCAGAAGTTGGCTCTTCAATAGCCATGAAACAAATCTGAGCTTGCTCTTCCTTCTCTTCAGGATCACTGCTGGTCTCAGAGTCTGACCACGCAGCCAGCATAGCTTTCTTGAACTTTCTCTTATCTTTTTTCAGCTCTGGGCAGTTAGGCTTAATGTGCCCTGGTTGCTGACATCCATAGCACACAATAGGCTTGCTAGGATCTCTCTTGGATTTTTCACCAGAATCAGGAGTCTTCTTGTCAAAGCTCCTGAAAGGCTTCTTGTAGTTTCCACCTCTGCCTTTTCTAGAGGCTTTCTTGAACTTCTTGGTCAGCATTGCCAGTTCCTCATCTTCAGAGGATTCTTCAGAAAATTCTGCCTTCAGGACTAATCCCCTCTTTCCTTCTGACTTTTCTCTCAAGTCATGATTCTTCAAAGACATTTCATGGGTGATTAGTGAACCAATAAGCTCATCATAAAGATAGTAGCTTAAGTCCTGAACTTCTTCGATAGCAGTCTTCTTGGCTTGCCAAGACCTTGGTAAGCTTTTGATAATCTTCTTCACTCTTTCTGGTTCTTCAATATCCTTACCCAAACCTTTCAGATCATTGACTATTTTGGTGAATCTGGAATTCATATCTGAAATCGATTCTCTCTCAAACATTTCAAATAACTCATAACTTCTCATGAGTTGATTGATCTTGGATTGCTTCACTTTGCCTGTTCATTCATAAGTTACTTCAAGTTTGTTCCATATGTCTTTTGCTGTTTCACAAGAAGAGACTTTGTTATACTCAGTAGCAGAAAGTGCACAATACAGCATGTTTATTGCTGAAGCATTAGTTTGTAGTTTCTTTAGGATATCATCAGTGTATTCCCTGTCAGGTATTACAACATTCCCCAGACCTTCTTCCATTCTGAGTGGAATATAGTCACCATCTAGACCAATCATACCCGTATTTGGCATCCTTTTACAGACCTGTTAGGCGTATGTCAAATCTAATCAGATTCCTCATTCAATACTATATTGAAATCAGGTCGACAGATAAAAGAGATCTACATTTATAGAAGGGCAATGACACTTCCACCATGTGCCTTCTAAAGCGGATCGACCAAGTCCCGTACTGGTCATATGTACCTACAAACATATCCTGTACACGTGTACATATCCTGTTCGTAAAAGCTTTACATTCTATTCATTCCCATGAGTAGAACTAGCTTCTGGTTATTTATGATATACAATCAATAGATACTTCATGCAGTACATATAATACAAGATATATTAACTGAATGAATTAATGCCTTTTATTCCATAGAACAATTGTATAGTACAATCAACAAAAGTACAATACAATAACAAAATAACTATGCCTAGAACTAGGGCACACCAACAATCTCCCACTTGACCTAGGTCCAAGCAGGCATAGCCCTAATTCCTATAGATCTAGCATGAGCATTGTTCTTGCGTTCAGCAAGAGCCTTCGTCATCGGATCAGCAACATTGTTATCTGTATCAACTCTCTGTAGTCTAACATCACCTCTTTGGATAATCTCCCGGATAAGGTTAAACTTCCTGAGTACATGCTGATTCTTCTTAGTAGACTGGGGCTCCTTAGCTTGTATCATGGCCCCATTGTTGTCACAGAAGAGGACTACTAAATCCTGGATAGAATGTACTACTCCAAGATCAGAAATGAACTTCCTCATCCAGACCGCTTCCTTAGAAGCCTCACAAGCAGCAATGTACTCAGCTTCTGCTGTAGAATCTGCAAATGTTGGTTGTTTAGTGGACTTCCAACTAATGGCACCGCCATTCAAGAGGAACACAAAACCAGATTGGGATTGTTGTTCATCCTGATCAGTCTGGAATCCTGAGTCAGTGTAACTGGACACAGCCAACTCATCATCGCCACCATAAACCAAGAAAAGATCTCTAGTACGTCTTAAGTACTTTAGAATTGCCTTGACTGCCTTCCAGTGTTTCTCACCGAAGCAAGACTGGAAACGGCTAGTCATACTGAGGGCAAAAGCAACATCAGGCCTGGTACATAGCATAGCGTACATTATCGACCCTATAGCAGAAGCATAAGGGTACTTGGAGACCTTGCGCCTCTCCTTCTCAGTCTTAGGACTGTGTTCCTTCTTAGACAGTTTCAAACCATGTGCCATAGGGATGAATCCCTTCTTTGAGTTGGACATGTTAAACCTCTTAAGGATTTTGTCTATGTACTTTGCCTGAGAAAGCCCCAGCAGGCGTTTTGCCCTATCTCTGTGGATTCTGATCCCCAAGATAGTCTTAGCCTCCCCAAGGTCCTTCATTGCAAAACATTTGTTCAGCCACTGCTTTGTGGCTTGCAGCTCTGAAATGTTTCCTCCTATCAACAAAATGTCATCAACATAGAGCACTAGGAAAGTGTCCGACCTCCCACTATTCTTACGATACACGTAGGGCTCATCGAGGTTCTGAATGAATCCAAATTCCTTTATGGATTCATTGAACTTCTTGTTCAAGACCTAGATGCTTGCTTAAGTCCATAAATGGACTTTTGAAGCTTGCATATTCGGTTAGGATATTCTGGATTTACAAAACCTTTAGGTTGAGCCATATAGACATCCTCCTCTAGCTCTCAATTCAAGAAAGCGGTCTTGACATCCATTTGCCATATCTCATAGTCGTACCATGCCGCTATAGCAAGCAATATCCTTATGGATTTGAGCATAGCTACTGGTAAGAAGGTTTCATCATAATCAATTCCATGAATTTGCCTGAATCCTTTTGCCACCAGACGCCCCTTGAAGGGCCACATGCTCTCCACAACTTTGACTCCAGGGAAGGGATCAACCAACCGCCAGACCTCATTATCATACGTAGATTGCATTTCAGATTCCATGGCTCCACGCCATTTATCTGATTGTGGTCCTTCAATAGCCTCCTTGTAGGATTTTGGATCATCTTGTTCCACAACCATGATCTCTTCATCTTGGGTGACCAGGTATCCATACCTCTCAGGCCCTTGACGTGACCTACTAGACCTTCTAGGTTCCCGTACAATATGTTCTACCTGAACATCAGGAACAATTGTCTCAGCTTCCTCAGCAGTTGCTGCAGGAGTTTGCGGTTCTTGAACTTCTCCAAGTTCAACACTGCTCCCACTGTCTTTCTTGGAAATGAAATCCTTTTCCAAAAAGACTCCAGTTCGAGCAACAAAAACTTTGTTCTCTAATGGATTGTAGAAATAGTATCCCTTAGTTTCCTTAGGGTAACCTACAAACTGGCATTTGACAGTTCTGGACTCTAGTTTGCTATTAATCAATTTTTTGACATGAGCATCACAGCCCCAGATCTTCATAAAGGACACACAGGGTTTCCTGCCCTTCCATAGCTCGTATGGTGTTCCCTTAACTGCCTTGCTGGGTGTATTGTTTAGAATGTAAGCAGCAGTCTCTAAAGCATATCCCCAAAAGGATATAGGGAGATTAGCCTGACTCATCATTGAGCGGACCATGTCTAACAAGGTCATGTTCCTCCTCTCTGAAACCCCATTCCATTGAGGTGTACCAGGAGGAGTAAGTTGGGATACTATCCCACACTCACTCAAGAATTCGTCAAACTCTTGGCTCACATATTCACCCCCTCTATCAGACCGGAGTGCTTTAATCTTCTTACCAAGCTGGTTTTCAACTTCATTCTTAAAATCCTTGAACTTTTGAAGTGTCTCAGATTTGTGTCTCATCAAATACACATAGCCGAAACGGCTATAGTCATCTGTGAAAGTAATGAAATACTGAACACCTTGTCTAGCTTGTGTGCTCATTGGTCCACATACATCTGAATGTATAAGCCCCAATAGCTCAGTTGATCTTTCACCAGTCTTCTTGAAAGGTGCTTTTGTCATCTTGCCACGTAAACAAGATTCACAAGTATCTAGAGCCTGTAGATCAAAAGATCCTAAAATTCCACTTGAGTGGAGCTCAGCGATACGTCTCTCGTTTATGTGCCCAAGACGGCAATGCCAGACATATGTAGGATTATTATAATCACTTATCTTAATCCTTTTATTTACAATGTATACATGAGATTGATTTGATAAATCTAAGACATACAACCCGTTCTGAAGAACGCCTGTTCCATACAAAATATTATCACATAAGATACTAAAAGTTCCATGCATAATATTAAAGGAAAATCCCAAATCATCCAAACAAGAAACTGAAATAATATTCCTGCGCATCGCAGGTACATAGTAACAATTTCTCAAAATGAGTTCCAGCCCAGTGGGCAAACATAAGTAATAATCTCCTACATCTAATGCCTGCACTCTGGCACCATTTCCGACGCGGAGATCCACATCACTCGAACTCAAGCTCCTCCTATTTCTCAGCCCCTGCACATTAGAACAAATGTGAGAACCACATCCTGTGTCTAAAACCCAAGATGATGAAATAGTGAGATTAATCTCAACAATATAAATACCTGAAGATGAAGCAACCTGCTTGTTCTTCACATTTCCCCTTAGCTTAGGACATGCACTCTTCCAGTGCCCCTTTTCACCACACTCGTGGCATAGGTCTAATGGGTGAGGCTTGAAGGCTTTCTTCTTGCCTTTGCCAGCGGGCTTCCTACCCTTGTTCTTGAACGTCTTCTTGTTCTTAGGCCCATTAGCCTTGCCACCACTCATCACATTCACCTCCACCTTCTTACCCTTAGTCATAGTCTGCTCAGCCTGTTTTAGCAGGCCATGCAACTCCATAACTGTTCTATCCCGACCCTGCATATTGTAGTTCAGGATAAAAGCGTCGAAGGAAGGAGGGAGTGAACTGAGGATCATGTCCACTGCAGTGGTCTCAAGCACAGCAGAGTTGAGACCTGCCAACCTATCAATGTAGCCCTTCATCTTTAGCACATGAGCGCTAACAGAAGTCCCAGGTTGCATCACAGTGGTGCTCAATGCCTTGGTGGTCAGGTACCTCTCCTGACGAGCCTGGTCTTGGAACATAGTTCTAAGATTGGTCATCATTTGACGGGCACCCTGATCCATGAACTGCTTTTGTAATTCAGCAGTCATTGTACCAAGCATTACACATGCCACTTCTCTGTCATCCTTGATATGCTTCTCATAAGCTTGGACGACTGCAGCAGTGGCACGTGCAGCAGGAGCAGCTGGAGTAGGAGTTGTCAGCACATACTCCCTAGCCTCGTGCCTAAGGACGATTTGCACCGCCCTAGCCCAATCTAGGAAGTTTGACCCCGTCAACTTCTCCTTTTCCAACAGTGGTTTGAGAGGATTGTTAGTTGCCATCTCTTTTCTTAATCGTGTTTAAGTTTTAAGTAGATTCTGCAGAAAGAGAGAGAGAATTAGAATAAGGACTTTAATGTCAATAAACAAATTAATATCTGTTAAATTAATTTCTTTTGGTGATTATATTGACTTCGTTATGCCAAGATCCACAATCCCATTAATAATTGATCAAGCTAGGGCTTGTATCTCATATTAGCGTATTTGGTAGAGCAACCTACTCAATTCTCCCACCTAGAGAACTCTTGGTTTGATAGGTCTATTGACACTTTACCTATCCATGCTTAGGAACCCACAACAAGCTTAATGATGTTCCTTCTTCGAGTAAAACCTACAATCTCTGTTAACCACACTCTCAAAAGAAAGTATCTTAACCCTCAACGGCCCACCAGTTACTACAATATATTCTGCTAGGGCATGATATATAGTGTAGCACCACCTGGGAGGAAGAGGTGAGGTTTAGGTAAAGCATTTATAAAATACCCGATATTTTGTTTTAACAGAGTACATTGGGTGATCGGCTTAACATGTGAAAAAGAATTGATCTGGTGATCAATAGCGATGCAACTTATTAGATTCGTTTTAATGTCCATATTACATATTATATAAGATATAATAATACAAAAATAAAATAGACATCCTATGGGCTTTTCTAATACATCCTATAGGACTATTAATTGAAAAACAGAAATGAAATCTTCGGGCTTCGTCCATGGGATTGGGCTCATCAGGAACTTCTCTTCGGTCTTCTTATGATTACATCAAAATAAAAACTATACAATTTGTCTAAGCAAAAGTAATGAAAATTTAAAATCCAAAATTTACATTCCATACTTCAATTAAAAGCCCATAAGATTCTATATCAAGTTGCTGCAAAAGAACGTTATACAGAATAAAATAAATGCATGACTATGGTAATCCTAATTCACATTTTAATTAAATTAAGCCAACCCAATTTGATAAAATCGTTTCAGTTTTCTCAACCAGTAAATTAGCCCGTGAAGGCCCAATGATTAAATCATTGCTCCCACTGAACTTTGGGAATTACTCAATCGAAAGCTAAACACATTTAATGCCACCGGTGTCTCGATCCATTAAATTAATTTTATCATCATACCATATTCAATTTAATATCGTCGAAAATTAAATCTAAGATATACAAATGCATGGCACGACATAAACTTTTCAATTAATTAATTTTAACCTAAGCTAATTAATTAATTAACTGTATTTGGGCCAAATTAATTTTAGTAAAAACAAGTTTTAATTCAAACGAAATAAAAATTAAATTGCCCCCAAATATACCGGACCCGACCCGTTTCCCGCTCCGACCCGTGCCCCGAGACCAATTTTTCAAAAATTAGGGTTTCGGGGGCGTTCGGGGCGGGTTCGGGTCGCCCCGAACCCATGGTGGCTGCTGCTTTGAGGCAGCCACCTTGCTGCCTCAACGAGTGGCCTAATGATATCATCTCACTTATGGAGTGAGTGGTAATCCCTTCACTTCAACTATCAGTAGGAATGAGTTCAATGACTAGACCAATCATACCCCTATTTGGCATCCTTTTACAGACCTGTTAGGCGTATGTCAAATCTAATCAGATTCCTCATTCAATACTATATTGAAATGAGGTCGACAGATAAAAGAGATCTACATTTATAGAAGGGCAATGACACTTCCACCATGTGCCTTCTAAAGCGGATCGACCAAGTCCCGTACTGGTCATACGTACCTACAAACATATCCTGTACACGTGTACATATCCTGTTCGTAAAAGCTTTACATTCTATTCATTCCCATGAGTAGAACTAGCTTCTGGTTATTTATGATATACAATCAATGGATACTTGATGCAGTACATATAATACAAGATATATTAACTGAATGAATTAATGCCTTTTATTCCATAGAACAATTGTATAGTACAATCAACAAAAGTACAATACAATAACAAAATAACTATGCCTAGAACTAGGGCACACCAACAATATGCTCTAACTTATGCCATATTTTTATGAGATCTATAGTTCTTATGTATGTATGCCATGAACTTAAATGTGTGAATATGAGATATTTTATGAACTTATTAATCATGTCATGATCTTATTTGAATCATACATATATGCCATGATTATTATACGAAGTTCATAATTACTACGACATCTCGACTTCACTAGTATTTCGGTGTATACATACTTGCCATTTGATCAGGCCCATTTTGGAAAAGACTCCTTATGAGTTGTGGAAAGGAAGAAAGCCCAATATAAGCTACTTTCACATATTTTGTTCTAGATGTTGTTGGCCGAAATATGACTATATAAAGACCAGAGGGGGGTGAATAGGATTTATTGCTTTTTAAAATAACTTAATATACTCTTAAATATTTTGCCTATTAAAATAAACAACAATTCAAAAAGTTTTGCGGAAGAAACAGTTGTTTAAAAGAAATAAGAGTATAAGCAGTTTAAACACAATTAATCACAAGCAGTTAATAATATATAATTAAATGCAGAGCAAGTGATTAAATAGCAATAATAAAGAGATTAGGGATAAAAGGATTTGACACAGTTATTTATCCAGGTTCGGTCTCCTTGTGAGCTTAATCTTGTCCCCGAGAGAACCTCTCGAGATTTTCCACTATGATTTCTTTACGGGCAGAAATCAAGCCTGAGACAGTTCTCACAATCCGAGACACTGCCACCAAATACCTCTACCAGTAGTTACTCTCTCGAACTCCAAGCATCGAGTGACTTCTCTTAGTTTTTCTCAAGCTCAACTAAGTAACTTATGACACTTTCAAGGCTCAGTGTTAACCTCTCCTAAGCTTACAGGTTCTTAAGAACCTTTTACACTTTTATAAGGATCTAGTGTAAAACCCAGATTAAACCCCACCGTTTAATCTTATTGTATCTTTTTGAATGAAATAAATTACACTAAAACTTTCTTAATACAGTTGAAGGAAAATATTAATCAAAGCTTTGAAATATCTCGTATGATAGCTTTAATTCTCGTCGTTTTTCCTTGCCTTCAACTGTCACCTTCTCGAGCTATTTATACTCCAAAATATAGCTGTTGGAGACTTCAAATTTGAACAAATTCGTTCATCTAGCCGTTGGGAGGCAATGTCCCATCTTCTTCAACTTTATGTCACTTTTCTTACATCTTGTAAGTGTACTTCTTTGACTATTTGACCAAGCAACATCTCGTCCATTCATACCTCGTTTTTCGTGCATAAAGGAGAGGTGGAGAAGCTTTTGAAGGTACAAAGTGAGTTGTCATTAATGGGATCTCAAACTTGTCCAACAAGTTCAATTTTCGGCCACTAGATGAAGATCAACTATGGAAATGGATGGTCTTGATTAATCTTGAGATGAACATATTTTTGCAAGACTTAAACACCATATTTGAATTCCATGTATACATACATTATAATCAATAAAATGTATCAAGATTGTTAGAAATATAGATGATAAATATGTTTAATCAACATCATGGCAAGTATGTATTTACCAGAAATATTAGTGAAGTCGAGATGTCGTAGTAATTATGAACTTCGTAAAATAATCATGGCATATATGTATGATTCAAATAAGATCATGACATGATTAATAAGTCCATAATATATCTCATATTCACACATTTAAGTTCATGGCATACATACATAAAAACTATAGATCTCATAAAAATATGGCATAAGTTTAGAGGATATAAGATCGATAGTTAAATCATATACTTCTCGGGATAACTCTAGATATTTCTTTTAAAGCTTGTTGAAATATCTTTTAATAAAATCTAGAGTTATATAAAACATTTAACTATAGAGTATATGATTAAAATCATTTTGTCACATATGGAGGATAAATATAAAAACCATTAATTAATTAAGTCATCAAAACAAGATGTTAGAATAACATATGTTTCATTCATAACAACAATAAAGACCAACTAGGAAACTTTGATGAAAAGTCTGATGAAGGAATTTTTCTAGGATATTCCTTATCTAGCAAGGCTTATAGAGTTTTTAATAAGAAAAACCTAGTTGTTGAAGAGTCTGTTCATGTTGGTTTTTATGAAAGTAACTTAACTGTGGAAAGGATAAATGATGATTTATTATCTGTTGAAAGTCCTCAGTTAAATGCTTCTACGTCAGAACAGTCTGTACCTAGAGATGAGAATAATGTTCTTCCCAAGTAAATTAGAGTTCCGAGAAATCATTCTAAGGAAGACATTATTGATGACCCTTCTGAAAAGGTCATGACTAGAGCCCAGTTCAGGAAATACTTTGGAAATGTTGCCTTTGTATCTGAACTTGAACCTAAAAGCTTCAAAGAAGCTGAAGATGATGAGAATTGGATTCTCACCATGCAAGAAGAACTAGACCAGTTCAAGAGGAACGATGTGTGGACATTAGTTCCAAGACCATTAGGAAAAACCATTTTAGGAACTAAGTGGGTCTTTAGAAATAAGTTAGATGAGTCCGGTTGTGTCAATAGGAATAAAGCTAGGTTGGTTGCACAAGGGTATAACCAACAAGAAGGAATAGATTTTGATGAGACTTATGCTCCAGTTGCTAGATTAGAGTCTATACGCATGCTTTGTGCTTTTGCTTGCTACAAAGGTTTTAAACTCTATCAAATGGATGTCAAAAGTTCTTTTCTAAATGGCTTTATTTCTGGGGAAGTTTATGTTAAACAACCTCCTGGTTTTGAGGATTCTGACTTTCCGAATCATGTTTTTAAACTCTCAAAAGCTTTATATGGTTTGAAACAAGCCCCTCGTGTTTGGTATGAAAGATTGAATACTTTCTTGATTAAACGAAATTTCCAAAGAGGAAAAGTTGATATCACTTTGTTCACTAAATATGAAAATAGTCATTTGTTGATTGTGCAAATATATGTCGATGATATTATTTTTGGATCAACTAATGAATCTTTGTGTGAAACCTTTGCAAGAGAAATGAGCAATGAATTTGAGATGTCCATGATGGGCGAGTTAAATTTCTTCTTAGGTTTACACATTAAACAAAGTAAAAGAGGTATCTTCATCAATCAAGGAAAGTATATCAGAGAGCTTTTGAAAAAGTTTGATTTCGACAACTGCAATGAAGAAAAAGTTCCTATGAGCACTGCTGTAAAGATCAAGAAAGATGAGAATGGCAAGAGTGTAGACATAAGAAAATACAGAGGAATGATTAGGTCTTTACTGTATCTTACAGCTAGTAGACCTGATATTCAATTCAGTGTATGTCTATGTGCCAGGTATCAATCTGATCCTAAAGAATCTCACTATACAGCAGTAAAAAGAATTTTCAGATATCTCAAAGGAACACAAAATGTCGGTCTATGGTATCCAAGGTGTAAAGATATAAATCTTGTTGGATATAGTGACGCTGACTATGCAGGTTGCAGGTTGGTGAGAAAGAGTACCTCAGGTACGTGTCAATTTTTGGGAAATGCTTTAGTCTCATGGTCCAGCAAAAAGCAAAACTCTATAGCAATCTCTACCACTGAGGCAGAATATATTTCTGTGGGGAATTGTGTTGCTCAGATTTTATGGATGAGACATCATTTGAAGGATTATGGTCTTACTTTCGAACATGTCCCCGTTAAATGTGATAATACTAGTGCAATTAATTTGGGTAAAAATCCCAGTCAGCATTCAAAGGCTAAGCACATAGATATTAAACACCATTTCATACGGGACCATATTCAAAAGGGAGATATTAATCTTGAATTTGTTCCTACGGAAGATCAAATCGCTGACATTTTTACTAAACCATTAAGTTCAGAGCGATTTGCTATCTTACGTAACAAATTAGGAATGACTAATCCTATACTTGAATAAAATATTGTGTTAAGAATACAAGTTGTTTAATTTGAATAAATTAACTACTTTTAATCCTAACCATACTTTAGTCAAAGATAGGAAAAGAGTTGATTTGATTTGTGTAAGTATTAGGTGTACTTAACCTATTCTCTAGCAAAGCCCATTAGCTTAAATCTTCACAAAAGCGGCCCAATTTCCTTTAAATCAATTTTAAGGCCTGGATTTAGTTAACCGTACAAGCTAATTAGGGATACAATCACAAAGAATTTGAGAGAATAGGGACTGTAAGTGATATTTGTCTTCCCTCTAAAACTGAAAGAACTTGAACAGTCGCCTATGTCTGTTCGTTGCACCGTCTTGGGAAGAGAAGCGATCACGTCAGACACCTCCGCCGTTTGAAAAGTACCTATACCTATACTTTGACAATGATCACTATTCTGATAACGTCCTTTCCTACATCCAAAGATAGATCACTTCAACTTTCTGTCAAAATGAAAAACAAACCGGAATTCAAACCCTCGAAATCATCTGCCATTAGAACTCGGTCTAGAAGTTTAAGGATTAACGAAGGATCGCTGTCTGAAATCATGTCGAGGAGTGATCGAATGAGAGACATTGTGACTAACTCCATTAATCCAAATGTCTGCAACGAGGTAATTCTAAATCCCTTTCTACCAAGTAAGAGACCTATCTATAATGCAGTACATGATAGAAGGATTCTGAAATCCAATTACTTAGATTTAGGGTTTCTGAAATCACTGAATTGGTCTTTGAAACATTGGTTTAAGAGTCAAGATTGGTTGTATTTAATGTCTCGAAGGGATAAAATATATCCCAGCCTCGTATATGAGTTCTATGAATCTCTGACTGAGATTGATAGTGGAACTTTTTCTGCCGAGGTGAAAGGAAAAGAACTCATAATTGATGATATCATATTAGGTTCAATTCTGAACATCCCATACTCTGGAAAATGGATTTCCAGACATAATCATGCATTATCTATAGGAAATTACAATTATCATGCTTTTATCAGAAAAATATTCAAGTTTAGTTGTGATGAACAAATTCCTTATGTGCTTAGGAGAACCAAATTAGAACCTAACTTGGAAGCACTGCATTATGTCATAATCAGAGTCATAACTCCAATTAGGAGCAATGCTGGTCTATTAACTGCATTTGATGTTCATTTGATATGGAATATTACACATTATGTCAATGTTAGTTTGCCATATATTATGATTGAACATATGTCCAGTCTTAGAAAGAAGATGAATTTCCCTATGCTATGATCTTAACTTTTGTGTTTAGATACTTTGATATCAACCTTGAACCTGAACCACAGTTTTCCATCTCAAAATGCATATCTAGACAAGAATTTCATAAAATTTTCTCAAGGAACAAAGATAAAGATGAGAGGAGGGATTTCATTAAGAAAATGCATGTTCAGAAACTTGCCAAGGTTAGAATGAGGAAAGCATCTAAAACCAGAACTGTTAGGAGTCTCATAGAGTCACCCAAATCCTCTATGTTTGTTGATTCTGAGTCAGCCCTAGAGTTAAGAGAATTATCTCTTTGTTGTAGTTTGAATTCTCTTCATGAACATGAGCTATTTTTGCAGAGAAAGAAAGGGAAGATGTCTGATCTGGAGAAAGAGGAAGCAGATCAGAATCCCTTGCTCACTAAGGAAGAATTGAAGTTGCTAAAGAGCATGTCCTCTTGTTGGCCCAAATATGACTGTTTAAAGACTAGAGGGAGGGTGAATAGGATTTATTGCTTTTAAAAAATACTTCTAAATACTCTTAATATATTTGCCTATTTTAATAAACAACAGCTCAAATAAGTTTTGCGGAATAAACAGTTGTTTATAGAAAATAAGAGTATAAAAGAATTAAGCACGTTTAATCACTTAGCAGTTTATATAATAAGTAAATAAATGCAAGCAAGTGATTAAATAGCAATAATAAAGAGAGTAAGGGATAGGAGATTTTGACACAGTTATTTATCCAGGTTCGGTCTCCTTGTGAGCCTAATCATGTCCCCGAGAGAACCTCTCGAGATTTTCCACTATGATTTCTTTACGGGCAGAAATCAAGCCTGAGACAGTTCTCACAATCCGAGACACTGCCAGGAAATACCTCTACTAGTATTTACTCTCTCGAACTCCAAGCGTCGAGTGACTTCTCTTAGTTTTTCTCAAGCTCAACTAAGAAACTTATGGCACTTTTCAAGGCTCAGTGATAACCTCTCCTAAGCTTACGGGTGCTTAAGAACCTATTACACTTTTGTAAGGATCTAGTGTAAAACCCAGATTAAACCCCACCGTTTAATCTTACTGTATCTTTTTGAATGAAATAAATTACACTCAAACTCTCTTAATACAGTTGAAGGAAAATATTAATCAAAGCTGTGAAATCTCTCGTATGATAGCTTTAATTCTTGTTGTTTTTCCTTATCTTCAACTGTCAACTTCCCGGGCTATTTATACACGAAATTATAGCCGTTGGAGACTTCAATTTCGTTCAAATATCACCATATAGCCGTTGGAAGCAATGTCATTTCATATGACAACTTTATCTCCATCAAAAGTCAACTTTAAGTCACCTTTCTTTTACTTGTAAGTGTACCTTCACAACTTGTTGACCAAGTATCTCTCCATGTATGAATACTTCGGTTTTTGTGCCAAAAAGGAGTGGTGAAGAGAGCATTTCGGGTACAAGGTGAGTTGTCTTTGATGGGATATCAAACTTGCCCAATAAGTTTGATCCTTGGCCGTAGGATGAAGATCAAGTATGAAATATGGATGGTGTAGATTAATCCTTGAGAAAATCATAGATTTGTAAAGATTAATTATCATGAAGAGCAACCATATAAACATACATATTATCATCAAAATGATGCATCAATTTTGTGTATGTATGGATGATAAATGTATTGATCACACATCATGGCAAGTATGTATAAACCGAAAATGTTTTAGTGAAGTTGAGATGTCGTAGTAATTATGAGCTCCGTAAAATAATCATGGCAAGAGTATGTTTCAAATAAGATTATGTCATGATTAAATAGTTCATAATATATCTCACATTCACCTAATTAAGTTTATGGTATACATACATAAAACTTTTGATCTCGGGTAAAATATGGCATAGTTAGAGCACGTAAGATCAAGAGTTTAAATCATATACTTTTTGGGATAACTCTAGATATTTCTTTTTAAAGTTCATTTGAAATCTCTTTTAATAACATCTAGAGTTATATTAATCATTTAAGTATAGAGTATATGATAAAATTCATTTTGTCACATATGGAGCATTAATATAAAAACTATTAATAAAGTAAGTCATCAAAATAATAAGATGTTAATTAACACCTCTAACTTGGATTCTTCTGCATGGAAGTCTGATTTTGTGCTACCTAACTGTCCTGTTTATGTTGATGTAGATGAGTGTCAACAGGTTCATCCAGAGTCCACTCCATTGTTCTACTCACAATGCAATCTGAACTCAGATTTTCTGGAGAATGTTGAACCCAGGACTGCATCCCATCCTTCTCCTGAGCAGCTGGTAAAGCTTGGAAATCAACTTGCTGAAATGTTCAAAGCAGTGAACAACACAGTGCATACATTGGATTCCAACTCCAAGTTCTTGGCATCAACAATGGCTCAAGCAGACATTGTTTCTCAGAGGATTGCCAAGCAACAGCTTGAGATGGAAGGAGCATTTCAGAATCTATCTGTTAGGATTGACTCCATGTGCACTTATATGAAAGAAAGAAATTAGATTCAAGAAGATGCAATGAGGGAGATGGCTGGAAAGCTGGATAGTCAGAACACCAGGTTTTTGGCCATTCAGAAAGATGTTCGAATGACTCTAGCTGATGTGGACAAGTTGGATTCAGATCTTCAAATCATCAGAGCTGAACTTGTTGATCAGAATGAAGCTCTTGCTACCATTCCCGGAATTGTTATGAATCAACAAGATGAGCCTCCTACTTCTTCTGAAAGTCCATCCTCTGGTTCTGCAAATTCTGATTCTTCTTCAGTTCATCCTCAGACATCATGATCAGTCATCCTATCCTATCCTTCTACTTATCTATCCTTCTTCTGAACTTTAGATATATTTAAAACTGCTCTCTAACTTCTACAGTTTAGGTAGTTTTAAAACTATCTGTTTTGGATGATTACATTTTGGATGATGCTGCTTATTGTAACCTATGGAAGGTTACTATATATGCATGAATGCTTCTCTATCTGCTATCTTCTTTTTGCAGGTACTTCAGATGGCATTTATGACATGATTAAACTGTCATTAACTATCTTCTAATAGTTACTTGTTTTGACAGGGTAGTTATGCATGCTAGGATATAATGGTTGCTTAAGATTAACTGTTTTCATGCTTGATTCCATGAATCTGACATTTTAATTGCAGGACTAGTTTAACTTAAGCTCTTTTTGGTGTCTTTCAAAAAGGGGGAGAAGTTACACTGTTTTTATTAGATTCCATGGTTTAACTGAAATTAGTTTGAATCTTATGTCATGCTATAACATGCTTAGTGCGAAATATTTGGGTGTATAGGCTAGAATTGGTTAAGGCTTTTAATCTTAAGCTCTAATTTAAAGAAAGCCTTTTTCATTTCTGTGGGCCTAAAATATTTTGTCACATAAAAAGCCCAAAACTTTTTTATAGATCTATATCTCAGGGGGAGAGCCTAGATCTCAGGGGGAGCCGAGTATATAAAAACCCGTGCCATTTTGCAAGCCATCAAAAAGGGGGAGATTGTTATTTTAACATCTTATTTTGATGACTTAATTAATTAATGGTTTTTATATTTATGTTCCATATGTGACAAAAATGATTTTAATCATATACTCTATACTTAAATGTTTTATATAACTCTAGATTTTATCAAAAGATATTTCAACAAACTTTAAAAAGAAATATCTAGAGTTATCCCGAAAAAGTATATGATTTAACTATCGATCTTATATGCTCTAACTTATGATGAACCCCTAGTGTTTTGATTATGTCCAAACGTTTCAGAAGAAGAAATTGAATATTTTCTTACATACTTTTCAATGTTGACTAACAATTTTTGTTAAGTATATGTATAAGTTTCTCAGCAGGTGCTGAATGAAAAGATTCTGGATTGCCTTGAAGAATCAGAAGAGAAGAACCGCTGAAGACAGAAGTGTAAAGCTCAGAAGCTGGATACTCCGCTCTGAAGATTTCACGAAGACTGTTAAAACTCTCCTCAGAAGGTTCTAAAGCAATCAGAAGAATATTTCTTACCAATTCGATCAGAAGCTTAGGCAAAAAGAATTGGCTCTCAGAAGTTGAGTCACGGGTTCTGTTAAGCATTTAATGCTCTGACAACTGCATTTAATGCAAGGCGCCAAAAGTTCAAAAGCTGTTTTAAAGGAGCGCGCATGTCTACTCAAAACAAAACCAGAATTTCCTTGTCTACCCTTTGTTGATCCAATTGAAGAAATTTTTCAGTCAACCTTATCTTCAACTTAAAATCACTTACCGGATTAAGTTAAAGAACAAGGTTAACGAAATCAAGTGTTTGAAGACCGTTTGAAGACAGGACAGATTAACGGCTACAACAACTGATGTCATCAATTTGAAGATTCAAACTTCACCAACGGTCATCTTCAAAGCACTATAAATAGTAGCCTACCTCCATTGCATCACACACGCGATAATCGAGCAAAATCTCAACCCACTGTTTGAACAAGAAAAACAGAGCACCTTTTTCCATTCTCAATCTTTCTTAGCATAGCTGTGAGCGTAAGTGGTCGCTCATAGCGGCTTTAGCCTTCTTTGACTAGAGTCGCCACCCGGCCGACCGGGAAAATGTACGAACCGGTGTTTATACCGATTGTTTTGAAAACCAGAGATTCTATTTACGTTCGTGGATACAACTTATTAATTTCGACATTCCAGAACCCAGAGGATCTTTAATGCAACCTAACAGCTTATTGTCTTGATTTTTATGGTTATCACATAGAAAATAAATAAATGCGCAAACATTTATACGGTAAACCGCCGGGTGACACGGTACAAAACCCTCAGAAGCTTACCCTCGTCGCGTGCCAGTGATTGCTCGCGGACTGATGCTCGTTGAAGAACGGAGACCTTTTCTGGGAGGAACCTCGGGGAACCGGAATTGCGTGTGCGTCCTCCGGTGTAGTAACTGGGAACAGGACTTAGTCGACCCTAGCGAGACTGCGAGTGATGCCTGGATTGGAAACTTTTGATAAGGGGAAATATATTTTTGGTGGTCGGGAGGACCTTTTCTGAGAATATTTGAGGAAAGTACTCTCAAGCTCGGACTTTAGCGATTCTTTTCGTATCAGATGCAACTTTAGGCAACTCGAGGAGGCAACTGTATCAGATGCGACTTATATCGGGTCGAGAATCGCTTTAGAACGAGCTAGAGAGGCGGGAGAATGAGTGTTTTATGGTTTTTTGTAAATGGTTTGTTGATCCTTTGAATGAGAAATCCGGAGGGTATATATAGGTTATCTTGTGACCGTACGGTCACTGGCTTCGCCCATCTCAGATCTAAATTTGGATCTGAGCCGGGCGTTACCCAACCCCCGGCCAATGTTATTTAGATGTTTGTACACGTGTCACTCTCTGATTGGACCGCCCAGCCACGTGGCAGATATAGTTTGCTTTCATCATCGGGTTCGAAAACCAGTGCTTACAATTTGCTCCTCGCTTCTTTGGGAGTGCCTAAGGTGATTACATTGTTCTGTAAGACCCGT
This sequence comes from Euphorbia peplus, assembly GCA_028411795.1. Lineage (NCBI taxonomy): Eukaryota > Viridiplantae > Streptophyta > Magnoliopsida > Malpighiales > Euphorbiaceae > Euphorbia > Euphorbia peplus. The sequence continues at coordinate 12,328,948 of CP110837.1, read as the reverse complement.
CGGACAGTCTCAATGAAGCGAAACGAGCCGTACTCCGTGTGTGCTAGTGTTTTTAAAGTGGGTTTAGAGAACTTACCTGCAGTTCTGGCCTACGGCATCAGGTCTTCTATAATCTTTCAGTAAGGCCGACTAACTGTTTCTGCTGGGTACCTCGACGAGGATTTTCTGTAACCTTTAATAGCGCCTCGAGCATGACTCGAGGACTTTTGGTAACCTTCGTAACTTTCAGTAACTTGCCTTGGGTGAGACCCGAGGACTTAGTAACCTCTTTGTTGCTTTGAGTAAACTCCCACAACGCCTCGGGCGTGACCCGAAGATTTAGTAACTTCTTTGTAGCTCTTCTTCATAGTACCTCGGGCACGACCCGAGGATTAGTAATCTCTTAACTTTTCTGCAATTCTGGTCTACGGCATCGGATCTTCTATAATCTAACTGCTTCTGCTGGGTACCTCGATGAGGATTTTCTGTAACTTTTAATAGCGCCTCGAGTGTAACTCGAGGACTTTCGATAACCTTTGTAGCTTTTAGTAACCTTCCATGATGCCTTGGGCGAGACCCGAGGACTTAGTAACCTTCCATAATGCCTTGGGCGAGACCCGAGGACTTAGTAACCTCTTCGTTGCTCTGAGTAAACTCTCACAACGCCTCGGGCGTGACCCGGAGATTTAGTAACTTCTTTGTAGCTCTTCTTCATAGTACCTTGGGCACGACCTGAGGATTTAGTAACTCTTGTAGCTCTGTTCGTCGTCCCCTCTTCCTTTGAACACTTTTTTCCTACCAGTCTTATCCAGATGCCGGTGGCCTTATTCTAAGGTCGATCAGCTGTGTCCCGGTATCTCTTTCTCTTCCGCCCTTGATCTGTGACTGATCTGGGAGCCCCTGACGGCGTTCTTCCTTGACCTGGGTCGTGCCCCATTCCGGTATTACCCCAGTGGAGTTCTTAGTTCCTAATATTTTGATGAGTTCAGGGGTGCCCCAGTATGCCGATGACTTGATAATGCCCCAGCGTACCGCTTCCAGGGTCATCGGATATGCTCCTATGTCCTTTGTAGTCCTCTGGGGTTGACTTTGATTTTTCATGGGTCTTCCACCTAAGCATATGCGGGTATGTGTTTGTGCATGTAGGCATGTATGCATGTATACGTGTTTGTGTGTGCGTGTGTATGCGTGCTTGCTTCCCGTTTTGCGTCTATTCGTGCGTGGGGTGTTATGTCGTTCATGGCGTGGAAACACCCGAGCGACGTCTTGATGTTCTGAGATATCTACTCGTTTGTCGGCCATGATGAGTGAATATTATCAGCAAGCCCTGTGTGCCTCATGGGGGATGGGGAGATTCAAGCTCCCCTTCGTGTTATGGTGATCAATGCACTTTGTTATTGACTTCCTGTCTATTGGCTTTGCTTTTTCAAATGTTTCTTGTGAGGGATAGTACGATGCATTTTTATTTCATTTTACCAAAGCAATAGCATAGACAACATTCGTTTTACAACATGTCCTAACCGAGGATGAACCAAGATCTTGCTCTAGGAACAAATTCCCGGATTTGTTTTCTCCTAGTCATACATGGAAATATCGAAGTCTATCTATATTGATTGGTTCCGCTAATTCTATTCCTTCCATATCGGTTAGTCTAACTCCTCCGCGTGAGTACATTCTTTTGACGATGAACGACCCTTCCCATTTTGGTTAAAATTTCCCTCGGGGGTCGACGGTCGAGTATCTCCATTGTTTGAGTACTAGGTCACCTACTTTTATTGGTCGGGACACGGTTCTTACCTTCTTGTTGTACGTGTTTGCTAATCTCTGCTGGTACATTTGTAGCTGGTCAAGGGCCCGAAGCCGCTTTTCGTCCAATAGGTCTAACTGGCCGACCCTGTCTCTCATCCATTCCGCTTCTGGGACGTGCTCCTCTAGGACCACCCGCAAAGATCGCATCTCTACTTCCACTGGTAGTACTGCGTCCATTCCGTAAACCAAAGAATACGGTATTGCTCCTGTTGGTGTGCGAACGGTTGTTTGATACCCCCAGATCGCAAAGGGTAATTTCTCCGCCCAATCTCTACTCCGATCTGACATATTTGTGAGCATTGGCTTGATTGTCTTGTTAGCGGCTTCGACCGCCCCGTTCGACTGGGGTCGATATGGGGACGAGCGGTGATGTTCTATCCGGTGTCTTGCTAGCATTTCCCGGGTAGCTCCCTGGAATTGAACGCCGTTGTCGGTAACCACGTGGTGGGGTACTCCATATCGACATATGATGTTTCTTTCTATGAATCTTGACATGGTACGTGCCGTGACCGTCGTGAAGGACTCGGGGGGTCTGATTTCGCCTATCATGTCTATGCCCCATGCGGCGAAAGGCCATGGCGTGGCTAGGTTATGTAGTTCCGTGGGTGGCACATGGACATGATCGGCGTGGAATTGGCATTGAAGGCACCTTTTCGTGAATTTATAACAGTCGTCGCTCATGGTAGGCCACCAAAACCCCTGTCTTGTGATTTTCTTGGCCATAGAATCTACATTCATGTGCGGCCCACAGACTCCTTAGTGTATTTCTTCCATGGTTTTCCTTGCTTCGCCTTCGGACAGGCATTTCAGTAGCATGCCGTTGGCAGATCGTCGATATAATATTCCTTCTACTTCTCGACATTTAGACGCCAGTCTCCTAATAACCAACTTGTCACTTTTTGTTGCCTCTAGAGGGTATGTGCCGCTTGCTATGAACCGCTGGATGTCCACGTACCATGGCTCCGTGTTGTGGACATGAAGTACATACTCTTCTAGGTGGATCGGGAAGTGGGATGATGTCATGACCAGTGGTTTCATGGGTGCTGCTTGCATCCCTTCACCGGGACTGAATTTTAACTCGTGTTATTTGATGTCACAATAACCCGACTAATACGTATAACAAATGATGGGTCATTTAAATTTTAGATTTTTCGGGCCGGATTCTAGGATGTCTCGGGGACCAGTACTGAATTTTAACTCGTGTTTTTTGATGCTTCGGAATCTCGAGCTCGGATTTTGGATGTCCCAATAACCCGACTAACATGTATCACAAATTATGGGTCTTTTAAATTTTGGGTTTTTCGGGCCGGATTCTAGGGTGCCTGGGGGACCGGGACTGAATTTTAACTCGTGTTTTTGATGCGTCGGAATCTCGAGCTCAGATTTTGGATTTCCCAATAACCCGACTAACACGTATAACAAATAATGGGTCGTTTAGATTTTGGGTTTTTTGGGCCAAATTCTAGTGTGCCTCGGGGACCGGGACTGCAATTTAACTCGAGCTCAAATTTTGGATGTCGCAATAACCCGACTAATACGTATTACAAATGATGGGTCGTTTAAATATTGGGTTTTTCGGGCTGGATACTAGGGTGCCTTGGGGACCGAGACTGAATTTTAACTCGTGTTTTTTGATGCGGTGGAATCTCGAGTTCAGATTTTGGATGTCCCAATAATCGACTAACATGTATAACAAATGATGGGTCTTTTAAATTTTTGGTTTTTCGGTCCGGATTATAGGGTGCCTTGGGGACCGTCACTGAATTTTAACTCGTGTTTTTTGATGCTTTAGAATCTGGAGCTCAGATTTTGTATGTCCCAATAACCCGAGTAACACGTATAACAAATGATGGGTCATTTAAATTTTGGGTTTTTCGGGCCGGATTCTAGGATGTCTCGGGGACCGGTAATGAATTTTAACTCATGTTTTTTGATGCGTCGGAATCTCGAGCTCAAATTTTGGATGTCCCAATAACCCAACTAACATGTATTACAAATGATGGGTCGTTTAAATTTTGGGTTTTTCTGCCGGATTCTAGGGTGCCGCGTGGACCGGGACTGAATTTCAACTCGTGTTTTTTGATTCGTCGGAATCTCGAGCTCAGATTTTGGATGTCCCAATAACCCGACTAAAACGTATAACAAAATGATGGGTCGTTTAAATTTGGGTTTTTACGGCGGAATTCTAGGGTGCCTTGGGGACTGTTGAGTCCATATTTGACTATATTTTCATTTGTATTTTCATAAGTATTTCGGGCTAAATCAATTAAAATTGCATAAGATTGTGCTAACAATGATCAAAGTGTAGCAAATATCATGTTTATGGGTAACAACAAGAATCTTGGACAGAAACAACCTTTTACAGCTAAAAAACAAGAGTAGAATGAGACAAAACGTGTTGAAAAGTGCTTTTGGACTGTAGTGTCACGGATGCAAGCTTGGGAGATGAGAGTGGAGCGTGTTTTAAGGGCAGAATCAGCTGAAGACGTAGTTTAATATGTAGTTAATCTCGTTTAATGTATTTCTACAGTTTTTTTGCTAGTTAATTTTAAATCTCTCTTTGATTTCCAGCCTATATAATGGCTGTAGGTTTCGTTGTTGAATCATCAATCATTCCAGAACTCAGTTCTTATCGGTCTTAGTTTGTTTCTGTAATTCTGTTAAGAGATTTATTCTCTTCTTTAATGAAGTTTTCAGTTTCCTTTAGACTGTTTGCTTACATTATGAGTGAGTAGTCACCTTTCAAGTTTAACCAGCCTAAGCTGGTGGTCACTAGTACTTTTCTCTTTATTAGTAGTGTATGTTTTCAATCTTTCATCGTGTATAAATGAATGCCTATGGTTGGAGTAATTAATACTTCGTATCTTAGTGCATTTGGATGTTGGGAAGCTAATTTCCATTGCATGTAACTACCATTATACATATATTATCTTCTAAGGATACTTGTCTGATTTTATACCAAGGGTTCTCATATCTTTGGGATGCTACTCAGATTAATGCAAGAATCATTACACTTAGGTGCATCTTTGTGCAATAAATTCTTAGGATCTTAAGAACATGTGAAAACTGACTTCAAGTGAATATGGAGTAGAGACCTTGGCATGGAGATTGAATAACATGCATTAATAATAAGAGAAATAGTACGTAGATCACTAGCAAACAGGTTGGTTGGGCTTGTACTTTTCCATAATTGTTTTAAAATCATATTTCAATACTGCTTTGTTTTCACTAAACACAATCAACCTCAAACAACTTCAAATATTTGTCACTTGATACATCAAACAGACTGGTTGGTAACAACTTTCAGTAAAACCTTGCTCCAATCCTCGTGGGAATGACACTTGGACTTCACCATTACTACATACACACCTAGTATACTTGCTAGTGTACTCCAGAAGTCAACAAGTTTTTGGCGCCGTTGCCGGGGATTGGCAAAGCTAAAGTTTTATTTGAATTTTTGTGTAAATCAGTACGTTTTTAACCTGTTTGTTCGTGGTGTAGCCAAAGTTATACTTGCATTCTGTGTAGTCTATGTGCAGGGCTGGATCTCCAACACTTCCAATTGATCCTGAGATAGAAAGAACCTGTAGACAAAACAGGAGAGCTATTAGAAGAGCAAATCAAAGACAAAGGAGAAGGATGGAAGGAGAACAACCAAACGGTGGACAGAACCAGACTGGAGGAAACAATGGCGGTAACAATGAACACAATGGGAATGGTGGCAACAACAATAACAATGTGAACAACAATGGAGGCAATCAACCAGAAGGTGAAGGAGAAAACAATAACCCTCCTGTCATGAGAATGAGAGACTATTCGAGGCCAACAACCGAAGGACACTCTTCATGCATAGTGTTGCCAGACAACGTAAACAACCTATTCGAAGTCAAGGCAGCTATGATTCAAATGCTTCAAGCAGCAGTCCAGTTTGGAGGATATCACAATGAGGATCCTAATGCTCATATTCAAGATTTTATTACCATGTGTAATACTTTCAGAACTAGAGGAGGAGCCTCTGATGATCTTATTCGGCTAACTTTATTCCCTTTTTCTCTGAAGGATAAGGCAAGAAATTGGTTGAAGAATCTTCAACCTGGATCTATCACCTCATGGGAAGAGATGGCTAGTGCTTTCTTAATGAAGTACTTTCCACCTAGACAAGCTATCAAGCTCATAAATGAAGTCTCACATTTTGTTCAAGAGGAGGACGAATCACTTACTGAAGCTTGGGAGCGTTACAAAGAGCTCCTTAGGCGAGTACCAAATCATGGCATTCCAATGTGGATGCAAGTGCAGAACTTCTACAATGGAGTCACCAATGCCTATAAAATCCAAATTGAATCTGTAGCAAATGGCAACCCAGAGGACTTAGAGCCTTAAGCTTTATATGATCTTATTGAAAGGGTAGTCAATACAAGTTATAATTGGCACTCTGTAAGGAGTGATGGAAGAAAACTTGCAGATTTCCCTGGATCATAGGTTGTTTCCAAGCTCACCACACAAGTAGAGCAACTTGCAAAGCGAATTGGCAAGATGAATGTCTCATCTATCCATGCAGAGACCTCAGAAGCTGATGCATGCAACTTTTGCGGTGGTCCCCACAGAAACATCAACTGCCCAGGAGTGACAACAGGAAAAGCTGACCAAGAGCAATGCGACTACGCTGGTTACAATCAGAGACATCCACCAAATGCATATTCCAACTCTGGAACCAGGAATCATCCAAACGTTTCCTGGAGAAATCAAGACAACCAGCAGACACAAACATCTTTCCAGCAACAACCAAGAGGACAATACCAAGTGCAACCACAGCAGCAGTACAAACAGACTGTTCAATAAAAAGATGAAGCAGAACCAGACTTGAAAACAATGATAATGCAATTCATGAAGCAGACACAAGCATCCATCAAGAATTTGGAAACTCAGATACATCAATTAGCAGCAGGAACCACATCCAAAGGAACTCTACCAAGTAACACCGAGCCAAATCTAAGGCTGATGTTATGTCCATCACAACCAGGAGTGGTAAAGCAACTACTGACCCTATTAATCCTAACATGATCTCTGATGATGCAGGTACAATCAAAGAAACTCAAGGGGAACAAGCTGTTTGCCCCAATGAAAAATCACAAGATGAGCCTATTCAAATCCAAACCAAGGAGAAGTATGTTCCACCTCCAGCCTATGTACCAAAAACACCCTATCTTAGGAGGTTAATCAAATATAAGTTGGAGAAGGATTATGCTAAGGTCCTTGAGACTCTATCAAAGTTACATATCAACATCCCACTATTGGATGCAGCAGTTCAAATGCCAAATTACACCAAATTTCTCAAAGATTTGTTGTCCAATAAGAGGAAGCTTGAGAGTGTGACTGTGGTTCAACTGAACCAAGATTGCTCATCCATCTTGAAGAACAAGGAACAACTCCCTAAGAAAATGAAAGATCCAGGAAGTTTCTCTATCCCTTGTTCTATTGGCACACTTGATATTGATAATGCACTCTGTGATCTAGGTGCTAGCATAAATTTGATGCCATATTTTGTGTACAAAAAGTTAGGGATATGAGAACGTCAGCCTACTAGAATGTCAATTCAATTAGCTGACCGATATGTTTGTTATCCTAGAGGAATAGTTGAAGATGTGCTTGTAAAGATAGGTAAATTCATTTTGCCTGCTGATTTTGTTATCATGGACATAGAGGAAGACTTGCATGTTCCAATCATATTAGGAAGACCATTCTTAGCTACTGGAGATGCAGTGATTAGAGCTAAGGACAAAGAATTGAGCTTGCATGTTAATGAGGAGAAAATAGTTTTCAAAATGAATGAAGCATTGAGATATGCTAATGTCAATGATGATACTTGTTATTTTCTGGATACATACTACACTTCATCTGTTTTGCAGGAAACTACTCATGATGTGTTAGAGAATCTGTTGGAGGCAAATCTGGACATTTGCGAGGAAACAGGTTGTTCGCTCGAAGCAGCAACTGAGACACCTCCACCAACTCTATCAGAACCCTCTCACAAAGAACCACCTGACATACCCATCTCTGAAATACCCACTCAAGAACTCAAACCACTCCCATCTCACCTAGAATACGCTTTTCTAGACCCACAAAAGACCCAACCAGTCATTATCTCATCAAAACTCTCACATGCCCAAAAATATTTACTCCTTGCTATTCTCCAACAAAACAAAGAAGCCATTGCATGGAAGATAGATGATATCAAAGGTATCAGTCCCTCTTTGTGTGTTCACAAGATCTTAATGGAGGATAACTTCAAACCTGTCATTCAACCACAAAGGAGACTCAACCCACACATGAAGGAGGTAGTCAAGAAGGAGGTAATCAAGCTTTTGGAGGCAGGAATCATCTACCCTATCTCGGACAGCAGCTGGACAAGCCCTGTTCAGGTTGTTCCTAAGAAAGGAGGCACTACTGTGGTGCTAAATGAGAAGAACGAGCATGTTTCCACCAGAACTGTGACTGGATGGAGAGTTTGCATAGATTATAGAAGACTCAATGATGCGACAAGGAAAGACCATTTTCCTTTGCCCTTTGTAGATCAAATGCTTGATAGATTGGCTGGATATGCATTCTACTGTTTTCTAGATGGCTATTCCGGTTATAATCAGATCCTCATTGATTCAAAAGACCAAGAGAAGACAACCTTCACATGTCTGTATGGAACTTATTCTTATAGAAGAATGCCATTTGGCTTATGCAATGCTCCTGCTACTTTCCAGAGGTGCATGATGGCAATATTCCATGACATGATTAAGAAGACTGTGGAGATATTCATGGATGACTTTTCAGTCTATGGATCTTCTTTTGGAGCCTGTTTGAAGAATTTGGAGGCTGTTCTAGTTCGATGCAAGGAAACACATCTTGTTTTAAACTGGGAGAAGTGTCATTTCATGGTCACTGAAGGTATTGTGCTAGGCCACAAGATTTCTTAGAAGGGAATTGAAGTTGACAAAGCAAAGGTCGAAGTTCTAGAGAAACTGGTTGTTCCCACTAGTGTGAAAGATGTTAGAAGCTTTTTAGGCCATGCAAGATTCTACAGGAGGTTCATTAAAGACTTCTTAAAGATTGCCTTGCCCTTATCTGCTTTACTTCACAAAGATGCAGAGTTCAAATTCGAAACAGCATGTTTGACAGCTTTTGAGACATTGAAGGAGAAGCTCATCAATCCGCCCATCCTAGTTGCGCCTGACTGGGATAAACCATTTGAGCTTATGTGTGATGCAAGTGATGCATGTGTTGGAGTTGTGCTAGGCCAAAGGAGAGAGAAGAAATTTCAACCGATCTATTATGCCAGCAAAACAATGAATGATGCTCAAAGGAACTACACCACAACAGAGAAGGAGTTGCTAGCAGTAGTGTACGCGTTTGACAAGTTCAGATCCTACTTAGTCCTTTCCAAAGTGACTGTTTACACTGACCATGCAGCTCTTAAGTACCTGTTTGCCAAGAAGGATGCCAAACCAAAATTGATCAGATGGTTATTATTGTTGCAGGAGTTTGATATTGAGATACTTGATAAGAAAGGAGTTGAAAATGTTGCAGCAGATCACTTGTCTCGAATCTCAGGAAGTACTAAACAGCCTGAGATTTGTGAGAATTTTCCTGATGAGAACTTATATGCTATGCAATCTAGCCCATGGTTTGCTGATATTGCTAATTATCTTGTTTCTTCTATAAAACCACCAGGTTTATCCACTAACCAAAGAAGGAAGTTCTTTGCTGAACTCAAGTACTATTTTTGGGAAGAACCTTTTCTTTTCAGGTTATGTGCAGATCAAGTCATTAGAAGGTGTGTAACAATATAGGAAGGAGAGCAGATCATGAACCATTGCCACAATCAAGAAGCTGGAGGCCATCATGGAGCAGACAGGACGGCTGCAAAAGTCCTGTAAGCTGGTTTCTATTGGCCAACCATTTTCAAAGATGCACAGAGGTTTGTAAATAGGTGTGAGGAATGTCAAAGGACAGGTAACATCTCAGCCAGAAATGCTATGCCCTTGAACAACATAATTGTGTGTGAAATCTTTGATATTTGGGGCATAGATTTCATGGGTCCTTTTCCCTCTTCGAATGGTAATAAATACATACTTGTTGCTGTTGATTATGTAAGTAAATGGGTAGAAGCAATTGCTAGCCCTACCAATGATGCAAAAGTTGTCGTTAAGTTTCTGAAGAAGCTGTTTGCTCGTTTTGGTGTGCCTAGAGCCATCATTAGCGACCAAGGTACTCATTTTAGAAATGCCCAGTTTGAAAAACTGCTTAGTAGGTTTGGAGTCACTCATAGAATTGCTACACCTTATCATCCCCAGTCAAATGGGCAAGCTGAAATCTCAAACAGGGAGATTAAGCGAATTCTTGAAAAGACTGTGAGCAATTCTAGGAAGGACTGGTCAAACAAGCTAGATTATGCATTGTGGGCATACAGAACAGCTTATAAAACACCAATTGGCATGTCCCCATTTAGACTATTATTTGGAAAAGTTTGTCACTTGCCTGTAGAGTTAGAACATAAAGCATATTGGGGTTTAACCTTTCTGAATTTTGATGAAAAAGCCACAGGTGAGCAAAGGAAGCTTCAATTGAGTGAAATGGAGGAGTTTAGGCTGTTTGCCTATGAAAATGCCATGCATTACAAAGAAAAGACCAAGAAGTGGTATGATAGAAAGATCCAGTCCAAGGAGTTTCATGAAGGACAACAAGTCTTGTTGTATAATTCTAGACTGAGACTTTTTCCAGGCAAACTTCGAACAAGATGGTCAGGTCCATTCACAGTGACTAGACTGTTTGCTCATGGAGCAGTTGAGATAACCAGGCCAGGAGGTGAACCATTCAAAGTAAATGGCCAGAGGCTTAAGCCATACTTAGCCAAGGATTCCATAGCAATGACTCAGGTCATTCACCTCTTTGAGCCACCATAAGTTGAACCAAACAAGGTGTTCGCTGCAAACACCAATTGCAACAAAAGTCTTGGAAATCCTAAGCATTCTATCCCTTAGTTAGATTTTCATTTTGTTTTAGTGTGTTTTAGTGTGTTTTCATTTTTAGTTTCAGTGTGTTAGTTTTACTCTCTAACTTTTGTCGTGCAAAGAATCAAAACTCTACATCTCTTTTCATAGGACTTGAGTTTTGAAATTTTGCTAAGTAAAATGAGAGTATGTTTTTGTCTAAGTGTTAAATAAATCTTCAAGCTGAGTTAAGAGGAGTTAATGGGCCACAAAATTGAACTTAAATTTTGCAAATCAAAATTTAAACAAGGATAAATCATGCTTAAGAGAGAGGTAACGGTAAGAAGTTGATAAGCTTGGGAAGAAAACTGCCTGCCATGTGTCAAAATAAGGCAGTTTTCTCCACTTGCTTTTTGGCTTCCCAAAACCGTTCCCCACTTCTCTCACCCACGCCTTGTTTAACTGCCCAATAACCTCTCTTTCTTTTTCTTTTTAACTCCAACTCAAACTCTTTTCAGTTCATGCTTTAATCCAACCCTAACTTTTACTTGCAAGAATTTTCTAAATCCAATTTGCAGAATGAGAACCAGAACTGGTGCCAAGATGGTCAAAATTGAGGCCAAGGAATCTGGAAAGAAGAAAACCAAGACGGTTGTCCCAGCCACTGATCCTAAATTGGGGAAAAAGTTATCTACTTTCGCCAATCCTGAGCACCAAAGGAATTTTGATGAGTATTCAAAGATGCACTTTGGAGCCATGAGGACAATGTGTTGGAATGCATTGAAGACATTGCAAATGGGAGCAGGAGCAAGGAAGTATATGGAGAATGGAGGCTTAGCAAGGTTAGTTGAGATCAAGGAACCAGCCTACAGAGAACTCACTCTTGAGTTTTTCGCGACTTTTTCACACAACAAGAAGGTCGTGGATCCTAACAAAGAAGGAAAGTACAGTTTCAGACTAATGGGTCACTTCCAAACCCCATCTCTGAACAATCTGAACCAACTTCTAGGGTTCATTGATGATGAAAATATCAATTCTGAAGAATACAAGTCCCAATTCACGGAGGTCCCTAAAGATTTCGATATGCAAGAGTTCTGCATGGAATTACTGGAGAAGATAATTATGATGGCAGTGCATCCAAGTCCTCTGCCATTTCTGATTACTCTTTGAGGTATATGCACAAGATCATAGCAAACACCCTGTTCGCCAGAGCCAACCAAGCTACAGTTCCGCAAGCAGATTTGACAGCCCTTTGGAGCATGACTACTGGAAGAAGGATGAATTTAGGTTACTGGTTTGGAGAGTATATGACAACTTTCAAGGACAAGCACATGATTGGTATCTTTTGTGGATCCCTTATCACAAGGGTAGCCGAAGCAATTGGACTCTTTCGTCCAACTGAGCACAAATTGACCCTGGAGAACTATCCTGAGAAGCTAGACCTTCAAGCACTGCAGTACATGCAAATTTGCAAGAAGACAGGAGGAAAATGGTACTTGTTTCATGAAGCACAAAAGATTGAGGAGAGCAAGCACAAGAAGAGAAAGGCAGAACCCACTTTGACTGTTTCTTCAAAGGAGAATTCTTACTCTGATGGTCCCAAAAATGTTGAGTTCTACAAGAAGTGTGCTGAACTTACCCCTGAGGAGACTATGCTGCGCTTTAAGGAAGTGTTTCACAAGTGCAATTCGAATGAAAGAGCCATCAAGCAGTTGAAGAAGGAGAATGAGATGATGGAGACAGAGATAGCCTTGATGAAGTGCATGCTCGAAGCTGCTGGTCACCTTATTCCACCAGTGGGAGAGATTCAAAAGACCCCACCTCGTGCCAATGTCTCTGAAATCAAGATTTCTGAGTGTTCTACCAAAGATTCAATGTCAACATCAGAGAAGGATGCCACCATCACTACTCCTGCCAAAGAACCAATGGAGAAGGAGGGAGAATCCTCTGCAACCCCTTCCATATGAAGAACATAGCTCTCTCTTTTCACCTCAGTAAGCCCTTGCCACTTTTCTTTTTGTTTAATGCCCTTGTTGTCTTTCCTATTGTTTTGCCTTATGCTCTTGTACATTGAGGGCAATGCACATTCCAAGTTGGGGGGTGCAAGGTAGGAAGACAACCAGTATAAACTTGATATTTTTGATGTGCACATACAATTGAATTATGCATGATTAAGCCCAAATATTTATATTTTTTTGTCTCGAGTCAATATCAGTTAGTTAGAGTCTTTAGTGTATAGCAGCAATTAGAACTTAAATTGTTTTTGTTTTGCAAATGTGTGATGAATCTAGTTTTTCCTAGAAGATTAGAAGTTCTTGAATTTGAAGTTCAACAATAAACTGCAAATAACCCATGTGAGATTTTGAGCCTATATTAGCATGAAAATGCAAACTTTCTTCTGAGTGGGCTTATGCATCAGAACACTTAGGTAGAGTTTGCCATGGTTGCCTATTTTGAGAGAGATTTCAGGAACTTAAACTATTTGAACAGCCTAATTTATTCCCCAAATAATTCTCAAACATCCTGTTTGCCTCAAATTGTCAAAAAAGAAATAGGCATCTCAAAAAGCCTGATGGAAAAAAATAAATGAAAAGATTGAAAAAGGATGTCAAGATTAAAAGTTGTATCAAATTGGGTTGCATCAAGGAAACAAGCTGTTCAGTGTTAAGTGAAAAGTTCAAACAAACTGTGCTCTCTTAAGATGGACCGATTAGCAAGGTCAATGCCTCGTGTCTCTATGTATTCAAGCTGAAGAGTGTAAATTCTTCCCCTTATGGCACACTTGCCACTGAGTGTTGGAGTGAACATTATTCCCTTGTGAGGCAGTTTATAAGAAAATCAAGTTGTTGACTTTTGAACTTATTGTCATATGCTTTGAAGAACCTCTGCTTTAATGATGGAATCTAGCCTAATCACATTTTGCACCCTCTCTAATAGTTGCTGTTGTAGTTGTTAGCTTAAGTGTTTTTCTTTTTCTTTGAGTCTTAACTTGGGTTATTTTCTTTGTCTTTGAGTCTTTGCTTGGGGACAAGCAAATGTCTAAGTTGGGGGTAATATGTTGAGTCCATATTTGACTATATTTTTCTTTGTATTTTCATAAGTATTTCGGGCTAAATCAATTAAAATTGCATAAGATTGTGCTAACAATGATCAAAGTTTAGCAAATATCATGTTTATGGGTAACAACAAGAAACCTGGACAGAAACAGCCTTTTACAGCTAAAAGACAAGAGTAGAATGAGACAAAACGTGTTGAAAAGTGCTTTTGGACTGTAGTGTCACGGATGCAAGCTTGGGAGATGAGAGTGGAGCGTGTTTTAAGGGCAGAATCAGCTGAAGACTTAGTTTAATGTGTAGTTAATCTCGTTTAATGTATTTCTACAGTTTGTTTGCTAGTTAATTTTAACTCTCTCTTTGATTTCCAGCCTATATAATGGCTGTAGGTTTCGTTGTTGAATCATCAATCATTCCAGAACTCAGTTCTTATCAGTCTTAGTTTGTTTCTGTAATTCTGTTAAGAGATTTATTCTCTTCTTTAATGAAGTTTTCAGTTTCCTTTAGACTGTTTGCTTACATTATGAGTGAGTAGTCACCTTTCAAGTTTAACCAGCCTAAGCTGGTGGTCACTAGTACTTTTCTCTTTATTAGTAGTGTTTGTTGGAGTAATTAATACTTCGTATCTTAGTGCATTTGGATGTTGGGAAGCTAATTTCCATTGCATGTAACTACCATTATACATATATTATCTTCTAAAGATACTTGTCTTATTTTATACCAAGGGTTCTCATATCTTTGGGATGCTACTCAGATTAATGCAAGAATCATTACACTTAGGTGCATCTTTGTGCAATAAATTCTTAGGATCTTAAGAACATGTGAAAACTGACTTCAAGTGAATATGGAGTAGAGACCTTGGCATGGAGATTGAATAGCATGCTTTAATAATAAGAGAAATAGTACGTAGATCACTAGCAAACAGGTTGGTTGGACTTGTACTTTTCCATAATTGTTTTAAAATCATATTTCAATACTGCTTTGTTTTCATTAAACACAATCAACCTCAAACAACTTCAAATATTTGTCACTTGATACATCAAACAGACTGGTTGGTAACAACTTTCAGTAAAACCTTGCTCCAATCCTCGTGGGAATGACACTTGGACTTCACCATTACTACATACACACCTAGTATACTTGCTAGTGTACTCCAGAAGTCAGCAGGGACCGGGACTAAATTTCAACTCGTGTTTTTTGATGCGTCCGAATCTCGATCTCAGATTTTGGATGTCCCAATAACCCGACTAACATCTATGACAAATGATGGGTCTTTTAAATTTTGGGTTTTTTGAGCCGGATTCTAGGGTGCCTCGGGGACCAAGACTGAATTTTAACACGTGTTTTTTGATGCGTCGGAATCTCGAGCTCGGATTTTGGATGTCCCAATACTCTGACTAACACGTATAACAAATGATGGGTCGTTCAAATTTTGGATTTTTCATGCCGGATTCTAGGGTGCCGCGGGGATCGGGACTGAATTTTAACTCGTGTTTTTTGATGCGTCAGAATCTCGAGCTCAGATTTTGGAAGTCCCAATACCCCGATTAACACGTATAAGAATAGATGGGTCGTTTAAATTTTGGATTTTCGGGCCGGATTCTAGGGTGTCTCGGGGACCGGGACTGAATTTTAACTCGTGTTTTTTGATGCGTCAAACAAAACTTTAACTCGAGCTCAGATTCTGGATGTCCTAATACCCCGACTAAAACGTATATCAAATGATGGGTCGGTTAAATTTTGGGGTTTTTGGGCCGGATTCTAGTGTGCCTCGTGGACCGGTACTGAAATTTAACTCGTGTTTTTTGATGCGTCAAAATCTCGAGCTCTGATTCTTGATGTCCCAATAACCCAACTAACATGTAAAACAAATGATGGGTCTTTTAAATTTTTTGTTTTTCGGGCCAGATTCTAGGGTGCCTCGGGGACCGGAACTGAATTTTAACACGTGTTTCGTGATGCGTCGGAATCTCGAGCTCAGAATTTGGATGTCCCAATAAGCCGACTAACACGTATAACAAATGATGGGTCGTTTAAATTTTGGGTTTTTCAGGCCGGATTCCAGGGTGCTTCGGGAACCGGACTGAATTTTAACTCGTGTTTTTTGATGCGTCGGAATCTCGAGCTCAGATTTTGGATTGATGAACCCTAAGTGTTTTGATTATGTCCAAACGTTTTAGAAGATGAAAATTAAAATTTCCTTACATACGGTTTAATTCTGACTAATAATTTTGTTGTTGAGTTTGTATGTAAGTTACTCAGCAGGTGCTGAATGAAATAATTCTGGATTGTCTGCAAGACTCAGAAGTTTCGAAAGCTGAAGACAGTGTCTCATTGATCAGAAGCTGGATACTCCGCTCCGATGCTATGAAGTGTGTTAAAGCTCTTCTCAGAGGTTCCTTGCAAACAGAAGTTATACCAATTTGATCAGAAGCCTAGACAAATGAAATTAGCTATCAGAAGCTAAGTCACGGGTTCCGTTAGCATTTAATGCTCTGACAATTGCATTTAATGCAAGGCGCCAAAAGTTCAAAAAGCTGTTTTGAAGGAGCGCGCATGTCTACTCAAAGCGAAACCAGAACTTCCTTGTCTACCCTTTGTTGATCCAATTGAAGAATGTTTCCAGTCAACCTTATCTTCAACTTCAAATCACTTACCGGATTTAGTTAAAGAACAAGGTTAACGGAATCAAAGTGTTTGAAGACCGCTTGTAGACTTGACAAATTAACGGCTACAACAACTGATGTCATCTCCTTGAAGATTCAAATTCACCAACGGTCATCTTCATCCACAATAAATAGTAGCCAAGCTCCACTACATCATTTACGCGTGATTTATTGAGCAAAATCTCAACGCACTGTTTCAACAAGAAAAACAGAGCACCTTTTTCCATTCTCAATCTTTCTTAGTATAGCCTTAGTTAAAGTGAGAGAGTGAAGAAAAACAAGTTCATAATAGGAATCTTGTAAACTGATATCGTTTGTGATATTCGGTTAGATTTAAAGAGAGAAATCTAGTTGAGATTAGAGTTGGGTGAGAAATCCAGAAAACAGAGTGTTGTTGTTCTGGTGGAAATCCTTTAACTCTTTTTAGGCTAGTCAGAACTAAGTGAGAAATTAGCTTAAGTTCTGTTGATGTAAAGGAGCTTCTGAACTTGCCGTAAAAGTTCTGAATAGTAGATTTAAAATCTCTGTTGGCTGCGACCACAGGGGACAAGACGTAGTCACAGGACTCCTGTGGCGAACTTGGATAAATTGAACTGTTCATCAGGACCTCCTGAATCTCCTTCTTCCTTCCTTATACTTGTTAATCTGCTACTGTGTATTTGCTTATATTTAGTGCTGAAACAGACTTTACTCTTTTTATCATTGTCTTTGTTCAGAAGACTGTCCAGAAGCTATCTTACTCAGAGCTTCTGTTGCTGAAAGCAGTCTAACTGTGTTTAGGCAGAATTTCCCTCAGAAGCTGCTTCTGTAAGCTTGCATCTGACTCTGAGGAAATTTGACTCTGAAATTTAAGTTTCTTGAAAACTCTGAAATTTTTCAGTTTTCAACATAGACACCTATTCACCCCCCTCTAGGTGATTCTGTTCTTGTTAGGGCCAAGAAGTCTCGATTCCTGAAGACAGAGTTCCTTTATTTCAGAAGCTGGATGCTCCGCTCTGAAGCTATTAAAGTCTGTTGAAGCTCTCCTCAGAGGTCCTTTGCAATCAGAAGTTCATCTACCAATTTGATCAGAAGCTTAGTCACGGGTTCTGGATAAGCATTTATTGCTCTGACAAGTGCATTTAATGCAAGGCGCCAAAAGTTCAAAAAGCTGTTTTGATGGAGCGCGCGTGTCTACTCAAAGTGAAACCAGAATTTCCTTGTCTACCCTTTGTTGATCTTATTGAGGAATGTTTCCAGTCAACCTTATCTTCAATTTCAAATCACTTACCGGATTTGGTTAAAGAACAAGGATAACGGAATCAAAGTGTTTGAAGACCGTTTGAAGACTTGACAAATTAACGGCTACAACAACTGATGTCATCTCTGTGAAGATTCAAATTTTCCCAACGGTCATCCTCATCCACTATAAATAGTAGCCAAGCTCCAATGCATCAACGACGCGTGATAATCGAGCAAAATCTCAACGCACTGTTTGAACAAGAAAAACAGAGCATCCTTTTCCATTCTCAATCTTTCTTAGCATAGCTTAAGTTCAAGTGAGAGAGTGAAGAAAAACAAGTTCATAATAGGAATCTTGTAAACTGATATCGTTTGTGATATTCAGTTAGATTTAAAGAGAGAAATCTAGTTGAGATTAGGGTTTGGTGAGAAATCCAGAAAACAGAGTTGTTGTTGTTCTGGTGGAAATCCTTTAACTCTTTTTAGGCTAGTCAGAACTAAGTGAGAAATTAGCTTAAGTTCTGTTGATGTAAAGGAGCTTCTGAACTTGCCAGAAAAGTTCTGAATAGTGGATTTATAAAATCTCTGTAGGGTGCGACCTCAGGGGACAAGACGTAGCCACAGGACTTCAGTGGCGAACTTGGATAAATCGAATTGTTCAATCAGGATCTCCTGAACTTCTTTCTCCCTCTTATACTTGTTACTTTTGCTTCTGTGTACTTGCTTATATTTAGTGCTGAAACAGATTTTCTCTAAATATCATTGTCTTTGTTCAGAAGACTGTCCAGAAGTTCTCAAATCAGAACTTATGTTGCTTAAAACAGTCTAACTGTTTTTAGGCAGAATTTCCCTCAGAAGAAACTTCTGTAAGCTCGCTTCTGACTCTGAGGAAATTTGACTCTGAAAATTAAGTTTCCTGAAAAACTTAGAACTTTTCAGTTTTCAACTTTGACACCTATTCACCCCCCTCTAGGTGATTCTGTTCTTGATAGGGCCAACATGCTATGGATTAAGCAACAAATTGCTGACTATGGAATCATCCCTGGAACAATAACAATCTACTGTGATAACAAGAGTGCAATTGATCTTTCAAAGAATCCTATTCAGCACAGCAGGATCAAGCATGTTCATATTAGGCATCACTTTCTGAGAGATTATGTTCTGAAGAAGGATATTATCATCACTCATGTTCCCTCTGAAGAAAATCTTGCTTACATGTTTACTAAGCCTCTGGCTGGTACTCCTTTCAGCAGCTTACGAGAAGGCATTGGTATGACTTATCCACTTCAGTAACTTAGTTTTTATTATATTTTCTTCTATCTTAAATGTTAATAACTTAAGATAATTAAGTATGATAGAATCTAATCATGATTTTGACTTTAAGCATGCATACATTTACTGCTTTTTACGGCGCTGTTCTGGTGTTTAACGGTTATCTGTTCCCTTTTTTAAACGGTGTGTATTTACTTTTTGAATTTGAACAGTTGCGTTTTTGGGTATAAATAAGGGTATTCCATACTTAGAAAACTTTCACTTGCATTTTCATTGCTCTTAGAATTCCCATTGCCATTTCTCTGTGTTTTCTTCTCTCTCAAACACTTAACCAAATTTCTTCAAACTCCTTAAATGGCTCAAGATCATCCCATTGAAATCACTGTCACTCACATCTTCGATGCCGATGAAAAGAAGAAAGTTAGTGAATCTAGGGTTTTCACTTCTAGGTTCCTAGATGATGAAGTCAAATCCACTGAACCCATCTCCAAATGGCTAAGTGCTCAAAATTGGAACTCGTTCGTCTCTTTGGATGAGTTCATCTATCCTATGTTAGTCACTGAGTTCTATCAGAACCTCCATTTCTTTTCTAATGAGGAGGATATTATTCACTCGGAAGTTGGTGAAGTTGAGATTGAGGTCAGCAGGGCTTCTATCTCTCAAGCTATTGGTATCGATGACGAGGGAATCATCATTGGAGATGATGGTTCTGCTGAAGGTTTTAATGAAGCCAACTGGGCTAGGCCAGATCTAAGTGCCAAGGAAACCTATGCCACCTGGCTCACTCAGCACCAGACGTGGGCACACTACTTGACCACTAATGTGTTCCTTCCGAAGGCTGGAGGAGTTAATGGTGTTTCCAACCGGGAACGGGTTTTCATGTTGCATCTGGTAAACGAGAAGAAGATCAATCTTCTTGCCATGCTGATTCGGCAGATGAAAAATGTGTCTATGGTTAGTGCACTTGCTTATGGTTCACTTCTGACTAGGTTGTTTGAAGCAGCCTCTGTGGTTGTTTCAGGAGAAGGTGTAACCAGCAGGAGTACTGTTCTGAAGATGCATACCCTTCAGAATCTTTCCTTTGGTATGATTCCAAAGAAGAAGGAGAATGCTTCCTCTCTAAGCATTGCTCAGAAGGAGATTGTTGAAGCTTCTGTGCAGAAAGGAAAGAATGCTGCCAAGAAGGGCAAGGGAAAGAAAGGATCAAGTAAGTTGGTCCTGACTGTTGAGAAGGTGGTTGTCTCAGAACCTCTTCCTACTATGGTTCAAACAACAATCAGTGTTGAACCTTCTGGGAAGATCGTTGCTGAGAAACCAAAGGATGCTTCTGAGAAAGAAGCTCAGGATGCTGAGGAAGCATGCCTTGCTGAAAGAGAGAAGGCTGCTGAAGCTGAGAAGATTGCGAGAGTTGTAGCTCTTGCTGATTTGAAAAGGAAGAAGAAGGAAGCTGAAGATAAGTTAGCAGCTGAGCGAGAAATTGCAGCAAAAGCTAAGGTTGATGCTAGAATTGCTGAATGCGCTGCTGAATAAGTTGGGAATGTAGCGTTCTCAGGAAATGTTGAGGCTACGGAAGAAGACGAGGATTCTGAAGATATTCCTCTCTCCAGGAGACTCCCCAAGAAGAAGATGTCAGCAAATAGAAGGTCTCTGATCAAAAAGGACTTCTATATTGCTCTGAGTACTGAACTGGATGAATCAATTCCTGAAAAAGAGGACTTGGTTGATGACGAAGACATGATGGATATGTCTGCTGAAAAGGATACCGATGCTCCTATTGTTGAAGAACTCTCTGAAGATAGTGATCAAGAACCTGATACTATCATTTCAGGACGCCATAAAGTTTGCTGAAAACATCAACACTGATGATTTTCTAGATAATGTTCTTCTGGGTCAAGGGAGAAACCCTGGTGAAATAGATGCCTCTGAAACCTTGTTCAGAATGGCTCATGTGTTTGCTGAACCTATCTCCACATTTGATCCAAACCTCTCTGATCAGGTTATTTCATCTCCCCTTCGTTTCTCATCCATCCTCTCCTCATACTCCTCATCCATCTCCTTCACTACCTTCTGTCACAGAAGTTAGTGATTCTCAAACTTCCATTCCTCCTACAACTTCAACCTCTGAAGTTGTACGTCCTAAAACTGCTCCTCCTTCTGGATCCTAATAGGAATCTTGTAAACTGATATCGTTTGTGATATTCGGTTAGATTTAAAGAGAGAAATCTAGTTGAGATTAGAGTTGGGTGAGAAATACAGAAAACAGAGTGTTGTTGTTCTGGTGGAAATCCTTTAACTCTTTTTAGGCTAGTCAGAACTAAGTGAGAAATTAGCTTAAGTTCTGTTGATGTAAAGGAGCTTCTGAACTTGCCGTAAAAGTTCTGAATAGTAGATTTAAAATCTCTGTTGGCTGCGACCATAGGGGACAAGACGTAGTCACAGGACTTCTGTGGCGAACTTGGATAAATTGAACTGTTCATCAGGACCTCCTGAATCTCCTTCTTCCTTCCTTATACTTGTTAATCTACTTTTGTGTACTTGCTTATATTTAGTGCTGAAACAGACTTTACTCTTTTTATCATTGTCTTTGTTCAGAAGACTGTCCAGAAGCTATCTTACTCAGAGCTTCTGTTGGTGAAAGCAGTCTAACTGTGTTTAGGCAGAATTTCCCTCAGAAGCTGCTTCTGTAAGCTTGCATCTGACTCTGAGGAAATTTGACTATGCAATTTAAGTTTCTTGAAAACTTTGAAATTTTTCAGTTTTCAACATAGACACTTATTCACCCCCGCTCTAGGTGATTCTGTTCTTGTTAGGGCCAACATGGATGTCCCAATAACCCGACTAACACGTATAACAAATGATGGGTCGTTTAAATTTTTGGTTTTTCAGGCCGGATTCTAGGATGTCTCGGGGACCGGGAATGAATTTTAACTCGTGTTTTTTGATGCGTCGGAATCTCGAGCTCAGAATTTGGATGTCCCAATAACCTGACTAACATGTATTATAAATGATGGGTCGTTTTAATTTTGGGTTTTTCGGGCCGGATACGATGGTGCCTCAGGGACCGGGACTGAATTTTGACTCCTGTGTTTTGATGCGTCGGAATCTCAAGCTCAAATTTTGGATGTCCCAATAACCCAACTAACATGTTTAAAAAATGATGGGTGTTTTAAATTTTTGGTTTATCGGGCCGGATTCTAGGTTGCCTCGGGGACCGGGACTGATTTTTAACACGTGTTTCGTGATGCGTCGGAATCTCGAGCTCAGATTTTGGATGTCCATCTCATACAGATAGATACCCTGAAGTATTCTCTAATATCTCTTACCAAGCATATCGATATATCAAGTATGAGGCATGGTGGACGTCATCCTCTACAGCTTGAAATACTTCTCGATCCAGAGTTAACTGAAGAACATATAAGTAACCAGCTTATCTGAGTGTGGCCACACATTTCTCAGCTCAACTCATCGAGTGGCCTAATGATATCATCTCACTTATGGAGTGAGTGGTAATTCCCTCACTTCAACTATCAGTATGAATCAGTTCACTGACTAGACCAATCATACCCGTATTTGGCGTCCTTTTACAGACCTGTTAGGCGTATGTCAAATCTAATCAGATTCCTCATTCAAAACTATATTGAAATCAAGTCGACAGATAAATAGAGATCTACATTTATAGAAGGGCAATGACACTCCCACCATGTGCCTTCTAAATCGGATCGACCAAGTCCCGTATGAGTCATACGTACCTACAAACATATCATGTACACATGTACATATCCTGTTCGTAAAAGCTTTACGTTCTATTCATTCCCATGACTAGAACTAGCTTCTGGTTATTTATGATATACAATCAATGGATACTTCATACAGTGCATATAATACAAGATATATTAACTGAATGAATTAATGCCTTTTATTCCATAAAACAAATGTATAGTACAATCAACAAAAGTACAATACATAAACAAACTATGCCTAGAACTAGGGCACACCAACAATCTCCCACTTGACCTAGGTCCAAGCAGGCATAGCCCTAATCCCTATAGATCTAGCATGAGTATTGTTCTTGCGTTCAGCAAGAGCCTTCGTCATCGGATCAACAACATTGTTATCTGTATCTACTCTCTGTAGACTAACATCACCTCTTTGGATAATCTCCCGGATAAGGTGAAACTTCCTGAGTACATGCTGATTCTTCTTTGTAGACTGGGGCTCCTTAGCTTGTATCGTGGCCCCATTATTGTCACAGAAAAGCACAACTGAACCTTGGAAGAAGGAACTACTCCAAGATCGGAAATGAATTTCCTCATCCAGACCGCTTCCTTAGAAGCCTCACAAGCAGCAATGTACTCAGCTTCTGTTGTAGAATCTGCAACAGTTGGCTGTTTAGTGGACTTCCAACTAATGGCACCGCCATTCAAGAGGAACACAAAACCGGATTGGGATTGTTGTTCGTCCTGATCAGTTTGGAATCCAGAGTAAGTGTAACTGGACACAGCCAACTCATCATCGCCACCATAAACCAAGAAAAGATCTCTAGTACGTCTCAAGTACTTTAGAATTTCCTTGACTGACTTCCAGTGGGCCTCGCCGAAGCAAGACTGGAATCGGCTAGTCATACTGAGGGCAAAAGCAACATCAGGCCTGGTATATAGCATAGCATACATAATAGACCCTATGGCGGAAGCATAAGGGTACTTAGAGACCTTGCGTCTCTCCTTCTCAGTCTTAGGACTGTGCTCCTTTTTAGACAGTTTCAAACCATGTGCCATAGGGATGAATCCCTTCTTGGAGTTGGACATGTTGAACCTCTTAAGGATTTTGTCTATGTACTTTGCCTGAGAAAGCCCCAGCAGGCGTTTTGCCCTATCTCTGTGGATTCTGATCCCCAAGATAGTCTCAGCCTCCCCAAGGTCCTTCATTGCAAAACATTTGTTCAGCCACTGCTTTGTGGCTTGCAGCTCTGAAATGTTTCCTCCTATCAATAAAATGTCATCAACATAGAGCACTAGGAAAGTGTCCGAGGTCCCACTATTGTTACGATACACACAGGGCTCATCGAGGTTCTGAATGAATCCAAATTCCTTTATGGATTCATTGAACTTCTTATTCCAAGACCTAGATGCTTGCTTAAGTCCATAAATGGACTTTTGAAGCTTGCATATTCGGTTAGGATATTCTGGATCCACAAAACCTTCAGGTTGAGCCATATAGACATCCTCCTCTAGCTCTCCATTCAAGAAAGCGGTCTTGACATCCATTTGCCATATCTCATAGTCCTACCATGCCGCTATAGAAAGTAATATCCTTATGGATTTGAGCATAGCTACTGGTGAGAAAGTTTCATTATAATCAATTCCATGAATTTGCCTGAATCCTTTCGCCACCAGACGCCCCTTGAAGGTGTTGTCAGCTTTCAGCTTGAAAAGCCACATGCTCTCCACAACTTTGACTCCAGGGAAGGGATCAACCAACCTCCAGACCTCATTGTCATACATAGATTGCATTTCAGATTCCATGGCTCCACGCCATTTATCTGATTGTGGTGTTGGTGTTCCCTGGTTCTAGGCATAGTTATTTTGTTATTGTATTGTACTTTTGTTGGTTGTACTGTACAATTGTTTTATGGAATAAAAGGCATTAATTCATTCAGTTAATATATCTTGTATTATATGTACTGTATGAAGTATCCAATGATTGTATATCATAAATAACCAAAAGCTAGTTCTACTCATGGGAATCAATAGAATGTAAAGCTTTTACGAACAGGATATGTACACGTGTTGTTGAGTGTGATTTGTGCCTATAAAATCAAGGGTTTTCCATAGATTTTTTGTGCTTAAATTGTGTTTCGAACAGCCTGAGATTGTTCTTTAGTGTACAAGTTGAGCCTGTGCTCCCAAATAGTCTGCATGTGCCCAATTGAGTCAGAACAGCTTGTAATAAGGGTTGAATCTGTAGAAATCAAGTCAAAGATGCCTTTACATCACATGGTCTCGGTTTTGTGATGTGGGGAAGTGAAAAAGTAGAGTTTTTGGAGGTTTGTGGAAGGCTTTGGGGTTTGGAGTTGTCTTCTTGTGCTTTTGTCTTTTCTGCATGTTGCTTTGTCTTACTATGCAGTTGTCTTTTTCTGCTGAGAACAGTCTGCCCGAGAACAGCCAGATTCAAAGGAGCATCTTCATTTGTTTATTACTTTCTTTTCTTGTATAAATACCCTTGCATGGGTATTGTTTTCATATTCATGATGATAATCAATTAGTTAAGACATTAGTAGTAGTTTAGTTTCAGTTTCAGTAGTAGTAGTGTAAGGTCTCTCTGAGACCAGGCAGCAGCCTGTTCGTACTTTTCTTATTTCTGATTTTGAGCATGACTATGAGTGAGTAGTCACTCAAGGTGGAAAGCCATCCTTCCGGCTGGTGGTTGTAAGCATATCTTTTCCCTATTATGAATGAAGTCATGTTTGTTTTGATTGTTCAATAGAATTTCCATTCATATGCAAGCCTCGCGAACTTGTATTCTCAGTTGTTTGATGTTGTAGGGACCAACTCGGATCAAGCGATAGATAAACTATTGAACACATATATTTTATACCGGGACCAATAAGGATAAGATGTATGCTAGGGGTTCTTATTTATAAGATGCTTCTTGTGCTTAATGCTTGTGCTTGTGTAATCTAATGGAAACTAATTTTACATAAGTATAAAGAAGCTTGGGAACATGTGACCATCTGACTTGAGTGAATATAGTGAAGATACCCTAGATCTATAATAAACATGGTTGATTTGTATGAAGGAATTGTGTGCTTGTTTACCATCAGTTTTGGCTGTGCTTTACACCTGCTCGTTTTATATTGGTTAAATCCATTTAAGAATTGTATGATCAGTCTTGCCATTAGTTTATATTTAGTTTATAGTAGTTTAGAAATTCTCAAATCAATTAAGCACAACCAGCCGACTGTTCTATTTGTGAAAAGAGACCAGCTTGAGACTGTTCTATCCCTGTGGAGACGATAAATTTATCACTTTATTACTTGTCTAGTGCACTTGCTAGTGTCATCCCACTCATTTGTACACAACAAGTTTTTGGCGTCGTTGCCGGGGATAGAAAGTTTTTAAGCCGTTTAATTTTTTTTACCTTTTCATTATAAAACAGTTGGTTTTTACCTGTTTGTTTAAGTGTGCAGATTGTTCCTGTCAGTTGTTCTTAGTTTATGCGAAGGCGAAGGCTATTCAAAATTAAGAGCAGCCTAACAAGCAGCCGAATGAGAAGAACGACCAAAACTGCCACAAGCACAAGCAGAGAATAATCGAGGAAAAAATATGGAGGATCAACTTGCCCGATCCTTACCAATGAAAGAGTACTCAAAACCTTGCACCGATGGTTACTCATCATGCATAGTAATCCCCGATGAAGGAGACAACCACTTCGAGGTCAAGGCGTTCATGATCCAAATGTTGCAAGCGGGTGTGCAATTTGGAGGCCTACCTAATGAAGATCCAAACTCACACATCCAAGATTTTGTTACCATGTGCAGTACATTTAAAACAAATCGAGGAATGAGTGATGATGTTATTCGGCTCAAGCTATTCTTGTTCTCATTAAGGGACAGAGCTAAGAGTTGGATAAAGAGTTTACGACCGAGAACCATAACCACTTGGGATGCTATGGCCAATGCCTTCCTTGCCAAATATTTTCCACCAAGAGAAGCCATAAAACTCAGAAATGCCATATCCCAATTCTCCCAACACCGTGATGAATCCCTTTCCGAAGCTTGGGAGAGATACAAAGATCTCTTGAGGAGAGTCCCAAACCATCAAATGCCCATGTGGATGAAAATGCAAACCTTCTATCATGGCCTCACAAATGTCTACAAAATCCAAATAGAATCGGTTGCAAGTGGAGATCTGGAGGAACTAGCTCCCGAGGAACTTTATGAGCTCATTGAACGACTTGTCAACACGAGCTATAAGTGGCACTCAGTGAGAAAAAATGGAAGAAGTGACTCAAACTCACCAGTAGCTGAAGAGGTGTCAAGGCTGACTGCTCAAGTAGAACAACTGAGCAAGCTGTTCAAGTTGAACAACCAAGTCAACCAGGTGCACGCTGTTCAGTACGACTTCAACAAGCGTGATCATTATTTTGCTGACTGCCAAGGGAACAACCAGACTTTAGTAGCTGTTCCAGAAGACTATGATTAAATAGTGAACAACCAGAGGCTGATCTCAGATCCTTATTCCAACACTCCTAATGATGGGTGGAGGAATCATTCTGACTCAAGTTGGACATCCCATCCTAGTTCCAGCTTACACCCAACGTGTCAGAGGCCTCAAAGGAACTACCAACCCCAACCGAACAACCAGAACTTGTTCTCCCAGAACAACCAGAGCTTGGATGCAAGCAAAACCAAAATGGAAGAGATGATGATGCAGATGATGCAGCAAATGCAACAACAGATGCAAGTAGCACAACAACAACAAAGCTCAATCGAAAGATTGGAAACTCAACTCATCCAATTGGCAAATATTGTTCCTAAGAACAAGGAGGTCCTTCCAAGCACCACTGAGTTGAATCCAAGGGAGGCAGTAAATGCAGTCATGTTGAGGAGCGGAGAAGAGTTATTGGAGCCCAAGCATGCAACTAAAATGCCTGTTCAGACAGAACAAGCTGATCCAGAAGCACAACCACATGTTGTTCAGTCAACAAATTCAGTTGTGGAAGCACGAAAGCAATATGTTCCTGAGCCCATTCTAGAGAGGCAACCTGAGCGTGTGTATGTACCAAAGGTGCCCTATCCAGGAAGGCTAAAGCTACAAGCAATAGAGGAGCAACAAGGGAAATTTTTGGAGATGCTCAAGAAGATCCACATCAACATTCCTTTTGTGGAAGCACTATCATCATCACCAGTGTATGTGAAGTTCCTAAAGGATCTGTTGCAGAACAAGAAGAAGCTGGAGAGTGTGTCCATGGTCCAGCTAAGCCATACTTGTTCTCCTATCATTCAGAACAAGCAACTTCTCCCCAAAAAGGAGAAAGATCCAGGAAGTTTTACTATCCCATGTTCATTTGGTAGCTTTAATATTGATAATGCTCTATGTGACCTAGGAGCAAGTATAAATCTTATGCCTTATTCAATATACAAACAGCTTGGTCTAGGAGAACCCCAACCAACGAGAATGTCCATTCAATTGGCCGATCGTTCTGTCAAGTACCCTATGGGAATGGTTGAGGATATCCTAGTCAAGGTAGATAAATTCATATTACCAACTGATTTTGTGATTATGGATATAGATAAAGATGCTCATGTTCCAATCATCCTAGGTAGACCATTCCTAGCTACGGCTAGAGCAATCATAGATGTCTATAAGGGTGAACTTAGGCTCAAAGTGCATGATCAGCAAGTTGTGTTCAAAATGAATGTAGCTATGAAATACCCTTTGGCTAGTGATGATACTTGCTATTTTCTTGAAACTTTTGATGTGCCTTGGTGTGATAATTTGCAGGAACAGGTTGAACCTGATTTAAAGGAGGAAGCACATGATGACCAGGAAGCCAAAGAGAGTTGTTTTGTTGTCTATAGGAATAGGCGGACACCCATTGATCCCTTGAACAACCAACCAAAACCACCTCTCAAATCCTCACTCGAAGAACCACCTATTCTTGAGTTCAAAACACTACCTAGTCATTTGGAATATGCTGACCCACAACCCCCTGACAAATTACCTTTAATCATCTCATCACAACTGATCCCGCAAAATAAAGCCCAACTTCTTCCTGTCCTTCAGAAGCACAAGGATAAAGCCAACCTCTGCATGTTCTTCTGAAGCACAAGGAAGCTCTTTTATGGACTAACCCTATTCAAGAAGTCCCAAACGATCAAGGAATTATTGTGATCCAGAATGAGAAAAAGCAGGGAGAACAAGAAGAAATCTTTATTACTTCTCCAAATGAACAACTATACGCTGTTCAGAATGATTTTGTCCCATTCGAGGATACACACATGAAGTTGCAGCTGAATCAGCTTGATGAATTCAGGCTATTCTCTTTCAAAAATTCTGAGATAAACAAGAAGAGGTATGACAAGAACATCCAAGCAAAGGAATTTCATCCTGGGCAGAAGGTGTTATTGTTCAACTCACACCTCAAGTTGTTCCCAGAAAAGTCAAAGTCAAGATTGTACGATCCTTTCATTGTGGTGAAAATGTTCCCACATGATGCTGTTGAGATCTCTAAGGGAGCAAGCAAAGCGTTCAAAGTCAATGCCCAATGCCTCAAGCTCTACCTAGCCGGAGAAAACAACCAAGTGGAGAAGTACCACATCTATGAACCACCATGAGAACAAGCTGAAGTCAGTGTCTAGCTCTAGACACAAAACAGAGCACACGGGAGAACAAGTTGTACCTGTTCTCTCCGCTCGTTCGAAAAAAAAAACAAATTGAAGTATGCCACTCTTTCTTCCAGCCCCAAAGTAAAAAGCCAAACCTTGGCTTGATCCTGGTACTTATTCAAATCCGTCCTAATAAAAGCAAGCTGTTCATGTTGAGTCCGTCTGTTCAATATTTTTTTTTTTTGTTTTTTTTTTTTCCGTTCCATAGTGGTCTAGTGTGTCTGTTCTTTTTTAGGGTTGTGTCTTTTTAGTTTTCTTTGTCAAAGCATTGAGGGCAATGCTTTATTTTGTTTTGGGGGGTGGGATTGCCATGAGTTATTTTGGGGGTCCCTTGTTCTTAAAACCTTTTGCTTGTCCTCATTTCTGCCAAGTCCAGTGTCATCCTGTTCTATTCAGTATTTTTGTTTTTTGTTTTTAGAGTCTTTGTTTAAAGGTCAAAATAAAATTGAAAATCATTTGCATGCACCCAAAAATCAAGAACTGTAAAGTTAGTAGAAGATCAGCCTACCAAAAGTTTTCCCTGTTCTATACCCAAAAACACCCTTTTAACCAACTTTCGCATGTATATATGTGTTTACCACCCATTTAGCCTACCCTGTTCACCACCACTTTTCCATGTTCAAACTTTCCTTTTTCCCTTTTTAACCAAACTACCAAGTGAAATTAACTTCAGTTTGAGTTAGAACAATCAGACCACTGCGCCCTCTCCCTGAACAGTTAGTAAAGAAAAAGAAAAGAAAAAAAAAAGGAAAAAAAAAGAATAAAATTGCTGGTTGTTCTCTGTTTTTATTTGATTGGGCACTAAGATCAAATTTGTGGTTGTTCATCAAGCTCATTACCTATCAAAAATTGGTAGTTCACCTTTACCCAAATCAACCCTGTTTTGCCCCAAACCAGTTTAAACCTGTTCAACCTTTTGAGTTTGCATGTTCTCTCATCAAAGAAGAAATTGGTGCATTTGACCTTTAGAGTCGTGTCTGTTCGAGTCTTTTATGTTTCGTTTCTTCGTTCTTTTCTCTCCTTTCTGTTTAGTCTGAGTCTCTTGAGTCAAGTCCAGTCTGTCCTTGTGTCTTTTTAGTTCGTTTCTTCGATTCCTTTCTTTTCTGTTTGCTTGAGGACAAGCAAAGTCTATTTTGGGGGTATTTGTTGAGTGTGATTTGTGCCTATAAAATCAAGGGTTTTCCATAGAGTTTTTGTGCTTAAATTGTGTTTCGAACAGCCTGAGATTGTTCTTTAGTGCACAAGTTGAGCATGTGCTCCCAAATAGTCTGCCTGTGCCCAGTTGAGTCAGAACAGCTTGTAATAAGGGTTGAATCTGTAGAAATCAAGTCAAAGATGCCTTTACATCACATGGTCTCGGTTTTGTGATGTGGGGAAGTGAAAAAGTAGAGTTTTTGGAGGTTTGTGGAAGGCTTTGGGGTTTGGAGTTGTCTTCTTGTGCTTTTGTCTTTTCTGCATGTTGCTTTGTCTTACTATGCAGTTGTCTTTTTCTGCTGAGACCAGTCTGCCCGAGAACAACCAGATTCCATGGAGCATCTTCATTTGTTTATTACTTTCTTTTCTTGTATAAATACCCTTGCATGGGTATTGTTTTCATATTCATGATGATAATCAATTAGTTAAGACATTAGTAGTAGTTTAGTTTCAGTTTCAGTAGTAGTAGTGTAAGGTCTCTCTGAGACCAGGCAGCAGCCTGTTCGTACTTTTCTTATTTCTGATTTTGAGCATGACTATGAGTGAGTAGTCACTCAAGGTGGAAAGCCAGCCTTCCGGCTGGTGGTTGTAAGCATATCTTTTCCCTATTATGAATGAAGTCATGTTTGTTTTGATTGTTCAATAGAATTTCCATTCATATGCAAGCGTCGCGAACTTGTATTCTCAGTTGTTTGATGTTGTAGGGACCAACTCGGATCAAGCGATAGATAAACTATTGAACACATATATTTTATACCGGGACCAATAAGGATAAGATGTATGCTAGGGGTTCTTATTTATAAGATGCTTCTTGTGCTTAATGCTTGTGCTTGTGTAATCTAATGGAAACTAATTTTACATAAGTATAAAGAAGCTTGGGAACATGTGACCATCTGACTTGAGTGAATATAGTGAAGATACCCTAGATCTATAATAAACATGGTTGATTTGTATGAAGGAATTGTGTGCTTGTTTACCATCAGTTCTGGCTGTGCTTTACACCTGCTCGTTTTATATTGGTTAAATCCATTTAAGAATTGTATGATCAGTCTTGCCATTAGTTTATATTTAGTTTATAGTAGTTTAGAAATTCTCAAATCAATTAATCACAAGTAGCCGACTGTTCTATTTGTGAAAAGAGACCAGCTTGAGACTGTTCTATCCCTGTGGAGACGATAAACTTATCACTTTATTACTTGTCTAGTGCACTTGGTAGTGTCATCCCACTCATTTGTACACAAACACGTGTACATGATATGTTTGTAGGTACGTATGACCAATACGGGACTTGGTCGATCCGCTTTAGAAGGCACATGGTGGAAATGTCATTGCCCTTCTATAAATGTAGATCTCTTTTATCTGTCGACCTGATTTCAATATAGTATTGAATGAGGAATCTGATTAGATTTGACATACGCTTAACAGGTCTATAAAAGGATGCCAAATACGGGTAAGATTGGTCTAGTTAGTGAACTCATTCATACTGATAGTTGAAGTGAAGGGATTACCACTCACTCCATAAGTGAGATGATATCATTAGGCCACTCGTTGAGTTGAACTGAGAAATGTGTGGCCACACTCAGATAAGCTGGTGACTTATCTGTTCTTCAGTTAATTCTAGATCGAGAAATATCTCAAGTTGTAGAGGATGACGTCCACCATGCCTCATACTTGATATATCGATATGCTTGGTAAGAGATATTAGAGAATACTACAGGGTATCTATCTGTATGAGATGGACTAACACTGTAATCAATTGGTGACTGATATGGTCTAGGCAACTCTCTATCAGTCGCTGAGCTAATTGAGTATGGCCCACAGGATCGTGCACACTAGACACTGAGACTTGTACTCGGAGAACTAATACATGTAGTGTATTTGTGATGAACTTATTATTAGTTGTTAACTGATAATGTTAATTGATTAATTGTTCTGATTGGAACAAGTTAATTGATCATTTGGAGGGATTAATTATTCAATCGGGTTAATTAATTAAGCGATTGATTAATTAGATTTTCTTTAGGGGTTCGTGTGTGATTAATTATAACCTAATTGATGTTAATTGAATCTATTGTGGTACAATCAGATTAATTAAATTAATGCATGTACTAAAACTGTAATTAGTCGACACACTATAAATTAATCCTAATCGATTGAAACCCGAGACTTTCTGACACGGAAAATCGAAAAAGCATAATTCCCTCAACCCCATTCGGCCGACTACTGCAGGAAGTGTCTGGAGTTTCTGTTCATCGTTCTTTGTGCCTATTTCGAGGACTCGTCGTCTGAAGTGTTGTGCACGTGATATTGGCGGAACCTCCGATCGTGCGGTTCGTCCATCTCTCACAGAGGGATTCTATGTGAGTGACTAATAGTAGTTTAATCACCATTAATTAAGTAAATAACATTGAGGCAATGATAAAGATCAAATGTAATCTGATCAATGATGTTAATATCGTTTTTTTCTCGCTTCCGCTGCGCGTCTCTGATCGTTGATCAGATTCCAACAGTGGCATCAGAGCCGTTGGTTGAATCATTGATTAATGTCATTTTTAGTTGAATCGGGTTTTTGCTTTTTTTCCCGATATAGGAATTTAATCTGATCATATGGTATGTGTTTAGATCGATAGATTTATTTTTCTATGTCGTGTGTTGCTCGTTTTAATTTTCTGTTTTAATTTTAATGAAAATTTTTTTTTTTTTTAATTTTTGGATTTTTAGGGTTTGGGGACGGTGGACGGAACCACCGCCCCCAGCGGCGCTCGCGGCGGCCAACCGCTGGCCAACAGCCTTTTCGGGGCAGCTGGCCAGTGGCCGGCGTCGCCGGCCACAGGGAATTGCAGTAGCAGTTCCCGGCCGCTGGGGAGCTGTTGTTGCTGCTCATGGCAGCAGTCCGGTGGGAATGCGGGCCATGGCCAGCGGCGGCCGGCGAAGGCGGCGCCCTGCGAGGGGCGGCCGCCGGGCGCAGCAGTCCCCTGGACTGCTGCGTTGAGGGAGCAGCAGCAGCCACCATGGGTTCGGGGCGCCCCGAACGCCCCCGAAACCCTAATTTTTTTAAAAAAATTGGTCTCGGGGCACGGGTCGGAGCGGAAAATGGGTCGGGTCCGGTATATTTGGGGGCAATTTAATTTTCATTTCGATTGATTTAAAACTTGTTTTTATTAAAAATTAATTTGGCCCAAATACAGTTAATTAATTTATTAGCTTATGTTGTGCCATGCATTTGTATATCTTAGATTTATTTTCGACGATATTAAATTGAATATGGTATGATGATCAAATTAATTTAATGGATCCAGACACCGGTGGCATTAAATGTGTTTTAGTTTTCAATTGAGTAATTCCCAAATTTTAGTGGAAGTAATGATTTAATCATTGGGCCTTCACGGGCTAATTTACTGGTTGAGAAAACTGAAACGATTTTATCAAATTGGGTTGGCTTAATTTAATTAAAATTTGAATTAGGATTACCAAAGTCATGCATTTATTTTTATTTCGTCTAACGTTCTTTTGCAGCAACTTGATATAGAATCTTATGGGCTTTTAATTGAAGTATGGAATGTAATTTTAGATTTTATTTTTCATTACATTTACTTAGATATTTGTATAGGTTTTATTTTTGATGTAATCTGATGAAACCGAATAATAGTTCCTGATGAGCCCAAGCCCATGGAGGAAGCCCGAAGTCTGAAGATTTATTTCATATTGTCAATTGGTAGTCCAATAGGATGTATTAGAAAAGCCCATAGGATGTCTATTTTATTTTTGTATTATTACATCTTATATAATATGTAAATGAACAAATAAAACAAACCTAATAAGTTGCATCGCTATTGATCACCAGATCAATTCTTTTTCACATGTTAAGCCGATCACCCAATGTAATATGTTAAAACAAAGTATCGGGTATTTTATAAATGCTTTACCTAAACCTCACCTCTTCCTTCCAGATGGTGCTACATTATATATCATGCCCTAGCAGAATATATTGTAGCAACTGGTGGGCCGTTGAGGGTTAAGATACTTTCTTTTGAGAGTGTGGTTAACTGAGATTGTAGGTTTTACTCGAAGAAGGAACATCATTAAGCCTGTTGCGGGTTCCTAAGCATGGATAGGTAAAGTGTCAATAGACCTATCAAACCAAGAGTTCTCTAGGAGGGAGAATTGAGTAGGTTGCTCTACCAAATACGCTAATATGAGATACAAGCCCTAAATTAATTTAACAGATATTAATTTGTTTATTGACATTAAAGTCCTTATTCTAATTCTCTCTCTCTCTTTCTGCAGAATCTACTTAAAACTTAAACTCGATTAAGAAAAGAGATGGCAACTAACAATCCTCTCAAACCACTGTTGGAAAAGGGGAAGTTGACGGGGTCAAACTTCCTAGATTGGGCTAGGGCGGTGCAAATCGTCCTAAGGCACGAGGCTAGGGAGTATGTGCTGACAACTCCTATTCCAGCTGCTCCTGCTGCATGTGCCGCTGCTGTAGTCATCTAAGCTTATGAAAAGCATATTAAGGATGACAGAGAAGTGGTATGTGTGATGCTTGGTACAATGACTGCTGAGTTACAAAAGCAGTTCATGGATCAGGCTGCCCGTCAAATGATGACCAATCTTAGAACTATGTTCCAAGACGAAGCTCGTCAGGAGAGGTACCTGACCACCAAGGCATTGAGCACCACTATAATGCAACCTGGGAATTCTGTTAGCGCTCATGTGCTAAAGATGAAGGGCTACATTGACAGGTTGGCAGGTCTCAACTCTGCTGTGCTTGAGACCACTGCAGTGGACATGATCCTCAGTTCACTCCCTCCTTCCTTCGACTCATTTATCCTGAACTATAATATGCAGGGTCAGGATAGAACAGTCATGGAGTTGCGTGGCCTGCTAAAACAGGCTGAGCAGACTATGACTAAAGGTAGGAAGGTGGAGGTGAATGTGGTGAGTGGTGGCAAGGCTAATGGGCCTAAGAACAATAAGACGTTCAAGAACAAGGGTAGGAAGCCCGCTGGTAAAGGCAAGAAGAAAGTCTTCAAGCCTCACCCATTAGACCTATGCCACGAGTGTGGTGAAAAGGGGCACTGGAAGAGTGCATGTCCTAAGCTAAGGGGAAATGTGAAGAACAAGCAGGCTGCTTCATCTTCAGGTATTTATATTGTTGAGATTAATCTCACTATTTCATCATCTTGGGTTTTAGACACAGGATGTGGTTCTCACATTTGTTCTAATGTGCAGGGGCTGAGATATAGGAGGAGCTTGAGTTCGAGTGATGTGGATCTCCGCGTCGGAAATGGTGCCAGAGTGCAGGAATTAGATGTAGGACATTTGATGAACCCTAAGTGTTTTGATTATGTCCAAACGTTTCAGAAGATGATAACCTAATACTATCTTACATATAGTTTATTGTTGACTAATACTTTTGCTTTAGTCTATGTGTAAGTTTCTCAGCAGTTGCTGAATGAATTGTTTCTAGATTGCCTAAAGAACTCAGAAGATCAGTTGCTGAAGTCAGAGTTTCAACAATTCAGAAGCTGGATTCCTCCGCTCTGAAGCCGAAGTCTGCTATAGCTCTCCTCAGAAGTTCCTTGCAATCAGAAGTTTTGCCAATTGTGATCAGAAGTCTAGTCAACTAGAAATTAGCTTCTGAAAGCTAAAGTCACGGGTTCTGGATAGCATTTAATGCTCTGACAAGTGCATTTAATGCAAGGCGCCAAAAGTTCAAAAAGCTGTTTTGGTGGAGCGCGCCTGTCTGTTTAAAAGAAACCATAATTTCCATGTCTACCCTTTGTTGATCCAATTGAAGAATGATTCCAGTCAACCTCGTCTTTGATTTCAAATCACTTACCGGATTTAGTTAAAGAACAAGGATAACGGAATCAAAGTGTTTGAAGACCGTTTGAAGATTTGACAAATTAACGGCTACAACAACTGATGTCATCTCCTTTGAAGTTTCAAACTCACCAACGGTCATCTTCACTCACTATAAATAGTAGCCAAGCTCCAAAGCATCAACACGCATGATCATCGAGCAAAATCTCAACGCACTGTTCTAACTAGAAAAACAGAGCAACACTTCCCATTCTCAATCTTTCTTAGCATAGTCTTAGTTAAAGTGAGAGAGTGAAGAAAAACAAGTTCATAATAGGAATCTTGTAAACTGAGATCGTTTGTGATCTTCAGTTAGATTTAAAGAGAGAAATCTAGTTGAGATTAGAGTTGGGTGAGAAATCCAGAAAACAGAGTTGTTGTTTGTTCTGGTGGAAATCCTTTAACTCTTTTTAGGCTAGTCAGAACTAAGTGAGAAATTAGCTTAAGTTCTGTTGATGTAAAGGAGCTTCTGAACTTGCCATAAAAGTTCTGAATAGTGGATTTATAAAATCTCTGTAGGCTGCGACCTCAGGGGACAAGACGTAGTCACAGGACTTCTGTGGCGAACTTGGATAAATCGAATTGTTCAATCAGGATCTCCTGAACTTCTTTCTCCCTCTTATACTTGTTATTTTTGCCTCTGTGTACTTGTTCATATTTAGTGTTGAAACAGATTTTCTCTAAAGTATCATTGTCTTTGTTCAGAAGACTGTCCAGAAGTTCTCAAATCAGAACTTCTGTTGCTGAAAACAGTCTAACTGTGTTTAGGCAGAATTTCCCTCAGAAGCAACTTCTGTAAGCTAGCTTCTGACTCTGAGGAAATTTGACTCTGAAAATTAAGTTTCCCGAAAAACTTAGAAATTTTCAGTTTTCAACTTTGACACATATTCACCCCCCTCTAGGTGATTCTGTTCTTAATAGGGCCAACAAGTGGTATCAGAGCGAAGGTCACTTCGCATATTTACTAAAGATCTAACAATCTAAGTGTAAGATCCTATCAGAATCAATAGAGATGGCTAGTAGACACCAGCCTGAGAATTCTTCTCACTTCATAGTTCTAGAAGGTTCTTCTACTACTAGACCTCCATTATTTAATGGCAACAACTACTCATACTGGAAGAAAATGATGATGTACTTCATCCAAGCTCAGAACATGAGTGCTTGGTATGTCATCACTAATGGTGATTTCATTCCCACCAGAATGGAACAAGGTTTAGGGAATGTTGTTATTCCTCAGAGAGAATACACAGATGACATTCTGAAAAAACTCCAAACTAATGCTTCAGCAATAAATATGTTGCATTGTGCACTTACAGCTACTGAATATAACAAAGTTTCTTCTTGTGAAACTGCACAGGATATTTGGAACAAGCTAGAAGTCACATATGAAGGAACTGGAAAAGTGAAGCAATCTAAAGTCAACCAACTCATGAGAGAATATGAGCTATTTGAAATGCTTGATAAAGAATCTATTTCAGATATGAACTCTAGATTCACCAAGATAGTCAATGACTTGAAGAGTTTAGGAAAGGATATTGAAGAATCTGATCGAGTGAAGAAGATTGTCAGAAGCTTACCAAGGTCTTGGCAAGCCAAGAAGACTGCTATTGAAGAAGTTCAGGATTTGAGCTATTACTTGTATGATGAGCTCATTGGGTCTCTAATTACCCATGAGATGTCATTAAAGAATCATGACCTAAGAGAAAGGTCAGAAGGAAAAAGAGTAGTCCTGAAAGCAGAATCTTCTGAAGAATCCTCTGAAGATGAGGAACTGGCTATGCTGACCAGGAAGTTCAAGAAGGCCTTTAGGAAAGGCAGAGGTGGAAACTACAAGAAGCCTTTCAGGAGCTTTGATAAGAAAACTCCTGATTCTGGTGAAAAGTTCAAGAGAGATCCAAACAAGCCAATTGTGTGCTATGGATGTCAGCAACCGGGGCACATTAAGCCTAACTGCCTGGAGCTGAAGAAAGATAAGAAGAAGTTCAAGAAAGCTATGCTGGCTGCCTGGTCAGACTCTGAGACCAGCAGTGATCCTGAAGAAAAGGAAGAGCAAGCTCAGATTTGTTTTATGGCTATTGATGAGCCAACCTCTGAAGATGTCACAGGAGAAACTTCCGCACCTCCTGAAGCTACTTATGATTCTGAGGTAAACATATCTTCTGAACAAAATATCTTTGATTCTCTTGAAGAACTCTATAGTATGTTCAAGTACCTGAAAAGGAAATTGGACAAGAGTGAGGCTGACAAGTTTCTTAGGTTTACTCAAGTTTATTCTGACATGAAAGTGTTAGAAGAAAAACTGTGTAAACAGTTCAGCACTTCTGCTGATGGCTCTAAAGTCAAAGGCAAGGAAAAGCTGCCTCTGGGAAGTGATAAACCCCAGAAGAAGAAGAAACCTGTCACTCCCTCTCTTCTGAAAGAGATAGCTTCTCCTCCTGATGTTGGTACCTCTGAGAGTGCTGGTATAGCCTCTGAAGATATTGGTCCTTCTCAGAAGAAAAAGAAATCTCCCAGGAAGCAAAGGG
Organism: Euphorbia peplus; assembly: GCA_028411795.1. NCBI lineage: Eukaryota > Viridiplantae > Streptophyta > Magnoliopsida > Malpighiales > Euphorbiaceae > Euphorbia > Euphorbia peplus. The sequence continues at coordinate 12,289,993 of CP110837.1, read as the reverse complement.
AAAGATCCAAGAACCCTCCCTTTTGCAAACTTTGCAAGAGTGATGGTCACTGGTTGAAGGATTGCAAGTACCATATTAAAAACCTCTTGCAATCTGAGATATCATTAAAACCTGCTGAAGAGAAATCTAACTCTGAAGGACCCAATAAGGATTGGGTACCTGTCACTAATTGATTGTGTTGCAGGTGGCTCTGAGTGCTCCATCAATGTCAAAGCTGTGGTACATTGACAGTGGGTGCTCAAGGCATATGACAGGTGATGAAAAAGCATTCATCACATTTGATCCTAAAAGAGGTGGAAAAGTCAGCTTTGGAGATGCTCAGAAAGGTAGGATACTTGGTTCTGGATCCATAGGAACTAATCCTCCGATCGAAGATGCCTCCCTAGTCAGAGGCCTGAAGTTCAATCTCCTGAGTGTTGCACAACTGTGTGATAAAGGTAGAGATGTTGTCTTCAGCTCCTCTGGATGTAAAATCTTGGACAGTAAGTCAAGGGAAGTTATTCTAACTGCTCCTAGAGTTGAAAATGTTTTCATGCTGAATCTTGATAATCTTTGCAAAAATATATGCTTGATGTCCAAAGAGGATACCTCCTGGCTCTGGCATAGGAGACTTGCTCATGTGAGCATGGATCTTCTGGCCAAAGTAGCTAGAAATCAATTGGTTGAGGGTCTGCCTGAAATTAGTTTTAAAAAGAACCATTTATGCAATGCTTGCCAATCTGGTAAACAATCCAGAAGCTCTTTTAAAACTAAGAAAGTCATTTCAACTAAAAGACCTTTGGAATTACTTCATATGGATCTTTTTGGCCCTGTTCAACCAATGAGCATGGGTGGAAAGAAGTATGCCTTTGTCATTGTAGATGACTATTCAAGATTCACTTGGGTCATCTTGTTGTCTAGCAAAGATGAGTCACTTGGATGTTTCTCAGTTCTGATAAAGAAACTTGAGAATGAAAGGAATGAAAAGGTTGTCCATATCAGAAGTGATAATGGTGGAGAATTCAAGAATTTTAGGTTTGAAGAATTCTGTGAAACCAAGGGAATTGATCATAACTTTTCTGCTCCCAGAACTCCTCAACAAAATGGGGTAGTTGAAAGGAAGAATAGAACTCTGGTTGAGATAGCCAGAACTATGATCAATGAAAAAAGGCTTCCTAAGTACTTTTGGGGAGAAGCTGTGAACACAGCTTGCTATGTTCTGAATAAAGTGCTAATCAGAAGCATTCTGAACAAGACCCCTTATGAACTCTGGAAAGGTCGAAAGCCTAAAATAGGTTATTTCAGAACCTTTGGTTGTAAGTGTTATGTTTTGAATACAAAAGAATATCTTTCAAAGTTTGATTCAAAGGCAGATGAGGCCATTTTTCTTGGTTACTCAACACATAGTAAAGCATATAGGGTTTTTAATAAGAGGACTCAAACTTTAGATGAATCTGTTCATGTACAGTTTGATGAGACTAACCCTGCAGATAGTAGAGCTCCTGATGAAGATGTAGTTCAAGCTCCTGAAGTTACATCTCCTGTCGAAGAAGAAGATGTTTCTCCCAGAGCTGCTGAAGTGGTTCCTCCTGTTGCTGAACAAGCTCAAGATGAGAATCCTACTCCAGAAGTCAACTTCCTTCCAGAAGATGCTCCTATATATGATTCAACAAATGATGAACAGGTTTCAGAAGACTCATTGGATGTACCAAGAGAAGTTAGAACTCATAGGAATCATTCCTTAGAGAACATTATTGACTCTGTTCATAATCCTGTCATGACCACAGCTCAGCTCAGAAGATACATGGGGAATGTGGCTTTTGTGTCACTTCTTGAACCCAAGGACTTCTATGAAGCTGCTGATGATGACTCCTGGTTAATGGCAATGCAAGAAGAACTTGACCAGTTCAAAAGGTCAGAAGTTTGGACTTTGGTTCCCAGACCTAACAACATAAAGGTTGTTGGAACTAGATGGGTTCTGAAGAACAAGCTTGATGAATTTGGAAATGTTGTGAGGAACAAGGCAAGACTTGTTGCTCAAGGTTACAGTCAGCAAGAAGGCATAGATTATGGTGAAACTTTTGCTCCTGTTGCAAGATTAGAAGCCATTAGAATCTTATGTGCTTTTGCATCATACAAAGGTTTTAAGCTCTTTAAAATGGATGTGAAAAGTGCATTCTTGAATGGTTATATTGATGAGGAAGTCTATGTTTCTCAACCTCCTGGTTTTGAAGATCCTAAGTTTCCTGATCATGTATTTAAGCTGAAGAAAGCATTGTATGGACTGAAACAAGCTCCCAGAGCTTGGTATGAGAGACTGACAAAGTTCCTTCTGTCTAAGGGATTTGTCAGAGGCTGTGTTGATACAACTCTGTTCACTCTGAAGAAGAACAAGGATATCCTTATAGCTCAGGTATATGTTGATGATATTATATTTGGTGCTACTAATGAATCTTTGTGCAGAGAGTTCAGTGACCACATGAAGGCTGAGTTTGAAATGTCTATGATGGGAGAATTAACCTTCTTCTTAGGACTTCAGATCAAGCAAAGTAATGATGGTGTGTTTATCAATCAAGCCAAGTACACTAGAGAAGTGCTGAAGAAATTTGGCATGATGGACTCTAATGCTGTTGATATTCCAATGGATGTCAGCAAAGACATTGATGATGAAGAGAAAGCTGGTAAACCTGTAGATATAAAAACCTACAGAGGTATGATTGGTTCTCTTTTATACCTAACCGCCAGCAGGCCAGATATACATTTTGCTGTGTGTTTTTGTGCTAGATATCAATCAAAGCCAAGAGAAATTCATGATGTTGCTGTCAAAAGAATTCTCAGATATCTTAAAGGCACACCAGAAGCCGGTATGTGGTATCCCTGTAGTTCTGATTTCACTCCTATAGGATACACAGACTCTGACTATGGTAGAGATAAATTGAAAAGGGTCAGCACTTCTGGTGGTTGTCATTTTCTGGGGGAGTGCCTAGTCTCCTGGCATAGCAAGAAGCAAACCTCTGTGGCTCTCTCAACTGCTGAAGCTGAGTATGTTGCTGCTGGAAGTTGTGTTTCTCAGATGCTCTGGATCAAGCAACAAATTGCTGACTATGGAATCATCCCTGGAACAATTACAATCTACTGTGATAACAAGAGTGCAATTGATCTTTCAAAGAATCCTATTCAGCACAGCAGGATGAAGCATGTTCATATTAGGCATCACTTTCTGAGAGATCATGTTCTGAAGAAGGATATTATCATTACTCATGTTCCCTCTGAAGAAAATCTTGCTGACATGTTTACTAAGCCTCTGGCTGGTAATTCCTTCAGCAACTTACGAGAAGGCATTGGTATGACTTATCCACTTCAATAACTTAGATTAATTATTTCTGTATGTCTTAAGTGATTAATCGTTTGAGATAATTAAGTTATAATTAATTCTAATCATGATTTGACACTTAAGCATGCGTTATCTACTGCATATTACGGCGTTGTTCTGTGGTTAACGGTTATCTGTTCCCTTTTAAACGGTGTGTATTTGCTTTTTGAATTGGAACGGTTTCTGTGTTTGGGTATAAATAAGGGTTTTCCATACTTAGAAGTTTTTACTCTCATTTTCTTTGACCATTAGAATTTCCATAGATTTTTCTGTGTTCTCTTCTCTCTAAAATCTTGACCTAATTTCTTATATCTTCAAAAATGGCTCAAGAAATCACTGTCACTCACATCTTCTCCACTGAATCACAAAAGAAGGTTAGCGAATCTAGGGTATTCACCTCTAGGTTCCTAGATGATGAAGTTAAATCGACTGAACCTATTTCTCACTGGCTTAGCGCTCAAAACTGGAATTCATTCGTTTCTCTCGATGAATTCATTTATCCTAAGTTAGTTACAGAATTCTATCAGAACCTTCATTTCTTTTCTAATGAGGAGGATGTTCTACATTCTGTAGTCGGGGAAGTTGAGATCGAAGTCAGCAGGGCTTCCATTTCTCAAGTGATAGGGATTGATGATGAAGGAATCATCATTGGTGATGATGGTTCAGCAGATGGTTTTACTGAAGCCAACTGGGTTAGGCCAGATCTGAATGCCAAGGAAACGTATGCCACCTGGTTGACTCAGCACCACAGGTGGGCACACTATTTGACTACAAATGTCTTTCTTCCGAAGGCTGGAGGAGTTAATGGGGTTTCCAACAGGGAAAGGGTTTTCATGTGGCATCTGGTCAACTAGAAGAAAATTAATTTACCTGCCATGCTGATAAGGCAGATGAAGAATGTAACGACCGTGAGGGCATTAGCATATGGCTCACTCCTGACGAGGTTGTTTGAGGCAGTCTCTGTTGTTGTTTCAGGAGAAGGTGTTACTAGTAGGAGTACGGTTCTGAAAATGCATACCTTCAGGAACCTGAGTTTTGGTGTGACTCCGAAGAAGATTGAGAAGGGCTCCTCTGTGAGTATTGCTCAGAAGGAAATTATGGAAGCTACTGTGCAGAAAGGAAAGGTTGCTGCCAAGAAGGGCAAGGGAAAGAAAGGATCAAGCAAGTTGGTCCTGACTGTTGAGAAGGTGGTTGTCTCAGAACCTCTTCCCACGATGGTTCAAACAACAATCAATGTTGAACCCTCTGGCAAGATTGTTGCTGAGAAGCCAAAGGATGTTCCTGAGAAGGAAGCTCAGGATGCTGAGGAAGCACGCCTTGCTGAGAAAGAGAAGGCTGCTGAAGCTGAAAAAGTTGCAAGAGTTGTGGCTCTTGCTGAAGAGAAAAGAAAGAAGAAGGAAGCTGAGGATCAGTTAGCTGCTGAGAGAGAAATTGCTGCAAAGGCTAAGGCCGATGCAAGACTTATAGCATGTGCTCCTGAACTTCAGGATGCGGAGTTCTCAAAGGAAGTTGAGGCTTCAGAAGAAGGAGAGAATCTTGAGAATATCTCTCTGTCCTCTCGGATAATTGAGAATATCTCTCTCTCTACCAGGATTGGGAAGAAGGCTGTTGCAAAACGAAGGTTGCTGAGGAAAAAGGACTTCGTTGTTGCCTCCAGTGCTGAATTAGAAGATCCTGTTACTCAGGAACCAGAAGATGCTGATAAAGACTTATCAGAGATGTCTGATGAAGAGAATGTTGATGCTCCTCTGATTGAAGAGCTGTCAGAAGAGAGTGAACCAGAAGATGAAGAGGTTCTTCAGAACGCAAAACAATTTGTTGAGAATGTTGATGATGAAAACTTCATTGACAACATTCTTCTGAATCAAGGAAGAAACCCTGGTGAAAGGGACGCCTCTGAAACACTGATCAGGATGGCTCACATCTTTGCTGAGCCCATCTCAATGTTTGATCCAAACTCTGACCAGGTCATCTCTTCTCCCACTCTTACTCCTCATCAATCTCCTTCACTCCCTTCTGTCACAGAAGTGAGTGGTTCCCAAACTTCCATTCCTCCTACAACTTCAACCTCTGAGGTTGTACCTCCTTCAATCATTCCTCCTTCTGGATCCTTTTCAGAAGTGAATTTAAACACTGCTCCCATTTTCACAGACTCTATATCCACATCCACTACCTCCTCTATTCCTTCCTCCTCTGTAAGTCCATCAATTGGATTTACTGCTCCATCTTTCTCACTACCATCTACTTTACCTTCCATTTCTCCTACCATTTCTTCCTCTACCACCAATGCCATCCCTTCCTCAAACACTCAAATTCCTCCTCTCTCAACTTCTGGACATACACCTCCCGTGTGTGATCCTTTAACTACCTCCTCCACTACTTCTTGTTTTGTTGGGTTGTCATCCAACTATGACTTCCTGCACAAACACATGAATCGGGATGATCTGGATACCAGGTTTGGTAGTTTTGGTTTCATGGGCAGAGCTTCTGGTATTTCCGAAGCTGGAGGTGCCCCCAGTGTTGAAGAGTTGAGAAGAATGAGTCAGAGTGGCTCTGATGAACTGCTGAATAGATTTGCTGGTATGGGGCAAAGGACCTCTGCTGCTGACATGTATGCTCAGGGCATTGTGCTGCAAGAATTGCATTCTTTGAAAGCTCAGAACCTGCAGCTCATGACTATGCTTCAAATGCAGGATCCTTCTGTTTACATACACAATCTTTCTACACTTCATCTAGCTACCTATGAAGAGCTGTACAAATTGAGAGAACTAGCTCTGACTCTTCCTTCTCTGGATAATATTGCTCTTGCTTCTTCTCAGAAGGTCAATGAGAATTTGGAGATATTGACAGAAGAAGTCAAGGAAGCAAACGAGCATTATGAGGCTCATGAGAAGATGCTCCCAAGTAAGATTGATGACCTGCAAAGTACTGCCAATCACATTCTGACAGAAGTGAAATCTTCTTCTCAAGGTTCATCATCTTCCGGGGCTGCTAAGATTGTATATGACATCACTCCCGATCTCAACAATCGACTCTCCAACATTGAGTCTGCTGTATCTGCTCAAAACGCACAGATTGCTGAGCTTACTGAACTTCTGAAGGTTATGCACACTCAAGCACGAGAACAAGAGAAGACTCTTCATAATTGTTATAGGTTTGTTCGAGGACAGACTTATATTCAGAATGAGCATCTTACTGCTGCTGTGTATGCTAACAATAGGTTGATCAAGCTCCTTCTGGAAGATGTTCAGAGACAGCGACCTATGTCTGGTCAGACCTTTGATCATATGAAGACCATTGATGATGACTTCAGAAGACGAATGGATCTGATCAATATTGTGAGACCAACCCCTCAGCAATATCAGACTGCACTGAATGTTCAACAAAAATTGAAATCTCAAGGTGCTCTGGGTGTTGCTCCTGGTTCTGGTCAAACGGGGGAGAAGTCTGGTCAGAAGAGATCAAGTGTTGCCGAAGGTTCTAGTGTTGTTCCTCCTCCTCAGAAGAAACCTAGGAACTTGTAATCTTTTAGGACTTATGCTTCTTAGCTAGGTTCTGGGTTGGGTAGTTTTTGTCTTAGGACTTTTTCTGCTCTTCTGATTATTTTGTTTCTTATGCTGTTTTCTGAATGAATTTATACACACCGAATCTTTCTTATACTCTCTTGCGTATCTGACTTCTTAATTTTTGCTTATGTTTCTTTTTGACTTAGTAAATTACACTTCATCAAATCTCACAACTTGATCTTAAGTCTTTCTTTAAGTTTATACAGATTGCTGAAGTTCACCATTTACACTAAAATGGGGGAGTTAATTTACTCAGAAGTTATGAAACATTTGCATCAGGAAGTCATTTTCTAAACCTCATGTTTTCTGTTACCTTCTGACCACGGTTTGTCCATAACCAAAATGGGGGAGAATGATGAACCCTAAGTGTTTTGATTATGTCCAAACGTTTCAGAAGATGATAACCTAATACTATCTTACATATAGTTTATTGTTGACTAATACTTTTGCTTTAGTCTATGTGTAAGTTTCTCAGCAGTTGCTGAATGAATCGTTTCTAGATTGCCTAAAGAACTCAGAAGATCAGTTGCTGAAGTCAGAGTTTCAACAATTAAGAAGCTGGATTCCTCCGCTCTGAAGCCGAAGTCTGCTACAGCTCTCCTCAGAAGTTCCTTGCAATCAGAAGTTTTGCCAATTGTGATCAGAAGTCTAGTCAACTAGAAATTAGCTTCTGAAAGCTAAAGTCACGGGTTCTGGATAGCATTTAATGCTATGACAAGTGCATTTAATGCAAGGCGCCAAAAGTTCAAAAAGCTGTTTTGGTGGAGCGCGCCTGTCTGTTTAAAAGAAACCAGAATTTCCATGTCTACCCTTTGTTGATCCAATTGAAGAATGATTCCAGTCAACCTCGTCTTTGATTTCAAATCACTTACCGGATTTAGTTAAAGAACAAGGATAACGGAATCAAAGTGTTTGAAGACCGTTTGAAGATTTGACAAATTAACGGCTACAACAACTGATGTCATCTCCTTTGAAGTTTCAAACTCACCAACGGTCATCTTCACTCACTATAAATAATAGCCAAGCTCCAAAGCATCAACACGCATGATCATCGAGCAAAATCTCAACGCACTGTTCTAACTAGAAAAACAGAGCAACACTTCCCATTCTCAATCTTTCTTAGCATAGTCTTAGTTAAAGTGAGAGAGTGAAGAAAAACAAGTTCATAATAGGAATCTTGTAAACTGAGATCGTTTGTGATCTTCAGTTAGATTTAAAGAGAGAAATCTAGTTGAGATTAGAGTTGGGTGAGAAATCCAGAAAACAGAGTTGTTGTTTGTTCTGGTGGAAATCCTTTAACTCTTTTTAGGCTAGTCAGAACTAAGTGAGAAATTAGCTTAAGTTCTGTTGATGTAAAGGAGCTTCTGAACTTGCCATAAAAGTTCTGAATAGTGGATTTATAAAATCTCTGTAGGTTGCGACCTCAGGGGACAAGACGTAGTCACATGACTTCTGTGGCGAACTTGGATAAATCGAATTGTTCAATCAGGATCTCCTGAACTTCTTTCTCCCTCTTATACTTGTTATTTTTGCCTCTGTGTACTTGTTCATATTTAGTGCTGAAACAGATTTTCTCTAAAGTATCATTGTCTTTGTTCAGAAGACTGTCCAGAAGTTCTCAAATCAAAACTTCTGTTGCTGAAAACAGTCTAACTGTGTTTGACTCTGAAAATTAAGTTTCCCGAAAAACTTAGAAATTTTCAGTTTTCAACTTTGACACCTATTCACCCCCCTCTAGGTGATTCTGTTCTTAATAGGGCCAACAACATTATTACTTATGTTTGCCCACTGGGCTGGAACTCATTTTGAGAAATTGTTACTATGTACCTGCGATGCGCATGAATATTATTTCAGTTTCTTGTTTGGATGATTTGGGATTTTCCTTTAATATTATGCATGGAACTTTTAGTATCTTATGTGGTAATGTTTTGTATGGAACAGGCGTTCTTCAGAACGGGTTGTATGTCTTAGATTTATCAAATCAATCTCATATATACAATGTAAATAAAAGGATTAAAATAAGTGATTATAATAATCCTACATATGTCTGGCATTGCCGTCTTGGGCACATAAACGAGAGACGTATCGCTGAGCTCCACTCAAGTGGAATTTTAGGATCTTTTGATCTGCAGGCTCTAGATACTTGTGAATCTTGTTTACGTGGCAAGATGACAAAAGCACCTTTCAAGAAGACTGGTGAAAGATCAACTGAGCTATTGGGGCTTATACATTCAGATGTATGTGGACCAATGAGCACACAAGCTAGACAAGGTTTTCAGTATTTCATTACTTTCACAGATGACTATAGCCGTTTCGGCTATGTGTATTTGATGAGACACAAATCTGAGACACTTCAAAATTTCAAGGATTTTAAGAATGAAGTTGAAAACCAGCTTGGTAAGAAGATTAAAGCACTCCTCCTGAGTGTGGGATAGTATCCCAACTTACTCCTCCTGGTACACTGCAATGGAATGGGGTTTCAGAGAGGAGAAACAGGACCTTGTTAGACATGGTCCGCTCAATGATGAGTCAGGCTAATCTCCCTATATCCTTTTGGGGATATGCTTTAGAGACTGCTGCTTACATTCTAAACAATACACCCAGCAAGGAAGTTAAGGGAACACCATACGAGCTATGGAAGGGCAGGAAACCCTGTGTGTCCTTTATGAAGATCTGGGGCTGTGATGCTCATGTCAAGAAATTGATTAGTAGCAAACTAGAGTCCAGAACTGTCAAATGCCAGTTTGTAGGTTACCCTAAGGAAACTAAGGGTTACTATTTCTACAATCCATTAGAGAACAAAGTTTTTGTTGCTCGAACAGGAGTCTTCTTGGAAAAGGATTTCATTTCCAAGAAAGACAGTGGGAGCAGTATTGAACTTGGAGAAGTTCAAGAACCGCAAACTCCTGCAGCAACTGCTGAGGAAGCTGAGACAATTGTTCCTGATGTTCAGGTTGATGAAAAGGTAGAACATATTGTACGGGAACCTAGAAGGTCTGGTAGGTCACGTCAAGGGACTGAGAGGTATGGATACCTAGTCACCCAAGACGAAGAGATCATGGTTGTGGAACAAGATGATCCAAAATCCTACAAGGAGGCTATTGAAGGACAGAAGTCCCATGTTGCATCACAGTGGTGCTCAATGCCTTGGTGGTCAGGTACCTCTCCTGACGAGCCTGATCCTCGAACATAGTTCTCAGATTGGTCATCATTTGACGGGCCCCCTGATCCATAAACTGCTTTTGTAACTCAGCAGTCATTGTACCAAGCATCACACATGCCACTTCTCTGTCATCCTTAATATGCTTTTCATAAGCTTGAGTGAGAGCAGCAGTGGCACGTGCAGCAGGAGCATCTGGAATGGGAGTAGTCAGTACATACTCCCTAGCCTCGTGCCTTAGGACGATTTGCACCGCCCTATTCCAATCTAGGAAGTTTGTCCCTGTCAGCTTCTCCTTCTCCAAAAGTGGTTTGAGAGGATTGTTAGTTGCCATCTCTTTTCTTAATCGAGTTTAAGTTTTAAGTAGATTCTGCAGAAAGAGAGAGAGAGAGAATTAGAATAAGGACTTTAATGTCAATAAACAAATTAATATCTGTTAAATTAATTTCTTTTGGTGATTATATTGACTTCGTTATACCAAGATCCACAATCCCATTAATAATTGATCAAGTTAGGGCTTGTATCTCATATTAGCGTATTTGGTAGAGCAACCTACTCAATTCTCCCTCCTAGAGAACTCTTGGTTTGATAGGTCTATTGACACTTTACCTATCCATGCTTAGGAACCCGCAACAAGCTTAATGATGTTCCTTCTTCGAGTAAAACCTACAATCTCAGTTAACCACACTCTCAAAAGAAAGTATCTTAACCCTCAACGGCCCACCAGTTACTACAATATATTCTACTAGGGCATGATATATAATGTAGCACCATCTGGGAGGAAGAGGTGAGGTTTAGGTAAAGCATTTATAAAATACCCGATATTTTGTTTTAACATATTACATTGGGTGATCGGCTTAACATGTGAAAAAGAATTGATCTGGTGATCAATAGCGATGCAACTTATTAGGTTTGTTTTATTTGTTCATTTACATATTATATAAGATATAATAATAAAAAAATAAAATAGACATCCTATGGGCTTTTCTAATACATCCTATTGGACTACCAATTGACAATATGAAATAAATCTTCAGACTTCGGGCTTCCTCCATGGGCTTGGGCTCATCAGGAACTATTATTCGGTTTCATCAGATTACATCAAAAATAAACCCTATACAAATATCTAAGTAAATGTAATGAAAAATAAACCCTATACAAATATCTAAGTAAATGCATGACTATGGTAATCCTAATTCACATTTTAATTAAATTAAGCCAACCCAATTTGATAAAATCGTTTCAGTTTTCTCAACCAGTAAATTAGCCCGTGAAGGCCCAATGATTAAATCATTGGGTTAGTTACATAAAAGTCAGAATTACTTGAAATAAATACAAACAGCTTATATTAACAAACTGATTCTATTTATATCAAACAAGCTTAAACCTATTCTAAAAATGTCAAGCAAACGATAACTGCAATTCCCAAGTTTAAAACCAATAACTGCAACTCCAAGCTGCTAAATAAACAAAAGACGACTTATTTGTTTCTCTAAAACCCATCCACTAGCATTTCTTCTTTTGAAAAATTCTTGTGATTTAACTTCATCCACGAATCCTTAGAGAAGAATATTATGTTGGCCCTATCAAGAACAGAATCACCTAGAGGGGGGTGAATAGGTGTCAAAGTTGAAAACTGAAAATTTCTAAGTTTTTAGGGAAACTTAATTTTCAGAGTCAAATTTCCTCAGAGTCAGAAGCAAGCTTACAGAAGTTACTTCTGAGGGAAATTCTGCCTAAACACAGTTAGACTGTTTTCAGCAACAGAAGTTCTGATTTGAGAACTTCTGGACAGTCTTCTGAACAAAGACAATGATATTTAGAGAAAATCTGTTTCAACACTAAATATAAGCAAGTACACAGAAGCAAAAGTAACAAGTATAAGAGGGAGAAAGAAGTTCAGGAGATCCTGATTGAACAATTCGATTTATCCAAGTTCGCCACAGAAGTCCTGTGACTACGTCTTGTCCCCTGAGGTCGCAGCCTACAGAGATTTTATAAATCCACTATTCAGAACTTTTCTGGCAAGTTCAGAAGCTCCTTTACATCAACAGAACTTAAGCTAATTTCCCACTTAGTTCTGACTAGCCTAAAAAGAGTTAAAGGATTTCCACCAGAACAACAACAACTCTGTTTTTTGGATTTCTCACCCAACCCTAATCTCAACTAGATTTCTCTCTTTAAATCTAACTGAATATCACAAACGATATCAGTTTAAAAGATTCCTATTATGAACTTGTTTTTCTTCACTCTCTCACTTGAACTTAAGCTATGCTAAGAAAGATTGAGAATGGAAAAGGATGCTCTGTTTTTCTTGTTCAAACAGTGCGTTGAGATTTTGCACGATTATCACGCGTACATGATGCATTGGAGCTTGGCTACTATTTATAGTGAATGAGGATGACCGCTGGGAAAATTTGAATCTTCAACAGAGATGACATCAGTTTTTGTAGCCGTTAATTTGTCAAGTCTTCAAACGGTCTTCAAACACTTTGATTCCGTTATCCTTGTTCTTTAACCAAATCCGGTAAGTGATTTGAAATTGAAGATAAGGTTGACTGGAAACATTCCTCAATAAGATCAACAAAGGGTAGACAAGGAAATTATGGTTTCACTTTGAGTAGACACGCGCGCTCCATCAAAACAGCGTTTTGCACTTTTGGCGCCTTGCATTAAATGCACTTGTCAGAGCAATAAATCCTTATCCAGAACCCGTGACTAAGCTTCTGATCAAATTGGTAGATGAACTTCTGATTGCAAAGGACCTCTGAGGAGAGCTTCAACAGACTTTAATAGCTTCAGAGCGGAGCATCCAGCTTCTGAAATAAAGGAACTCTGTCTTCAGCAATCGAGACTTCTGAGTACTTCAGGCAATCTAGAAATTCTTCATTCAGCACCTGCTGAGTAACTTACACATAGACTAAAAAAAATATTAGTCAACAATAAACTATATGTAAGAGAATCTTAAGTTTTCATCTTCTGAAACGTTTGGACATAATCAAAACACTTAGGGTTCATCATATTATGGCTATCTGATACAAGAAAATCACAATATAATTTCATTATAACCATGAAAATCATAAGCATTGGAGGAAATATTGCATTAGATAACCAACAAAATCACAAGAGATTCTTACCTTATCTTTTTGTAACCATGAAAATCTCAAAAATTGAAAGAGAAAGTTCCATTGTAACCATCTAAATCACGAGAATTTCATGTTCATGTTAAACTTCCCTATGGAAGATGCTGCAATTAATAAGAAGAATTTGGGATGCAATTCTTATGAGTCCGACCTCCAGCACACACTGAAATTCATATGACACCGTTGGTACGAGAAAAAGAAGAAGAATCGCCAATGGAGACTAAATATATAGAATTTGTGAAAAGAAGAAATGCTAGTGGATGGGCTCAGTGGAGAAATTTTGATATGCGAGAAAACCTTAGAGTTTGACGAAGAAGATAACTCATCTTCTCTCGAGTTAGTGTGAAGCTGAGTCTAACTTTGGATTTGATAATTATAGACTTGGATTTGGATTGATTTTGATCATCGGAGGACTTCATATAACTTCTCTATATCTATATCTCGAAGAACAAAAAAGTTGAAAGCCTAAAGCGTTTGATTATGGAGAAATTGAATGACGGTTTATTCGATGAGAAATCAGAAATAGATAAAAACATTTGAGGAAATCAAATCAGAAACCACTTCCAACTTAAACATGGACAGAGGAAAGAAATTTCGAAGAAGAGAAGGTACCATGAAAGTGGAAAATATTTACTTAATTATATTAGTAATACCATAACTGTTAAATGACAAAAGAAGGATAAAATTTTGGTTATTGATAATTTTACTAGTAGAAATTGGTTGCCTAATAAAAGATAGATAGTCAACTGCGTTAGTTGTAAATTTTGTATGAAAACTGATCTTTCGTGTAATTTCCTATAAATCATTGCTCCCACATTTAATGCCACCGGTGTCTCGATCCATTCAATTAATTTTATCATCATACCATATTCAATTTAATATCGTCGAAAATAAATCTAAGATATACAAATGCATGGCACGACATAAACTTTTCAATTAATTAATTTTAACCTAAGCTAATTAATTAATTAACTGTATTTGGGCCAAATTAATTTTTAATAAAAACAAGTTTTAATTCAAACGAAATAAAAATTAAATTGCCCCCAAATATACTGGACCCGACACGTTTCCCGCTCCGACCCGTGGCCCGAACCCAATTTTTCAAAAATTAGAGTTTCGGGGGCGTTCGGGGCGGGTTCGGGTCGCCCTGAACCCTAGGTGGCTGCTGCCTTGCACGCAGCAGTCCAGGGGACTGCTGCGCCTGGCCGGCCGCCGGTCGTCGGCCGCCGCCGGCCATGGCCAGCAGTCCCACAAGACTGCTGCCATGTGCAGCGGGGCTGTTGTTACAGCAGCCCCCTTTTGGTAGCGGGGACTGCTTTAACAGTGCTGCTGGCCGGCGGTCGGCCGCCGCCGCGGGGCCGGTGGCGAACCACCTCCCCGACCCGCCGAATCCAAAATCAAAATTATTATTTTTTTAAATAAAATTAAAACAGAAAATAAAATCAGCAATCACACGTCATCGGAAAAATCAAAACGATCGATCTAAACACATGCCGTATGATCCGATTAAAATCCTATATCAGGAAAAAATAGCAAAAACCTGATTAACTAAAAATAACATTAATCAACGATTCAACCAACGGCTCTGATGCCACTATTGGAGTCTGATCAACGATCAGAGTCGCGCAGCGGAAGCGAGAAAAAAGATATTAACATCATTGCTCAGACAACTTTTGATCTTTATCGTTGCCTCAATATTATTTAGATTATAATGGTGATTAAAACTACATTAGTCACTCACATGGAATCCCTCTGAGAGAGATGGACGAACCGCACGATCGGAGGTTCCGCCAAAATCACGTGCACGACACCTACAGTCAACAGGTACTCGAATCAGGCACGAAGAACAGACGACGAACAAACTCCGGGATCCCTTGTAGGGGTTCGGCCAAATGGGGAAGGGATTTAGGGTTTCTGAATTTTGTTTGGATCAAAAAGTCTAGGGTTTCAATCGATTAGGATTAATTTATAGTGTGTCGATTAATTACAGTTTCCAAACCTGTATTAATTTAATTAATCTGATTGTACCACAATAGAATACAATAGATTCAATTAACATCAATTAGGTTATAATTAATCACACACTAACCCCTAAAGAAAATCTAATTAATCAATCGCTTAATTAATTAACCCGATTTAAAAATTAATCCCTCCATACAATCAATTAACTTGTTCCAATCTGAACAATTAATCAATTAACATTATTAGTTATCAACTAATAATCAGTTCATCATAAATACATTACATGTATTAGTTCTCCGAGTACAAGTCTCAGTGTCTAGTGTGCACGATCCTGTGGGCCATAATCAATTAGCTTAATGACTGATAGAGAGTTGCCTAGACCATATAAGTCACCAATTAATTACAGTGTTAGTCCATCTCATACAGATAGATACCCTGTAGTATTCTATAATATCTCTTACCAAGCATATCGATATATCAAGTATGAGGCATGGTGGACGTCATCCTCTACAGCTTGAAATACTTCTCGATCCAGAATTAACTGAAGAACAGATAATTAACCAGCTTATCTGAGTGTGGCCACACATTTCTTAGCTCAACTCATCGAGTGGCCTAATAATATCATCTCACTAATGGAGTGAGTGGTAATTCCTTCACTTCAACTATCAGTATGAATCAGTTCACTGACTAGACCAATCATACCCGTATTTGGCGTCCTTTTACAGACCTGTTAGGCGTATGTCAAATCTAATCAGATTCCTCATTCAATACTATATTGAAACCAGGTCGACAGATAAATAGAGATCTACATTTATAGAAGGGCAATGACACTCCCACCATGTGCCTTCTAAAGCGGATCGACCAAGTCCCGTATGAGTCATACGTACCTACAAACATATCATGTACACGTGTACATATCCTGTTCGTAAAAGCTTTACGTTCTATTCATTCCCATGACTAGAACTAGCTTCTAGTTATTTATGATATACAATCAATGGATACTTCATACAGTGCATATAATACAAGATATATTAACAGAATGAATTAATGCCTTTTATTCGATAAAACAAATGTATTGTACAATCAACAAAAGTACAATACATAAAATAACAACTATGCCTAGAACCAGGGCACACCAACACGTAACTCGTTTAAATTTGGATTTTTCGGGCCGGATTATAGGGTGCCTCGGGGACTAGGAGTAAATTCTAACTCGTGTTTTTTGATGCGTCGGACAAAACTTTAACTCGTGTTATTTGGATGTCCCAATACCCCGACTAACACGTATAACAAATGATAGGTCTTTTAAATATTAGGTTTTTGGGCCGGATTCTAGGGTGCCTCGGGGACCGGGACTGAATTTTAATTCGTGTTTTTTGATGCGCCAGAATCTCGAGCTCAGATTTTGGATGTCGCAATAACCCGACTAACACGTATAACAAATGATGGGTCGTTTAAATATTAGGTTTTTCGGGCCGCATTCTTGGGTGCCTCGGGGACCGGGACTGAATTTTAACTCGTGTTTTTTGATGCGTCGGAATCTCGATTTCAGATTTTGGATGTCCCAATAACCCGACTAACATGTATAACAAATGATGGGTCGTTTAAATTTTGGATTTTACAGTCCGGATTCTAGGGTACCTCGGGAACCGGGACTAAATTTTACTCGTGTATTTTGATGCGTTGGACAAAACTTTAACTCGAGCTCAGTTTTTGGATGTCCCAATACCCCGACTAACACGTATAACAAATGATGGGTATTTTAAATTTTGGGTTTTTCGGGCCGGATTCTAAGGTGCCTCGGGGATCGGGACTGAGTTTTTACTCGTGTTTTTTGATGCGTCAAACAAAACTTTAACTCGAGCTCAGATTTTTGGATATCCCAATACCTGACTAAAACGTATAACAAATGATGGGTCGTTTAAATTTTGGGATTTTTGGGTCGGATTCTAGTGTGCCTCGGGGACCGGGACTGAAATTTTACTCGAGTTTTTTCATGCGTCGGACAAAACTTTAACTCGAGCTCGGATTTTGGATGTCCCAATACCCCGACTAACACGTATAACAAATGATGGGTCGTTTAAATTTTGGGTTTTTCGGGCTAGATTCTAGGGTGCCTCGAGGACCAGGACTGAATTTTAACTCGTGTTTTTTGAGGCGTCCGACAAACCTTTAACTCGAGCTAAGATTTTGGATGTCCTAATACCCCGATTAACAAGTATAACAAATGATGGGTCGTTTAAATTTTAGGTTTTTCGGGCTGGATTCTAAGCTGCGTAGGGGACCGGAACTGAATTTTAACTCGGGTGTTTTGATGCGTCGGACAAAACTTTAACTCGAGTTCAGAGTTTGGATGTCCCAATACCCCGACTAACACGTATAACAAATGATGGGTCATTTAAATTTTAGGATTTTCGGGCCGGATTCTAGTGTGCCTCGGGGACCAAGACTGAATTTTAACTCGTGTTTTTTGATGCGTCGGAATCTCGAGCTCAGATTTTGGATGTCGCGATAACCCGACTAACAAGTATAACAAATATAACAGATTTTGGATGTCCTAATACCCCGAATAATAAGTATAACAAATGATGGGTCGTTTAAATTTTGGATTTTTCGGGCCAGATTCTAAGGTGCCTCAGAGACCGGGAGTGAATTTTAACTCGTGTGTTTTGATGCGTCGGACAAAACTTTAACTCGAGCTCAGAGTTTGGATGTCCCAATACCCAGACTAACACATATAACAAATGATGGGTGATTTAAATTTTGGGTGTTTCGGGCTGAATTCTAGGGTGCCTCGGGGACCAGGACTGAATTTTAACTCGTGTTTTTTGATGCCTCGGAATCTCGAGCTCAAATTTTGGGTGTCGCGACAACCCGACTAACAAGTATAACAAATATAACAGACTTTGGATGTCCTCATACCCCGACTAACAAGTATAACAAATGATGGGTCGTTTAAATTTTGGGTTTTTTTCGGGCCGGATTCTAAGGTGCCTCGGGGATCGGGACTGAATTTTAACTCGTGTGTTTTGATGCGTCGGACAAAACTTTAAATCGAGCTCAGAGTTTGGATGTCCCAATTCTTAAACCAACACGTATAACAAATGATGGGTCATTTAAATTTTGGGTTTTTTCGGGCCGGATTCTAGGGTGCCTCGGGGACCAGGACTCAATTTTAACTCGTGTTTTTTGATGCGTCAGAATCTTGAGCTCAGATTTTGGATGTCGCGATAACCCAACTAACAAGTATAACAAATGATGCGTCCTTTAAATTTTGGGTTTTTCGGGCGGGATTCTAGGATGCCTCGGGGATCAGGACTGAATTTTAATTCGTGTTTTTTGATGCGCCAGAATCTCGAGCTCAGATTTTGGATGTCGCAATAACCCGACTAACACGTATAACAAATGATGGGTCATTTAAATTTTAGGTTTTTCGGGCCGGATTCTAGGGTCCCTCGGGGACCCGGACTGAATTTTAACTCGTGTTTTTTGATGCGTCGGAATCTCGAGCTCAGATTTTGGATGTCCCAATACCCCGACTAACACGTATAAGAATAGATGGGTCGTTTAAATTTTGGATTTTTCGGGCCGGATTCTAGGGTGCCTCGGGGACCGGGACTGAATTTTAACTCGTTTTTTTTTTATGCGTCGGAATCTCGAGCTCAGATTTTGGATGTCTCAGTAACCGGACTAACACGTATAACAAATGATGGGTCGATTAAATTTTGAGTTTGTTCGGCCGGATTCTAGTGTGTGTCTTGGGGATAGGGACTGAAATTTAACTCGTGTTTTTTGATGCGTTACAGAAAACACATTAACTCGAGCTCAGATTTTGGATGTCCCAATAACCCGACTAACACGTATGACAAATGAGGGGTCGTTTAAATTTTAGGGTTTTTCGGGCCGGATAATAGGGTGCCTTGGGGACCGGGACAAAATTTTAACTCGTGTTTTTTGGTGCGTCGGAATATCAAGCTCAGATTTTGGATGTCCCAATAACCTGACTAACACGTATAACAAATGATGTGTCGTTAAAATTTTGGGTTTTTTGGGCCATATTCTAGTGTGTGTCTTGGGGATAGGGACTGAAATTAACTCATGTTTTTTGATGCGTTACAGAAAACACATTAACTCGAGCTCAGATTTTGGATGTCCCAATAACCCGACTAACACGTATAACAAATGATGTGTCGTTAAAATTTTGGGTTTTTTGGGCCGGATTTTAGTGTGTCTCAGGGACCGGGACTGAAATTTAACTCGTGTTTTTTGATGCGTCGGAGGAAACACATTAACTCGACCTCAGATTTTTGATGTCCCAATACCCCGACTAACAAGTATAACAAATGACCGGTCGTTTAAATTTCTGATTTTTTGGGCCGGATACTAGGGTGCCTTGGGATCGGGACTGAATTTTAACTCGTGTTTTTTGATGCGGTGGTATCGCTAGCTCAGATTTTGGATGTCCCAATAACCCGACTAACATGTATAACAAATGTGGGTCTTTTAAATTTTTTGTTTTTCGGGCCAAATTCTAGGGTGCCTCGGGGACCGTCACTGAATTTTAACTTGTATTTTTTGATGCGTCGGAATCTAGAGCTCAGATTTTGGATGTCCCAATAACCCCACTAACACGTATAACAAATGATGGATCATTTAAATTTTGGGTTTTTCGGGCTGGATTCTAGGATTTCTCAGTGATCGACACTGAATTTTAACTCGTGTTTTTTGATGCGTCGGAATCTCGAGCTCAGATGTTGGATGTCCCAATAACCCGACTAACACGTATAATAAATGATGGGTCCTTTAAATTTTGGGTTTTTTGGGCCGGATTCTAGTGTGTGTCTCGGGGACCGGGACTGAAATTTAACTCGTGTTTTTTGATGCGTCGGAGAAAACACATTAACTCGAGCACAAATTTTTGATGTTCCAATACCCCGACTAACACGTATAACAAATGATGGGTAGTTTAAATTTTGGGTTTTTCGGGCTGGGATAATAGGGTGCCTTGGGGACCGGTACTGAATTTTAACTCGTGTTTTTTTATGCGGTGGAATCTTGAGCTCATATTTTGGATGTCCCAATAACCCGACTAACATGTTTAACAAATGATGGGTGTTTTAAATTTTGGGTTTTTCGGGCCGAATTCTAGGGTGCCTCGGGGACCGTGACAAAATTTTAACTCGTTTTTTTTTATGCCTTGGAATCTGGAGCTCAGATTTTGGATGTCGCAATAACCCGACTAAAACGTATAACAAATGATTGGTCATTTAGATTTTAGATTTTTCGGGCCGGATTCTAATATGTCTCTGGGACCAGTATTAAATTTTAACTCGTGTTTTTTGATGTGTCGGAATCCCGAGCTCAGATTTTGGATGTCCCAATAACCCGACTAACAAGTATTAAAAATGATGGGGCGTTTAAATTTTGGGTTTTTCGGGCCGGATTCTAGGGTGCCTCGGGGATCGGGACTGAATTTTAACTCGTGTTTTTTGATGCGTTGGAATCTCGAGCTCAGATTTTGGATTTCTCAGTAACCCGACTAACACGTATAACAAATGATGGGTCGTTTAAATTTTGAGTTTGTTCGGCCGGATTCTAGTGTGTGTCTTGGGGATAGGGACTGAAATTTAACTCGTGTTTTTTGATGCGTTACAGAAAACACATTTACTCGAGCTCAGATTTTGGTTGTCCCAATAACCCGACTAACACGTATAACAAATGATGGATCGTTTAAATTTTAGGGTTTTTCGGGCCGGATAATAGGGTGCCTTGGGGACCGGGACAAAATTTTAACTCGTGTTTTTTGATGCGGTGGAATCTCGATCTCAGATTTTGGATGTCCCAATAACCCGACTAACACGTATAACAAATTATGGGTCGTTAAAATTTAGGTTCGGGCCGGATAATAGGCTGCCTTGAGGACCGAGACTGAATTTGAAATCGTGTTTTTTGATGCGGTGGAATCTCGAACTCAGATTTTGGATGTCCCACTAACCCGACTAACACGTATAACAAATAATAAGTCATTTAAATTTTGGGTTTTTCGGGCCGGATTCTAGGATTTCTCAAGGACCGGTACTGAATTTTAACTCGTGTTTTTTGATGCGTCGGAATCTCGAGCTCAGATTTTGGATGTACCAATAACCCGACTAACATGTATTACAAATGATGGGTTGTTTAAATTATGGGTTTTTCGGCCGGATTCTAGGGTGCCTCGGGGACCGGGAATGAATTTTAACTCGTGCTTTTTGATGCGTTGGAATCTCGAGCTCAGATTTTGGATGTCCCAATACCCCGACTTACAGGTATAACAAATGATGGGTCGTTTAAATTTTGGGTTTTTCGGGCCGGATTCTAGGGTGGCTCGGGGACTGGGACTCAATTTTAACTCGTGTTTTTTGATGCGTTGGAATCTCGAGCTCAGATTTTGGATGTCCAATTAATCCGACTAACACGTCTAACAAATATTGGGTCGTTTAAATATTGGGGTTTTGGCCAGATTCTAGGGTGCCTCGGGGACTGGGACTGAATTTTAACTCGTGTTTTTTGATGCGTCGGAATCTCGAGCTAAGATTTTGGATGTCCCAATAACCCGACTAACACGTATAACAAATGATGGGTCGTTTAAATTTGGGGTTTGTTAGGCCGGATTCTAGTGTGTGTCTCGGGGACCGGGATTGAAATTTAACTCGTGTTTTTTGATGCGTCGGAGAAAACACATTAACTCGAGCTCAGATTTTGGATGTCCCAATACCTTGACTAACACGTATAATAAATGAAGGGTCGTTTAAATTTAGGGTTTTTCGGGCGGGATAATAGGGTGCTTTGTGGAACGGGACTGAATTTTAACTCGTGTATTTTGATGCGGTGGAATCTCGAGCTCAGATTTTGGATGTCCTAATAACCCAACTAACATGTATAACAAATGATGGGTCTTTTAAATTTTTTGTTTTTCGGGCAAGATTGTAGGGTGCCTCGGGGACCGTCACAGAATTTTAACTCGTGTTTTTTGATGCTTCGGAATATAGAGCTCAAATTTTGGATGTCCCAATAACCCGACTAACACATATAACAAATGATGGGTCATTTAAATTTTGGGTTTTTCTGGCCGGATTCTAGGATTTCTCAAGGACCGGTACTGAATTTTAACTCGTGTTTTTTGATGCTTCGCAATCTCGAGCTCAGATTTTGGATGTCCCAATAACCCGACTAACATGTATTACAAATGATGAGTCGTTTAAATTTTGGGTTTTTCTGGCCAGATTCTAGGGTGCCTCGGGGACCGTCACTAAATTTTAACTCGTATTTTTTGATGCGTCGGAATCTGGAGCTCAGATTTTGGATGTACCAATAACCCCACTAACACGTATAACAAATGATGGGTCATTTAAATTTTGGGTTTTTCGGGCTGGATTCTAGGATTTCTCAGGGATCAACACTGAATTTTAACTTGTGTTTTTTGATGCGTCGGAATCTCGAGCTCAGATGTTGGATGTCCCAATAACCCGACTAACACGTATATAAATGATGGGTCCTTTAAATTTTGGGTTTTTTGGGCCGGATTCTAGTGTGTGTCTCGGGGACCGGGACTGAAATTTAACTCGTGTTTTTTGATGCGTCGGAGAAAACACATTAACTCGAGCACAAATTTTTGATGTTCCAATACCCCGACTAACACGTATAACAAATGATGGGTAGTTTAAATTTTGGGTTTTTCGGGCTGGGATAATAGGGTGCCTTGGGGACCGGTACTGAATTTTAACTCGTGTTTTTTTATGCGGTGGAATCTTGAGCTCATATTTTGGATGTCCCAATAACCCGACTAACATGTTTAACAAATGATGGGTGTTTTAAATTTTGGGTTTTTCGGGCCGAATTCTAGGGTGCCTCGGGGACCGTGACTAAATTTTAACTCGTTTTTTTTGATGCGTTGGAATCTGGAGCTCAGATTTTTGATGTCGCAATAACCCGACTAAAACGTATAACAAATGATTGGTCATTTAAATTTTAGATTTTTCGGGCCGGATTCTAATATGTCTCTGGGACCAGTATTAAATTTTAACTCGTGTTTTTTGATGTGTCGGAATCCCGAGCTCAGATTTTGGATGTCCCAATAACCCGACTAACAAGTATTAAAAATAATGGGGCGTTTAAATTTTGGGTTTTTCGGGCCGGATTCTAGGGTGCCTCGGGGATAGGGACTGAATTTTAACTCGTGTTTTTTGATGCGTTGGAATCTCGAGCTCAGATTTTGGATTTCCCAATAACCTGACTAACACGTATAACAAATGATGGGTCGTTTAAATTTTGGGTTTCTGGGCCAGATTCTAGTGTGCCTCGGGGACCGAGACTGTTAGTTAACTCGTGTTTTTTGATGCGTCGGTGAAAACACATTAACTCGAGCTCAGATTTTGGATGTGGCAATAACCCGACTAATACGTATAACAAATGATGGGTTGTTTAAATATTGGGTATTTCGGGCCGGATACTAGGGTGCCTTGGGGACCAAGGTTGAATTTTAAATCGTGTTTTTTGATGCGGTGGAATCTCGATTTCAGATTTTGGATGTCCCAGTAATCGACTAACATGTATAAGAAATGATGGGTCTTTTAAATTTTGGGTTTTTCGGTCCGGATGATAGGGTGCCTCGGGGACCGTCACTGAATTTTAACTCGTGTTTTTTGATGCGTGGGAATCTGGAGCTCAAATTCTGTATGTCCCAATAACCCGACTAACACGTATAACTTATGATGGGTCATTTAAATTTTGGGTTTTTCGGGCCGGATTCATTTATGTCTTGGGGACCGATACTGAATTTTAACTCGTGTTTTTTGATGCGTCGGAGTCTCGTGCTCAGATTTTGGATGTCCCAATAACTCGACTAACATGTATTACAAATGATGGGTCGTTTAAATTTTGGGTTTTTCGGCCGGATTCCAGGGTGCCACGTGAACCGGGACTGAATTTTAACTCGCGTTTTTTGATGCGTCGGAATCTCTAGCTCAGATTTTGGATGTCCCAATAACCCGACTAATGCGTATAACAAATGATGGGTCGTTTAAATTTTAGGTTTTTCGGGCCGGATTTTAGGGTGCCTCGAGGACCCGGACTGAATTTTAACTCGTGTTTTTTGATGCGTCGGAATCTCGAGCTCAGATTTTGGATGTCCGAATACCCCGACTAACACGTATAAGAACAGATGGGTCGTTTAAATTTTGGATTTTTCGGGCCGGATTCTAGGGTGCCTCGGGGACCGGGACTGAATTTTAACTCGTTTTTTTTTTATGCGTCGGAATCTCGAGCTCAGATTTTGGATGTCTCAGTAACCCGACTATCACGTATAACAAATGATGGGTCATTTAAATTTTGAGTTTGTTCGGCCGGATTGTAGTGTGTGTCTTGGGGATAGGGACTGAAATTTAACTCGTGTTTTTTGATGCGTTACAGAAAACACATTAACTCGAGCTCAGATTTTGGATGTCCCAATAACCCGACTAACACGTATAACAAATGATGGATCGTTTAAATTTTAGGGTTTTTCGGGCCGGATAATAGGGTGCCTTGGGGACCGGGACAAAATTTTAACTCGTGTTTTTTGATGCGGTGAAATCTCGAGCTCAGATTTTGGATGTCCCAATAACCCGACTAACACGTATAACAAATGAAGCGTCGTTTAAATTTAGGTTCAGGCCGGATAATAGGCTGCCTTGAGGACCGAGACTGAATTTGAAATCGTGTTTTTTGATGCGGTGGAATCTCGAACTCAGATTTTGGATGTCCCACTAACCCGACTAACACGTATAACAAATAATAAGTCATTTAAATTTTGGGTTTTTCGGGCCGGATTCTAGGATTTCTCAAGGACCAGTACTGAATTTTAACTTGTGTTTTTTGATGCGTCGGAATCTCGAGCTCAGATTTTGGATGTACCAAGAACCCGACTAACATGTATTACAAATGATGGGTTGTTTAAATTATGGGTTTTTCGGCCCGATTCTAGGGTGCCTCGGGGACCAGGAATGAATTTTAACTCGTGCTTTTTGATGCGTTGGAATCTCGAGCTCAGATTTTGGATGTCCCAATACCCCGACTTACAGGTATAACAAATGATGGGTCGTTTAAATTTTGGGTTTTTTGGGCCGGATTCTAGGGTGGCTCGGGGACTGGGACTGAATTTTAACTCGTGTTTTTTGATGCGTTGGAATCTCGAGCTCAGATTTTGGATGTCCAATTAATCCGACTAACACGTATAACAAATATTGGGTCGTTTAAATAGTGGGGTTTTGGCCAGATTCTAGGGTGCCTCGGGGACTGGGACTGAATTTTAACTCGTGTTTTTTGATGCGTCGGAATCTCGAGCTAAGATTTTGGATGTCCCAATAACTCGACTAACACGTATAACAAATGATGGGTCGTTTAAATTTTGGGTTTGTTAGGCCGGATTCTAGTGTGTGTCTCGGGGACCGGGACTGAAATTTAACTCGTGTTTTTTGATGCGTCGGAGAAAACACATTAACTCGAGCTCAGATTTTGGATGTCCCAATACCTTGACTAACACGTATAATAAATGAAGGGTCGTTTAAATTTAGGGTTTTTCGGGCGGGATAATAGGGTGCTTTGTGGAACGGGACTGAATTTTAACTCGTGTATTTTGATGCGGTGGAATCTCGAGCTCAGATTTTGGATGTCCTAATAACCCAACTAACATGTATAACAAATGATGGGTCTTTTAAATTTTTTGTTTTTCGGGCAGGATTTTAGGGTGCCTCGGGGACCGTCACAGAATTTTAACTCGTGTTTTTTGATGCTTCGGAATCTAGAGCTCAAATTTTGGATGTCCCAATAACCCGACTAACACATATAACAAATGATGGGTCATTTAAATTTTGGGTTTTTCTGGCCGGATTCTAGGATTTCTCAAGGACCGGTACTGAATTTTAACTCGTGTTTTTTGATGCTTCGCAATCTCGAGCTCAGATTTTGGATGTCCCAATAACCCGACTAACATGTATTACAAATGATGAGTCGTTTAAATTTTGGGTTTTTCGGGCCGGATTCTAGGGTGCCTCGGGGATAGGGACTGAATTTTAACTCGTGTTTTTTGATGCGTTGGAATCTCAAGCTCAGATTTTGGATTTCCCAATAACCTGACTAACACGTATAACAAATGATGGGTCGTTTAAATTTTGGGTTTCTTAGGCCGGATTCTAGTGTGTGTCTCGGGGACCGGGACTGAAATTTAACTCGTGTTTTTTGATGCGTCGGAGAAAACACATTAACTCGAGCTCAGATTTTGGATGTCCCAATACCTTGACTAACACGTATAATAAATGAAGGGTCGTTTAAATTTAGGGTTTTTCGGGCGGGATAATAGGGTGCTTTGTGGAACGGGACTGAATTTTAACTCGTGTATTTTGATGCGGTGGAATCTCGAGCTCAGATTTTGGATGTCCTAATAACCCAACTAACATGTATAACAAATGATGGGTCTTTTAAATTTTTTGTTTTTCGGGCAGGATTTTAGGGTGCCTCGGGGACCGTCACAGAATTTTAACTCGTGTTTTTTGATGCTTCGGAATCTAGAGCTCAAATTTTGGATGTCCCAATAACCCGACTAACACATATAACAAATGATGGGTCATTTAAATTTTGGGTTTTTCTGGCCGGATTCTAGGATTTCTCAAGGACCGGTACTGAATTTTAACTCGTGTTTTTTGATGCTTCGCAATCTCGAGCTCAGATTTTGGATGTCCCAATAACCCGACTAACATGTATTACAAATGATGAGTCGTTTAAATTTTGGGTTTTTCTGGCCAGATTCTAGGGTGCCTCGGGGACCGTCACTAAATTTTAACTCGTATTTTTTGATGCGTCTGAATCTGGAGCTCAGATTTTGGATGTCCCAATAACCCCACTAACACGTATAACAAATGATGGGTCATTTAAATTTTGGGTTTTTCGGGCTGGATTCTAGGATTTCTCAGGGATCAACACTGAATTTTAACTTGTGTTTTTTGATGCGTCGGAATCTCGAGCTCAGATGTTGGATGTCCCAATAACCCGACTAACACGTATAATAAATGATGGGTCCTTTAAATTTTGGGTTTTTTGGGCCGGATTCTAGTGTGTGTCTCGGGGACCGGGACTGAAATTTAACTCGTGTTTTTTGATGCGTCGGAGAAAACACATTAACTCGAGCACAAATTATTGATGTTCCAATACCCCGACTAACACGTATAACAAATGATGGGTAGTTTAAATTTTGGGTTTTTCGGGCTGGGATAATAGGGTGCCTTGGGGACCGGTACTGAATTTTAACTCGTGTTTTTTTATGCGGTGGAATCTTGAGCTCATATTTTGGATGTCCCAATAACCCGACTAACATGTTTAACAAATGATGGGTGTTTTAAATTTTGGGTTTTTCGGGCCGAATTCTAGGGTGCCTCGGGGACCGTGACTAAATTTTAACTCGTTTTTTTTGATGCGTTGGAATCTGGAGCTCAGATTTTTGATGTCGCAATAACCCGACTAAAACGTATAACAAATGATTGGTCATTTAAATTTTAGATTTTTCGGGCCGGATTCTAATATGTCTCTGGGACCAGTATTAAATTTTAACTCGTGTTTTTTGATGTGTCGGAATCCCGAGCTCAGATTTTGGATGTCCCAATAACCCGACTAACGAGTATTAAAAATGATGGGGCGTTTAAATTTTGGGTTTTTCGGGCCGGATTCTAGGGTGCCTCGGGGATAGGGACTGAATTTTAACTCGTGTTTTTTGATGGGTTGGAATCTCGAGCTCAGATTTTGGATTTCCCAATAACCTGACTAACACGTATAACAAATGATGGGGCGTTTAAATTTTGGGTTTCTGGGCCAGATTCTAGTGTGCCTCGGGGACCGAGACTGTTAGTTAACTCGTGTTTTTTGATGCGTCGGTGAAAACACATTAACTCGAGCTCAGATTTTGGATGTGGCAATAACCCGACTAATACGTATAACAAATGATGGGTTGTTTAAATATTGGGTATTTCGGGTCGGATACTAGGGTGCCTTGGGGACCAAGGTTGAATTTCAAATCGTGTTTTTTGATGCGGTGGAATCTCGATTTCAGATTTTGGATGTCCCAGTAATCGACTAACATGTTTAAGAAATGATGGGTCTTTTAAATTTTGGGTTTTTCGGTCCGGATGATAGGGTGCCTCGGGGACCGTCACTGAATTTTAACTCGTGTTTTTTGATGCGTGGGAATCTGGAGCTCAAATTCTGTATGTCCCAATAACCCGAATAACACGTATAACTTATGATGGGTCATTTAAATTTTGGGTTTTTCGGGCCGGATTCATTTATGGCTTGGGGACCGATACTCAATTTTAACTCGTGTTTTTTGATGCGTCGAAGTCTCGTGCTCAGATTTTGGATGTCCCAATAACTCGACTAACATGTATTACAAATGATGGGTCGTTTAAATTTTGGGTTTTTCGGCCGGATTCCAGGGTGCCACGTGAACCGGAACTGAATTTTAACTCGCGTTTTTTGATGCGTCGGAATCTCTAGCTCAGATTTTGGATGTCCCAATAACCCGACTAACGCGTATAACAAATGATGGGTCGTTTAAATTTTAGGTTTTTCGGGCCGGATTTTAGGGTGCCTCGGGGACCCGGACTGAATTTTAACTCGTGTTTTTTGATGCGTCGGAATCTCGAGCTCAGATTTTGGATGTCCCAATACCCCGACTAACACGTATAAGAACAGATGGGTCGTTTAAATTT
Organism: Euphorbia peplus; assembly: GCA_028411795.1. Classification (NCBI taxonomy): domain Eukaryota; kingdom Viridiplantae; phylum Streptophyta; class Magnoliopsida; order Malpighiales; family Euphorbiaceae; genus Euphorbia; species Euphorbia peplus. The sequence continues at coordinate 12,261,038 of CP110837.1, read as the reverse complement.
TGGATTTTTCGGGCCGGATTCTAGGGTGCCTCGGGGACCGGGACTGAATTTTAACTCGTGTTTTTTGATGCGGTGGAATCTCGAGCTTAGATTTTGGATGTCCCAATAACCCGACTAACACGTATAACAAATGATGGGTCGTTTAAATTTAGGTTCGGGCCGGATAATAGGCTGCCTTGAGGACCGAGACTGAATTTGAAATCGTGTTTTTTGATGCGGTGGAATCTCGAACTCAGATTTTGGATGTCCCACTAACCCGACTAACACGTATAACAAATAATAAGTCATTTAAATTTTGGGTTTTTCGGGCCGGATTCTAGGATTTCTCAAGGACCGGTACTGAATTTTAACTCGTGTTTTTTGATGCGTCGGAATCTCGAGCTCAGATTTTGGATGTACCAATAACCCGACTAACATGTATTACAAATGATGGGTTGTTTAAATTATGGGTTTTTCGGCCGGATTCTAGGGTGCCTCGGGGACCGGGAATGAATTTTAACTCGTGCTTTTTGATGCGTTGGAATCTCGAGCTCAGATTTTGGATGTCCCAATACCCCGACTAACAGGTATAACAAATGATGGGTCGTTTAAATTTTGGGTTTTTCGGGCCGGATTCTACGCTGGCTCGGGGACCGGGACTGAATTTTAACTCGTGTTTTTTTATGCGTTGGAATCTCGAGCTCAGATTTTGGATGTCCCAATAATCCGACTAACACGTATAACCAATGTTGGGTCGTTTAAATATTGGGTTTTTGGCCGGATTCTAGAGTGCCTCAGGGACTGAGACTGAATTTTAACTCGTGTTTTTTGATGCGTCGGAATCTCGAGCTAAGATTTTGGATGTCCCAATAACCCGACTAACACGTATAACAAATGATGGGTCGTTTAAATTTTGGGTTTGTTAAGCCGGATTCTAGTGTGTGTCTCGAGGACCGGGACTGAAATTTAACTCGTGTTTTTTGATGCGTCGGAGAAAACACATTAACTCGAGCTCAGATTTTGGATGTCCCAATACCTCGACTAACACGTATAACAAATGAAGGGTCGTTTAAATTTAGGGTTTTTCGGGCGGGATAATAGGGTGCTTTGTGGACCGGGACTGAATTTTAACTCGTGTTTTTTGATGCGGTGGAATCTCGAGCTCAAATTTTGGATGTGCTAATAACCCAACTAACATGTATAACAAATGATGGGTCTTTTAAATTTTTTGTTTTTCGGGCAAGATTCTAGGGTGCCTCGGGGACCGTCACAGAATTTTAACTCGTGTTTTTTGATGCTTCGGAATCTAGAGCTCAAATTTTGGATGTCCCAATAACCCGACTAACACATATAGAAAATGATGGGTCATTTAAATTTTGGGTTTTTCTGGCCGGATTCTAGGATTTCTCAAGGACCGGTACTGAATTTTAACTCGTGTTTTTTGATGCTTCGCAATCTCGAGCTCAGATTTTGGATGTCCCAATAACCCGACTAACATGTATTACAAATGATGAGTCGTTTAAATTTTGGGTTTTTCGGGCCGGATTCTAGGGTGCCTTGGGGATAGGGACTGAATTTTAACTCGTGTTTTTTGATGCGTTGGAATCTCGAGCTCAGATTTTGGATTTCCCAATAACCTGACTAACACGTATAACAAATGATGGGTCGTTTAAATTTTGGGTTTCTGGGCCAGATTCTAGTGTGCCTCGGGGACCGAGACTGTTAGTTAACTCGTGTTTTTTGATGCGTCGGTGAAAACACATTAACTCGAGCTCAGATTTTGGATGTGGCAATAACCCGACTAATACGTATAACAAATGATGGGTTGTTTAAATATTGGGTATTTCGGGCCGGATACTAGGGTGCCTTGGGGACCAAGGTTGAATTTTAAATCGTGTTTTTTGATGCGGTGGAATCTCGATTTCAGATTTTGGATGTCCCAGTAATCGACTAACATGTATAAGAAATGATGGGTCTTTTAAATTTTGGGTTTTTCGGTCCGGATGATAGGGTGCCTCGGGGACCATCACTGAATTTTAACTCGTGTTTTTTGATGCGTGGGAATCTGGAGCTCAAATTCTGTATGTCCCAATAACCCGACTAACACGTATAACTTATGATGGGTCATTTAAATTTTGGGTTTTTCGGGCCGGATTCATTTATGTCTTGGGGACCGATACTGAATTTTAACTCGTGTTTTTTGATGCGTCGGAGTCTCGTGCTCAGATTTTGGATGTCCCAATAACTCGACTAACATGTATTACAAATGATGGGTCGTTTAAATTTTGGGTTTTTCGGCCGGATTCCAGGGTGCCACGTGAACCGGGACTGAATTTTAACTCGCGTTTTTTGATGCGTCGGAATCTCTAGCTCAGATTTTGGATGTCCCAATAACCCGACTAACGCGTATAACAAATGATGGGTCGTTTAAATTTTAGGTTTTTCGGGCCGGATTTTAGGGTGCCTCGGGGACCCGGACTGAATTTTAACTCGTGTTTTTTGATGCGTCGGAATCTCGAGCTCAGATTTTGGATGTCCGAATACCCCGACTAACACGTATAAGAACAGATGGGTCGTTTAAATTTTGGATTTTTCGGGCCGGATTCTAGGGTGCCTCGGGGACCGGGACTGAATTTTAACTCGTTTTTTTTTATGCGTCGGAATCTCGAGCTCAGATTTTGGATGTCTCAGTAACCCGACTATCACGTATAACAAATGATGGGTCGTTTAAATTTTGAGTTTGTTCGGCCGGATTGTAGTGTGTGTCTTGGGGATAGGGACTGAAATTTAACTCGTGTTTTTTGATGCGTTACAGAAAACACATTAACTCGAGCTCAGATTTTGGATGTCCCAATAACCCGACTAACACGTATAACAAATAATGGGTCGTTTAAATTTTAGGGTTTTTCGGGCCGGATAATAGGGTGCCTTGGGGACCGGGACAAAATTTTAACTCGTGTTTTTTGATGCGGTGAAATCTCGAGCTCAGATTTTGGATGTCCCAATAACCCGACTAACACGTATAACAAATGAAGAGTCGTTTAAATTTAGCTTCAGGCCGGATAATAGGCTGCCTTGAGGACCGAGACTGAATTTGAAATCGTGTTTTTTGATGCGGTGGAATCTCGAACTCAGATTTTGGATGTCCCACTAACCCGACTAACACGTATAACAAATAATAAGTCATTTAAATTTTGGGTTTTTCGGGCCGGATTCTAGGATTTCTCAAGGACCGGTACTGAATTTTAACTCGTGTTTTTTGATGCGTCGGAATCTCGAGCTCAGATTTTGGATGTACCAATAACCCGACTAACATGTATTACAAATGATGGGTTGTTTAAATTATGGGTTTTTCGGCCCGATTCTAGGGTGCCTCGGGGACCAGGAATGAATTTTAACTCGTGCTTTTTGATGCGTTGGAATCTCGAGCTCAGATTTTGGATGTCCCAATACCCCGACTTACAGGTATAACAAATGATGGGTCGTTTAAATTTTGGGTTTTTTGGGCCGGATTCTAGGGTGGCTCGGGGACTGGGACTGAATTTTAACTCGTGTTTTTTGATGCGTTGGAATCTCGAGCTCAGATTTTGGATGTCCAATTAATCCGACTAACACGTATAACAAATATTGGGTCGTTTAAATATTGGGGTTTTGGCCAGATTCTAGGGTGCCTCGGGGACTGGGACTGAATTTTAACTCGTGTTTTTTGATGCGTCGGAATCTCGAGCTAAGATTTTGGATGTCCCAATAACCCGACTAACACGTATAACAAATGATGGGTCGTTTAAATTTTGGGTTTGTTAGGCCGGATTCTAGTGTGTGTCTCGGGGACCGGGACTGAAATTTAACTCGTGTTTTTTGATGCGTCGGAGAAAACACATTAACTCGAGCTCAGATTTTGGATGTCCCAATACCTTGACTAACACGTATAATAAATGAAGGGTCGTTTAAATTTAGGGTTTTTCGGGCGGGATAATAGGGTGCTTTGTGGAACGGGACTGAATTTTAACTCGTGTATTTTGATGCGGTGGAATCTCGAGCTCAGATTTTGGATGTCCTAATAACCCAACTAACATGTATAACAAATGATGGGTCTTTTAAATTTTTTGTTTTTCGGGCAGGATTTTAGGGTGCCTCGGGGACCGTCACAGAATTTTAACTCGTGTTTTTTGATGCTTCGGAATCTAGAGCTCAAATTTTGGATGTCCCAATAACCCGACTAACACATATAACAAATGATGGGTCATTTAAATTTTGGGTTTTTCTGGCCGGATTCTAGGATTTCTCAAGGACCGGTACTGAATTTTAACTCGTGTTTTTTGATGCTTCGCAATCTCGAGCTCAGATTTTGGATGTCCCAATAACCCGAGTAACATGTATTACAAATGATGAGTCGTTTAAATTTTGGGTTTTTCTGGCCAGATTCTAGGGTGCCTCGGGGACCGTCACTAAATTTTAACTCGTATTTTTTGATGCGTCGGAATCTGGAGCTCAGATTTTGGATGTCCCAATAACCCCACTAACACGTATAACAAATGATGGGTCATTTAAATTTTGGGTTTTTCGGGCTGGATTCTAGGATTTCTCAGGGATCAACACTGAATTTTAACTTGTGTTTTTTGATGCGTCGGAATCTCGAGCTCAGATGTTGGATGTCCCAATAACCCGACTAACACGTATAATAAATGATGGGTCCTTTAAATTTTGGGTTTTTTGGGCCGGATTCTAGTGTGTGTCTCGGGGACCGGGACTGAAATTTAACTCGTGTTTTTTGATGCGTCGGAGAAAACACATTAACTCGAGCACAAATTTTTGATGTTCCAATACCCCGACTAACACGTATAACAAATGATGGGTAGTTTAAATTTTGGGTTTTTCGGGCTGGGATAATAGGGTGCCTTGGGGACCGGTACTGAATTTTAACTCGTGTTTTTTTATGCGGTGGAATCTTGAGCTCATATTTTGGATGTCCCAATAACCCGACTAACATGTTTAACAAATGATGGGTGTTTTAAATTTTGGGTTTTTCGGGCCGAATTCTAGGGTGCCTCGGGGACCGTGACTAAATTTTAACTCGTTTTTTTTGATGCATTGGAATCTGGAGCTCAGATTTTTGATGTCGCAATAACCCGACTAAAACGTATAACAAATGATTGGTCATTTAAATTTTAGATTTTTCGGGCCGGATTCTAATATGTCTCTGGGACCAGTATTAAATTTTAACTCGTGTTTTTTGATGTGTCGGAATCCCGAGCTCATATTTTCGATGTCCCAATAACCCGACTAACGAGTATTAAAAATGATGGGGCGTTTAAATTTTGGGTTTTTCGGGCCGGATTCTAGGGTGCCTCGGGGATAGGGACTGAATTTTAACTCGTGTTTTTTGATGGGTTGGAATCTCGAGCTCAGATTTTGGATTTCCCAATAACCTGACTAACACGTATAACAAATGATGGGGCGTTTAAATTTTGGGTTTCTGGGCCAGATTCTAGTGTGCCTCGGGGACCGAGACTGTTAGTTAACTCGTGTTTTTGGATGCGTCGGTGAAAACACATTAACTCGAGCTCAGATTTTGGATGTGGCAATAACCCGACTAATACGTATAACAAATGATGGGTTGTTTAAATATTGGGTATTTCGGGTCGGATACTAGGGTGCCTTGGGGACCAAGGTTGAATTTTAAATCGTGTTTTTTGATGCGGTGGAATCTCGATTTCAGATTTTGGATGTCCCAGTAATCGACTAACATGTATAAGAAATGATGGGTCTTTTAAATTTTGGGTTTTTCGGTCCGGATGATAGGGTGCCTCGGGGACCGTCACTGAATTTTAACTCGTGTTTTTTGATGCGTGGGAATCTGGAGCTCAAATTCTGTATGTCCCAATAACCCGAATAACACGTATAACTTATGATGGGTCATTTAAATTTTGGGTTTTTCGGGCCGGATTCATTTATGGCTTGGGGACCGATACTCAATTTTAACTCGTGTTTTTTGATGCGTCGAAGTCTCGTGCTCAGATTTTGGATGTCCCAATAACTCGACTAACATGTATTACAAATGATGGGTCGTTTAAATTTTGGGTTTTTCGGCCGGATTCCAGGGTGCCACGTGAACCGGAACTGAATTTTAACTCGCGTTTTTTGATGCGTCGGAATCTCTAGCTCAGATTTTGGATGTCCCAATAACCCGACTAACGCGTATAACAAATGATGGGTTGTTTAAATTTTAGGTTTTTCGGGCCGGATTTTAGGGTGCCTCGGGGACCCGGACTGAATTTTAACTCGTGTTTTTTGATGCGTCGGAATCTCGAGCTCAGATTTTGGATGTCCCAATACCCCGACTAACACGTATAAGAACAGATGGGTCGTTTAAATTTTGGATTTTTCGGGCCGGATTCTAGGGTGCCACGGGGACCGGGACTGAATTTTAACTCGTGTTTTTTGATGCGGTGGAATCTCGAGCTCAGATTTTGGATGTCCCAATAACCCAACTAACACGTATAACAAATGAAGGGTCGTTTAAATTTAGGTTCGGGCCGGATAATAGGCTGCCTTGAGGACCGAGACTGAATTTGAAATCGTGTTTTTTGATGCGGTGGAATCTCGAACTCAGATTTTGGATGTCCCACTAACCCGACTAACACGTATAACAAATAATAAGTCATTTAAATTTTGGGTTTTTCGGGCCGGATTCTAGGATTTCTCAAGGACCGGTACTGAATTTTAACTCGTGTTTTTTGATGCGTCGGAATCTCGAGCTCAGATTTTGGATGTACCAATAACCCGACTAACATGTATTACAAATGATGGGTTGTTTAAATTATGGGTTTTTCGGCCGGATTCTAGGGTGCCTCGGGGACTGGGAATGAATTTTAACTCGTGCTTTTTGATGCGTTGGAATCTCGAGCTCAGATTTTGGATGTCCCAATACCCCGACTAACAGGTATAACAAATGATGGGTCGTTTAAATTTTGGGTTTTTCGGGCCGGATTCTACGCTGGCTCGGGGACCGGGACTGAATTTTAACTCGTGTTTTTTTATGCGTTGGAATCTCGAGCTCAGATTTTGGATGTCCCAATAATCCCACTAACACGTATAACCAATGTTGGGTCGTTTAAATATTGGGTTTTTGGCCGGATTCTAGAGTGCCTCAGGGACTGAGACTGAATTTTAACTCGTGTTTTTTGATGCGTCGGAATCTCGAGCGAAGATTTTGGATGTCCCAATAACCCGACTAACACGTATAACAAATGATGGGTCGTTTAAATTTTGGGTTTGTTAAGCCGGATTCTAGTGTGTGTCTCGAGGACCGGGACTGAAATTTAACTCGTGTTTTTTGATGCGTCGGAGAAAACACATTAACTCGAGCTCAGATTTTGGATGTCCCAATACCTCGACTAACACGTATAACAAATGAAGGGTCGTTTAAATTTAGGGTTTTTCGGGCGGGATAATAGGGTGCTTTGTGGACCGGGACTGAATTTTAACTCGTGTTTTTTGATGCGGTGGAATCTCGAGCTCAAATTTTGGATGTGCTAATAACCCAACTAACATGTATAACAAATGATGGGTCTTTTAAATTTTTTGTTTTTCGGGCAAGATTCTAGGGTGCCTCGGGGACCGTCACAGAATTTTAACTCGTGTCTTTTGATGCTTCGGAATCTAGAGCTCAAATTTTGGATGTCCCAATAACCCGACTAACACATATAGAAAATGATGGGTCATTTAAATTTTGGGTTTTTCTGGCCGGATTCTAGGATTTCTCAAGGACCGGTACTGAATTTTAACTCGTGTTTTTTGATGCTTCGCAATCTCGAGCTCAGATTTTGGATGTCCCAATAACCCGACTAACATGTATTACAAATGATGAGTCGTTTAAATTTTGGGTTTTTCTGGCCGGATTCTAGGGTGCCTCGGGGACCGGGACTGAATTTTAACTCGTGTTTTTTGATGCGTCGGAATCTCGAGCTCAGATTTTTGATGTCCCAATAACCCGACTAAGACGTATAACAAATGATGGGTCGTTTAAATTTTAGGTTTTTCTGGCCGGATTCTAGGGTCCCTCAGGGACCGGGACTGAAGTTTAACTCGTGTTTCTTGATGCGTTGGAATCTCGAGCTCAGATTTTGGATGTTCTAATAACCCAACTAACATGTATAACAAATGATGCGTCGTTTAAATTATTGTTTGTTGGGCCGGATTCTAGTGTGTGTCTCGGGGACCGGGACTGAAATTTAATTTGTGTGTTTTGATGCGTCGGAGAAAACACATTAACTCGAGCTCAGATTTTGGAAGACCCAATACCCCGACAAACACATATAAGAAATGATGGGTCGTTTAAATTTTGGGTTTTTTGGGCTGGATACTAGGGTGCCTTGGGCACCGGGACTGAATTTTAACTCCTGTTTTTTGATGCGGTGGAATCTCGAGCTCAGATTTTGGATATCCCAATAACCCGACTAACATGTATAACAAATGATGGGTCTTTTAAATTTTGGGTTTTTTGGGCCGGATTCTAGGGTGCCTCGGGGACCGTGACTGAATTTTAACTCGTGTTTTTTGATGCGTCGGAATCTGCAGCTTAGATTTTGGATGTCCCAATAACCCGACTAACACGTATAACAAATGATGGGTCGTTTAAATTTTGGGTTTTTTGGCCCAGATTCTCGTGTGTGTCACGGGGACTGGGACTGAAATTTAACTCGTGTTTTTTGATGCGTCGGAGAAAACACATTAACTCGAGCTCAGATTTTGGATGTCCCAATAACCCGACTAACACGTATAACAAATGATGGGTCGTTTAAATTTTGGGTTTTTCGGGTTCGGATATTAGGGTGCCATGGGGACCGGTACTGAATTTTAACTCGCGTTTTTTGATGCGGTGGAATCTCGAGCTCAGATTTTGGATGTCCCAATAACCCGACTAACATGTATAACAAATGATGGGTCTTTTAAATTTTGGGTTTTTCGGGCCGAATTCTAGGGTGCCTCGGGGACCGTGACTGAATTTTAATTCGTGTTTTTTAATGCGTCGGAATCTCGGGGTCGAATTTTGGATGTCCCAATAACCCGACTAACAGGTATTACAAATGATGTGTCTTTTAAATTTTGGGTTTTTCGGGCCGGTTTCTAGGGTGCCTCGGGACCAGGACTAAATTTTAACTCGTGTTTTTTGATGCGTCGGAATCTCGAGCTCAGATTTTGGATTTCTTAATAACCCGACTAACAGGTATAACAAATGATGGGGGTGTTTAAATTTTGGGTTTTTTTGGTCAGATTGTAGTGTGCCTCGGGGACCGGGACTGCAATTTAACTCGTGTTTTTTGATCTGTCGGAGAAAACACATTAACTCGAGCTCAGATTTTGGATGTCCCAATACTCCGACTAACACGTATAACAAATGATGGGTCGTTAAAATATTAGGTTTTTCGGGCCGGATACTAGGGTGCCTTGGGAATCGTGACTGAATTTAAACTTGTGTTTTTTGATGCGTCGCGAGCTCAGATTTTGGATGTCCCCGTACCTCGAATAACACGTATAACAAATGATGGGTGGTTTAAATTTTGGATTTTTCGGGCGGGATTCTACGGTGCCTCGGGGACCGGGACTAAATTTCAACTCGTGTTTTTTGATGCGTTGGAATCTCAAGCTCATATTTTGGATGTCCCAATAACCCGACTAACACGTATAACAAATGATGGGTTGTTTAAATTTTAGGTTTTATTGGCCGGATTCTAGTGTGCCTCGGGAAACGGTACTGCAATTTAACTCGTGTTTTTTGATCCGTCGGAGAAAACAAATTAACTCGAGCTTAGATTTTGGATGTCCCAATACTCCTATTAACATGTATAACAAATGATTGGTCGTTTAAATATTGGGTTTTTCGGGCCGGATACTAGGGTGCCTTGGGGACCGTGACTGAATTTTAACTCGTGTTTTTTGATGCGTCGGAATCTCGAACTCAGATTTTGGATGTCCAATACCTTGACTAACACGTATAACAAATGATGGGTCCTTTAAATTTTGGATTTTTCAGGCCAGATTCTAGGGTGCCTTGGGGACCGGGACTAAATTTTAACTCGTGTTTTTTGATGCGTTGGAATCTCGAGCTCAGATTTTGGATGTCCCAATAACATGACTAACACGTATAACAAATGATGGTATCTCGAGCTCAGATTTTGGATGTCCCAATAACCCGACTAACACGTATAACAAATGATGGGTCGTTTAAATTTTGGGTTTTTCAGGTAAGATTCTAGGATGTCTCGGGGACCGGTAATGAATTTTAACTCGTGTTTTTTGATGCGTCGGAATTTCGAGCTCAGATTTTGGATGTCCCAATATCCCGACTAACATGTATTACAAATGATGGGTCGTTTAAGTTTTGGGTTTTTCGGCCGAATTTTAGGGTTCCTCGGGGATTGGGACTGAATTTTAACTCGTGTTTTTTGATGCGTCAGAATCTCGAGCTCAGATTTTGGATGTCCCAATAACCCGACTAACACGTATAACAAATGATCGGTCGTTTAAATTTTGGGTTTTTTGGGCCGGATTCTAGTGAGCCTCGGGGACAGGGACTCAAATTTAACTCGTGTTTTTTGATGCGTCGGAGAAAAAACATTAACTCGAGCTTAGATTTTGGATATCCAAATACCCCGACTAACACGTATAACAAATGATGGGTCGTTTAAATTTTGAGTTTTTCGGGCTGGATACGAAGGTGCCTTGGGGATCGGGACTGACTTTTTACTCGTGTTTTTTGATGCGGTGGAATCTCGAGCTCAGATTTTTGATGTCCCAATACCCCGACTAATATGTATAAAAAATGATGGGTCTTTTAAATTTTGGGTTTTTCGGGCCGGATTCTAGGGTGCCTCGGGGACTGGGACTGAATTTTAACTCGTGTTTTTTGATGCGTCGGAATCTCGAGCTCCGATTTTGGATTTCCCAATAACCCGACTAACACCTATAACAAATGATGGGTCGTTTAAATTTTGGGTTTTCAGGCCGGATTGTAGGATGTCTCGGGGACCGGTATTGAATTTTAACTCGTGTTTTTTGATGCGTCGGAATCTCGAGCTCAGATTTTGGATGTCCCAATAACCCGACTAACATGTATTACAAATGATGGGTTGTTTAAATTTTAGGTTTTTCGGCCGGATTATAGGGTGCCTCTAGGACCGTGACTGTAAGCACTGGTTTTCGAACCCGATGATGAAAGCAATCTAAGAGCTCCTCGTCGCTCCAGCTGCTCAAATAATCGATCACAAAATGATGTACGGTCACAAGTACTATTCACTAGGGACTGTACGGTCACAACACTGTTTGTTGAGACCGTACGGTCACAAAGCATCTGACCTTACGATCACTGCCACGTGGAAGATTGCAATCCAATCCTTATCTGCCACGTGGTTGGCGGTCCAATGAAAACGTGACACGTGTACTACATGCCAAACAAGTTTGGCCGGGTCTTACAAGGTCCGGCAGAGCCTTATGGGAAGCCCACCTCAGATCCAAATTTGGATCTGAGACGGGAAAACTAGTGACCGTAGGGTCACTAAATGGTGACCCTACGGTCACAAGCTACCCTATAAATACCCTCCGGATTTCTCATTCAATTCACCAACAAACACTCATTCTCCTCTCGCTCTAGCTCGTTCTAAAGCGATTCTTGACCCGATATAAGTTGCCTCTGATAAAGTTGCCTCTGTTTTTGCCTAAAGTTGCCTCTGATACAGAAAAGAGTTGCTAAAAGCCCGAGCTTGAGAGTATTTTCCCGAAATATTTCCAGAAAAGGTCCCCACGACCACCAAAAATATATTTCCCCTTATTGAAAGTTTCCAACCCAGGCATCACTCGCAGTCTCGCTAGAGCCGAGTAAGTCCTGTTCCTAGTTACCACTCCGGAGGACGCCCTACACAACTCCGGCCCCCAAGGTTCCTCCCTGAAAAGGTCTTCGTTCTTCAACGAGTATCAGTCCGCGAGCAATCATTGGCACGCAACGAGGGTAAGCTTCTGAGGGTTTTGTACCGTGTCACCCGGCGGTTTACTGTCCAAAGGTTTGCGCATTTAAGTATTTCTGTGTGATAACCCTAAATGTCAAGATAATAAACTGTTAGGCTGCATTAAAGATCCTCCGGGTCACTGGAATGTCGGAATAAATAAGTTGTATCCATGAACGTAAATAGAATCTCTGGTTTTCAAAACAATCGGTACAAACACCGGTTCGTACATTTTTTCGGTCGTCCGGGTGGCGACTCTAGTCAAAGAAGGCTAAAGCCGCTATGAGCGACCACTTACGCTCACAGTGGCGACTCTACTGGGGACCAAAGATATATTCTATTGTTATAAGTTAACTTCAAAGTATGATTTTCTTAAAGTTGATTTATTAATAGGAGGATGTAGATTTGGTTTTCACTTTTTCTAAAATCATTTCTTAAATTATTTTATAAAGAGTAAAAAATGGGATACAACTGAAGCATTCTGACAGTCTAGGGCTATGAACAGAGTTATTGCTTTCTCATACTGCATAAAGATAAATCCCGAATGGTCAACGTGTGTTATGGGTCGTGCTTACTGTCGTTTCCTTTAAGGGACGCATAGGTCGATCTGTAACACCACCTACAGCCTTGTACCGTCGACACGCTGCTCAAAACCCTTAAATGGGGAGGCGCTAGGTATATTTTGTTGTGAGAACCCTTTTGTACTATCAAATAAGACTGAAACCTCATATAGTCAGCCTAGATATCTCCCGTAGGAACTACCCCCAAACATCAATTAAAACACGTCTGTTGAGAGCGTTTTGACATTGAAAGGAAAGATGTCGCAAGAAACCCACCTAGGAAACAAACGTACCACGTGAAGATTGAGAGGGAGTGTCGCATACGCATGAATGTTTATACTAACTATTTCAATTGCTTACCTCTACTTGTAACACCCTCACTGGGATCACATTACGTGTCACATAACAACAATTCCACGTATACATTCAAGTCTCAGTCATTTTCATATAAAATAATGATCTCAAATTTCCATTGAAATCTTAATTTTAATCTCATATTTAATAAAAGAAATCACGTAGATAGTTAATATCATATAAATACACATCATTCTTTACATATCAAACTATATACATCATTTGTCATTTACAATACATATTTAAGTCATTAGTTTATACATGAAATATACAAAACAAAATACACTCAAAATGCTCCAAAATGCATAGGTGAGAACGAACTATCGCTGCCGGTGCGATCCTAACAAAAAGAACTCCACTATCCTGAAAAATGGTGGCAAGGGGTGAGCTGCCTACTCAATAAACATATAGCCATATATGTATACATATATAACGTGAAAGAATACAAGTAGAGTTATATCATCAATATCAATTTAATTGCATATAAATTATTACACAGTCACACGCACGATTCATTTATTATGCTCATCATTATTTAATCAATTAGGGCCCTGCTATACTGAAATGACATATGTAAAATGGTCCGTGGGCCCACTCTGTATTCCGTCTCACATATCGGAATACAATCACCTGTGGAGGAGTAAAACTCAACTCACGCAGTCCGCTACGGATATATCTCAACACTGTGCTTCCGGCTCCAAATTTCGGATAGCACTCTCAACAACCTGGACCACTTCACATATTCACTTAAGCATGCTGACATTCCTTTCTCATTAATCATTATCCAATTCACACATCAATCATACAGCTCAACATACTACATTTCAGCTCACGATGTCACCAATAGTTCTATCTCAACATTTCACAACCATCACAACATTTCACAAACCAACACATATCATATATAAAGTATTCACATCAGAATCAATCATGTTCTATACTCAACAAGTTCCAATCACATTACATTTATACACACATATAAGCACTATGCTTACCGTTCACTCGACGAGATCTATTCAACACGCTCGGGTGCTCTTTCACTTGCACCTTGTCCTCCTAATATCATATAACATCATACAATTAGACTCAATTAAACTATATGAAAATGTATGCTTATGCATGAAATATGATTCTCATAACTCACTAGCTTAACATTATAGACTAAACTTCATTCTTTGGTCTTAAGTGTTCATATGACCTATGTGCCTAGATTCTGTCATAACTCTCTCAATACTTACAAAAATACCCTGATTCTTGTTGCTACTGCAACTAGACATATATAACTTGAACATATCCAAAAATCACATTAATATCATCCCTGGATCATAAATGGCAAGCCAAACGATTGTGTTCTATTTCTGGCAAGAAAACAGACTAGTCAGCTTTCCATCGCACATGGTAATGTCAATGGTTCTCTCAAACCACACACTTTCTACACAAACACTTTGACTGGGACATACTTCCACATGTTATAAACAACTTTGTAAGAATATGGATTCCCTAAATATGAGCTTAAGAGCCTCAAATGACCATCACAAGATTGTTGACTCACATACAATTCCATTTCGAGGCAGTCATGTCCACAACAAGCTAACTTCTTCCACACAATGAATTAGAGACCCATATTTTACAGGAATCTAGCCAACATACAGGGGTAAATGGTTGCTTCTTCGTGTTTTTGCCAATTCGATCGCTATCAGGATGAACACGAGGCCATAAGGTGACTGAAGAGAACTGCCTACAATTCAGCCTATGACACCTTATGCATACCTTTCACTAAAACAACACATAACCAATTCAAACAACACCAAGCCACCACAAACATCACCATAACTCATTTATAATCAATCCCATCACTATACTTAGGGTTTTCAGAACTTCAAATCCATGGACACTATGCTAAAACAACTTACAAACCTTAACTTGATGCCTTTCCTTTGCTATGCTACCTATCTCCACTTGTTTGCCTTGGAAATGGTTGGAATTGAATGAGATTTCGTTTGGGGTTCTTAGGGTTTGAAAATGGAAGTTTAAGAGAGGTTTTTGGTTCAGATTTGTTGCTGAAACGAATTCAAGAGCTTGTATAAAGAAATGAGGTGGTTTTTGTTTTATAAGAAGTGACACCTCATGCTTAAGTGAGGTGCTTGCTTCCAAACTTCACAATCAATCCTCCATACTTCTAATTCAACCAATTAGGTCCAGGTTTCTTCAATTGATATGTGTACTAATTCAACACACTCTCACTAACCATTCATTACGGCTTAACACATCGCTAATCGCCTACTAATCGCACCTTAATCGTCGTTTGTGTGTAAAACTTGTTTGTAATTGAAATGAATCTGAATGTAGTCTTATGGAGAAGTGTAAATATATCTAACACATCTATAGGTTAGGGTTTAGGGATGTTACACTACTTGTACATATGTTAGATATAGTCTTAACCTAGGAAAAGTCCAGTCCCTATGACACTCCTTTGAAGTAAGGGGGCACCCTGTTACGCCAAACATTTTATCACACGAAGCACGACGTTATGCCGTCTGCTCCATTTCATAAAGGAAATCAATCTCGTGAGATAAAATTATGGCGTCACAAATATCGCCCCCTTAAGTCAAAACGGGTGCCATACGAAGCCGTAGGTCCTAGATTACGAAAGACGCTTTAATGATTTCATAAGACCATACCGGTGTAACAGTTTAACCTGTTGAACCAAACATACCTTGTCTTGTGCTCCTCCCGAAAAGGAGTTTAGGAACCCTCTTGAGTCTAAGGGCACACCGCCTCGTCAGTCCACACAGGTCAATATCGTGTTGAAAAAAAAATTAATAATAAATAAAAACACGCGACGAGGACGCACACGCAACTCCGGTCCCCGAGGTTCCTCCCAGAAAAGGTCTCCGTTCTTCAATGAGCATCAGTCCACGAGCAATCACTGGCACGCGACGAGGGTAAGCTTCTGAGGGTTTTGTACCGTGTCACCCGGCGGTTTACCGTACAAATATTTGCGCATTTATTTATTCCTATGTGATAACCATAAATATCAAGACAATAAGCTGTTAGGTTGCATTAAAGATCCTCATACTGCATAAAAGAAAAATCCCGAATGGTCAACGTGTGTTACAGGTCGTGCTTACTGTCGTTTCCTTTAAGGGACGCATAGGTCGATCTGTAACACCACCTACAGCCTTGTACCATCGACACGCTGCTCAAAACCCTTAAATGGGGAGGCGCTAGGTATATCTTGTTGTAGGAACCCCTTTGTACTATCAAACGAGACCGAAGCCTCATATAGTCAGCCTAGATATCTCCACTAGGAACTACCCTCAAAACACCATTTAAATTACGTCTGTTGAGAGCGTTTCTGATGTCGAAAGGAAAGATGTCAGAAGAAACCCACCTAGGACAGAGACGCACCTCGTGAAGAATGAGAGGGAGTGACGACTTTGTGTGTTGACAACTTGTTTGAATGATTGATCATGCATAAAAAGGCATATAGAAGGTCCGAACCCCGCCGTCCGAACATTTCTTTGATTAAAAAAGGTACTCTGTCGCAATCCCGCAAATAGCATTGTCATGAATGTCCATTCCGAATAAGGGAGAGGATCGCGAGGATTAAAATAGAGTGCGGTTTGAATGAAAGGAACGTTCAGACCCGTAAGAATTGGCTAAAAAGAGAAGCAAAGGAACGACCCATGGCCGAAATAAAATACGCCATGATGCGATCTTTCGTGTCTACACAAGCCAAAGGCCCTGTTCAAGAATGTTACCTCCATCATCACGCATTCATGAGGTAATATCCTTGAATGGAGCCTAACAAAATAAAACGGGAAAAGGACCAATAGGACCACGCATACATACACCTCACGGGCCAAGGGTAACAGGGACCTCATACCATCTTTCCCCGTACAGAGCGACCGTGGACGAGGGCAAACCGAAGGTTGGTTAGGGCAGATCCAATCACGGAGCCCGAAGACGTGTTAGTTGAAAGCGCGTCGGATTCAGAAGAAGACATGACAGAGCCGAATAACATCCCCGACGCTGCTACTGAGATCGCCAAAGCATTGGCAGCCATGCTCCAGTCCCCCGAGTACCAGATGATGATGGACTTGGCCATCGAGAAAGGATGCCAGAAGGTCCTGGCCAAACACTTGGAAAACGGAGAGAAGCCTGAGTCTGAATCAGGAGGATCTCATGGGATGGAGAAGCCGAAAGACCCAAATGACTCAGAAGGGAAGTTGGACTACATCATCGGGCACCTGGAAAGTAAGGCCGGAAGCGCCGCTACCCCAACTAGCAAAACATTGGCATCCTATCTGAGGCCCAATGGGCAAGGGCTTCCCCCGGGGTTTGTGATCCCAGCATTTATCCGGTTCAGCGGAAAAGGAGATCCCGCTGGGCACATCAAACACTTCGCCAACCTTATGAATCTATCTCCCTTAGACATGAAACAAGCAACTGGTTTGTTCGCCTTCTCACTCGAGGGCAATGCCTTGGAGTGGTACAATGGGTTGAAATTCAGCATCCAAGGGAATTGGGATGAACTAGTGGCTGCATTCACCAAACAATATGAAATCAACACCCTGCAAAAGTACACATGGTCAGACCTGGCGGCCCTCAAACAAAATGTAGGAGAAAGGTTTGATGCCTACTATGACAACAGGTGGTTGCCGGTGGCTGGAAAGCTGGCTGTTAAGCCTCCAGAGAGTGATTTGATAGAATGCCTGGCCAGCGAAGCATTACCCAGAGTCAGAGAAGTAATTCAATATCAGACTTTCAAGACGTTCGAGGACCTGTTCCAGACGGTCCGAAAAGTCGAAAGACAGATCATCAACCAAGTCCCCAGGGCCACATATGGAAGAGGGAGCAACGCGCGGGGCGGCGAACCAGAACAAACCCCCGGGGGGCGAGGGACCCAATCCATCGAATACCGAGGAACCCCTTCTGGAGTTAACGCAATCCACCTGAACATTAACCTCAAAAAGGTATTCGACCGCCTAGCTCATGAGGGGAAGATTACCCTTGTTAGGCCACCCATAATTATCAGACCTAGCGATAATCAGGAGAAGTTCTGTGACTATCATCAGGTCTTCTCACACCCTACCGTCAAGTGTGAAGCGTTTCATAGAGAAATCATGAGAATGATTGAAGAAGGAGAGATAGAAGCTCCTAAGGCCCCAAGCACCAAGAAGAACCCCCTACCAGACTACCGCGACGTTCCTCCACCACGGACCATGATGATTAGCTCGGGATTCATAGAAAAAGAAGTCCTGAAAAACGTCGATAGGATACCAAGGGCACATACCCCGATGGGCCATTTCTCCCCGTACCTTTCAGTCAACATGATGCACTCAGGGTGTACCCCGGCTCAGATTATGGCCTGTCTCGGAGGAAGAATCAGGAGATCTCCAGACGAGGCCAACAATTGGTGGTCAGACTCGTCAGATGACGAGCCGACAGAAGAACATGCCAGGACCACAATAAACCATGTCACCAGACCAGGGCGGGTGTTTCAACCCACGCCTAGGACACAAGAGTCAGAATCGATCACAAACGAGAGGGATGGAAGTGGCCAAGATTCCAACGAAAAGGGGATGGTGGCTAAACAACTGGTGAAGACCCCGATGCAAATGTCTGTATGGGAACTCCTGGTATCATCCAAGGAACACCGGGACGCGTTAGTTGAGAATCTCTCAGCCGTGCCTACAACAGCAACAATAACCCCAAACAAGCTATGTTGCATAGTGCAGGGAATGCGGGAACCCGCGGCCGAAATATCTTTCACAAAGGAAGATCTTCCCGCAGAAGGAGCAGCCCACAACAAAGCCTTATTCATACAAGTAGAGGTCAAGGGAAGGCCTCTGTCATGTGTCATGGTAGATGACGGGTCGGCCCTCAACATATGCCCCAAGAAAATGTTGGGACGACTCGGGCTGACAATGGAGGACATCAGGCCCACAGAGATGGTTATCCGGGCCTATGATGACTCAAAGAGAGAAGTGTTGGGCGTCTTCGAAACAGAAGTTGTAACAGGGCCCATCAGGTCAATGGTAGAGTTCGTAGTAATGGATATACCCGTCACTTTCGCCTTGCTACTCGGACGACAATGGTTCCACCCCTTGGGAGGAGTCCCATCCACCCTACACCAGAATATCAAGTTCCCGATAGGAGATAAAGTTGTCACCATCCCCGCTCATGATGACCTCATGGTAGCCATAATCACCTCGGACTTTCCTCCCCGAGGTGGGTTCCAAGAAGCCATGATATATGAGGAAGAAATGCCCGTATCCGTCGCAAACTCACTAAAAAAGATGCGCTTCATGCCAGGAATGGGCCTAGGGGTAAACCAACAAGGGCCGCCCACTTTCGATATCCCCTGCGAAGCTAAAAGAGGGGGAGAAGGGTTAGGATATTCTGCAAACAGGAGGAGACGAACCAATGGAATGATAATTGCCAACTCGCGTTTGATAAAATCAAGAAATGCCTGGCAAGCGCGCCCGTGCTGAAGCCACCTCGGCCTGGGACCCCCCTCACACTATATCTGGCGATGGAAGATGCGTCGATAGGGGCAATGCTAGTCCAGACACAAGATGACGGAGTAGAACATCCTATCTATTATCTCAGCAAGAAATTGCTCTAGTATGAATGTAAATATGACTTGCTAGAACGAACTTGTGTTGCTATGATCTGGATCACTCGGAAGCTGCGGCACTACTTTCAATCCTACGAAGTTCTAGTTGTCTCGAAGGTAGACCCTATGAAACACCTCGCCACAGCACCCACGCTAGTAGGTAAACTCGCTCGATGGGCATTGTTGTTATCCGAGTTCGACATCAAGTTTGTAAACTCGAAAGTAGTCAAAGGCAAGGCCGTCGCTGAATTTCTAGCCCGACAACCATTGCCCAAAGCCGAAGATGAACCTTGGCAATTTGAGTTCCCGGATGAGAACTTGGGGGTGATTACTATTCAAGGGTGGAGGATGCACTTCGACGGAGCCCAGAATAGGAACGGGGCGGGAGCAGGAGTGGTGCTAGTTTCGCCGACAGGACTGACTATACCACTAGCGAAGAGACTACAATTCAAGGCTACAAACAACGCGGTGGAGTATGAGGCTTGTCTCTTCGGAATAGAGGCATTAATAAGCCTGGGGGCGCGTGAAGTAGAAATCACTGGAGATTCGCTTCTAGTGCTATGTCACGCGACTGGAGAATGGGGGGTACGAGAAGAACGCTTGCGACCTTACGTCAAAAAGCTACGCGCGATGATTCGAAATTTTGACACGTGTACCTTCCACCACATACCACGAGAAGAAAATCAAATGGCTGATGCGTTAGCTACGCTAGCATCAAACTGGGAAGGAATGCAAGTGGCACCCATAAAGCCACTGGTTATGACATCATCCCACTTCCCAATCCACCTAGAAGAATAGGTACTTCACATCCACGACACAGAACCGTGGTACATGGACATCCAGCGATTTGTAGCAAGTGGCACATACCCGTCAGAGGCGACGAAAAGTGACAAGCTGGTCATCAGGAAGCTGGCATCTAAATGTCGAGAAGTAGGAGGGATATTATACCGACGATCCGCCAATGGTATGCTACTAAAATGCCTATCCGAGAGCGAGGCAAGGAAAACCATGGAAGAAATACACCAAGGGGTCTGTGGGCCACACATGAACGTGGAGTCCATGGCCAAGAAAATCACAAGGCAGGGGTTCTGGTGGCCGACCATGAGGGATGATTGCTATAAATTCACGAAAAGGTGTCTCCAATGTCAATTCCACGCCGATCACGTTCATGTAACGCCCACGGAGTTGCATAATTTAGCCACACCATGGCCGTTCGCCGCGTGGGGCATAGACATGATAGGTGAAATCAGACCCCCCGCGTCCAATGGTCATCGCTTCATCGTAGTAGCCATAGATTACTTCTCAAAGTGGGTGGAAGCTGAATCCTTCACGACGGTCACAGCACGTACCATGGCGAGATTCATAGAAAGGAATATCATATGTCGATACGGAATACCCCATCATGTGATCACCGACAACGGAGTACAATTCCAAGGAGCTACCCGGGAAATGCTGGCACGACACCAAATAGAACATCATCGTTCATCCCCGTACAGACCTCAGTCAAACGGGGCAGTCGAGGCCGCTAACAAGACAATCAAGCAGATGCTCACAAAGATTTCAGATAGGAGCAGAGATTGGGCGGAGAAGTTACCCTTTGCAATTTGGGGGTATCGAACGACTATCCGCACACCGACAGGAGCGACACCATATTCCTTGGTTTATGGAATGGACGCAGTATTACCAGTAGGAATAGAGATGCGATCTTTGCGGGTGGTCCTGGAGGAACACATTCCCGAAACAGAGTGGATAAGAGACAAGGTCGACCAACTAGACCTGGTGGACGAAAAGCGACTTAGGGCCCTGGATCAACTACAAATGTACCAACAGAGGTTGGAAAACACGTACAACAAGAAGGTAAGAACTGTGTCCCGACCTATAAAGGTAGGTGACCTAGTGCTCAAGCAATTGCGGCACTCGACCGTCGACCCTCGAGGAAAATTCCAACCAAAATGGGAAGGGCCATTCATCGTCAAAAGAATGTACTCGCGTGGAGGAGTCAAGCTAACTGACATGGAAGGAATAGAATTGGCAGAACCAATCAATATAGATAGGCTTCGATATTTCTATGTATGACTAGGAGAATGCAAACCCAGAAATTTGTTCCCAGGGAAAGGTCTTGGTTCATCCTCGGTTAGGACATGTTGTAAGACGAATGTTGTTTACGTTATTGATTTAGTAAAATGAAATAAGAATTCATCGTACCATCCCTTACGAGAAACATTTGAAAAGCAAGAAACAAAAAACCAATAACAAAGTGCATTAATCGTCATAACGAGAGTCACGAAAAGAAACCTTGGTCTCCTCATCCCTCTAAGGCACGCAGGGCCCATTGATAATATTTCCTCATCATTAGAATAGCTGACGAGCTGGTGGCTACTTCAAAGCATCAAGAGGTCACTCGGATGTTTCCACACTGTGAACGGTATAACGCCCTACGCATGAAGAAACACAAAACGAAAAGCAAACGCGCATACGCATACACACACGGACACGTATACATGCATACATGCATACATGCATATGTACATACACGCATATGTTTAGGTAAAAGGCCCACGAAAGAAATCAAAGCTAACCCCGGAGGACTACGAAAGGCATAAAAACGTATCCAACAGAAACAGTACACTGGGGCATCATCAGATCACTGGGATGCCGGGGCACCCTCAAGGTGTCAAAAACTAAGAACTCCACTGGGGAAGTACCAGAGTGGGGCACGACTTTGGTCAAGGAAGGATGCTGACGGGGACCCCCAGGTCAATTGGAAATCAGGAGCGAAAGAGAAAGGATATTGGGACACAATTGATCGACCTCAGGACGAAACCACCAACATTCATATAAGACTGGTAGGACAAAGTTTTTGACACTATCTGAAGGAGAAAAGTCGGAAATCAAGAATGAATCAGAGCTACAAGAGGTTACTAAAATGCTCGGGTCGTGCTCGAGGTACTATGGAGAAAAGCCACAAGAGGTCACTAAATCCTCGGGTCACGCCCGAGGCGTTATGAGAGGTTACTAAAGTTACCAAAAGTCCTCGAACCAAAAATTTGAGGCACCATCAAGAGTTACGGAAAATCCTGGTCGAGGTACTATGAAAGATTAATCAGGGCTACAAGAGGTTTCTAAGTCCTCGGGTCGTGCCCGAGGTATTATGGAGAAAAGCCACAAGAGGTCACTAAATCCTCGGGTCACGCCCGAGGCGTTATGGAAGGTTACTAAGAGGTTACCAAAAGTCCTCGAGTCATGCTCGAGGAGCTATTAAAGGTTACGGAAAATCCTCGTCGAGGTACACAGCATAAACAATTAGTCGGCCTTACAGAAAGATTATAGAAGATCGGAAGCCGTAGGCCAGAACTGCAGGTAAGTTTTCTAAAGTCACTTTCAAAACACTAGCACACACACAGGGAGTCTTATTTCGCTTCATTGAGACTGTCCAACAGGTCTTACACAACAATGTAATCACCTTAGACACTCCCAAAGAAGCGAGGGGCAAACTGTGAGCACTGGTTTTCAAACCCGATGATGAAAGCAAACTATGAGCTCCTCGTCGCGCCAGCTGCTCAAATACTGATGCTCGTCGGAGAACGGATCCTCTTTTCAGGACTATAACCTCTTCTGCCCGCTCCTCGTGACCATGAGTGTGACACTTTCATGCTTATGAGAAAATCCCCGATCACAAAAATGTATACGGTCACAAGCACTATTCATTAGGAACCGTACGGTCACAACACTGTTTGTTGAGACCGTACGGTCACAAGGCCTCTGACAGTACAGTCACTGCCACGTGGCAGATAGCAATCCAATCCTTATCTGCCACGTGGCTGCCGGTCCAATCACAGCGTGACACGTGCACTAAAATCCAAATGACTTCAGCCGGGTGTTGTGTGAAAGCCCGGCTCAGATCCAAATTTGGATCTGAGACGGGCGAAACAAGTGACCGTACGGTCACCAAATGGTGACCATATGGTCACAAGCTAACCTATAAATACCCCGCGGATTTCTCATTTAATCTACCAACAAACACTCATTCTCCTCTCTCTCTAGCTCGTTCTAAAGCGATTCTTGACCCGATATAAGTTGCCTCTGAAAAAGTTGCGTCCGAGTTGCCTAAAGTTGCCTCTGATACAGAAAAATAATCGCTAGAGTCCGAGCTTGAGAGTACTTTTCCCAAATATTCTCAGAAAAGGTCCTCCTGACCACCAAAAATATATTCCCCCCTTATCAAAAGTTCCCAATCTAGGCATCACTCGCAGTCTCGCTAGAGTTGATTAAGTCCTGTTCTTAGCCACCACTCCGGAGGAAGCACACGCAACTCCGGTCCCCGACACTCCTCCCAGAAAAGGTCTCCGTTCTTCAACGAGCATCAGTCCGCGACCAATCACTGACACGCGACGAGGGTAAGCTTCTAAGTGTTTTGTACCGTGTCACCCGGCGGTTTACCGTACAAATATTTGCGCATTTATTTATTCCTATGTGATAACCATAAATATCAAGACAATAAGCTGTTAGGTTGCATTAAAGATCCTCTGGGTTCTGGAATGTCGGAATTAATAAGTTGTATCCACGAACGTAAATAGAATCTCTGGTTTTCAAAACAATCGGTACAAACACCGGTTCGTACATTTTCCCGGTCGGCCGGGTGGCGACTCTAGTCAAAGAAGGCTAAAGCCGCTATGAGCGACCACTTTCGCTCACACTAGGTCCACTCGTGTCGAACAGTCATGTCGTTTGTAGGGTCTAACGGATCGACCAATGATGTCGCTCACTTTGTCATGAGAAATACGCCATCACGGCGTCTATTTCGGTTCGAGAAGAAACTTATTATATTTCACATGACAAAGTTCTACGACCCCAAAGGTCCATTCCTTAAACCAAATGAATGTCATCTTGAGAAAATGCTAAAACTTCATAAGACCTAAAAGGACATAACGTTATGATACCTGTCCATATGCATGAAATATGGCGTTACGCCGTCCGTTCCACATCGCAAGGAACACTTTAATTATTTCATGTAAAATGGGGGCTATACCATCACAACGATATGACCTGTTAGATCAAACATGCACTATCAGAGTTGTTGAAGCGAAACGGGACACGAGAATCATTACGCTTTGAAAAAGGCGCTTGAAATCCCATTGCATGTCGTAAATGTCGTCTGAACCAAGGTAGGGGCACACTGTCCCGTGAATCCCCGTGGTTCACTATTATGTTGTGTCTTCCAAACCAGTGTAGTGTAGGGTCGTCGCACAAACGTTCTCCACTCGAGAAATAAACGACGTGTCAATAATATCCTTTAGCATAGAGTCAGTCCGTATAGGACGTTCGTCGTCACTTATAGAGTCAAGAGCCCTGATTATTATCTACAATCATCAGTTTAGGGTCCAAAGTGTAAATCCATTTCATATACACGTCAAGCATTACCTGTACAGAATAGCGTACATCGTCAAACCACACATAGGATACACACGATAGGCTAAAATAGGAATTATGACACCGCCGTCATTTTACCTAAACGTGTCACACTCACACACGATGTCCAAAACATAAAAGAACGTATCCCATTACCCGCTAGGTTTGTCTCCTTCAGGTGTGTCTACCCTTAGAGTGTCATACGTTAGGCCACTTGTTTCGCATCATCCTACTTAATAGGGTCCACATGCATGCACATTGTCATCATCACGTGTCTTAGGCATACATACGCATCGGTGCCATAACGGAGAGAAATAGGAAAATGTCAATAAGGTAATCTCACAAGTATAATTCATCTGGATGTCATAGGCACACTTTAAGTTAGGTCACACACACAAGTGGTCCAAAACGTCAAAAACCCCACCTATACGGTAACGCCTTCTCTTTATCCAAAATTCCCAAATATTACCTGACCCAACCCGAAACCACAAAACCGCAACACACCTAAACCCAAGCCAACTTCCACCAAAGAGACCGTCAGACCAACAATGAAGAATCAGAGATAGGGATCAAGCCCTCAGACAAAGGGTTCGACGACCCAAGGAAGTTCTCCATGATATCCTCTCAAACTCCAATCCAAAAGACGAGCCACGCCTTGACACTTAGCCTACCTCGCAAATGAACCACTCCCCACATATTACCAAGCACCCCAAAATACCTCACTGTTGGAATCTGATCAACGATCAGAGACGCGCAGCGGAAGCGAGAAAAACGATATTAACATCATTGATCAGATTACTTTGATCTTTATCATTGCCTCAATGTTATTTACTTAATTAATGTGATTAATCCTACATTAGTCACTCACATGGAATCGCTCTGAGAGAGATGGACGAACCGCACGATCGGAGGTTCCGCCAAAATCACGTGCACGACACCTACAGTGAACAGGTACTCGCAAAAGGCCCAAAGAACGATGAACGGCGACTCCGGGATCACTCTAGGGAGTTCGGCCGAATCAGGGGAGGGATTTAGGGTTTCTGAATTTTGTCTGTGTCAGAAAGTCCGGGGTTTCAATCGATTAGGATTAATTTATAGTGTGTCGACTAATTACAGTTTTAGTACCTGATTGTACCACAATAGAATACAATAGATTCAATTAATCTGATTGTACCACAATAGAATACAATATATTCAATTAACATCAATTAGGTTATAATTAATCACACACTAACCCCTAAAGAAAAATCTAATTAATCAATCGCTTAATTAGTGAACCCGATTGAATATTTAATCCCTCCAAACAATCAATTAACTTGTTCCAATCAGAACAATTAATCAATTAACATTATCAGTTAACAACTAATAATAAGTTCATCACAAATACACTACATGTATTAGTTCTCCGAGTACACGTCTCAGTGTCTAGTGTGCACCATCCTGTGGGCTATAATCAATTAGCTCAACGACTGATAGAGAGTTGCCTAGACCATATCAGTCACCAATTGAGTACAGTGTTAGTCCATCTCATACAGATAGATACCCTGTAGTATTCTCTAATATCTCTTACCAAGCATATCGATATATCAAGTATGAGGCATGGTGGACGTCATCCTCCACAGCTTGAGATATTTCTCGATCTAGAGTTAACTGAAGAACAGATAAGTAACCAGCTTATCTGAGTATGATCACACATTTCTCAGTTCAACTCATCGAGTGGCCTAATGATATCATCTCACTTATGGAGTGAATGGTAATCCCTTCACTTCAACTATCAGTATGAATGAGTTCACTGACTAGACCAATCATACCCGTATTTGGCATCCTTTTACAGACCTGTTAGGCATATGTCAAATCTAATCAGATTCTTCATTGAATACTATATTGAAATTAGGTCGACAGATAAAAGAGATCTACATTTATAGAAGGGCAATGACACTTCCACCATGTGCCTTCTAAAGCGGATCGACCAAGTCCCGTATTGGTCATACGGACCTACAAACATATCATGTACACATGTACATATCCTGTTCGTAAAAGCTTTACATTCTATTCATTCCCATGAGTAGAACTAGCTTCTAGTTATTTATGATATACAATCAATGGATACTTCATACAGTACATATAATACAAGATATATTAAATGAATGAATTAATGCCTTTTATTCCATAAAACAATTGTATGGTACAATCAACAAAAGTACAATACAATAACAAATAACTATGCCTAGAACTAGGGCACACCAACAATCTCCCACTTGACCTAGGTCCAAGCAGCCATAGCCCTAATCCCTATAGATCTAGCATGAGCATTGTTCTTGCGTTCAGCAAGAGCCTTCGTCATCGGATCAGCAACATTGTTATCTGTATCAACTCTCTGTAGTCTTACATCACCTCTTTGGATAATCTCCCAGATAAGGTGAAACTTCCTGAGTACATGCTGATTCTTCTTCGTAGACTGGGGCTCCTTAGCTTGTATCATGGCCCCATTGTTGTCACAGAAAAGCACAATTGAACCTTGGATAGAAGGAACTACTCCAAGATCAGAAATGAATTTTATCATCCAGACCGCTTCCTTAGAAGCCTCAGAAGCAGCAATGTACTCAGGTTCTGCTGTAGAATCTGCAACAGTTGGCTGTTTAGTGGACTTCCAACTAATGGCACCGCCATTCAAGAGGAACACAAACCCAGATTGGGATTGTTGTTCGTCCTGATCAGTCTGGAATCCAAAGTCAGTGTAACTGGACACAACCAACTCATCATCGCCACCATAAACCAAGAAAAGATCTCTAGTATGTCTCAAGTACTTTAGAATTGCCTTGACTGCCTTCCAGTGGGCCTCGCCGAAGCAAGACTGGAATCGGCGAGTCATACTGATGGCAAAAGCAACATCAGGCCTGGTACATAGCATAGCGTACATAATCAACCCTATAGCAGAAGCATAAGGGTACTTAGAGACATTGCGTCTCTCCTTCTCAGTCTTAGGACTGTGCTCCTTCTTAGACAGCTTCAAAACATGTGCCATAGGGATGAATCCCTTCTTTGAGTTGGACATGTTGAACCTCTTAAGGATTTTGTCTATGTACTTTGCCTGAGAAAGCCCCAGCAGGCGTTTTGCCCTATCTCTGTGGATTCTGATCCCCAAGATAGTCTCAGCCTCCCCAAGGTCCTTCATTGCAAAACATTTGTTCAGCCACTGCTTTGTGGCTTGCAGCTCTGAAATGTTTCCTCCTATCAATAAAATGTCATCGACATAGAGCACTAGGAAAGTGTACGAGCTCCCACTATTGTTACGATACACACAGGGCTCATCGAGGTTCTGAATGAATCCAAATTCCTATATGGATTCATTGAACTTCTTGTTCCAAGACCTAGATGCTTGCTTAAGTCCATAGATGGACTTTTGAAGCTTGCATATTCGGTTAGGATATTCTGGATTTACAAAACCTTCAGGTTGAGCCATATAGACATCCTCCTCTAGCTCTCCATTCAAGAAAGCGGTCTTGACATCCATTTTCCATATCTCATAGTCGTACCATGCCGCTATAGCAAGTAATATCCTTATGGATTTAAGCATAGCTACTGGTGAGAAGGTTTCATCATAATCAATTCCATGAATTTACCTGAATCCTTTTGCCACCAGACGCCCCTTGAAGGTGTTGTCAGCTTTCAGCTTGAAAAGCCACATGCTCTCCACAACTTTGACTCCAAGGAAGGGATCAACCAACCGCCAGACCTCATTGTCATACATAGATTGCATTTTAGACTCCATGGCTCCACGCCATTTATCTGATTGTGGTCCTTCAATAGCCTCCTTGTAGGATTTTGGATCATCTTGTTCCACAACCATGATCTCTTCGTCTTGGGTGACCAGGTATCCATACCTCTCAGGCCCTTAACGTGACCTACCAGACCTTCTACGTTCCCGTACAATATGTTCTACCTGTTCATCAACCTGAACATCAGGAACAATTGTGTCAACTTCCTCAGCAGTTGCTGCAGGAGTTTGTGGCTCTTGAACTTCTCCAAGTTCAATACTGCTCCCACTGTCTTTCTTGCAAATGAAATCCTTTTCCAAAAAGACTCCAGTTCGAGCAACAAAAACTTTGTTCTCTAATGGATTGTAGCAATAGTAACCCTTAGTGTCCTTAGGGTAACCTACAAACTGGCATTTGACAGTTCTGGACTCTAGTTTTTCTACTAATCAATTTCTTGACATGAGCATCACATCCCCAGATCTTCCTAAAGGACACGCAGGGTTTCCTGCCCTTCCTTAGCTCGTATGGTGTTCCCTTAACTGCCTTGCTGGGTGTATTGTTTAGAATGTAAGCAGCAGTCTCTAAAGCATATCCCCAAAAGGATATAGGGAGATTAGCCTGACTCATCATTGAGCGCACCATGTCTAACAAGGTCCTGTTTCTCCTCTCTGAAACCCCATTCCATTGAGGTGTACCAGGAGGAATAAGTTGGGATACTATCCCACACTCACTCAAGAATTCATCAAACTCTTGGCTTAGATATTCACCCCCTCTATCAGACCGGAGTGCTTTAATCTTCTTACGAAGCTGCTTTTCAACTTCATTCTTAAAATCCTTGAACTTTTGAAGTGTCTCAGATTTGTGTCTCATCAAATACACATAGCCGAAACGGCTATAGTCATCTGTGAAGGTAATGAAATACTGAAAACCTTGTCTAGCTTGAGTGCTCATTGGTCCACATACATCTGAATGTATAAGCCCCAATAGCTCAGTTGATCTTTCACCAGTCTTCTTGAAAGGTGCTTTTGTCATCTTGCCACGTAAACAAGATTCACAAGTATCTAAAGCTTGCAGATCAAAAGATCCTAAAATTCCACTTGAGTGGAGCTCAGCGATACGTCTCTCGTTTATGTGCCTAAGACGGCAATGCCAAACATATGTAGGATTATTATAATCACTTATTTTAATCCTTTTATTTACATTGTATACATGAGACTGATTTGATAAATCTAAGACATACAACCCGTTCTGAAGAACGCCTGTTCCATACAAAATATTACCACATAAGATACTAAAAGTTCCATGCATAATATTAAAGGAAAATCTCAAATCATCCAAACAAGAAAATGAAATAATATTCCTGCGCATCGCAGGTACATAGTAACAATTTCTCAAAATGAGTTCCAGCCCAGTGGGCAAACATAAGTAATAATCTCCTACATCTAATGCCTGCACTCTGGCACCATTTCCGATGCGGAGATCCACATCACTCGAACTCAAGCTCCTCCTATTTCTCAGCCCCTGCACATTAGAACAAATGTGAGAACCACATCCTGTGTCTAAAAGCCAAGATGATGAAATAGTGAGATTAATCTCAACAATATAAATACCTGAAGATGAAGCAGCCTGCTTGTTCTTCACATTTCCCCTTAGCTTAGGACATGCACTCTTCCATTGCCCCTTTTCACCACACTTGTGGCATAGGTCTAATGGGTGAGGCTTGAAGGCTTTCTTCTTGCCTTTACCAGCGGGCTTCCTACCCTTGTTATTGAACGTCTTCTTGTTCTTAGGCCCATTAGCTTTGCCACCACTCACCACATTCACCTCCACCTTCCTACCCTTAGTCATAGTCTGCTCAGCCTGTTTTAGCAGGCCATGCAACTCCATGACTGTTCTATCCTGACCCTGCATATTGGAGTTCAGGATAAACGAGTCGAAGGAAGGAGGGAGTGAACTGAGGATCATGTCCACTGCAGTGGTCTCAAGCACAACAAAGTTGAGACCTGCCAACCTGTCAATGTAGCCCTTCATCTTTAGCACATGAGCACTAACAGAAGTCCCAGGTTGCATCACAGTGGTGCTCAATGCCTTGGTGGTCAGGTACCTCTCCTGACGAGCCTGGTTTTGGAACATAGTTCTAAGATTGGTCATCATTTGACGGGCCCCCTGATCCATGAACTGCTTCTATAACTCAGCAGTCATTGTACCAAGCATCACACATGCCACTTCTCTGTCATCCGTAATATGCTTTTCATAAGCATGGATAACTGCAGCAGTGGCACGTGCAGCAGGAGCTGCTGGAATAGGAGTTGTCAGCACATACTCCCTAGCCTCGTGCCTTAGGACGATTTGCACCGCCCTAGCCCAATCTAGGAAGTTTGACCCCGTCAACTTCTCCTTTTCCAACAGTGGTTTGAGAGGATTGTTAGTTGCCATCTCTTTTCTTAACCAAGTTTAATGTCAATAAGGACTGTTAGATAGGATTGTTAGATTATGCAGAAAGAGCGAGAGAATTAGAATAAGGACTTTAATGTCAATAAGCAAATTAATATCTGTTAAATTAATCTCTTTTGGTGATTATATTGACTTCGTTATACCAAGATCCACAATCCCATTAATAATTGATCAAGCTAGGGCTTGTATCTCAGATTAGCGTATTTGGTAGAGCAACCTACTCAATTCTCCCACCTAGAGAACTCTTGGTTTGATAGGTCTATTGACACTTTACATATTCATGCTTAGGAACCCGCAACAAGCTTAATGATGTTCCTTCTTCGAGTAAAACCTACAATCTCTGTTAACCACACTCTCAAAAGAAAGTATCTTAACCCTCAACGGCCCACCAGTTACTACAATATATTTTGCTAGGGCATGATATATAGTGTAGCACCACCTGGGAGGAAGATGTGAGGTTTAGGTAAAGCATTTATAAAATACCCGATATTTTGTTTTAACGGATTACATTGGGTGATCGGCTTAACATGTGAAATAGAATAAATCTAAGATATACAAATGCATGGCACGACAATATGAAATACCCGATATTTTGTTTTAACATATATAGCGATGCAACTTATTATATTCGTTTTAATAGTCCATTTTACATATTATATAAGATATAATAAAACAATAATAGACATCCTATGGGCTTTTCTAATACATCTTATTGGACTATCAATTGACAATATGAAATAAATCTTCAGACTTCGGGCTTCCTTCATGGGCTGGGCTCATCAGGAACTATTCTTCGGTTTCATCAGATTACATCAAAAATAAAACCTATACAAAAATTCTAAGTAAATGTAATGACAAAATCAAAATCTAAAATTACATTCCATACTTCAATTAAAAGCCCATAAGATTCTATAACAAGTTGCTGCAAAAAAACATTAGACGACATAAAATAAATGCATGACTATGGTAATCCTAATTCACATTTTAATTAAATTAAGCCAACCCAATTTGATAAAATCGTTTCAGTTTTCTCAACTAGTAAATTAGCCCGTGAAGGCCCAATGATTAATTCATTGCTCCCACTGAACTTTGGGAATTACTCAATCGAAAACTAAACACATTTAATGCCACCGGTGTCTCGATCCATTAAATTAATTTTATCATCATACCATATTCAATTTAATATCGTTGAAAAATAAATCTAAGATATACAAATGCATGGCACGACATAAACATTTGTTTAATTAATTTTAACCTAAGCTAATAATTAATTAATTGTATTTGGGCCAAATTAATTTTTAATAAAAACAAGTTTTAATTCAAAACGAAATAAAAATTAAATTGCCCGCAAAAGTACCGAACCCGACCCGTGCCCCGAGACCAATTTTAAAAAATTAGGGTTTTGGTGGGGCCCGTTCGGGGAGGGTTCGGGTCGCCCCGAACCCTAGGCGGACTTCCTCGGGCAGGCAGCAGCCCCCCGCCGCCAGTTGCAGCAGTCCCAAAAGGGACTGCTTCAACCTGGCCGGCGGCCGCCCCTCGTATTACCACTGCAAATGCACCACTCCCCACGTATTACCAAACACCCCAAAATACCTCACTGTTGGAATCTGATCAACGATCAGAGACGCGCAGCGGTAGCGAGAAAAACGATATTAACATCATTGATCAGAGACTCCGGGATCAGAGACGCGCAGCGGAAGCGAGAAAAACGATATTACCACGATATTAACAAGTACTCGCAAAAGCCCGAAGAACGATGAACGGTGACTCCGGGATCACTCTAGGGAGTTCGGCCGAATCGGGGGAGGAATTTAGGGTTTCTGAATTTTGTCTGTGTCAGAAAGTCCGGGGTTTCAATCGATTAGGATTAATTTATAGTGTGTCGACTAATTACAGTTTTAGTACCTGCATTAATTTAATTAATCTGATTGTACCACAATAGAATACAATAGATTCAATTAACATCAATTAGGTTATAATTAATCACACACTAACCCCTAAAGAAAATCTAATTAATCAATCGCTTAATTAATTAACCCGATTGAATAATTAATCCCTCTAAACAATTAATTAACTTGTTCCATTTAGAACAATTAATCAATTAACATTATCAGTTAACAACTAATAATAAGTTCATCACAATACACTACATGTATTAGTTCTCCGAGTACAAGTCTCAGTGTCTAGTGTGAACGATCCTGTGGGCCATAATCAATTAGCTCAACGACTGATAGAGAGTTGCCTAGACCATATCAGTCACCAATTGATTACAGTGTTAGTCCATCTCATACAGATAGATACCCTGTAGTATTCTCTAATATCTCTTACCAAGCATATCGATATATCAAGTATGAGGCATGGTGGACGTCATCCTCCACAGCTTGAGATTTTTCTCGATCTAGAATTAACTGAAGAACAGATAAGTAACCAACTTATCTGAGTGTGGCCACACATTTCTCAGTTCAACTCATCGAGTGGCCTAATGATATCATCTCACTTATGGAGTGAGTGGTAATCCCTTCACTTCAACTATCAGTATGAATGAGTTCACTGACTAGACCAATCATACCCGTATTTGGCATCCTTTTACAGACCTGTTAGGCGTATGTCAAATCTAATCAGATTCTTCATTCAATACTATATTGAGATCAGGTCGACAGATAAAAGAGATCTACATTTATAGAAGGGCAATGATACTTCCACCATGTGCCTTCTTAAGCGGATCAACCAAGTCCCTTATTGGTCATATGTACCTACAAACATATCCTGTACACGTGTACATATCCTGTTCGTAAAAGCTTTACATTCTATTCATTCCCATGAGTAGAACTAGCTTCTGGTTATTTATGTTATACAATCAATGAATACTTCATACAGTACATATAATACAAGATATATTAACTGAATGAATTAATACCTTTTATTCCATAAAACAATTGTATGGTACAATCAACAAAAGTACAATACAATAACAAATAACTATGCCTGAAACTAGGGCACACCAACAACACCAAACTTCGCCAAACTACCCCGCCATACACCACCCTCCATCTCACTCCAGTTAACCACCTCCTAATGATCTACTTGAGAGCAAACAAAAGACCTTATTCGAACCAAAAGTCGATTAATACCTAGTGGCTTGAAACACTGAGAATACACCCCTAAGAGGATTCATGAAGGACTCTAGGTCACAAGCGTCGCATCAAGAACATCCCTACAGACGAAGAACGGAGCGACATCATCAAACATCGACTAGGCACTATCCCACTTATCCTATCCACGTATTTATAGACCTGTGCTTGGGTAGAAAAAGCGTTTAGCTCACTCGTGTCTACATTCATTTGCATCTTTCAAATAGACATTAGGAAGATATAGGCATAATTAGAGCATGTGTGTCTAGTATGAATATGCCCTCGACTGTAAGAGACAGAACCACAACCAGACGAGTGGCCTCGACCAGGACGTACTTTGCAAGAAAGAGAAGACATAGGGAGAAGGAATTACTCGATCAATGCAGAAGCACATCTTCTTCAGAGCCCTAAAAAAGAAGAGACCTCACTCTGAGGAACTAGGACAGTGCACGAAAATTAAAATGGAGCGTACAAGTACTCAAGGTGTCTCATTTAAGATGAACCAAGGTCCGTCAGCCTTCAAAACTAGACCCATGAAGCCCTCATAATCCCCTTTCTGCACTCTACATGCCCATGGACAAAAGGGGAAACAAAAGGAGAAGTGAAACCACCCCTCGGAGGAACCCATAGCTCGAAGATAGATCACATCCATAAAACCTCGAAGAGAGCGACGACATTTCCATATCAAGGCTTCATGCAAAAGACAGAGCGGATGATATCCCAAAGATAGGAAGACATTTTACAAAGGCGTACTCTATGCAGAAGGTTGTGACGGGATCCACACCAAGGAGAACAATGGAGACACTAGGATTTCATCATAAGAATCACTTGTACGCTTCTGAGAACAAGATGGTGGCACTAGGACACAGAAGAATCCTCACTACAAGGGGCAGGTCATCATCACGGAAAGAGAAAGGATGATTACCAGGACTAGTTGATCATAAGTGCACATTCATACTAGACCTGCATGAACCATTTATGCCTATGTTAACTAGTCTAGATGCTTATGTTAGTGAGTCTAAATGCCTGTTTCAAGAGTCTATCAGCTACACGTATTCCAGAACAAAGAAATCAAGAACTTATACAATAGCATATGTACACTCCATTCCAAACACTAGCCGACTCCCACAGGATTTGAGAAAACAGAAAAGACCCGCTAGATCGAAAAATCTCAAGAATAGATCTAGGTAACATTCAGAAAACCTGCTAGGTTGAAAACTCGAGAGGGCGACCTAGGCAACAATAAAGGCAGCTCGCTAAGTTGACAACCCGTAGGGTCATCTTAGGCAACAGTTAGAGCGATAAAACACCTCACCCTAGGGGCAATCACGAAAATATCAACGGAAGTTGCATTCTTGATCTATCCCTGACAACCTAGAATCTACACAAACTCCTGATGGTCTCTCACACCCTATCCTCATCACAGAACCTCCACAACCCTCGCTTCCATCACCCAACCTTAAATCATGGCACCTTTTACGAAATTTACCCTACAAAGCCTCACCTCCACCATCCGTACCCAAACCCTTTCTCTCCTCACAAAACTATCCTAACATCCCTGAAACACCTCGCCTCCTTCATCTAACCCAAAACCTTCGCTCACATCCTCCAAAGGAAAAACCATGAACCTACCCTCATGAAACCACCTCACATATAACCAAAACCTCAGGGTCACCCACTGACATGGGACGTATTTTATTTAGAGCCAAGAGTCGTTTTAGGTCACCCAGTCACGTGTCCACACACTCACTCATACATACCACGTGTCCTAGGTCGTCCAACTAAGAATCCACAAAAATAATACTACACGTGTCACAAGATGAGGTAGCCCCCTAGTCTGCACACAATCATATGTCCACATGTCTAGCTACACGCACACATTAGACACTTAGGTCATCTAGCCGAAAACCATGAAAGATGTATCACATGAATAGGACATCCCTTTGTGCACACACACATTGAGTCACACACACTTTGGGTGTTAGGTCGTGGTAAGTTGTCATGAGTCCACCTAATAGGGCACCCCATCACTTACACTATAGACACACACATGCACACCATATGTTTTATGTAATTTAGCTAGAGTCCATATCACATGAGTTCATGTAGTGAAAGCATCCCTTATCATGTGTATGTACGTCTTGTCGCATGCATTCTGTGTTATCCAATTCATAGGTGTAAACCTGCATGCATCCATAAAATAGGGTATCTCCCTTGATCACTTATAATCATGCAACATGGCTAGTCATCATAAAAATGTTTATTTCCCATTGGTCATCTCACCCCGAGAAAGGATGCATGTCTTTGTTTGCGTAGGATCCTCATAGGAGTCATAAAAATAAATGAAAGCGTAGGAACCTACCAGACGGCCACAAAAAGAAGATATCTGACTCCCGGGGCCCCCGCTCCAAAGGAAACCCACGACGCTTCTGACTTGCCCAAGAAGAGTTATCATGCTAGCATTACTCGACCAACAGAATACTGGGGCATCGCCCAACTGGCGGTAGGCTGGGGCACTACTCGGTTCCCAGATAAGTCAGGATTAACCCCGAAGGACTACAAAGGACGTAGGGGCACATCCAACGACCGCAGAAACAGTACATTGGGGCATTATCAGACCACTGGCACACTAGGGCACCCCCGGAATTTATCAAGAGTGTCAGGAACTAAGAACTTCACCGGGGCAACACCGGAATGAGGCATGACTGTGGTCAAGGAAAAATGCTGCCTGGGACCCCAGATCAACTGAAAATCAAGAGCGGAAGAGAAAAGATATTGGGACACAGTTGATCGACCTCAGGATGGAAACCGCCAGCCTTCAGATAAGACTGGTAGGACAAAGTGTTCAACATTATCTGAAGAAAGTGGGACGGAGAGCTGAATTGAAGAGACCACCAAATCCTCGGGTCACGCTCGAGGTACTAAGGAGGTTACTAAATCCTCGGGTAATGCTTGAGGTATTATAAGAGGTTACTAAATCCTCGGGTCAGGCTCGAGGTACTAAGGAGGTTACTAAATCCTCGGGTCATGCCCGAGGTACTATGAAAAGTTATAGAAGAGCTACGAAAGGTTACTAAAATCCTCGGGTCATGCCCGAGGTACTTTGAAAGGATATCAAGAGGTACGAGAGGTTACTGAATCCTCGGGTTTCCGAGGTACTATGAAAGGTTATTCAGAGCTACAAGAGGTTACTAAATCCCCGGGTCGTGCCCGAGGTACTATGAAGAGTTATTAAGAGCTATGAAAGGTTACTAAATCTTCGGGTCACGGAAAATCCTCGTCGAGGTACTAGTGAAGACAGTTAGTCGGCCTTACAATGAGATTATAGAAGACACGATGCCGTAAGCCAGAACTGCAGGTAAGTTCTCTAAACTCACTTTCGAAAAACACAAGCACGCACGCAGTATGTCTTGTTTCACTTCATTGAGACTGTCCGGTGGGTCTTACAACACAATGTAATCACCTTAGGCACTCCCAAAGAAGCGAGGGGCAAACTGTAAGCACTGGTTTTCGAACCCGATGATGAAAGCAATCTAAGAGCTCCTCGTCACGCCAGCTGCTCAAATACTGGTACTCGTCGGAGAACGGATCATCTTTTCAAGGTCATAACCTCTTCCACCCGCTCCTCGGGACCATGAGTGTGGCACTTTCATGCTTATGAGAAAATCCTCGATCACAAAATGATATACGATCACTGCCACGTGGCAGATATCAATCCAATCCTTATCTGCCACGTGGCTGGCGGTCCAATGAAAACGTGACACGTGTACTACATGTCAAACAAGTTTGGCCGGGTCTTACAAGGTTCGGTCGGGCCTTATAGGAAGCCCGGCTCATATCCAAATTTGGATCTGAGACGGGCAAACTAGTGACCGTACGGTCACAAAATGGTGACCCTACGGTCACAAGCTACCCTATGAATACCCCCCGGATTTCTTATTCAATTCACCAACAAACACTCATTCTCCTCTCTCTCTCTCTAGCTCGTTCTAAAGCGATTCTTGACCCGATATAAGTTGCCTCTGATAAAGTTGCCTCTGTTGTTGCCTAAAGTTGCCTCTGATACAGAAAGAGTCACTAAAAGCCCGAGCTTGAGAGTATTTTCCCGAAATATTCCCAGAAAAGGTCCCCACGACCACCAAAAATATATTTCCCCTTATTGAAAGTTTCCAACCCAGGCATCACTCAGTCTCGCTAGAGCCGATTAAGTCTTGTTCCTAGTTACCACTCCGGAAGACGCCCTACGCAACTCCGGCCCCCGAGGTTCCTCCCTGAAAAGGTCTCCGTTCTTCAACGAGTATCAGTCCGCGAGCAATCATTGGCACGCGACGAGGGTAAGCATCTGAGCGTTTTGTACCGTGTCACCCGGCGGTTTACTGTTCAAATGTTTGCGCATTTAAGTATTTCTTTGTGATAACCCTAAATGTCAAGATAATAAACTGTTAGGTTGCATTAAAGATCCTCTGGGTCACTAGAATGTCAGAATAAATAAGTTGTATCCACGAACGTAAATAGAATCTTTGGTTTTCAAAACAATCGGTAGAAACACCGGTTCGTAAATTTTCCCGGTCGGCCGGGGTGGCGACTCTAGCCAAAGAAGGCTAAAGTCGCTATGAGCGACCACTTACGCTCACAGTGACTGAATTTTAACTCGTGTTTTTTGATGCGTCGGAATCTCGAGCTCAGATTTTGGATGTCCCAATAACCCGACTAACACCTATAACAAATAATGGGTCGTTTAAATTTTAGGTTTTTCAGGCCGGATTCTAGGGTGCCACGGGGATCGGGACTGAATTTTAACTCGTGTTTTTTGATGCGTCGGAATCTCGAGCTCAGATTTTGGATGACCCCATAACTCGTCTAACACGTATAACAAATGATGGGTCGTTTAAATTTTGGATTTTTCGGCCGGATTCTAGGGTGCCTCGGGCACCAGGACTAAACTTTAACTCGTATAACAAATGATGTGTCGGACAAAACTTTAACTCGAGCTCAGTTTTTGGATTTCCCACTACCCCGACTAACACGTATAACAAATGATAGGTACTTTAAATTATGGGTTTTTTGGGTCTGATTCTAGAGTGCCTTGTGGACCGGGACTGAATTTAACTTGTTTTTTTTGATGCGTCAAACAAAAATTTAACTCGAGCTAAGATTTTGGATGTCCCAATACCCTGACTAAAACGCATAACAAATGATGGGTCGTTTAAATTTTTCATTTTTCGGGCCGGATTCTAGGATGTCTCGGGGACCAGGACTGAATTTTTACTCGTGTTTTTTGATGCGTCGGAATCTCGAGCTCAGATTTTGGATGTCCCAATACCCCGACTAACACGTAGAACAAATCATGGGTCGTTTAAATTTTGGGTTTTATGGGCCGGATTCTAGGGAGCCTCGGGCATCAGGACTAAATTTTAACTCGTGTTTTTTGATCCGTCGGAGAAAACACATTAACTCGAGGTCATATTTTCGATGTCCCAATACCCCGACTAACACGTATAACAAATGATGGGTCGTTTAAATTTTGGGTTTTTCGAGCCGGATTCTAGGATGTCTCAGGGACCGAAACTAAATTTTAACTCGTGTTTTTGATGCGTCGGAATCTCGAGCTCAGATTTTGGATGACCCAATACCTCGTCTAACACGTATAACAAATGATGGGTCGTTTAAATTTTGGATTTTTCGGCCGGATTCTAGGGTGCCTCGGGCACCAGGACTAAGTTTTAATTCGTGTTTTTTGATGCGTCGGACAAAACTTTAACTCGAGCTCAGTTTTTTGATCTCCCACTACCCCGACTAACACGTATAACAAATGATGGGTATTTTAAATTATGGGTTCTTCGGGTCGGATTCTACGGTGCCTCGGGTACCGAGAATGAATTTAACTCGTGTTTTTTGATGCGTCAAACAAAACTTTAACTCGAGCTAAGATTTTGGATGTCCCAATACCCTGACTAACACGTATAACAAATGATGGGTCGTTTAAATTTTTGGTTTTTCGGGCCGAATTCTAGGATGTCTCGGGAACCGGGACTGAATTTTTACTCGTGTTTTTTGATGCGTCGGAATCTCGAGCTCAGATTTTGGATGTCCCAATATCCCGACTAACATGTAATACAAATGATGGGTCGTTTAAATTTTGGGTTTTTCGGGCTGGATTCTAGGGTGCCACGGGGACCGGCACTGAATTTTAACTCGTGTTTTTTTATGCGTCGGAATCTCGAGCTCAGATTTTGGATGTCCTAATAACCCGACTAACACGTATAACAAATGATGGGTCGTTTAAATTTTGGGTTTTTTTGGGCCGGATTCTAGTGAGTCTCGGGGACCGGGACTGAAATTTAACTAGTGTTTTTTGGATGTCCTAATACCCCGACTAACACGTATAACAAATGATGGGTCGTTTAAATTTTGGATTTTTCAAGTTGGATTCTAGGGTGCCTCGGGGACCGGGACGGAATTTTAACATGTTTTTATGATGCGTCGGACAAAACTTTAACTCAAGCTCAGATTTTGGAAGTCCCAATACCCCGACTTACACGTATAACAAATGATGGGTCGTTTAAATTTTGGGTTTTCGGGACGGATTCTAAGCGGCCTCGGGGACCGGGACTGAATTTTAACTCGTGTTTTCTGATGCGTCGGACAAAACTTTAACTTGAGTTCAGATTTTTGATGTCCCAATACCCCGACTAACACGTATAACAAATGATGGTTCATTTAAATTTTGGGTTTTTCAGGCCGGATTCTAGGGTGCCTCGGGGATCGGGACTAAATTTTTACTCGTTTTTTTTGATGTGTCGGAATTTCGAGCTCAAATTTTGGATTTCGCAATAACCCGAATAACACGTATAACAAATGATGGGTCGTTTAAATTTTTAGTTTTTCGGGCGGGATCCTAGAATGTCTCGGGGACCGGGATTGAACTTTAACTCGTGTTTTTTTTTGCGTCGGAATTTCGAGCTCAGATTTTGGATGGCCCACTAACCCGACTAACACGTATAACAAATTGTGGGTCGTTTAACTTTGGGTTTTTTTTGGGCCGGATTGTAGTGAGCCTCGGGAACCAGGACTGAAAATTAACTCGTGTTTTTTGATGCGTCGGAGAAAACACATTTATTCGATTTCAGATTTTGGATCTCCAATTACCCCGACTAACACGTATAACAAATGATGGATGGTATAAATTTAGGGTTTTTCGGGCGGGATACTAGGGTGCCTTGAGGATCGGGACTGAATTTTAACTCCTGTTTTTTGATGCGGTGGAATCTCGAGCTTAGATTTTAGATGTTCCAATAACCCGACTAACATGTATAACAAATGATGGGTCTTTTAAATTTTGGGTTTTACGGGCCGGTTTCTAGGGTGCCTCGGGGACCGTGACTGAATTTTAACTCGTGTTTTTTAATGCGTCGGAATCTCGAGCTCAGATTTTGGATGTCCCAATAACCCGACTAACACGTATAACAAATGATGGGTCGTTTAAATTTTGGATTTTTCGGGCCGGATTCTATGGTGCCTCGAAGACCGAGACTGAATTTTAATTCTTGTTTTTTGATGCGTCAGAATCTCGAGCTCAGATTTTGGATGTCCCAATACCCCGACTAACACGTATAACAACTGATGGGTCGTTTAAATTTTGGATTTTTCGGGCCGGATTCTATGGTGCCTCGGGGAGCGGGACTAAATTTTAACTGGTGTTTTTTGATGCGTCAGAAAAAACTTTAACTCGAGCTCAGTTTTTGGATGTCCGAATACCCCAACTAACACGTATAACAAATGATGGGTCTTTTAAATTTTGGGTTTTTCGGGCCGGATTCTAGGGTGCCTCTGGGACCGGGAGTGAATTTTAACCCGTGTTTTTTGATGAGTCAAAAAACTTTAACGCGAGCTCAGATTTTCGATGTCCCAATACCCTGACTATAATGTATAACAAACTATGGGTCGTTTAAATTTTGGGATTTTTGGGCCAGATTCTACTGTGCCTCGGAGACCGGGACTTAAATTTAACTCGTGTTTTTTGATGCGTCGGACAAAACTTTAACTCGAGCTCAAATTTTGAATGTCCCTATACCCCGAAGAACACGTATAACAAAAAATGGGTTGTTTAAATTTTGGGTTTTTCGGGCCAGATACTAGGGTGCCTTGGGGATTGGGACTGAATTTTAACTCGTGTTTTTTGATGCGGTTGAATTTCGAGCTCGGATTTTGGATGTCCCAATAACCCGATTAACACGTATAACAAATGATGGGTCGTTTAAATTTTAGGTTTTTCGGGCGGGATTTTAGGGTGCCTCGGGGACCAGGACTGCATTTTAACTCGTGCTTTTTGAATCGTCGGAATCTCGAGCTCAGATTTTGGATGTCCCAATACCCTGACTAACACGTATAACAAATGATGGGTCGTTTAAATTTTGGATTTTTCGGGCCAGATTCTAGGGTGCCTCGAGGACCGGGACTAAATTTTAACTCGTGTTTTTTGATGCGTCGGACCAAACTTTTACTCGAGCTGAGATTTTGGATGTCCCAATACCCC
This sequence comes from Euphorbia peplus, assembly GCA_028411795.1. NCBI lineage: Eukaryota > Viridiplantae > Streptophyta > Magnoliopsida > Malpighiales > Euphorbiaceae > Euphorbia > Euphorbia peplus. The sequence goes on along the minus strand of CP110837.1, from coordinate 12,218,230 downwards.
GACTAACACGTATAACAAATGATGGGTTGTTTAAATTTTGGGTTTTTCGGGTCGTATTCTAAGGTACCGCGGGGACCGAGACTAAATTTTAACTCGTTTTTTTGTGGCGTTCGACAAAATTTTAACTCGATCTCAGATTTTGGAAGTCCCAATACCCCGACTTACACTTATAACAAAGGATGGATCGTTTAAATTTTGGGTTTTTCGGCCCGGATTCTAAGGTGCCTCGGGGACCGGGACTAAATTTTAACTCGTGTTTTTTGATGCGTCGGAATACCGATCTCAGATTTTGGATGTCGCAATAACCCGAATAACACGTATAACAAATGATGGGTCGTTTAAATTTTCGGTTTTTCGGGCCGGATTCGAAGGTGCCTCGGGGACTGGGACTGAATTTTAACTCGTGTTTTCTGATGCGTCGGACAAAACTTTAACTAATCTCAGATTTTTGATGTCCCAATACCCCGACTAACACGTATAACAAATGATGGGTCATTTAAATTTTGGGTTTTTCGGGCCGGATTCTAAGGTGCCTCGGGGACCGGGACTAAATTTTAACTCGTGTTTTTAGATGCGTCGGAATACCGAGCTCAGATTTTGGATGTCGCAATAACCCGAATAACACGTATAACAAATGATGGGTCCTTTAAATTTTTAGTTTTTCGGGTCAGATACTAGGATGTCTCGGGGACCGGGACTAAATTTTAACTCGTGTTTTTTGATGCGTCAAAATCTCGAGCTCAGATTTTGGATGTCCCAATAACCCGACTAACACGTATAACAAATGATAGGTCGTTTAAATTTTAGGTTTTTCGGGCCGGATTCTAGGGTGCCTCGGGGACCGAGACTAAATTTTAACTCGTGTTTTTTGATGCGTCGGAGAAAACACATTAACTCGAGCTCATATTTTCGATGTCCCAATACCCTGACTAACACGTATAACAAATGATGGGTCGTTTAAATTTTGGGTTTTTCGAGCCGAATTCTAGGATGTCTCAGGGACCGAAACTAAATTTTAAATCGTGTTTTTTGATGCGTCGGAATCTCGAGCTCAGATTTTTGATGTCCCAATAACCCGACTAACAGGTATTACAAATGATGGGTCGTTTAAATTTTGTGTTTTTCGGCCCGATTCTAGGGTGCCTTCGGGACAGGGACTGAATTTTAACTCGTGTTTTTTGATGCGTCGGAATCTCGAGCTCAGATTTTGGATGACCTAATACCTCGTCTAACACGTATAACAAATGATGGGTCGTTTAAATTTTGGATTTTTCGGCCGGATTCTAGGGTGCCTCGGGCGCCAGGACTAAGTTTTAATTGGTGTTTTTTCATGCGTCGGACAAAACTTTAACTCGAGCTCAGTTTTTTGATTTCGCACTACCCCGACTAACACGTATAACAAATGATGGGTATTTTAAATTATGGGTTCTTCGGGTCGGATTCTACGGTGCCTCGGGGACCGAGAGTCAATTTAACTCGTGTTTTTTGATGCGTCAAACAAAACTTTAACTCGAGCTAAGTTTTGGATGTGCCAATACCCTGACTAACACGTATAACAAATGATGGGTCGTTTAAATTTTTGGTTTTTCGGGCCGGATTCTAGGATGTCACGGGAACCGGGACTGAATTTTTACTCGTGTTTTTTGATGCGTCGGAATCTCGAGCTCAAATTTTGGATGTCCCAATACCCCGACTAACATGTAATAGAAATGATGGGTCGTTTAAATTTTGGGTTTTTCGGGCCGGATCCTAGGGTGCCACGGGGACCGGCACTGAATTTTAACTCGTGTGTTTTTATGCGTCGGAATCTCGAGCTCAGATTTTGGATGTCCTAATAACCCGACTAACACGTATAACAAATGATGGGTCGTTTAAATTTTGGGTTTTTTTGGTCCGGATTCTAGTGAGTCTCGGGGACCGGGACTGAAATTTAACTAGTGTTTTTTGATGCGTCGGAGAAAACACATTAACTCGAGCTCAGATTTTGGATGTCCCAATAACTCGTTTAACACGTATAACAAATGATGGGTCGTTTAAATTTTGGGTTTTTTTGGGCTGGATTCTAGTGAGCCTCGGGGACTGGGACTTAAATTTAACTCGTGTTGTTTGATGCGTCGGAGAAAACACATTAACTCGAGCTCAGATTTTAAATGTCCCAATACCCCGACTAACACGTATAGCAAATTATGGGTCGTTAAAATTTTGGGTTTTTCGGGCAAGATACTAGGGTGCCTTGGGGATCGGGACTGAATTTTAACTCATTTTTTATGATGCGTTGGAATCTCGAGCTCATATTTTGGATGTCCCAATAACCTGACTAACATGTATAACAAATGATGGGTCTTTTAAACTGTGGGTTTTTCGGGCCGGATTCTAGGGTGCCTCGGGGACCGTGACTGAATTTTAACTCGTGTTTTTTGATTCCGTCGGAATCTCGATCTCAAATTTTGGATGTCCCAATAACCCGACTAACACGTATAACAAATGATGGGTCTTTTAAATTTAATGTTTTTCCGGCGGGATTTTAGGGTGCCTCGGGGACCGGGACTGTATTTTAACTCGTGTTTTTTGATGCGTCGGAATCTCAAGCTTAGATTTTGGATGTCCCAATACCCCGACTAACACGTATAACAAATGATGGGTCGTTTAAATTTTGGATTTTTCGGGTTGGATTCTAGGGTGCCTCGGGGACCGGGACTTAATTTTAACACGTTTTATTGATGCGTCGGACAAAACTTTAACTCAAGCTCAGATTTTGGAAGTCCCAATACCCCGACTTACACGTATAAGAAATGATGGGTCGTTTAAATTTTTGGTTTGCGGGCCGGATTCTAAGCTGCCTCGGGGACCGGGACTGAATTTTAACTCGTGTTTTCTGATGCGTCGGACAAAACTTGAACTCGAGTTCAGATTTTGGATGTCGCAATAACCCGAATAACACATATAACAAATGATGGGTCGTTTAAATTTTTAGTTTTTCGGGCGGGATCCTAGAATGTCTCGGGGACCGGGATTGAATTTTAACTCGTGTTTTTTTATGCGTCGGAATATCGAGCTCAGATTTTGGATGTCCCACTAACCCGACTAACACGTATAACAAATGGTGGGTCGTTTAAATTTTGGTTTTTTTTGGGCCGGATTCTAGTGAGCCTCGGGGACCGGGACTGAAATTTAACTCGTGTTTTTGGATGCATCGGAGAAAACACATTAACTCGAGCTTAGATTTTGGATCTCCCATTACCCCGACTAACATGTATAACAAATGATGGGTCGTTTAAATTTTGGGTTTTTCGGGCCAGATAATAGGGTGCCTTGGAGATCGGGACTGAATTTTAACTCGTGTTTTCTGATGCTGTGGAATCTCGAGCTCAGATTTTAGATGTCCCAATAACCCGACTAGCATGTATCACATGATGAACCCTAAGTGTTTTGCTTATGTCCAAACGTTTCAGAAGATGAAAACTTAACATTCTCTTACATATAGTTTTTTTGTTGACTAATATTTTTCTACTTAGTCTATGTGTAAGTTACTCAGCAGGTGCTGAATGAAGAATTTCTAGATTGCCTGAAGTACTCAGAAGTCTCGATTGCTGAAGACAGAGTTTCATTATTTCAGAAGCTGGATGCTCCGCTCTGAAGCTATTGAAGTCTGTTGAAGCTCTCCTCAGAGGTCCATTGCAATCAGAAGTTCATCTACCAATTTGATCAGAAGCTTAGTCACGGGTTCTGGATAGCATTTATTGCTCTGACAAGTACATTTAATGCAAGGCGCCAAAAGTTCAAAAAGCTGTTTTGATGGAGCGCGCTTGTCTACTCAAAGTGAAACCAGAATTTCCTTGTCTACCTTTTGTTGATCTTATTGAGGAATGTTTCCGGTCAACCTTATCTTCAACTTCAAATCACTTACCGGATTTGGTTAAAGAACAAGGATAACGGAATCAAAGTGTTTGAAGACCGTTTGAAGACTTGACAAATTAACGGCTACTACAACTAATGTCATCTCTGTTGAAGATTCAAATTTCCCAACGGTCATCCTCAGTCACTATAAATAGTAGCCAAGCTCCAATGCATCATGTACGTGTGATAATCGAGCAAAAATCTCAACGCACTGTTTGAATCAAAAACAGAGCACACTTCCCATTCTCCACCTTTCTTAGCATAGCTTAAGTTTAAGTGAGAGAGTGAAGAAAAACAAGTTCATAATAGGAATCTTGTAAACTATTATCGTTTGTGATATTCAGTTAGATTTTGAGAGAAATCTAGTTGAGATTAGAGTTGGGTGAGAAATCCAGAAAACAGGGTGTTGTTGTTCTGGTGGAAATCCTTTAACTCTTTTTAGGCTAGTCAGAACTAAGTGAGAAATTAGCTTAAGTTTTGTTGATGTAAAGGAGCTTCTGAACTTGCCATAAAAGTTCTGAATAGTAGATTTATAAAATCTCTGTAGGCTGCGACCTTAGGGGACAAGACGTAGTCACAGGACTTTTGTGGCGAACTTGGATAAATCGAATTGTTCAATCAGGATCTCCTGAACTTCTTTCTCCCTCTTATACTTGTTATTTTTGCTTCTGTGCACTTGCTTATATTTAGTGCTGAAACAGATTTTCTCTAAGTATCATTGTCTTTGTTCAGAAGACTGTCTAGAAGTTCTTAAATCAGAACTTCTGTTGCTGAAAATAGTCTAACTGTGTTTAGGCAGAATTTCCCTCAAAAGCAACTTCTGACTCTGAGGAAATTTCACTCTGAAAATTAAGTTTCCCGAAAAACTTAGAAATTTTCAGTTTTCAACTTTGACACCTATTCACCCCCCCTCTAGGTGATTCTGTTCTTGATAGGGCCAACAAGTGGTATCAGAGCGAAGGTCACTTCGCATATTTACTAAAGATCTAACAATCTAAGTGTAAGATCCTGTCATAATCAATAGAGATGGCTAGTAGACACCAGCCTGAGAACTCTTCTCACTTCATTGTTCCCGAGGGCTCTTCCACAACTAGACCTCCACTATTCAATGGTGATAACTATTCTTATTGGAAAAAGAGGATGATGTGTTTCATCCAAGCTCAGAATATGAGTGCCTGGAATGTTATCACTGATGGTGACTTCATCCCAACAAGGATGGGAAGCTGGGTTAGGGGAAGTTGTAACTCCAAGAGAATACACTGATAATATTCTTAAAAAACTCCAAACTAATGCTTCAGCAATGAATATGTTGCATTGTGCACTTTCTGCTACTGAGTATAACAAAGTGTCTTCTTGTGAAACATCAAAGGATATTTGGAACAAGCTAGAAGTCACTTACGAAGGAACAGGAAAAGTGAAGCAATCTAAAGTCAATCAGTTGATGAGAGACTATGAGTTATTTGAAATGCTTGAAAAAGAATCTATCTCAAGTATGAATTCTAGATTCACCAAGATTGTCAATGACTTGAAGAGTTTGGGAAAGGATATTGAAGAATCTGAAAAAGTGAAGAAGATCCTCAGAAGCTTACCAAGGTCTTGGCAAGCCAAGAAGACTGCTATTGAAGAAGTTCAGGACTTGAGCTATTATGAGTATGATGAACTCATTGGCTCCCTAATCACTCATGAAATGTCCATGAAGAATCATGACCTAAGAGAAAGGTCAGAAGGAAAAAGAGTAGTCCTGAAAGCAGAATCTTCTGAAGAATCCTCTGAAGATGAGGAACTGGCTATGCTGACCAGGAAGTTCAAGAAAGCCTTCAAAAAAGGCAGAGGTGGAAACTACAAGAAGCCTTTCAGGAGCTTTGACAAGAAAACTCCTGATTCTGGTGAAAAGTTCAAGAGAGATCCAAACAAGCCTATTGTGTGCTATGGATGTCAGCAACCGGGGCACATTAAGCCTAACTGCCCGGAGCTGAAGAAAGATAAGAGAAAGTTCAAGAAAGCTATGCTGGCTGCTTGGTCAGACTCTGAGACCAGCAGTGATCCTGAAGAAAAGGAAGAGCAAGCTCAGATTTGTTTTATGGCTATTGATGAGCCAACTTCTGAAGATGTCACAGGAGAAACTTCCGCACCTCCTGAAGCTACATATGACTCTGAGGTAAACAATTCTCACGAACTAGATATCTTTGATTCTCTTGAAGAACTCTATAGTATGTTCAAGTACCTGAAAAGGAAATTGGACAAGAGTGAGGCTGACAAGTTTCTTAGGTTTACTCAAGTTTATTCTGACATGAAAGTGTTAGAAGAGAAGCTGTGTAAACAGTTCAGCACTCCTGCTGATGGCTCTAAAGCCAAAGGCAAGGAAAAGCTGCCTCTGGGAAGTGATAAACCCCAGAAGAAGAAGAAACTTGTCACTCCCTCTCTTCTGAAAGAGATAGCTTCTCCTCCTGATGTTGGCAACTCTGAGAGTGTTGTTACTAATTGATTGTGTTACATGTGGCTCTGAGTGATCCATCAATGTCAAAGCTGTGGTACATTGACAGTGGGTGCTCAAGGCATATGACAGGTGATGAAAAAGCATTCATCACATTTGATCCTAAAAGAGGTGGAAAATTCAGCTTTGGAGATGCTCAGAAAGGAAGGATACTTGGTTCTGGATCCATAGGAACTAATCCTCCGATCGAAGATGTCTCCCTAGTCAGAGGCCTGAAGTTCAATCTCCTGAGTGTTGCACAACTGTGTGATAAAGGTAGAGATGTTGTCTTCAGCTCCTCTGGATGTAAAATCTTGGACAGTAAGTCAAGGGAAGTTATTCTAACTGCTCCTAGAGTTGAAAATGTTTTCATGCTGAACCTTGAGAATCTTTGCAAAAATATATGCTTGATGTCCAAAGAGGATACCTCCTGGCTCTGGCATAGAAGACTTGCTCATGTGAGCATGGATCTTCTGGCCAAAGTAGCTAGAAATAAATTGGTTGAGGGTCTGCCTCAAATTAGTTTTTAAAAGAATCATTTATGCAATGCTTGCCAATCTGGTAAACAATCCAGAAGCTCTTTTAAAACTAAGAAAGTCATTTCAACTAAAAGACCTTTGGAATTTCTTCATATGGATCTCTTTGGCCCTGTTCAACCAATGAGCATGGGTGGAAAGAAGTATGCCTTTGTCATAGTATATGACTATTCAAGATTCACTTGGGTCATCTTGCTGTCTAGCAAAGATGAGTCACTTGGATGTTTCTCAGTTCTGATAAAGAAACTTGAGAATGAAAGGAATGAAAAGGTTGTTCATATCAGAAGTGATAATGGTGGAGAATTCAAAAACTTTATGTTTGAAGAATTCTGTGAAACCAAGGGAATTGATCATAACTTTTCTGCTCCCAGAACTCCTCAACAAAATGGGGTAGTTGAAAGGAAGAATAGAACTCTGGTTGAGATTGCCAAAACTATGATCAATGAAAGAAGGCTTTCAAAGTATTTTTGGGGAGAAGCTGTTAACACAGCTTGCTATGTTCTGAATAGAGTGCTAATCAGAAGCATTCTGAACAAAACCCCTTATGAACTCTGGAAATGTCGAAAGCCTAAAATAGGTTATTTCAGAACCTTTGGTTGTAAGTGTTATGTTTTAAACACAAAAGAATATCTTTCAAAATTTGATTCAAAGGCAGATGAGGCCATTTTTCTTGGTTACTCAACACATAGTAAAGCATATAGGGTTTTTAATAAGAGGACTCAAACTTTAGATGAATCTGTTCATGTACAGTTTGATGAGACTAACCCTGCAGATAGTAGAGCTCCTGATGAAGATGTAGTTCAAGCTCCTGAAGTTACATCTCCTGATGTAGTAGAAGATGTTTCTCCCAGAGCTGCTGAAGTAATTCCTCCTGTTGCTGAACAAGCGCAAGAAGAGAATCCTACTCCAGAAGTCAACTTCCTTCCAGAAGATGCTCCTATATATGATTCAACAAATGATGAACAAGTTTCATTAGATGTACCAAGAGAAGTTAGAGCTCATAGGAATCATTCCTTAGAGAACATAATTGACTCTGTTCATAATCCTGTCATGACCAGAGCTCAGCTCAGAAGATACATGGGGAATGTGGCTTTTGTGTCACTTCTGGAACCCAAGGACTTCTATGAAGCTGCAGATGATGATTCCTGGTTAATGGCAATGTAAGAAGAACTTGACCAGTTCAAAAGGTCAGAAGTTTGGACTTTGGTTCTCTTTTATACCTAACAGCCAGCAGGCCAGATATACATTTTGCTCTGTGTTTTTGTGCTAGATATCAGTCTAAACCTAGAGAGATTCATGATGTTGCTGTCAAAAGGATTCTCAGATATCTTAAAGGCACACCAGAAGCTGATTTGTGGTATCCCTGTAGTTCTGATTTCACTCCTATAGGATACACAGACTCTGACTATGGTAGAGATAAATTGAAAAGGGTCAGCACTTCTGGTGGTTGTCATTTTCTGGGGGAGTGCCTAGTCTCCTGGCATAGCAAGAAGCAAACCTTTGTGGCTCTCTCAACTGCTGAAGCTGAGTATGTTGCTGCTGGAAGTTGTGTTTCTCAGATGCTCTGGATTAAGCAACAAATTGCTGACTATGGAGTCATCCCTGGAACAATTACAATCTACTGTGATAACAAGAGTGCAATTGATCTTTCAAAGAATCCTATTCAGCACAGCAGGATGAAGCATGTTCATATTAGGCATCACTTTCTGAGAGATCATGTTCTGAAGAAGGATATTATCATTACTCATGTTCCCTCTAAAGAGAATCTTGCTGACATGTTTACTAAGCCTCTGGCTGGTAATCCTTTCAGCAGCTTGCGAGAAGGCATTGGTATGACTTATCCACTTCAGTAATTTAGTTTAATTATATCTGTTTATCTTAAGTGATTAATCGTTTAAGATGATTAAAGTGTTAATTAAGTCTAATCATGATTTCACATTTAAGCATGCGTTATCTACTGCAATGTTACGGCGTTGTTCTGTGGTTAATGGTTATCTATTCCCTTTTAAATGGTGTGTATTTACTTTTTGAATTGGAACGGTTTACTCGTTTGGGTATAAATAGGGGTTTTCCATACTTAGAAGTTTTTTTTTACTTTCATTTTCACTGCTATTAGAATTTCCATAGATTCTCTGTGTTTTCTTCTCCCGAAATTCTTAACCTAATTTCCTATTTCTTACAATGGCTCAAGAAATCAGTGTGACTCACATCTTTACCACTGAAACTAAGAAGAAAGTTAGCGAATCTAGGGTATTCACTTCTAGGTTCCTAGATGACGAAGTAAAATCCACTGAACCTATCTCCAAATGGCTAAGTGCTCAAAACTGGAATTCATTCGTTTCTTTTGATGAATTTATCTACCCTAAGTTAGTCACCGAATTCTATAAGAACCTCCATTTTTATTCTAATGAGGAGGATGTACTTCACTCGGTTATCGGAGAAGTTGAGATTGAGGTCAGCAGGGCTTCTATTTCTCAAGCAATTGGTATTGATGATGAAGGAAGCATCATTGGTGATGATGGTTCAGCTGATGGGTTTTCAGAAGCAAATTGGGCCAGACCAGATCTTAGTGCCAAGGAAACTTATGCCACTTGGCTCACTCAGCACCAGAGGTGGGCACATTACCTAACAACAAATGTGTTCCTTCCGAAGGCTGGAGGAGTTAATGGTGTTTCCAATCGGGAAAGGGTGTTTATGTGGCACCTGGTCAATCAGAAGAAAATCAATCTCCCTGCCATGCTGATAAGGCAGATGAAGAATGACACTACTGTAAGTGCTCTGGCTTATGGTTCCCTCCTGACGAGGCTGTTTGAAGCTGCCTCTGTGGTTATCTCAGGAGATGGTGTAACAAGCAGGTGTACGGTTCTGAAGCTGCATACCTTCAGGAACCTTAACTTTGGTGTGACTCCAAAGAAGAATGAGAAGGGCTTCTCTATGAGTATTGCTCAGAAGGAGATTGTGGATGATTCAGTACCGAAAGGTAAGAAAGCTGCCAGAAAGGGCAAAGGAAAGAAAGGATCCAGCAAAGTGGTCCTAACTGTAGAAAAGGTGGTTGTCTCAGAACCTCTTCCCACTATGGTTCAAACAACAATCAGTGTTGAACCTTCTGGCAAGATTGTTGGTGAGAAACTAAAGGATGCTGCTGAGATAGCAGATCAGGATGCTGAGGACGCACGCCTTGATGAAAGAGAAAAGGCTGCTAAAGCTGAAAAGGTTGCAAGAGTTGTGGCTCTTGCTGAAGAGAAAAGGCTGAGAAAAGAAGCAGAAGATAAGTTAGCAGCTGAGAGAGAAATTGCTGCAAAGGCTAAGGCCGATGCTAGAATTATTGCATGTGCTGCTGAACTTGAAAATGTGGAGTTCTCAAAGGATGTTGAGGCTTCAGAAGAAGGAGAGGACCTTGAGAATATCTCTCTCTCCACTCGGATCAGGACGAAGGCTGTAGCAAATAGAAGGTCTCTGAAGAAAAAGGACTTCTATGTTGCTTCTAGTGCTGAGTTAGAGGATTCTGTTACTGAGGAACAGGAAGTTGTTGATGACGAAGACATGTTGGAGATGTCTGCTAAAGAGGATGTTGATGCTCCTCTTATTGAAGAGCTATCAGAGGAGAGTGAACCAGAAGTTGATGAGGTTCTTCAGGGTGCACAGCAGTTTGCGGAGAATGTTGATAATGACAACTTTATTGACAACATTCTTCTAGGCCAAGGAAGAAACCCTGGTGATAGGGATGCCTCTGAAACGCTGATCAGAATGGCTCATGTGTTTGCTGAGCCCATTTCTATGTTTGATCCTAACTCTTCTGACCAGGTTATCTCATCTCCCACTCATACTCCTCATCCATCTCCCTCACTACCTTCTGTCACAGAAGTGAGTGAATCTCATACTTCCATTCCCCTTACAACTTCAACCTCTGAGGTTGTATCTCCTCCATCTACTCTTCCTTCTGGATCCTATTCAGAAGTGAATTTGTCCTCTGGACCCATTTTCACAGACTCCATTTCTACTTCTACTTCTTCCTCACTATCATCTTCCTCTGTAATTCCATCAATTGGACTTACTGCTCTCTCCTTTTCACTACCATCCACTTTACCATCCATTTCTCCTACTCTCTCTTCCTCGTCCACACATACAATCCCTTCCACAAACACATCTATCCCTCCTCCTTCAACCTCTAGACATGCACCTCATGTGTGTGATCCCTTAACTACCTCCTCCACCACTTCCTGTTTTGCTAGGTTGTCATCCAACTATGACTTCCTACGCAATTTCCAGGAACGAGATAACTTGAAGAGTAATTTTGGTCGTTTTGGTTTCATGGGCAGAGCTTCTGCTGTTTCAGAAGCTGGTGGTGCTCCTTCTGTTGAGGAGTTGAGAAGAATGAGTCAAAGTGGCTCTGATGAATTGCTGAGTAGATTTGCTGGTGTGGTGGGGCAAAGGCCTTTTGCTGCTGACATGTTTGCTCAGGGCATTGTGCTGCAAGAAATTCAATCTTTGAAAGCTCAGAACCTGCAGCTCATGACTATGCTTCAAATGCAGGATCCTTCTGTCTACACACACAATCTTTCTACACTTCATCTGGCTACATATGATGAGCTGTATAAATTGAGAGAATTAGCTCTGACTCTTCCTACCTTGGACAATATTGCTCTTGCTTCTTCTCTGAAAGTCAATGAGAATTTGGAGATTTTGACAGAAGAAGTCAACGAAGCAAACGAGCATTATGAGGCTCATGACAAGATGCTCCCAAGTAAGATTGATGACCTGCAAAGTGCTGTCAACCATATTCTGAGAGAAGTGAAATCTTCTGCTCAAGGTTCATCATCTTCAGGGGCTGCAACGATTGTATATGACATCACTCCTGATCTCAACAATCGTCTCTCAAGCATTGAGTCTGCTGTGACTGCTCAGAACGCCCAGATTGCTGAGCTCACTGAACTTCTGAAGGTTATGCACACTCAAGCACGTGAACAAGACAAGGCGCTTCACAATTGCTATAGGTTTGTTCGAGGACAGACTTATATTCAGAATGAGCATCTCACTGCTGATGTGTATGCTAACAATCGGTTAATCAAGCTCCTTCTGGAAGATGTTCACAGGCAACGATCTTTGTCTGGACAGACTTATGACCACTTGCGCACCATCGATGCTGATTTCAGGAAGCGTATGGATTTGGTCAACTCTGTAAGACCTACTGCTCAGCAATATCAAACTGCACTGAAAGTTCAGCAAAAATTGGACTCTCAAGGTGCTTTGGGCATTGCTGTTAGTTCTGGTCAAACGGGGGAGAAGTCTGCTCAGCAGAGTGGTCAGACTGGTCTCAAGTCTGATGGGATGATGAAGAGACCGAGTGCTGCTGAAGGATCTAGTGTTGTTCCTCCTCCTCAGAAGAAACCTAGGAACTTGTAATCTCATTAGGACTTAAGCTTCTTAGCTAGGTTCTGGGTCGGGTAGTGTTGTCTTAGGACTTTATCTGCTCTTCTGATGATTATCCTGTTTGTTGTTTCTTCTGACGATTTTATACACTGAATCTTTCTTATACACTCTTGTGTCTCTGATTACTTACTTTACTTATGTTTCTTTTTGACTTAGTAAATTATACTTCACTAAAATCTAACAACTTGATCTTAAGCTATTTTTTAAGTTTAAACAGATTGCTGAAGTTCACCATTTACACTAAAATGCGGGAGTTAATTTACTCAGAAGTTATGAAACATATGTATCAGGAAGTTATTTTCTAAAACTTATATTTTCTTTTACCTTGTGACCACGGTTTGTCCATAACCAAAATGGGGGAGAATGATGAACCCTAAGTGTTTTGATTATGTCCAAACGTTTCAGAAGATGAAAACTTAACATTCTCTTACATATAGTTTTTTTGTTGACTAATATTTTTCTACTTAGTCTATGTGTAAGTTACTCAGCAGGTGCTGAATGAAGAATTTCTAGATTGCCTGAAGTACTCAGAAGTCTCAATTGCTGAAGACAGAGTTTCATTATTTCAGAAGCTGGATGCTCCGCTCTGAAGCTATTGAAGTCTGTTGAAGCTCTCCTCAGAGGTCCATTGCAATCAGAAGTTCATCTACCAATTTGATCAAAAGCTTAGTCACGGGTTCTGGATAGCATTTATTGCTCTGACAAGTACATTTAATGCAAGGCGCCAAAAGTTCAAAAAGCTGTTTTGATGGAGCGCGCTTGTCTACTCAAAGTGAAAGCAGAATTTCCTTGTCTACCCTTTGTTGATCTTATTGAGGAATGTTTCCGGTCAACCTTATCTTCAATTTCAAATCAGTTACCGGATTTGGTTAAAGAACAAGGATAACGGAATCAAAGTGTTTGAAGACCGTTTGAAGACTTGACAAATTAACGGCTACTACAACTGATGTCATCTCTGTTGAAGATTCAAATTTCCCAACGGTCATCCTCATTCACTATAAATAGTAGCCAAGCTCCAATGCATCATGTACGTGTGATAATCGAGCAAAAATCTCAACGCACTGTTTAAAGCAAAAACAGAGCACACTTCCCATTCTCAACCTTTCTTAGCATAGCTTAAGTTTAAGTGAGAGAGTGAAGAAAAACAAGTTCATAATAGGAATCTTGTAAACTGATATCGTTTGTGATATTCAGTTAGATTTTGAGAGAAATCTAGTTGAGATTAGAGTTGGGTGAGAAATCCAGAAAACAGGGTGTTGTTGTTCTGGTGGAAATCCTTTAACTCTTTTTAGGCTAGTCAGAACTAAGTGAGAAATTAGCTTAAGTTCTGTTGATGTAAAGGAGCTTCTGAACTTGCCATAAAAGTTCTGAATAGTAGATTTATAAAATCTCTGTAGGCTGCGACCTTAGGGGACAAGACGTAGTCACAGGACTTCTGTGGCGAACTTGGATAAATCGAATTGTTCAATCAGGATCTCCTGAACTTCTTTCTCCCTCTTATACTTGTTATTTTTGCTTCTGTGCACTTGCTTATATTTAGTGCTGAAACAGATTTTCTCTAAGTATCATTGTCTTTGTTCAGAAGACTGTCTAGAAGTTCTTAAATCAGAACTTCTGTTGCTGAAAATAGTCTAACTGTGTTTAGGCAGAATTTCCCTCAGAAGCAACTTCTGACTCTGAGGAAATTTGACTCTGAAAATTAAGTTTCCCGAAAAACTTAGAAATTTTCAATTTTCAACTTTGACACCTATTCACCCCCCCCTCTAGGCGATTCTGTTCTTTATAGGGCCAACATCACAAACGATGGGTCTTTTAAATTTTGGGTTTTTCGGGCCGGATTCTAGTGTGCCTCGGAGATCGGGACTGAATTTTAACTCGTTTTTTTTTTGGGCGTCGGACAAAACCTTAACTCGAGCTTAGATTTTGGGGTCGTTTAAATTTTGGGTTTTTCGGGCCGGATACGAAGGTGCCTTGGGGATCGAGACTGAATTTTAACTCGTGTTTTTTGATGCGGTGGAATCTCGAGCTCAGATTTTGCATGTCCCATTGACCCGACTAACATGTATAACAAATGATGGGTCTGTTAAATTTTGGGTTTTTCGGGCCGGCTTCTATGAGTCGTAATCTCGAGCTCAAATTTTGGATGTCCAATAACCCGACTATTACGTATAACAAATGATGGATCGTAAAATTTTGGGTTTTTCGGGCCGGATTCTAGGATGTCTCGGGGACCGGTACTAAATTTTAACTCGTGTTTTTTGATGCGTCGGAATCTCGAGCTCAGATTTTTGATGACCCAATACCTCGTCTAACACGTATAACAAATGATGGATCGTTTAAATTTTGGATTTTTCGGCCGGATTCTAGGGTGCCTTGGGCACCAGGACTAAATTTTAACTCGTGTTTTTTGATGTGTCGGACAAAACTTTAACTCGAGCTCAGTATTTGGATTTCCGTATACCCCGACTAACACGTATAACAAATGATGGGTATTTTAAATTATGGGTTTTTCGGGTCAGATTCTAGGGTGCCTCGGGGACTGGGACTGAATTTAACTCGTGTTTTTTGATGCAACAAACAAAACTTTAATACGAGCTCAGAGTTTGGATGTCCCAATACCCTGACTAAAACGCATAACAAATGATGGGGCGTTTAAATTTTTGGATTTTTGGGCCGGATTCTAGTGTGCCTCGGGGGCTGGGACTGAAATTTAACTCGTGTTTTTTGATGCGTCGGACAAAACTTTAACTCGAGCTCAGATTTTGGATGTCCCAATACCTCGACTAACACGTATAACAAATGATGGGTCGTTTAACTTTTGGGTTTTTCGGGCCGGATTCAAGGGTACCAAGGGGACCGAGACTGAATTTTTACTCGTGTTTTTTAAGGCGTCGGACAATAGTTTAACTCGATCTCAGATTTTGGATGTCCCAATACCCCGACTAACACGTATAACAAATGGTGGGTCGTTTAAATTTTGGGTTTTTCGGGCCGGATTCTAAGGTGCCTCGGGGACCGGGACTGAATTTTAACTCGTGTTTTTTGAATCGTCGGAATACCGAACTCAGATTTTGGATATCGCAATCACCCGAATAACACGTATAAAGAATGATGGGTCGTTTAAATTTTTGGTTTTTTTGGGCCGGATTCTAAGTTGTCTCGGGGACCGGGACTAAATTTAAACTCGTATTTTTTGATGCTTCGGAATCTCGAGCTCAGATTTTGGATGTCCCAAGAACCCGACTAACACGTATAACAAATCATGGGTCGTTTAAATTTTGGGTTTTTTTGGGCCGGATTCTAGTGAGCCTCGGGGACCGGGACTGAAATTTAACTCGTGTTTTTTGATGCGTCGGAGGAAACACATTAACTCGAGCTCAGATTTTGGATGTCCCAATACCCCGACTAAAATGTATAACAAATGATGAGTCGTTTAATTTTTGGGTTTTTCGGGCCGGATACTAGGGTGCCTTGGGGATCGGGACTGAATTTTAACTCGTGTTTTTTGATGCGGGGGAATCTCGAGCTCAAATTTTGGATGTCTCAATAACCCGACTAACATGTATAACAAATGATGGGTCTTTTTAATTTTGGGTTTTTCGGCAGGATTCTAGGGTGCCTCGAGGACCGGGACTGAATTTTAACTCGTGTTTTTTGATGCGTCAAAATCTCGAGCTCAGATTTTTGATGACCCAATACCTCGTCTAACACGTATAACAAATGATGGGTCGTTTAAATTTTGGATTTTTCGGCTGGATTTATTCTTAACCGTTCAAGAAAAATCCATGGGAGCATTCTTAGCACAAGCAGACGAATCAGGGACTAAGGAACGTGCCATCTACTACATAAGCAAGAAATTTACCGATTGTGAATCAAGATACACCTCAGTGGAAAAGACTTGTGCCGCCTTGGTATGGTCAGCTCATCACCTCAGACATTACATGTTAAACCGTACCACTCGCCTCATATCCTTGATGGATCCTATCAAGTTCATTTTTGAAAAGCCAGCTCTCACAAGAAAAATTGCCAGATGGCAAGTACTTTTAGCAGAACATGACATAGTGTATGTTTCTCAGAAAGGGATCAAAGGGTCAGTCATAGCAAATTTCTTGGCAGAAAATCCAATAGCTCACAGTACGCCTTTAGATGTGCCTCTCCCAGATGAAGAAGTGTTCAGTATTAATGAAAAAGTAGAGAAGAAGCCAGATGTTTGGATTATGAGATTTGACGGAGCATCCAATGCCTTGGGACACGGTATAGGGGTTGTTCTAACATCACCAGAAGGAAAGCACTTTCCTATCACTGCTAGATTGTGCTTCTCATGTACCAACAACATAGCAGAATATGAGGCTTGCGCCCTTGGAGTAAGAGCCGCTTTAGACATGAAAATCAGAAAATTGGAAATCTATGGAGATTCAGCTTTGGTAATCAACCAGTTGAAGGGAGAATGGGAAACCAGAGATGCTAAATTGATCCCGTACCAGGAATATATCTTAGAAATGTTGGGAGAGTTTCAGGAAGTTCAGCTTGAGCACGTGCCCAGAGTTGAAAATCAGATGGCAAACGCGTTCGCCACTTTGGCGTCATCATTTGAGCTTGAAAAATGTCAAAGTCTGCCTGCTATTGAGATTGAGTTAAGAGAATCACAAGCTTACTGCAACTTGGTTGAAGAAAAAGAAGACGAGAAGCCTTGGTATTTTGACATCAAGAACTACATTCAGTACAAAATTTATCCCTTGGGGGCATCAGAAACAGATAAGAGAACAGTAAGAAGACTTGCTGCAGGTTTTCTACTCAGTGGAGAGGTCCTATACAAAAGAAACCATGACACAACTTTGATCAGATGCATAGACAAGACGCAGAGCAAATGCTTAACTAAAGAAATACATGATGGCTTCTGCGGCACTCATTTGGGAGGACATGCCTTGTCCAGAAAGATCCTGAGAATGGGATATTATTGGTCCAACATGGAATCAGATTGGATGAGATATGTTCCGAAATGCCATAAATGCCAAGTGTACGCTGATAATTCAAATGCACCAGCAACCCAATTACATGTGATGACAGCTCCTTGGCCATTTTCATGCACAAGGACAAAGCCCACTTGAGACAAAAACCTATAAAACAACAAAAGTAAGTCCACAAACAACAAATAACCGGCCAACTCATGTTTCCAAGGCCAAAAGACTTTATTTTTATTTTTTTTTTTATTGTTTTTCTGGAACGGGCAGAGAGAACAGGTACAGCTTGTTCCCTCAGGTTGCTCTATTTTCTGTCTTGAGCTAGACTTCTCCAACTAGCCTTATGGTGGTTCATGGACACGGTAATCCTCCACTTGGTTGTTCTCTCCAACGAGGTAGGGCTTGAGCCTTTGTCTATTGACTTTGAATGGCTCGCCTGTTCCATCGGATATTTCAACAGCACCGTGTGGGAACACCTTGGTCACATTGAATGGTCCTGACCATCTTGACTTCAACTTTCCAGGGAATAGTCTGAGGCGTGAGTTGAACAACAACACCCTCTGGCCTGGGTAGAATTCTTTGATGTGGATGTGCTTGTCATGCCACTTCTTGGTTTTTTCCATGTAAATTTGGGCATTCTCAAAAGAGAACAGTCTGAACTCATCAAGCTCATCCAGTTGTGTTTTCCTATGATCACCTGCTGCCTGCTCATCAACATTCAAAAACTTAATAGCCCAAAGAGCTTTATGCTCTAGTTCAACAGGTAGGTGACATGATTTACCATAAAGCAATCTATAGGGTGACATTCCAATTGGAGTTTTATAAGCTGTTGTATATGCCCAATGAGCATCATCTAGCCTATTGGTCCATTCTTTCCTAGCACAGCCAACTGTTTTCTCTAAGATTCTTTTGATTTCTCTATTAGATATCTCAGCTTGTCCATTTGATTGTGGGTGGTAGGGAGTGGCTACTCTATGGGTCACACCATATCTTTCAAGGAGTTTTTCAAATTGTGCATTACAAAAATGAGTTCCTTGGTCACTTATAATCGCTCTTGGCATACCAAATCTGGAAAACAACTTTTTCAAGAATTTCACAACTACTCTTGCATCATTTGTGGGAGTTGCCATGGCCTCAACCCACTTGCTCACATAGTCTACGGCCACAAGTATGTACTTGTTCCCATAAGAGCAAGGGAAGGGTCCCATGAAGTCAATTCCCCAAATATCAAACACTTCACATACCACAATGTTATTTAGTGGCATGGCATTCTTAGATGAGATGTTACCTGTTCTTTGACACTCATTGCATTCAGAGACATACCTGTGGGCATCCTTGAACAAGGAAGGCCAATAAAAACCTGATTCGAGTACCTTGGCAGCTGTTCTATTAGCTCCAAAGTGACCTCCTGCCTCTCTGTTATGGCAATGATGTAAAATAGGAACAGTCTCCTCTTGTGCTACACATCTCCTTACAATCTGATCGGCGCACAGCTTGAACAAATATGGTTCTTCCTATAGGTAATACTTAAGATCTGCAAAGAACTTCTTCTTCTGGTTGTAAGGCAGGTGGTTAGGCACAACCTTACAAGCAAGATAATTAGCTATGTCAGCAAACCATGGGACAGAATCACTTTGCACAGCATAAAGTTGTTCATCTGGAAAGGTATCCAGGATGTCTGTTTGTGCTGCCTGCTTGTTCTCTTCCAACCTAGATAGGTGATCAGCTGCCACATTCTCTGCTCCCTTCTTGTCTTTGATTTCAAGATCAAATTCTTGGAGGAGCAAGATCCACCTAATCTGTAAACACAACCACTTTGGAAAGAACAAGGTAAGATCTGAATTTATCAAAAGCATACACAACTGCAAGTAATTCTTTTTCAGTTACGGTGTAGTTTTGTTGTGCATCATTAAGTGTTTTCCTTGCATAGTAAAATGGTTTGAAATGCTTATCAATTCTCTGCCCTAGAACAGCTCCTATACATGTGTCACTAGCATCACACATTATCTCAAAAGGTAATTCCCAGTTTGGTAATATAAGTATGGGTGCAGTGACTAGTCTAGTCTTAAGTTGTTCAAAAGCATGAATACATGTTTCATCAAACCTGAATTCAACATCTTTGTGGAGTAAGTTGGACAATGGTATTGCAATCTTTGAAAAGTCCCTGATGAACCTTCTGTAGAAACCAGCATGCCCAAGGAAGCTTCGAACATCCTTGATAGAAGAAGGAACAGGCAGTCCTTCAATGACTTCTACCTTGGCTCGGTGAACTTCAAGACCTTTCTCTGAGATTTTGTGTCCAAGGACTATCCCTTCCTTTACCATGAAATGACATTTCTCCCAATTGAGAACAAGATTGGTCTCTTCACACCTTTCTAGCACAGCTTCCAGGTTGTTCAAACAGTCCGTGAATGATCTCCCATAGACAGAAAAGTCATCCATGAAGATTTCAACTGTTTTCTCAACCATGTCATGAAAGATAGCCATCATACACCTTTGAAAAGTGGCTGGTGCGTTGCAAAGACCAAAGGGCATTCTCCTATAGGCATAAGTACCATAGGGGCAAGTAAAGGTTGTTTTCTCAATATCATTTGGGTGTATTGGAATTTGGTTGTACCCCGAATAACCATCAAGAAAAAAATAGAAGGCATAGCCTGCTAATCTCTCAAGCATTTGATCAATAAATGGAAGAGGGAAGTGATCCTTGCGTGTTGCATCATTCAATTTTCTGTAGTCTATGCAAACACGCCAGCCTGTGACTGTTCTTGTCGGAATCAGTTCATTGTTCTCATTTTGGATCACGGTCATTCCTCCCTTCTTTGGTACTACTTGAACAGGACTGGTCCAAGCACTATCTGAGATTGGAAATATGATGCCCGCATCGATCAGCTTGATGACCTCCTTGCGCACAACCTCCTTCATGTTTGGATTGAGCCTCCTTTGTGGCTGCACACTTGTCTTGTGGTTTTCCTCCATCAGGATCCTGTGCACACAGATCCCTGGGCTAATGCCTTTGATGTCAGAGATCTGCCATGCCAGAGCATCCTTATGTTTTTGGAGAACAAGCAGAAGTTGGGCTTTATATTCAGGGGTCAAGTCTGATGAGATGATAACTGGTAATTTGTCAGGGGGTTGTAGGTAGGCATATTCCAAATGGCTTGGCAAAGTTTTGAACTCTAGAACAGGTGGTTCTTCGAGTGAGGGTTTGAGAGGTGGCTTTGGTGGGTTGTTTAAAGGTTCAACAGGGGTATGCTTGTTCCCATAGACCACAAAACTGCTCTCATTGGCCTCTTTGTCATCATGTGCCTCCTCTTTGAGGTCAGGTTCAACCTGTTCCTGCAAATTATCATAATACGGTACATCAAAAGTTTCAAGAAAGTAACATGTATCATCACTGGTTGGTGGATGTCTCATTGCTTCATTCATCTTAAACACTACTTGTTGATTGTTCACTTTAAGCCTAAGTTCTCCAGCGTAGACATCTATTATAGCTCTAGCAGTAGCTAAAAATGGTCTACCTAAGATGATAGGAACATGTGCATCTTGTTCTATGTCCATTATTACAAAGTCAGCTGGAAGTATAAACTTATCCACCTTGACCAGAACATCCTCAACCATCCCCATAGGGTACTTGTGTAACATCCTTAAACCCTAACTTATAGATTTGTTAGATATATATATATACACTTCTCCATAAGACTACATTCAGATTCATTTCAATCACAAACAAGTTTTACACACAAACGGCGATTAAGGTGCGATTAGTAGGCGATTAGCGATGTGTTAAGCCGTAATGAATGGTTAGTGAGAGTGTGTTGAATTAGTACACATATCAATTGAAGAAACCTGGACCTAATTGGTTGAATTAGAAGTATGGAGGATTGATTGTGAAGTTTGGAAGCAAGCACCTCACTTAACCACGAGGTGTCACCCTTTATAAGACAAATATAACCTCTTCATTTATAACCTTAATCTCGTTTCTTCAGCAACCAAAAACCTCCCTTAAACCTTCCATTTTCAGACCCTAAGAACCCCAAACGAAGTCTCATTCAATTCCAACCATTTCCAAGGCAAACAAGTGGAGATAGGTAGCATAACAAAGGAAAGGCATCAAGTTAAGGTTTGTAAGTTGTTTTAGCATAGTTTCCATGGATTTGAAGTTCTGAAAACCCTAAGTATAGTTATGGGATTGATTATAAATGAGTTATGGTGATGTTTGTGGTGGCTTGGTGTTGTTTGAGTTGGTTATATGTTGTTTTAGTGAAAGGTATGCATGAAGTGTCCTAAGCTGAATTGTAGGCAGTTTTCTTCAGTCATCTTAGGGATTGCATTTCATCATGATAGAGATGGAATTGGCAAAAACACAAAGAAGAAACCATTTACCCCTATATGTTGGCTAGATTCCTGTAAAATATGGGTCTCTAATTCATTGTGTGGAAGAGGTTAGCTTGGTGTGGACATGACTGCCTCGAAATGGAATTGTATGTGAGGCAGCAATCTTGTGATGGTCATTTGAGGCTCTTAAGCTCATATTTAGGGAATCCATATTCTTACAAAGTTGTTTATAACATGTGGAAGTATGTCCCTGTAAAATGGTTTATGTAGAAAGTGTGTGGTTTGAGAGAACCATTGACATTACCATGTGCGATGGAAAGCTGGGTAGTCTGTTTTCTTGCCAGAAATAGAACCTAATACCTTTGCTTGCCATTTATGATCCAGGGATGATATTAATGTGATTTTTGGATATGTTCAAGTTATATATGTCTAGTTTCAGTAGCAACAAGAATCAGGGTATTTGTGTAAGTATTGAGAGAGTTATGGCAGAATCTAGGCACATAGGTCATATGAACAACTAAGACTAAAGAATGAAGTTTAGTCTATAATGTGAAGCTAGTGAGTTGTGAGAATCATATGTCATGCATAAGCATACATTTCCATATAGTTTAATTGAGTCTAATTGTATGATTTTATGTGATATTAGGAGGACAAGGTGCAAGTGAAAGAGCACCCGAGCGTGTTGAATAGATCTCGTCGAGTGAACGGTAAGCATAGTGCTTATATGTGTGTATAAATGTAATGTGATTGGAACTTGTTGAGTATGGAACATGATTGATTCTGATGTGAATACGTGATATATGATATGTATTGGTTTGTGAAATGTTGTGATGGTTATGAAAGTTGTGATGGTTGTGAAATGTGGAGATAGAACTATTGGTGATATCGTGAGTTGATATGCAGTATGTTGAGCTATATGATTGATGTGTGAATGGGATAATGAGTAACGAGAAAGGAATTTGAGCATGCTTAAGTGAATATGTGAAGTGGTCCATGTTGTTGAGAGTGCTATCCGAAATTTGGAGCCGGAAGCACAGTGTTGAGATATATCCGTAGCGGACTGCGTGAGTTGAGTTTTACTCCTCCACAGGTGATTGTATTCCGATATGTGAGACGGAATACAGAGTGGGCCCACGGACCATTTTACATATGTCATTTAAGTATAGCAGGGCCCTAATTGATTAAATAATGATGAGCATAATAAATGAATTGTGCGTGTGACTGTGTAGTGATATTTATATGCAATTAAATTGATATTGATGATATAACTCTACTTGTATTCTTTCATGTTATATTTGTATACATATATGGCTATATGTTTATTGAGTAGGCAGCTCACCCCTTGCCACCATTTTTCAGGATAGTGGAGTTCTTTTTGTTAGGATCGCACCGGCAGCGATAGTCCGTTCTCACCTATGCATTTTGGAGCATTTTGAGTGTATATTATTTTGTATATTTCATGTATAAACTAATGACTTAAATATGTATTGTAAATGACAAATGATGTATATAGTTTGATATGTAAAGAATGATGTGTATTTATATGATATTAACTATCTACGTGATTTCTTTTATTTAATATGAGCTTAAAATTAAGATTTCAATGGAAATTTGAGATCATTATTTTATATGAAAATGACTGAGACTTGAATGTATACGTGGAATTGTTGTTATGTGACACGTAATGTGATCCCAGTGAGGGGGTTACATTAAGGTGGTATCAGAGCGGGTCTACTTTCCTAGGGATTAGACATTTCGGTGATCTTTTGTTGCATTCCTAGGTCTAGACCATGTGATCATGTGTTTGTTGTGAAACATTCTGACTTTATCATGTTTAATGTAGGATCATGGAACATGGTGAGAATAGACATGCCGGTAGAGTGTCTAGTGAGGAGTCAGTTGGTCAGCCATGTAGGGGTAGAGCCACAGAAGTTGTTGCAGGTTCAGGACATGCCAATCCACCCCAGGGTTTTCCACAGCTTGCAGAGATGATGGATATGTATTATGCACACCGTCAGGCTCAAGTTCAAGGTCCTGTTGTACCACCTTTTGATAAAAATTATGATAATATTAGAAAGATGGGAGGCACTGATTTTGAGGGTACTACAGACCCTGAGGTAGCTGATCAGTGGTGGGATAAAATAGAAGAAGTGCTTGAAATAATGCAATGTCCTGAGGAATTAAAGGTTAGATATGTGTCTAATCTTTTCACTGGAGATGCTCTTACATGGTGGAGATCTGTCAGACAAGCGAGAGCTGGCCAAGTTATCACGTGGGAAATGTTAGAGAAGCAATTCAATGACAGGTATATGCCACAAATTTATAGAGACAAGAAAGAAACTGAGTTTCTGAATTTGAAACAAGGTGATATGTCAGTGATTGAGTATCAGAACAGGTTTATTGCATTGGCAAAATATGCACCTATGGCTGTGGCTATAGAAGCTAGTAAATGTCGCAGATTCGAGAAAGGGTTACACCCAGATATCAGGGCAATGGTTCATAAGCAAGCTATAGAGTTCAGTGAGTTAGTAGAGTCTGCACTCAGAGCGGAAGAGA
Organism: Euphorbia peplus; assembly: GCA_028411795.1. Lineage (NCBI taxonomy): Eukaryota > Viridiplantae > Streptophyta > Magnoliopsida > Malpighiales > Euphorbiaceae > Euphorbia > Euphorbia peplus. The sequence goes on along the minus strand of CP110837.1, from coordinate 12,194,042 downwards.
TAGTACAAGACAAGAAACAACTTTATGCAGCAAAACGGGCTAGGTTTGATACAGAGGGTCAGTCTAGTAGATCAACAAAGAGAGGAGGATCTCAGTTTTCTAGAGGTAGTTTTCAGCAATACAGAGGTAGTGGTAGTAGTTACCATGGTGGAGGTAGATCGCGAGGTGGATTTGGGGATGCTCAGAGCAGTGCACCATCTGTTGGTAGTAACAGATTTTCTAGTGGACGATCTGGTAGTGGGTTTAGAGGAGCTAGGACAGGATCCGTTCCAGCTTGTCAAACTTGTGGACGGTCACACGTAGGAGAGTGTTGGGGACGTGCACCTGTTTGTGGTAGATGTGGTCGATCTCACTTGGGAGAGTGTTATGGTACATTCCAGAGGGGAACATGTTTTGAGTGTGGAGAGCCAGGGCATTATCGTAATGAATGTCCCCGGTTAGCTAATACAGGCGAGAGAGTTCCACTTCCAGCTATTAGACAGGGTAATACATCAGGAGGTACGACTGGAGTAGATAGAGGCAGAGGTCGAGGACGAGGAGGAGGGAGAGGCTATAGACATGATGTTCCTACTGGCCAGGCCAGAGTTTACACTATGCCGAGGGAGGAGGCTCGGTCAGCACCAGAGGTTATTTCCGGTACAGTTTCTATCTTTGACACTTTAGCTTTTGTATTGATTGATCCGGGATCTACTCTTTCATACATAACACCTGAGCTTTTGATGAAAATAAATGGGAAGATAGAGCCATTAGGATATGATATGAGAGTTATCTTACCAGTTGGTAATAATGTTATTGTAAATAAAGTTTTGAGAGAGTGTCCTATAAAAGTGAGAGGGAGTGAGTTTCCTATAGATTTAGTAGTTCTGGAGTTTAGAGATTTTGACATCATTTTGGGAATGGATTGGTTGTGTAAATATGGAGCTTTAGCAGATTGTTGTGCAAAAGAAGTTGTGCTCCGTTCTGATTCAAACTCATTAGTGTTATTTGTGGGAGAGAGAGAGGTTGTGCCTTCTTGTTTGATATCTGCAGTTCGAGCACTCAAATTGATTCGAGGAGGGAGTGAGGCATATTTAGTTCATGTTGTTGACACTAGAGAAGAGGGGAACAAATTAGATAATATTGCAGTAGTGAGAGATTTTCCAGATGTTTTCTTGGATGAATTGCCAGGACTACCACCTCATAGAGAGATTGATTTTCCAATTGAGACTGTTCCAGGAGTATCTCCGATATCAATGGCTCCATACAGAATGGCTCCGGTAGAATTACAAGAATTGAAGAAACAAATAGAAGAGCTTCTAGAGAAAAGTTTCATACGTCCTAGTACTTCACCTTGGGGAGCACCTGTATTGTTTGTGAAGAAGAAAGATGGTAGTATGCGGTTATGTATCGATTACAGACAGCTGAACAGAGTGACAATAAAGAACAAGTACCCATTACCCCGAATTGATGATTTGTTAGATCAACTGAAAGGAGCACGTTATTTTTCAAAGATTGACTTGAGATCAGGCTATTGGCAATTGAGAGTGGCAGAAGCTGACATACCTAAAACTGCTTTTCGTACTAGGTATGGTCATTTTGAGTTTCTTGTGATGCCGTTTGGCTTGACTAATGCCCCTGCAGCTTTTATGGCACTAATGAACAAGATCTTTCAGCCGTATCTAGATATGTTTGTGGTTGTATTCATTGATGATATTTTGGTGTACTCACGGACTGAGGGTGAGCATGAACAACATTTGAGAATTGTTTTGAAAATTTTGAAGGACAACCAGATGTATGCTAAACTGAGTAAATGTGAGTTCTGGATGGATAAAGTTGCATTCCTTGGTCATATTGTGTCAGGAGAAGGAGTTCAACCCGACCCATCTAAGATCAAAGCTATTGTTGAATGGGAGCCACCAAAGAATGTTTCTGAGCTTAGAAGTTTTCTTGGGCTTGCAGGATATTATAGGAGATTTGTTGAAGGTTTCTCTATAATTGCATCGCCTTTGACTAGATTGTTAAGGAAGGGAGTTTTATTTCAGTGGGATGATAAATGTCAGCAAAGTTTTGATGAACTAAAGAAGAGGTTGACTTCTACACCAGTGTTAGTGTTACCGTCTGAAGGTGGTGGATTTGTTGTTTACACGGATGCTTCAAGACAAGGTTTAGGGTGTGTTTTGATGCAGAATGGGAAAGTCATTGCATATGCTTCTAGACAGTTGAGACCTCATGAGATAAATTACCCCACACACGACTTGGAGTTGGCAGCAGTAGTTCATGCACTCAAGGTATGGAGACATTATCTATATGGGGAGACATTTCAGATTCTTACAGATCACAAAAGTTTGAAGTACATCCTCACACAGAAAGAATTGAACTTAAGGCAGAGGAGATGGATTGAACTATTGAAAGATTATGATTGCACGATTGATTACCATCCAGGAAAGGCCAATGTAGTAGCAGATGCTTTAAGTAGAAAGAGTGTAGATGTTCTGGCTAGTATGCGGAGTTATAGTTTGAATTCACTTGTGGATATGCGAGCTATGGATGTGAAGTTAGAGATCGATGAAGTAACAGGACTTATGGCTACTTTGCGGGTAAAACCAGATTTGAGGGAAAGGATTCGGGAAGCGCAGTTACATGATTCCTATCTACAGAAAATCAAAGATCGTGTACAACATGGGAAAAGACCTGATATTTCCGAGGGTGATGATGGTATGATGATGATAGGTAGTCGAGTATGTGTTCCAGATGTAGCGGGGTTACGATCGGAAATCCTCCAGGAAGCACACAATGCTCCTTATGCTATGCATCCAGGTATGACAAAAATGTACAGAAACTTGAGATCTCTTTACTGGTGGCCAACGATGAAGAAAGATGTAGCTGATTTTGTTTCCAAATGTTTAACTTGTCAACAAGTTAAAGCTGAACATCAAGCTCCTGTTGGGAAATTAAAACCTTTAGCTATTCCAGAGTGGAAATGGGAGCGGATCACGATGGATTTTGTGGTAGGGTTACCAAGAACAAGGCGTAGACATGATAGTATATGGGTGATAGTTGATAGACTTACCAAGTCTGCTCATTTTATTCCAGTACAACAAACATATACTATGGATAAATTGGCAAGACTTTATGTTTCGGAAATTGTGAAGTTACACGGAGTTCCATTCTCTATTGTTTCAGATCGAGATCCTAGGTTCACATCTAGATTTTGGGGAAGTTTACAACAAGCTTTGGGTACGAAATTGCATTTTAGTACAGCTTTTCATCCCCAGACAGATGGTCAGTCAGAAAGAACCATTCAAACCTTGGAAGATATGATGAGAGCATGTGTTCTTAACTTTCAAGGTGAGTGGGATGTACATTTGCCACTTATGGAGTTTTCTTATAACAACAGCTACCATTCTAGTATAGGCATGGCACCTTACGAGGGATTGTATGGTAGACCTTGTAGAAGTCCTATATGTTGGGATGTTGAAGGAATGAGACAATTAGAAGGGCCTGAGATTGTGCAGGAGACCGTTGAAAAGATCAGTGTAGTTAAGAAGTATTTGAAAGCTGCACAGGAACGTCAGAAAGCTTATGTGGATCAACACCGAAGGGAAATGGAATATGAAATCGGAGATAAAGTGTTTTTGAAGATTTCACCATGGAGAGGGATAGTTCGTTTTGGCAAAAGAGGTAAGTTGAATCCAAGATTCATCGGGCCGTATGAAATCATAGAGAGAGTTGGACCACTTGCTTACAGATTAGCCTTGCCACCAGAGTTGTCCTTAATTCATGATGTATTCCATGTATCAGTGTTAAGGAGATATAGATCAGATCCAAGTCATATGATTCCGGAACCTGAGATTGAGATAGTGAATAAAGACTTGACAATCCGAGAGCAACCATTAGAGATTTTGGGAAGAGAAATGAAACGACTCAGGAACCGTGAAATACCAATGGTGAAAGTTAGATGGAGTCATAATCAAACACTTGATGAGGCTACTTGGGAAGTAGAGGAAAGGATGAGATCACAGTATCCATATCTATTTGATGATTCTGGTAAGTGAATTTCGGGGCCGAAATTTTTTTTAACGGGTGGAGAAATGTAACATCCTTAAACCCTAACTTATAGATTTGTTAGATATATATATATACACTTCTCCATAAGACTACATTCAGATTCATTTCAATCACAAACAAGTTTTACACACAAACGGCGATTAAGGTGCGATTAGTAGGCGATTAGCGATGTGTTAAGCCGTAATGAATGGTTAGTGAGAGTGTGTTGAATTAGTACACATATCAATTGAAGAAACCTGGACCTAATTGGTTGAATTAGAAGTATGGAGGATTGATTGTGAAGTTTGGAAGCAAGCACCTCACTTAACCACGAGGTGTCACCCTTTATAAGACAAATATAACCTCTTCATTTATAACCTTAATCTCGTTTCTTCAGCAACCAAAAACCTCCCTTAAACCTTCCATTTTCAGACCCTAAGAACCCCAAACGAAGTCTCATTCAATTCCAACCATTTCCAAGGCAAACAAGTGGAGATAGGTAGCATAACAAAGGAAAGGCATCAAGTTAAGGTTTGTAAGTTGTTTTAGCATAGTTTCCATGGATTTGAAGTTCTGAAAACCCTAAGTATAGTGATGGGATTGATTATAAATGAGTTATGGTGATGTTTGTGGTGGCTTGGTGTTGTTTGAGTTGGTTATATGTTGTTTTAGTGAAAGGTATGCATGAAGTGTCCTAAGCTGAATTGTAGGCAGTTTTCTTCAGTCATCTTAGGGATTGCATTTCATCATGATAGAGATGGAATTGGCAAAAACACAAAGAAGAAACCATTTACCCCTATATGTTGGCTAGATTCCTGTAAAATATGGGTCTCTAATTCATTGTGTGGAAGAGGTTAGCTTGGTGTGGACATGACTGCCTCGAAATGGAATTGTATGTGAGGCAGCAATCTTGTGATGGTCATTTGAGGCTCTTAAGCTCATATTTAGGGAATCCATATTCTTACAAAGTTGTTTATAACATGTGGAAGTATGTCCCTGTAAAATGGTTTATGTAGAAAGTGTGTGGTTTGAGAGAACCATTGACATTACCATGTGCGATGGAAAGCTGGGTAGTCTGTTTTCTTGCCAGAAATAGAACCTAATACCTTTGCTTGCCATTTATGATCCAGGGATGATATTAATGTGATTTTTGGATATGTTCAAGTTATATATGTCTAGTTTCAGTAGCAACAAGAATCAGGGTATTTGTGTAAGTATTGAGAGAGTTATGGCAGAATCTAGGCACATAGGTCATATGAACAACTAAGACTAAAGAATGAAGTTTAGTCTATAATGTGAAGCTAGTGAGTTGTGAGAATCTTATGTCATGCATAAGCATACATTTCCATATAGTTTAATTGAGTCTAATTGTATGATTTTATGTGATATTAGGAGGACAAGGTGCAAGTGAAAGAGCACCCGAGCGTGTTGAATAGATCTCGTCGAGTGAACGGTAAGCATAGTGCTTATATGTGTGTATAAATGTAATGTGATTGGAACTTGTTGAGTATGGAACATGATTGATTCTGATGTGAATACGTGATATATGATATGTATTGGTTTGTGAAATGTTGTGATGGTTATGAAAGTTGTGATGGTTGTGAAATGTGGAGATAGAACTATTGGTGATATCGTGAGTTGATATGCAGTATGTTGAGCTATATGATTGATGTGTGAATGGGATAATGAGTAACGAGAAAGGAATTTGAGCATGCTTAAGTGAATATGTGAAGTGGTCCATGTTGTTGAGAGTGCTATCCGAAATTTGGAGCCGGAAGCACAGTGTTGAGATATATCCGTAGCGGACTGCGTGAGTTGAGTTTTACTCCTCCACAGGTGATTGTATTCCGATATGTGAGACGGAATACAGAGTGGGCCCACGGACCATTTTACATATGTCATTTAAGTATAGCAGGGCCCTAATTGATTAAATAATGATGAGCATAATAAATGAATTGTGCGTGTGACTGTGTAGTGATATTTATATGCAATTAAATTGATATTGATGATATAACTCTACTTGTATTCTTTCATGTTATATTTGTATACATATATGGCTATATGTTTATTGAGTAGGCAGCTCACCCCTTGCCACCATTTTTCAGGATAGTGGAGTTCTTTTTGTTAGGATCGCACCGGCAGCGATAGTCCGTTCTCACCTATGCATTTTGGAGCATTTTGAGTGTATATTATTTTGTATATTTCATGTATAAACTAATGACTTAAATATGTATTGTAAATGACAAATGATGTATATAGTTTGATATGTAAAGAATGATGTGTATTTATATGATATTAACTATCTACGTGATTTCTTTTATTAAATATGAGCTTAAAATTAAGATTTCAATGGAAATTTGAGATCATTATTTTATATGAAAATGACTGAGACTTGAATGTATACGTGGAATTGTTGTTATGTGACACGTAATGTGATCCCAGTGAGGGGGTTACAACTTGACTGAACGATCAGCCAGTTGGATAGACATCCTAGTTGGTTGGGGTTCTCTTAGGCCAAGCTGTTTGTAAATTGAGTACGGCATGAGATTTATGCTAGCTCCTAAGTCACATAAAGCATTATCAACGTTAAGACTACCAAATGAGCAAGGAATAGTAAAACTTCCTGGGTCTTTCTCCTTTTTGGGAAGAAGCTGCTTGTTCTGCAATATTGAGGAACAAGTACGATTCAACTGGACCATTGATACACTTTCCAGCTTTGTCTTGTTCTGCAGCAAGTCCTTCAGGAATTTTACATAGACTGGTGATGCTGATAAAGCATCCACAAATGGTATGTTGATGTGGATCTTCCTGAGCATCTCTAAGAATCTTGTTTGCTGTTTGTCCAAGCTTGGTTGCTTGAGCCTGGTTGGGTACGGAATTCTTGGAACATAAGCAGGCTCAGCTTGCTCTGGTGGAACAGCTTCTGATCCGGTTGCTGCTGGTATGTCAATGACATGATCTGTGGATCGAACAGGCGGAGCTTGTTCACTGGTCCCTGCCTGATCTATCTGAACTGACTTGTGCTTCTCTCCCACTGGTTGGTCTACTTCTTTTCCACTTCTGAGTGAGATAGCTTGCACAGTCTCCTTGGGGTTTGCTTCCGTCTTGCTTAGAATCACCCCCTTGTTTTTTGGCATCACAATATTGGTGAGTTGGTGAAACTGTGTCTCAAGGTTTTTGATTGTGCTCTGTTGCTGCTGCATCTGCTGCATCATCTGAGATAACATCTCCTCCACCTTGGACTTCTTTTCTTCGCCTCCCTGGTTGTGCTGCTGGTAATTTGAGGGGCCACCTTGTTGATAGTTGTTCTGTCTGGGTTGGCTGTTCTGCTGGTAGTTGTTCTGAGATCTCTGGTATGGTGGATGAGAATTCTGGTTGGGCTGGGGAGTCCAACTAAGATTCGGATGATTCCTCCATCCATCATTGTAATGATTTGAGTATGGATCCGAGCGCGGCCTCTGGTTGTTCCCTGCATAGTCACAATGCTCAACTTGTTGGTTAGGCAACTGGTTTCCTGTGCAATCAACAGAACGATGATTTCCTTCACAAAAATCACATTGAACAACATGAACTTGGTTGGTTGGCTTGTTCAGTTTGACAATTTGCTTGCTCAACTGCTCAACTTGTGCAGTCAGTCTAGAAACTTCTTCAGCCACTGGAGAGTTTGATTCATTTCTGCCATCTTCCCTCACAGAGTGCCATTTATAACTGGTGTTGACCAGGCACTCTATGAGTTCATACAATGCTTCGGGATCAAGTTCTTCTGGGTCTCCATTTGCTACGGACTCCAACTGAATTTTGTAAACATTCGTTAGGCCATTATAAAAGTTCTGAATCTGCATCCACATGGGAATCTTGTGGTTGGGCACTCTCCTCAAAAGGTCTTTATATCTCTCCCATGCCTCGGAAAGAGACTCTTCGGGGTGTTGAGAGAAATGGGACACAGCATTTCTGAGTTTGATTGCTTGTCTTGGTGGAAAGAACTTAGTGAGGAAGGCATTTGCCATGGCCTCCCATGTTGTGATTGAGCGAGGTTGCAAATTTTTCATCCAGGTTCTAGCTTTGTCCCTTAATGAATATAGGAACAGCTTGAGCCTGATCACGTCATCACTGACTCCTCGGTTGGTCTTAAAAGTGTTACACATCGTGACAAAGTCTTGGATGTGAGCATTTGGGTCTTCACTGGGCAGTCCTCCAAATTGAACAGCTGTTTGTAACATTTGGATCATGAACGCCTTGACCTCAAAATGGTTGTCTCCTTCATCGGGGATCACAATGCAAGATGAGTGACCCTCGGTGGAAGGGTTTGAGTATTCCTTCATTGGTAAGGGTGGAACGGCTCCGTCCTCCATGTTGTCTCCTTGCCCTTCCTCTGGTTGTTCTGGGTGTATTTGTTCTTGTTCAGGTTGTCTTTCTGGAACAGCGTTGTGAACAGGTTGTTCCTGGTTGAGAGTAGCCAGTCTTTCCCTTTGTCTAATTCTCCTAAGGGCGTTTCTCCTTCTCAAGGTTGCCTCAATCTTAGGATCAATAGGCTCTGGTGGAAGTCGGGCTCTTCGCATACACAACCTAAAATCAAACTGTACACTGAAACAAACAGGTAAACTCCAACTGTTTTATCACAATAAAGGTAAAAATTATTTGGCTTAAAAATCTTTCTATCCCCGGCAACGGCGCCAAAAACTTGTTGTGTACAAATGAGTGGATGACACTAGCAAGTGCACTAGACAAGTAATAAAGTGATAAGTTATCGTCTCCACAGGGATAGAACAGTTTCAAGCTGGTCTCTTTACTGAAACAGAACAGTCGGGTGATTGGTCTAGATTGATTGATTGATTTTAAACTAACTATATCTATTATTAAACTAAGGTTGTCACAGAGCATGAAAGTAAATTAAGAGATAACAATAATAAAGAAGCAGGTGTAAAGCACAGCCAGAACTGATGGCAAACAAGCATACATTCCCTTCATACAAATCCACCATGTTTATTATAAGTCTAAGGTATCTTCACTAGAATCACTCAAGTCAGATGGTCACATGTTCCCAAGATTCTTTATACTTTATGCAAAATTAGTTTCCATTAGATTACACAAGCACAAGCGTTAAGCCCATGAAGCATCTTATAAATAAGAACCCTTAGCACACATTTTATCCTTATTGGTCCCGGTATAAAACATATGTGTTCAATCAGTTTATCTATTGCTTGATCCGAGTTCGTCCCTACAACATCAAACAACTGAAAATACAAGTTAGCTAGACTTATATATGAATGGAGATTCTATTGAACAAGCTGAATAAACATGATTTCACTGAATAAAAGGAAAGTGACGCTTACAAACCACCAGCCAGAAGGCTGGCTTTCCACCTTGAGTGACTACTCACTCATTGTCATGTTTACAGCGTTTGAAGGAATGAAAATACTAAGAACAGGTTCTGCTTGGCCTCGGATGAGACTTCCACAGAAAACTGCTACAACTACTAAACTAATGTCTAAAGTGAATGATAATATTCTGGGATGAAAAACAATACTCTCGCAGGAGTATTTATACAAGAAAGAAATGAAATAAACAAAGTAAAGATGCTTCTCGGAATCTGGCTGTTCTTGGGCAGGTTGTTCTCCAGCAGAAGAAGACAACTGCATAATAAGACAAGTCAACCTGCAGAAAGAGACAAATGCACAAGAAGACAACTTCACATCCCAATGCCTTCACAAACCTCCAAAACCTTGCTTTTTCTCTTCCCCACATTACAAAACCGAGAACATGTGAGGAGAGGGTATCTTTGACCTGATTTTCTGCAGATTCAACCCTAAATACAAGCTGTTCAGACTCAACTAAGCACATGCATACTAAATGGGAGCACAGGCTGAACTTGTGCCTTAAAGAACAATCTCAGGCTGTTCGAAACACAGTTTTGGCACGAAAATACTATGGAAAACCCTTGATTTTATAGACACAAATAACACCCAACACCACCCCTGTCCATACACAAGTCATTTTTAATTCTCTCAACCCAAAGATTGCAAGAGACGACATTAAAGCCGATTATGCAAAGACCAAATTAAGGCCTAGCCCAACTCTATTTAAATAAAGAATTCATTCAAATTTCCATCTTCAACCAATTTTCAAAATTTAAACTCATTCATCCATACATGCATAGCATAAACATCTCTTGCAGATCAAAATTCAAAGAATTACTTCACAACAATTTATCCAACTTATTCAGTCAAGAAAGACGCATGAGCGCCCCTAACGCAGAAGACCTGTCGAGTTTGGTAGTTGAGCTAGAGTTATTAGCTGCTCAGCCTGGAGGATGTCCAGCTTCAACCATCCAAACACAGAAGACCCGTTATTTTTTGGTAGTTGAGCCAGAGTTATTAGCTGCTCAGCCTGGAGGATGTCGAGCTTCAACCATCCAAACGCAGAAGACCCGTTATTTTTTGGTAGTTGAGCCAGAGTTATTAGCTGCTCAGCCTGGAGGATGTCCAGCTTCAACCATCCAAACGCAGAAGACCCATTATTTTTTGGTAGTTGAGCCAGAGTTATTAGCTGCTCAGCCTGGAGGATGCCAGCTTCAACCATCCATACGCAGAAGACCCGTTATTTTTGGTAGTAGAGCCAGAGTTATTAGCTGCTCAGCCTGGAGGATGCCAGCTTCAAACATCCAGACGCGGAGACCCGTTTATTTGGTCGTTGAGTCAAAAGTTTAGTTGGCCAACTCGGAAATGCCCGATCAAATGCATAAGAATGTCCTTTATCACCTTCTGATTCATTCACCTTCAAACCGTGCCAAAAATGGTTATCTGGTCTGAACTTTGTGTACTTCCTTTTCAATGAAGATACACAAAGGGGGGCAGCTGTAGATACCCATTTTTGTCCGGTTTGTAAATACATGTTTTTCCGAAAATATAAATTTCTAGACTATATTTTATTTACGATACGATATGTAGCGTAAAAACTATTTTTCTATAAATGATAGTTTATTTTAACTTTTCTTTTATTTAAATTTTATTTCTCCTAAGATAGCCTATGTTATGGATATTTTTTTGAGTTTACAAATTTTGTTCATTTTCAAATTTTTCTCTATTTTAGTACTAATTGATTATGTGAATGAAAATTTAGTATTAAATTAGAGTTTTATTCAGGCGGCTTTTATCAAATTAATCATCAAGAAGGTTCGACGTTTAAACATGATAATAAATTGGATGAAAAGAAAATAAATACTTGTTTTATTAAGTAATCCAAATATATTACATGTTCGTAAGCAGATAAATAAATGATACATTTTCTTTTACCACTAACTCTATCCTATTTTGCAGAAATAAAATGTCACGGGATTTGAACTCCGTATTTTTAATATCGGAGACTTTATCTCACTTTTTAGAAGCAACCAGAGAAAGTTTGACGAGCCGAGTCAAGCCCACATTCAAGTCAAACTTCCTAAAATAAAAGAGTAAAGACAGCCTTTCAATTCCAGCGGGTCAAAGGCAACGGTTCCGATAAATTTTCAAAGGAAATCTCGTGAGACAGCAGATTCAAGCCCACAACCTCAGGCCCACAACTTCAGGCCCACATATTTCAGCTCAAACAATTTAAAGCCCAAAAATTCAAGACCAACAAGTTTCAAGACAGTAGCTTTAGCCCATGATTTTCGGCCCAGTGACAGTTTCAAGCCCAAAGAAAATATACGAAACAGTCCCTGCAATCCTCAAATTTATCGAATTGGAACCAGAAATCAAGTCTTGGAGATCAAGTTTTCAAACTTGGTGGTCAAGCTTTAAGTGCTTGAAAATTAAGCTAACACATGAGGAAAGCCAAAGTTCTTAACATAATCACATCAAGAAGTACAAGATTAGAGCCAAAAAAATGTCCATAATCCTATCCAAGATAAGAAGAGTACAGATTATGCACATGGAAGCACTCAAAAGTACAAAGGTGATGATGAGAAATCCATCAACAAGATTTCACTCTAATCACTATAAAAGGGGAACTATTCCCAACACAAAGGAGGCAATAATTCAAGAATTCAATACAACAAAAAAAAGGAGAAATACACAGAGATTGAAGATCAGGAGAAAGAGTCAAAAGTGGAGTGAATGAAGCGCCATTTTTATTTCCATTTGTATTTCATTTGTCAAAGAAGAAAGGTAATAAAACCTTTCATGTATATATATACGGATATATGAAAATTTATGATTCTCGCTATGTACAACTTACTGCTTTTTCTTTACTTACCATATTTTGTACTAGAAGTTCAAATTTATTAGCTTAGGACTCAGATTTTGCTTTTTAGTCAAGTTAAGGAAGAGATCCACACTCAATAGGACTCGATAAAAACGAATTTGAGTTACCTCCTGAGCTCGAAAGTCGGTTTGCCACTCAATTAAGTTTTCCTCTAATCCTAGAGCACGAATCCAATCTCCCCTAGACTATTGGCTGTCAATCATCATTGTCCGGGTTCAAATATAGTCGTTATTAGGTAATTTTCTGTTTTCAACTTACCAAGATCGAAAGTACCAAAATACGACTTATTCTCCAACAAAACAGCCTCTAAAAAGAAAAACAACAATATTCCCACGAAAGCATATCAAAACAGCCTCAAGAAACATCAAACCCACACTAAAATTCAGTCTAGTAACCCGAAATAGCAAGGTTCTCATAGAAACAGCCTTAAAACAGTAGATATTTAAGCATAGGAGACCAAATATGCATACAGACATCAATATCACCTCAAACAGCCAGCAAAGAACCACAAATAGCATAAAAAGAGACAAAAGCAGCACTGTAAATAGACAGCCGGCGCCGGAGGTTCGCCCGAAACGTTTTCCGACCGGCGAACTTCCGGTCAGTCCACTTTTTACCCAAAAATGTCCCCGTAACATCCAAACTCAGTTTAGAATCATAGGAACACTACCGAACCTGCCAAAGAAGAGATAGAAGCATTTTAGGTCATGGATTCCAAATCAAACGAACACCGAATCAAGACCATAGGATTAGAATAGATGAAATTAAGAATAAAAGTGAAGAGAACCTAGAGACTTCCCTGGAACCGTTCAAAGGAGAGAAATTGAACCCGAGACCAAAACAGAAATGAACCCGAGATCAAAACCGAGACCTCATTCCCGAAACTCGTTCACAAACCCTCACAATAGCGAGACAACCATGTCAAGGATGAAACCCCTCAGATTTTGGATGTCCCAATACCCCGACTAACACGTATAACAAATCATGGGTGGTTTAAATTTTAGGTTTTTCGGGCCAGATATTAGGTTGCCTTTAGGACCGGGACTGAATTTTAACTCGTGTTTTTTGATGCGGTGGAATCTCGAGCTCAGATATTGGATGTCCCAATAACCCGACTAACACGTATAACAAATGATGGGTCTTTTAAATTTTGGGTTTTTCGGGCCGGATTCTATGGTGTCTCAGGGACTTTGACTGAATTTTAACTCGTGTTTTTTGATGCGTACGAATCTCGAGCTCAGATTTTGGATGTCCCAATAACGCGACTAACACGTATAACAAATGATGGGTCGTTTAAATTTTGGATTTTTCGAGCCAGATGGTAGGATGTCTCGGGGACCGGGACTGCATTTTAACTCGTGTTTTTTGATGCGTCGGAATCTCGAGCTCAGATTTTGGATGTCCCACTAACCCGACAAACATGTATTACAAATGATGGGTTGTTTAAATTTTGGGTTTTTCAGCCGGATTCTAAGGTGCCTCGGGGACCGGGACTGAATTTTAACTCGTGTTTTTTTATGCCTCAAAATCTCGAGCTCAGATTTTGGATCTCCCAAAACCCCGACTAACACATATATTAAATGATGGGTCGTTTAAATTTTGGATTTTTCGGGCCAGATACTAGGGTGCCTCGGGGACCAAGACTAAATTTTAACTCGTGGTTTTTTATGCGTCGGAAAAAACTTTAACTCGAGCTTAATTTTTAGATGTCCCAATATCCCGACTAACACGTATAACAAATGATGGGTCTTTAAAATTTTTGGTTTTTAGGGCCGGATTCTAGGGTACCTCGGGAAACGGGACTGAATTTTAGCCCGTGTTTTTTGATGTGTCAAACAAAACTTTAACTCGAGTTCAGATTTTGGATGTCCCAATACCTTGACTAAAACGTATAGCAAATTATGAGTCGTTTAAATTTTGGGATTTTTGGGCCAGATTCTAGTGCGCCTCGGGGACCGGGACTGAAATTTAACTCGTGTGTTTTGATGCGTCGGAGAAAACACATTAACTCGACCTCAGATTTTGGATGTCTCAATACCCCGACTAACACGTATAACAAATGATGGGTCGTTTAAATTTTAGGTTTTTTGGGCCGAATTCTAGGATGTCCCTGGGACCGGTACCGAATTTTAACTCGTGTTTTTTGATGCCTCAGACTCTCGAGCTCAGATTTTGGATGTCCCAAAACCCCGACTAACACGTATAACAAATGATGGGTCGTTTAAATTTTGGATTTTTCGGGCCAGATTCTAGGGTGCCTCGGGGACTCGGACTGAATTTTAACTCGTGTTTTTTTATGCGTCGGAATCTGGAGCTCAGGTTTTGGATGTCCCGATAACCGGACTAACATGTATTACAAATGATGGGTTGTTTAAATTTTGGGTTTTTCGTCCGGATTCTAAGGTGCCTCGGGGACCGGGACTTAATTTTAACTCGTGTTTTTTGATGTGTCGGAATCTCGAGGTCAGATTTTGGATGTCCCAATAACCCGACTAACACGTCTAACAAATGATGGGTCGTTTAACTTTTAGGCTATTCGGGCCGTATTCAAGGGTGCCTTGGGGACCGGGACTGAATTTTAACTCGTGTTTTTTTATGCGTCAGAATCTCGAGCTCAGATTTTGGATGTCCCAATACCCCGACTCACACGTATAACAAATGATGGGTCTTTTAAATTTTGGGTTTTTCCGGCCGGATTCTAGGGTGCCTCCGGGACCGTGGCAGAATTTTAACTCGTGTTTTTTGATGCGTCGGAATCTCGAGCTCAGATTTTGGATGTCCCAATAACCCGACTAAGACGTATAACAAATGATGGGTCGTTTAAATTTTGGGTTTTTCGGGCCGGATTCTAGGATATCTTGGGGACAGGTACTGAATTTTAACTCGTGTTTTTTGATGCGTCGGAATCTCGAGCTAAGATTTTGGATATCCCAAAACCCCGACTAACACGTATAACAAATGATGGGTCGTTTAAATTTTCGATTTTTCGGGCCGGATTCTAGGGTGCCTCGGGGGCCAGGACTGAAATTTAACTCATGTTTTTTGATGCGTCAGAAAAAACTTTAACTCGAGTTCAGATTTTGGATGTCCCAATACCCCGACTAACACGTATAAGAAATGATGGGTCGTTTAAATTTTGTGTTTTTTGGGCCGAATTCTAGGATGTCCCTGGGACCGGTACTGAATTTTAACTCGTGTTTTTTTATGCGTCGGAATCTGGAGCTCAGATTTTGGATGTCCCAATAACCGGACTAACACGTATTACAAATGATGGGTCGTTTAACTTTTGGGCCTGATTCTTGTGAGCCTCGGGGACCGGGACTGAAATTTAATTTATGTTTTTTGATGCGTCGGAGAAAACACATTAACTCGAGCTCAAATTTTTGATTCCCAATACCTTGACTAACATGTATAACAAAGGATGGGTCGTTTAAATTTTGGGTTTTTCGGGCCGGATACAAGGGTGCCTTTGGAACCGGGACAGAATTTTAACTCGTGTTCTTTGAAGCGGTTGAATCTCGAGCTCAGATTTTGGATGTCCCAATAACCCGACTAATATGTATAACAAATGATGGATCGTTTAAATTTTTGGTTTTTTGGGCCAGATTCTAGTGAGCCTCAGGGACCGGGACTGAAATTTAACTCGTGTTGTTTGATGCTTCGGAGAAAACACATTAACTCGAGCTCAAATTTTGGATGTCCCAATACCCCGACTAACACGTATAACAAATGATTGGTCGTTTAAATTTTGGGTTTTTCGGGCCGGATACTAGGGTGCCTTTGGGACCGGGACTGAATTTTAACTCGTGTTTTTTGATGCGGTTGAATCTCGAGCTTATATTTTGGATGTCCCAATAACATGACTAACATGTACAAAAAATAATTGGTCTTCTAAATTTTCGGTTTTTCGGGCCGGATTCTTGGGTGCCTCGCAGACCGTGACTGAATTTTAACTCGTGCTTTTTGATGCGTCGGAATCTCGAGCTCAGATTTTGGATGTCCCAACAACCCGACTAACACGTATAACAAATGATGGGTCATTTAAATTTTGGGTTTTTCGGGCCGGATTCTAGGATGTCTCGGGGACCGGTACTGAATTTTAACTCGTATTTTTTGATGCGTCAGAATCTCGAGCTCAGATTTTGGATGTCCCAATAACCTGACTCACAGGTATAACAAATGATGGGTCGTTTAAATTTTGGATTTTTCGGGCCGGATGCTAGGATGTCATGGGTATCAGGAATGTATTCTAACTCGTGTTTTTGGATGCGTCAGAATCTCGAGCTCAGATATTGGATGTCCCAATAACCCGACTAACACGTATAACAAATGAAGGGTGGTTTAAATTTTGGCTTTTTCGGGCCGGCTTCTAAGGTGCCTCGGGCACCGGGACGGAATTTTAACTCCTGTTTTTTGAGGCGTTGAACAAAACTTTAAGTCGAGCTCAGATTTTGGATGTCCCGATACCCCGACTAACACGTATAACAAATGATGGTCGTTTAAATTTTGGGTTTTTTGGGCCGTATTCTAAGGTGCCTCGGGGACCGGACTTAATTGTAACTCGTGTTTTTTGATGCGTCGGACAAAACTTTAACTCGAGCTCAGATTTTGGATGTCCCAATACCCCGACTAATACGTATAACTAATGATGGGTCATTTAAATTTTGGGTTTTTCGGGCCGGATTCTAGGGTGCCTCGAGGACCGGGACTGAATTTTAACTCGTGTTTTTTGATACGTCGGAATACCGAGCTCAGATTTTGGATGTCGCAATAATCAGACTAACACGTATAACAAATGATGGGTCTTTTAAATTTTGGGTTTTTCGGGCCGGATTCTAGGATGTCACGAGGACCAGGACTGAATTTTATCATGTGCTTTTTGATGCGTGGGAATCTCGAGGTCAGATTTTTGATTTCCCAATAACCCGACTAACATGTATTACAAATGATTGGTCGTTTAGATTTTAGGTTTTTCGGGCTGGATTATAGGGTGCCTCGGGGAGCGGGAATGAATTTTAACTCGTGTTTTTTTATGCGTCGGAATCTCTAGCTCAGATTTTGGATGTCTCAATAACCCGACAAACACGTATAACAATTGATGGGTCGTTTAAATTTTGGGTTTTTTGGGTCAGTTTCTAGTGAGCCTCGGGGACCAGGACTGAAATTTAACTTAGGTTTTTTGATGCGTCGGAGAAAACACATTAACTCGAGCTCAGATTTTGGATGTGCCAATACCCCGACTAACACGTATAAAAAATGATGGGTCGTTTAGATTTTTGGTTTTTCGGGCCGGATTCTAGGATATCTCGGGGACCGGAACTGAATTTTAACTCGTGTTTTTTTATGCGTCGGAATCTCGAGCTCAGATTTTGGATGTCGCAATAACCCGACTAACATGTATTACAAATGATGGGTCGTTTAAATTTTGTGTTTTTCGAGCCGGATTCTAGAGTGCCTCGGAGAGCGGGACTGAATTTTAACTCGTCTTTTTTTATGCGTCGAAATCTCGAGCTCGGATTTTGGATGTCCCAATAACCCGACTAACATGTATAACAATTGATGAGTCGTTTAAATTTTTGGTTTTTTGGGCCAGATTCTAGTGAGCCTCGGGGACCGGGACTTAAATTTAACTCGTGTTTTTTCATGCGTCGGAGAAAACACATTAACTCGAGCTCAAATTTTGGATGTCCCAATACCCTGACTAACACGTATAACAAATGATTGGTCGTTTAAATTTTGGGTTTTTCGGGCCGGATACTAGGGTGCCTTTGGGACCGGGACTGAATTTTAACTCGTGTTTTTTGATGCGGTTGAATCTCGAGCTTATATTTTGGATGTCCCAATAACCTGACTAACATGTACAAAAAATAATTGGTCTTCTAAATTTTCGGTTTTTCGGGCCGGATTCTTGGGTGCCTCGGAGACCGTGACTGAATTTTAACTCGTGCTTTTTGATGCGTCGGAATCTCGAGCTCAGATTTTGGATGTCCCAACAACCCGACTAACACGTATAACAAATGATGGGTCATTTAAATTTTGGGTTTTTCGAGCCGGATTCTAGGATGTCTCGGGCACCGGTACTGAATTTTAACTCGTATTTTTTGATGCGTCGGAATCTCGAGCTCAGATTTTGGATGTCCCAATAACTTGACTCACAGGTATAACAAATGATGGGTCGTTTAAATTTTGGATTTTTCGGGCCGGATGCTAGGATGTCATGGGTATCAGGAATGTATTTTAACTCGTGTTTTTTGATGCGTCGGAATCTCGAGCTCAGATATTGGATGTCCCAATAACCCGACTAACACGTATAACAAATGAAGGGTGGTTTAAATTTTGGGTTTTTCGGGCCGGCTTCTAAGGTGCCTCGGGCACCGGGACGGAATTTTAACTCCTGTTTTTTGAGGCGTTGAACAAAACTTTAAGTCGAGCTCAGATTTTGGATGTCCCGATACCCCGACTAACACGTATAACAAATGATGGTCGTTTAAATTTTGGGTTTTTTGGGCCGTATTCTAAGGTGCCTCGGGGACCGGGACTTAATTGTAACTCGTGTTTTTTGATGCGTCGGACAAAACTTTAACTCGAGCTCAGATTTTGGATGTCCCAATACCCCGACTAATACGTATAACTAATGATGGGTCATTTAAATTTTGGGTTTTTCGGGCCGGATTCTAGGGTGCCTCGAGGACCGGGACTGAATTTTAACTCGTGTTTTTTGATACGTCGGAATACCGAGCTCAGATTTTGGATGTCGCAATAATCAGACTAACACGTATAACAAATGATGGGTCTTTTAAATTTTGGGTTTTTCGGTCCGGATTCTAGGATGTCACGAGGACCAGGACTGAATTTTATCATGTGCTTTTTGATGCGTGGGAATCTCGAGGTCAGATTTTGGATTTCCCAATAACCCAACTAACATGTATTACAAATGATTGGTCGTTTAGATTTTAGGTTTTTCGGGCTGGATTATAGGGTGCCTCGGGGAGCGGGAATGAATTTTAACTCGTGTTTTTTTATGCGTCGGAATCTCGAGCTCAGATTTTGGATGTCTCAATAACCCGACAAACACGTATAACAATTGATGGGTCGTTTAAATTTTGGGTTTTTTGGGTCAGTTTCTAGTGAGCCTCGGGGACCAGGACTGAAATTTAACTTAGGTTTTTTGATGCGTCGGAGAAAACACATTAACTCGAGCTCAGATTTTGGATGTCCCAATACCCCGACTAACACGTATAAAAAATGGTGGGTCGTTTAGATTTTTGGTTTTTCGGGCCGGATTCTAGGATATCTCGGGGACCGGAACTGAATTTTAACTCGTGTTTTTTTATGCGTCGGAATCTCGAGCTCAGATTTTGGATGTCGCAATAACCCGACTAACATGTATTACAAATGATGGGTCGTTTAAATTTTGAGTTTTTCGGGCCGGATTCTAGGGTGCCTCGGAGAGCGGGACTGAATTTTAACTCGTCTTTTTTTATGCGTCGAAATCTCGAGCTCAGATTTTGGATGTCCCAATAACCCGACTAACATGTATAACAATTGATGAGTCGTTTTAAGTTTTGGTTTTTTGGGCCAGATTCTAGTGAGCCTCGGGGACCGGGACTTAAATTTAACTCGTGTTTTTTCATGCGTCGGAGAAAACACATTAACTCGAGCTCAAATTTTGGATGTCCCAATACCCTGACTAACACGTATAACAAATGATTGGTCGTTTAAATTTTGGGTTTTTCGGGCCGGATACTAGGGTTCCTTTGGGACCTGGACTGAATTTTAACTCGTGTTTTTTGATGCGGTTGAATCTCGAGCTTATATTTTGGATGTCCCAATAACCTGACTAACATGTACAAAAAATAATTGGTCTTCTAAATTTTCGGTTTTTCGGGCCGGATTCTTGGGTGCCTCGGAGACCGTGACTGAATTTTAACTCGTGCTTTTTGATGCGTCGGAATCTCGAGCTCAGATTTTGGATGTCCCAACAACCCGACTAACACGTATAAAAAATGATGGGTCGTTTAGATTTTTTGTTTTTCGGGCCGGAACTGAATTTTAACTCGTGTTTTTTTATGCGTCGGAATCTCGAGCTCAGATTTTGGATGTCGCAATAACTTGACTCACAGGTATAACAAATGATGGGTCGTTTAAATTTTGGATTTTTCGGGCCGGATGCTAGGATGTCATGGGTATCAGGAATGTATTTTAACTCGTGTTTTTTGATGCGTCGGAATCTCGAGCTCAGATATTGGATGTCCCAATAACCCGACTAACACGTATAACAAATGAAGGGTGGTTTAAATTTTGGGTTTTTCGGGCCGGCTTCTAAGGTGCCTCGGGCACCGGGACGGAATTTTAACTCCTGTTTTTTGAGGCGTTGAACAAAACTTTAAGTCGAGCTCAGATTTTGGATGTCCCGATACCCCGACTAACACGTATAACAAATGATGGTCGTTTAAATTTTGGGTTTTTTGGGCCGTATTCTAAGGTGCCTCGGGGACCGGGACTTAATTGTAACTCGTGTTTTTTGATGCGTCGGACAAAACTTTAACTCGAGCTCAGATTTTGGATGTCCCAATACCCCGACTAATACGTATAACTAATGATGGGTCATTTAAATTTTGGGTTTTTCGGGCCGGATTCTAGGGTGCCTCGAGGACCGGGACTGAATTTTAACTCGTGTTTTTTGATACGTCGGAATACCGAGCTCAGATTTTGGATGTCGCAATAATCAGACTAACACGTATAACAAATGATGGGTCTTTTAAATTTTGGGTTTTTCGGTCCGGATTCTAGGATGTCACGAGGACCAGGACTGAATTTTATCATGTGCTTTTTGATGCGTGGGAATCTCGAGGTCAGATTTTGGATTTCCCAATAACCCAACTAACATGTATTACAAATGATTGGTCGTTTAGATTTTAGGTTTTTCGGGCTGGATTATAGGGTGCCTCGGGGAGCGGGAATGAATTTTAACTCGTGTTTTTTTATGCGTCGGAATCTCGAGCTCAGATTTTGGATGTCTCAATAACCCGACAAACACGTATAACAATTGATGGGTCGTTTAAATTTTGGGTTTTTTGGGTCAGTTTCTAGTGAGCCTCGGGGACCAGGACTGAAATTTAACTTAGGTTTTTTGATGCGTCGGAGAAAACACATTAACTCGAGCTCAGATTTTGGATGTCCCAATACCCCGACTAACACGTATAAAAAATGGTGGGTCGTTTAGATTTTTGGTTTTTCGGGCCGGATTCTAGGATATCTCGGGGACCGGAACTGAATTTGAACTCGTGTTTTTTTATGCGTCGGAATCTCGAGCTCAGATTTTGGATGTCGCAATAACCCGACTAACAAGTATTACAAATGATGGGTCGTTTAAATTTTGAGTTTTTCGGGCCGGATTCTAGGGTGCCTCGGAGAGCGGGACTGAATTTTAACTCGTCTTTTTTTATGCGTCGAAATCTCGAGCTCAGATTTTGGATGTCCCAATAACCCGACTAACATGTATAACAATTGATGAGTCGTTTTAAGTTTTGGTTTTCTGGGCCAGATTCTAGTGAGCCTCGGGGACCGGGACTTAAATTTAACTCGTGTTTTTTCATGCGTCGGAGAAAACACATTAACTCGAGCTCAAATTTTGGATGTCCCAATACCCTGACTAACACGTATAACAAATGATTGGTCGTTTAAATTTTGGGTTTTTCGGGCCGGATACTAGGGTTCCTTTGGGACCTGGACTGAATTTTAACTCGTGTTTTTTGATGCGGTTGAATCTCGAGCTTATATTTTGGATGTCCCAATAACCTGACTAACATGTACAAAAAATAATTGGTCTTCTAAATTTTCGGTTTTTCGGGCCGGATTCTTGGGTGCCTCGGAGACCGTGACTGAATTTTAACTCGTGCTTTTTGATGCGTCGGAATCTCGAGCTCAGATTTTGGATGTCCCAACAACCCGACTAACACGTATAAAAAATGATGGGTCGTTTAGATTTTTTGTTTTTCGGGCCGGATTCTAGGATATCTCGGGGACCGGAACTGAATTTTAACTCGTGTTTTTTTATGCGTCGGAATCTCGAGCTCAGATTTTGGATGTCGCAATAACCCGACTAACATGTATTACAAATGATGGGTCGTTTAAATTTTGTGTTTTTCGGGCCGGATTCTAGGGTGCCTCGGAGAGCGGGACTGAATTTTAACTCGTCTTTTTTTATGCGTCGAAATCTCGAGCTCAGATTTTGGATTTCCCAATAACCCGACTAACATGTATAACAATTGATGAGTCGTTTAAATTTTTGGTTTTTTGGGCCAGATTCTAGTGAGCCTCGGGGACCGGGACTTAAATTTATCTCGTGTTTTTTCATGCGTCGGAGAAAACACATTAACTCGAGCTCAAATTTTGGATGTCTCAATACCCTGACTAACACGTATAACAAATTATGGGTCGTTTAAATTTTGGGTTTTACGGGCCGGATACTAGGGTGCCTTTAGGAGCGGGACTAAATTTTAACTCGTGTTTTTTGATGCGTCGGAATCTCGAGCTCAGATTTTGGATGTCCTAATACCCCGACTAACACGTATAACAAATGATGGGTCTTTTAAATTTTTGATTTTTCGGGCCGGATTCTAGGGTGCCTCGGAACCGGGACTAAATTTTAACTCGTGTTTTTTGATGCGTCGGAAAAAACTTTAACTGGAGCTCATATTTTGGATGTTGCAATAACTCGACTAACAGGTATAACAAATAATGGGTCGTTTAAATTTTGGATTTTTTGGGCCGAATGCTAGGATGTCACGGGTATCAGGACTGAATATTAACTCGTGTTTTTTGATGCGTCGGAATCTCGAGCTCAGATTTTGGATGTCGCAATAACCCGACTAACACGTATAACAAATCATGGGCCATTTAAATTTTGGGTTTTTCAAGCCTGATTCAAGAATGTCTCAGGGACCAGTACTGAATTTTGACTCGTATTTTTTGATGCGTCGGAATCTCGAGCTCAGATTTTGGATGTCCCAATAACCAGATTAACATGTATTACGAATGATGGGTCGTTTAAATTTTGGGTTTTTCTGGCCGGATTCTAGGGTGCCTCAAATGACCCATAATTTAAAGGACCGATCATTTGTTATACTTTTTAGTTGTCGTATTGGGCATCCAAAAATCTGAGCTCGAGTAAAAGTTTTGTCCGACGCATCAAAAAAACGTGTTAAAATTCAGTCCCGGTCCCCAAGGCACCGTAGAATCCGACCCGAAAAACCCAAAAATTAAACGACCTATCATTTTTTATACGTGTTAGTCGTGGTATGCATCCGAAAATCAGAGCTTGAGTTAAAGTTTTGTTCGACGCATCAAAAAAACGTGTTAAAATTCAGTCCCGGTCCCCGAGGCACCGTAGAATCCGGCCCGAAAAATCCAAAATTTAAACGACCCATCATTTGTTATAGGTGTTAGTCGTGGTATTGTGCATCCAAAAATCTGAGCTCGGGTTAAAGTTTTGTCCGACACATCAAAAAAACGTGTTAAAATTCAGTCCCGGTCCCCGAGGCACCTTAGAATCCGGCCCGAAAAAACCCAAAATTTAAACGACCCATCATTTGTTATGCGTGTTAGTCGTGGTATTGGGCATCCAAAAATCTGAGCTCGAGTTAAAGTTTTGTCCGACGCATAAAAAAAACGTGTTAAAATTCAGTCCTGGTCCCTAGGCACCCTAGCATCCAGCCCGAAAGAAACAAAATTTAAGCGACCCATCATTTGTTATACGTGTTAATCGTGGTATTAGGCATCCAAAAATCTGAGCTCGAGTTAAAGTTTTGTCCAACGCATCAAAAAAACGTGAAAAAATTCAGTCCTGGTCCCCGAGGCACCCTATAATCCGGCAAGACAAACCCAAACCTTAAATGACCCATCATTTGTTATACGTGTTAGTTGGGGTGATGGGACATCAAATATCTGAGCTCGAGTTAAAGTTTTGTACGACTTATCATAAAAACGTGTTAAAATTCAATCCTGGTCCCTGAGGCACCGAAGAATCTGGCCCGAAAAACCCAAAATTTAAACGTCCCATTTTTGTTATAAGTGTTAGTCGTGGTATTGGGCATCCAAAAATCTGAGCTCGACTTAAAGTTTTGTCCGACGCATCAAAAAACACTTGTTAAAATTCTGCACCGGTCCCCGAGGCACCCTAGAATCAAGCCCGAAAAACCCAAAAATCAAACGACCCATCAGTTGTTATACATGTTTGTCGGGGTATAGGGACATCCAAAATTAGAGCTTGAGTTAAAGATTTTTCCGAGGCATCAAAAAAACGTGTTAAAATTCAGTCCCGGTCCCCGAGCCACCGTAGAATTCGGCCCGAAAAACCCAAAATTTAAACGACCCATCATTTATTATACTTGTTAGTCGTGGTATTGGGCATCTAAAAATCTGAGCTCGAGTTAAAGTTTTGTCCGACGCATCAAAAAAACGTGTTAAAATTCAGTCCCGGTCCCCAAGGCACCGTAGAATCCGGCCCGAAAGGCCCAAAACTTAAACGACACATGATATGTTATACGTGTTAGTCGGGGTATTGGGACATCCAAAATTTGAGCTCGAGATAAAGTTTTGTCCGATGCATAAAAAAAACGTGTTAAAATTCAGTCCCAGGCCCCGAGGAACCCTAGAATCCGGCCAGAAAAACCCAAAATTTAAACGACCCATCATTTGTTATAAGTGTTAGTTTGGGTATTGGGACATCAAAAATCTGATTTCGAGTTAAAGTTTTGTACGACGCATAATAAAAACGTGTTAAAATTAAGTCCCAGTCCTTGAGGCACCGTAGAATCCGACACGAAAAACCCATAATTTAAACGACCCATCATTTGCTATACGTGTTAGTCGGGGTATTGGGCCATCCAAAATCTGAGCTCGAGATAAAGTTTTGTCCGACGCAACAAAAAAAAGTGTTAAAATTGAGTCTCGGTCCCCGAGGCACCCTAGAATGCGGCCTGAAAAACCCAATATTCAAGCGACCCATCTTTTGTTATACATGTTAGTCGGGGTTTTGGGACATCCAAAATCAGAGCTTGAGTTAATGTTTTGTCCGACGCATCAAAAAAATGTGTTACAAATCAGTCCCAGTCCCCGAGGCACCCTAGAATCCGGCCCAAAAAACCCAAAATTCAAACGACCCATCATTTGTTATACTTGTTAGTCGTTGTATTGGGCATCCCAATATCTGATCTCGAGTTAAAGTTTTGTCTGACGCATCAAAAAACGTGTTAAAATTAAGTCCCGGTCCCCGAGGCACCCTAGAATCCGGCCCGAAAAACCCAAAATTTAAACGACCCATCATTTGTTCTACGTGTTAGTTAGGGTAATGGGACATCCAAAATCTGAGCTAGAGTTAAAATTTTGTCAGACGCGTCAAAAAAACGTGTCAAAATTCAGTCCCAGTCCCCGAGGCACCATAGAATCCGGCCCGAAAAACCCAAAATTTAAACGACCCATGATTTGTTATACGTGTAAGTCGGGGTATTGGGACATCCAAAATCTGAGCTCGAGTTAAAGTTTTGTCCGACGCATCAAAAACACGTGTTAAAATTCAGTCCCTGTCCCCGAGGCACCCTAGAATTCGGCCCGAAAAACCCAAAATTTAAACGACCAATCATTTGTTATACGTGTTAGTCGGGGTATTAGGACATCCAAAATCAGAGCTTGAGTTACAGTTTTGTCCGACGCATCTAAAACTCGTGTTACAATTCAGTCCCGGTCCCCGAGGCACCGTAGAATCCGACCCGAAAAACCCATAATTTAAACGACTCATCATTTGTTATACGTGTTAGTCGTGGTATTGGGCATCCAAAAATCTGAGCTCGAGTTAAAGTTTTGTCCGACGCATCAAAAAAAAGTGTTAAAATTCAGTACCAGTCCCCGAGGCACCCTAGAATCCAGCCTGAAAAACCCAAAAATTCAAACGACCCATCCTTTGTTATACATGTTAGTCAGGGTATTATGATATCCAAAATCAGAGCTTGAGTTAAAGTTTTGTCCGAGGCATCAAAAAAACGTGTTAAAATTCAGTCCCGGTCCCCGAGGCAACGTAGAATCCGGCCCGAAAAACCCAAAATTTAAACGACCCATCTTTTTTTATAGGTGTTAGTCGTGGTATTGGGCATCCAAAAATATGAGCTCGAGTTAAAGTTTTGTCCGACCCATCAAAAAAACATGTTAAAATTCAGTCCCGGTCCCCGCGGCACCCTAGAATCCGTCCCGAAAAACCCAAAATTTAAACGACCCATCATTTCTTATAAGTGTTAGTCGTGGTATTGGGCATCAAAAAATCTGAGCTCGAGTTAAAGTTTTGTCCGACGCATCAAAAAACACTTGTTAAAATTCTGCACCGGTCCCCGAGGCACCCTAGAATCCGGCCCGAAAGACCCATAATTAAAATGACCGATCATTTGTTATACTTTTTAGTTGTCGTATTGGGCATCCAAAAATCTGAGCTCGAGTAAAAGTTTTGTCCGACGCATCAAAAAAACGTGTTAAAATTCAGTCCCGGTCCCCGAGGCACCGTAGAATCCGGCCCGAAAAACCCAAAATTTAAACGACCCATCTTTTTTTATAGGTGTTAGTCGTGGTATTGGGCATCCAAAAATATGAGCTCGAGTTAAAGTTTTGTCCGACCCATCAAAAAAACGTGTTAAAATTCAGTCCCGGTCCCCGCGGCACCCTAGAATCCGGCCCGAAAAACCCAAAATTTAAACGACCCATCATTTCTTATAAGTGTTAGTCGTGGTATTGGGCATCAAAAAATCTGAGCTCGAGTTAAAGTTTTGTCCGACGCATCAAAAAACACTTGTTAAAATTCTGCACCGGTCCCCTAGGCACCCTAGAATCCGGCCCGAAAGACCCATAATTAAAATGACCGATCATTTGTTATACTTTTTAGTTGTCGTATTGGGCATCCAAAAATCTGAGCTCGAGTAAAAGTTTTGTCCGACGCATCAAAAAAACGTGTTAAAATTCAGTCCCGGTCCCCAAGGCACCGTAGAATCCGACCCGGAAAACCTAAAAATTAAACGACCCATCATTTTTTATACGTGTTAGTCGTGGTATTGGGCATCCGAAAATCAGAGCTTGAGTTAAAGTTTTGTCCGACGCATCAAAAAAACGTGTTAAAATTCAGTCCCGGTCCCCGAGGCACCGTAGAATCCAGCCCGAAAAATCCAAAATTTAAACGACCCATCATTTGTTATAGGTGTTAGTCGTGGTATTGTGCATCCAAAAATCTGAGCTCGAGTTAAAGTTTTGTCCGACGCATCAAAAAAACGTGTTAAAATTCAGTCCCGAACTCGAGGCACCTTAGAATCCGTTCCGAAAATCCCAAAATTTAAACAACCTATCATTTGTTATACGAGTTAGTCGGGGTATTGGGACATCCAAAATCTGAGCTCGAAGATAAAGTTTTGTCCGATGCATCAAAAAAACGTGTTAAAATTCAGTTTCGGTCCCCGAGGCACCCTAGAATCCGGCCAGAAAACCCCAAAATTTAAACGACCCATCATTTGTTATAAGTGTTAGTTGGGGAATTGGGACATCAAAAATTTGAGTTCGAGTTAAAGTTTTGTCTGACGCATCTAAAAACATTTGTTAAATCAAACGACCCATCATTTGTTATACATGTTAGTCTGGGTATTGGGACATCCAAAATCTGAGCATGAGTTAAAGTTTTGTCCGAGGCATCAAAAAAACGTGTTAAAATTCAGTCCCAGTCCCCGAGGAACCGTACAATCCGGCCCAAAAACCCAAAATTTAAACGACCCATAATTGTTATACGTGTTAGTTGTGGTATTGGGCATAAAAAAATCTAAGCTCGAGTTAAAGTTTTGTCCGACGTGTTGGCCCTATTAAGAACAGAATCACCTAGAGGGGGGTGAATAGGTGTCAAAGTTGAAAACTGAAAATTTCTAAGTTTTTCGGGAAACTTAATTTTCAGAGTCAAATTTCCTCAGAGTCAGAAGCTAGCTTACAGAAGTTGCTTCTGAGGGAAATTCAGCCTAAACACAGTTAGACTGTTTTCAGCAACAGAAGTTCTGATTTGAGAACTTCTGGACAGTCTTCTGAACAAAGACAATGATACTTTAGAGAAAATCTGTTTCAGCACTAAATATGAACAAGTACACAGAGGCAAAAATAACAAGTATAAGAGGGAGAAAGAAGTTCAGGAGATCCTGATTGAACAATTCGATTTATCCAAGTTCGCCACAGAAGTCCTGTGACTACGTCTTGTCCCCTGAGGTCGCAGCCTACAGAGATTTTATAAATCCACTATTCAGAACTTTTATGGCAAGTTCAGAAGCTCCTTTACATCAACAGAACTTAAGCTAATTTCTCACTTAGTTCTGACTAGCCTAAAAAGAGTTAAAGGATTTCCACCAGAACAAACAACAACTCTGTTTTCTGGATTTCTCACCCAACTCTAATCTCAACTAGATTTCTCTCTTTAAATCTAACTGAAGATCACAAACGATCTCAGTTTACAAGATTCCTATTATGAACTTGTTTTTCTTCACTCTCTCACTTTAACTAAGACTATGCTAAGAAAGATTGAGAATGGGAAGTGTTGCTCTGTTTTTCTAGTTAGAACAGTGCGTTGAGATTTTGTTCGATGATCATGCGTGTTGATGCTTTGGAGCTTGGCTACTATTTATAGTGAGTGAAGATGACCGTTGGTGAGTTTGAAACTTCAAAGGAGATGACATCAGTTGTTGTAGCCGTTAATTTGTCAAATCTTCAAACGGTCTTCAAACACTTTGATTCCGTTATCCTTGTTCTTTAACTAAATCCGGTAAGTGATTTGAAATCAAAGACGAGGTTGACTGGAATCATTCTTCAATTGGATCAACAAAGGGTAGACATGGAAATTCTGGTTTCTTTTAAACAGACAGGCGCGCTCCACCAAAACAGCTTTTTGAACTTTTGGCGCCTTGCATTAAATGCACTTGTCAGAGCATTAAATGCTATCCAGAACCCGTGACTTTAGGTTTCAGAAGCTAATTTCTAGTTGACTAGACTTCTGATCACAATTGGCAAAACTTCTGATTGCAAGGAACTTCTGAGGAGAGCTGTAGCAGACTTCGGCTTCAGAGCGGAGGAATCCAGCTTCTGAATTGTTGAAACTCTGACTTCAGCAACTGATCTTCTGAGTTCTTTAGGCAATCTAGAAACGATTCATTCAGCAACTGCTGAGAAACTTACACATAGACTAAAGCAAAAGTATTAGTCAACAATAAACTATATGTAAGATAGTATTAGGTTATCATCTTCTGAAACGTTTGGACATAATCAAAACACTTAGGGTTCATCATTCTCCCCCATTTTGGTTATGGACAAACCGTGGTCAGAAGGTAACAGAAAACATGAGGTTTAGAAAATGACTTCCTGATGCAAATGTTTCATAACTTCTGAGTAAATTAACTCCCCCATTTTAGTGTAAATGGTGAACTTCAGCAATCTGTATAAACTTAAAGAAAGACTTAAGATCAAGTTGTTAGATTTGATGTAGTGTAATTTACTAAGTCAAAAAGAAACATAAGCAAAAAGTAAGAAGTCAGATACGCAAGAGAGTATAAGAAAGATTCAGTGTGTATAAATTCATTCAGAAGACAGCATAAGAAACAAAATAATCAGAAGAGCAGAAAAAGTCCTAAGACAAAAACTACCCAACCCAGAACCTAGCTAAGAAGCATAAGTCCTAAAAGATTACAAGTTCCTAGGTTTCTTCTGAGGAGGAGGAACAACACTAGAACCTTCGGCAACACTTGATCTCTTCTGACCAGACTTCTCCCCCGTTTGACCAGAACCAGGAGCAACACCCAGAGCACCTTGAGATTTCAATTTTTGTTGAACATTCAGTGCAGTCTGATATTGCTGAGGGGTTGGTCTCACAGTATTGATCAGATCCATTCGTCTTCTGAAGTCATCATCAATGGTCTTCATATGATCAAAGGTCTGACCAGACATAGGTCGCTGTCTCTGAACATCTTCCAGAAGGAGCTTGATCAACCTATTGTTAGCATACACAGCAGCAGTAAGATGCTCATTCTGAATATAAGTCTGTCCTCGAACAAACCTATAACAATTATGAAGAGTCTTCTCTTGTTCTCGTGCTTGAGTGTGCATAACCTTCAGAAGTTCAGTAAGCTCAGCAATCTGTGCGTTCTGAGCAGATACAGCAGACTCAATGTTGGAGAGTCGATTGTTGAGATCAGGAGTGATGTCATATACAATCTTAGCAGCCCCGGAAGATGATGAACCTTGAGCAGAAGATTTCACTTCTCTCAGAATGTGATTGGCAGTACTTTGCAGGTCATCAATCTTACTTGGGAGCATCTTCTCATGAGCCTCATAATGCTCGTTTGCTTCCTTGACTTCTTCTGTCAATATCTCCAGATTCTCATTGACCTTTTGAGAAGAAGCAAGAGCAATATTATCCAATGAAGGAAGAGTCAGAGCTAGTTCTCTCAATTTGTACAACTCTTCATAGGTAGCTAGATGAAGTGTAGAAAGATTGCGTATGTAAACAGAAGGATCCTGCATTTGAAGCATAGTCATGAGCTGCAGGTTCTGAGCTTTCAAAGAATGCAATTCTTGCAGCACAATGCCCTGAGCATACATGTCAGCAGCAGAGGTCCTTTGCCCCATACCAGCAAATCTATTCAGCAGTTCATCAGAGCCACTCTGACTCATTCTTCTCAACTCTTCAACACTGGGGGCACCTCCAGCTTCGAAAATACCAGAAGCTCTGCCCATGAAACAAAAACTACCAAACCTGGTATCCAGATCATCCCGATTCATGTGTTTGCGCAGGAAGTCATAGTTGGATGACAACCCAGCAAAACAAGAAGTAGTGGAGGAGGTAGTTAAAGGATCACACACAGGAGGTGTATGTCCAGAAGTTGAGAGAGGAGGAATTTGAGTGTTTGAGGAAGGGATGGCATTGGTGGTAGAGGAAGAAATGGTAGGAGAAATGGAAGGTAAAGTAGATGGTAGTGAGAAAGATGGAGCAGTAAATCCAATTGATGGACTTACAGAGGAGGAAGGAATAGAGGAGGTAGTGGATGTGGATATAGAGTCTGTGAAAATGGGAGCAGTGTTTAAATTCACTTCTGAAAAGGATCCAGAAGGAGGAATGATTGAAGGAGGTACAACCTCAGAGGTTGAAGTTGTAGGAGGAATGGAAGTTTGGGAACCACTCACTTCTGTGACAGAAGGGAGTGAAGGAGATTGATGAGGAGTAAGAGTGGGAGAAGAGATGACCTGGTCAGAGTTTGGATCAAACATTGAGATGGGCTCAGCAAAGATGTGAGCCATCCTGATCAGTGTTTCAGAGGCGTCCCTTTCACCAGGGTTTCTTCCTTGATTCAGAAGAATGTTGTCAATGAAGTTTTCATCATCAACATTCTCAACAAATTGTTTTGCATTCTGAAGAACCTCTTCATCTTCTGGTTCACTCTCTTCTGACAGCTCTTCAATCAGAGGAGCATCAACATTCTCTTCATCAGACATCTCTGATAAGTCTTTATCATCATCTTCCGGTTCCTGAGTAACAGGATCTTCTAATTCAGCACTGGAGGCAACAACGAAGTCCTTTTTCCTCAGCAACCTTCGTTTTGCAACAGCCTTCTTCCCAATCCTGGTAGAGAGAGAGATATTCTCAATTATCCGAGAGGACAGAGAGATATTCTCAAGATTCTCTCCTTCTTCTGAAGCCTCAACTTCCTTTGAGAACTCCGCATCCTGAAGTTCAGCAGCACATGCTATAAGTCTTGCATCGGCCTTAGCCTTTGCAGCAATTTCTCTCTT
This sequence comes from Euphorbia peplus, assembly GCA_028411795.1. Lineage (NCBI taxonomy): Eukaryota > Viridiplantae > Streptophyta > Magnoliopsida > Malpighiales > Euphorbiaceae > Euphorbia > Euphorbia peplus. The sequence goes on along the minus strand of CP110837.1, from coordinate 12,161,930 downwards.
AGCAGCTAACTGATCCTCAGCTTCCTTCTTCTTTCTTTTCTCTTCAGCAAGAGCCACAACTCTTGCAACTTTTTCAGCTTCAGCAGCCTTCTCTTTCTCAGCAAGGCGTGCTTCCTCAGCATCCTGAGCTTCCTTCCCAGGAACATCCTTTGGCTTCTCAGCAACAATCTTGCCAGAGGGTTCAACATTGATTGTTGTTTGAACCATCGTGGGAAGAGGTTCTGAGACAACCACCTTCTCAACAGTTAGGACCAACTTGCTTGATCCTTTCTTTCCCTTGCCCTTCTTGGCAGCAATCTTTCCTTTCTGCACAGTAGCTTCCATAATTTCCTTGTGAGCAATACTCACAGAGGAGCCCTTCTCAATCTTCTTCGGAGTCACACCAAAACTCAGGTTCCTGAAGGTATGCATCTTCAGAACCGTACTCCTACTAGTAACACCTTCTCCTGAAACAACAACAAAGGCTGCCTCAAACAACCTCGTCAGGAGTGAGCCATATGCTAATGCACTCACGGTCGTTACATTCTTCATCTGCCTTATCAGCATGGCTGTAAATTAATTTTCTTCTGGTTGACCAGATGCCACATGAAAACCCTTTCCCTGTTGGAAACCCCATTGACTCCTCCAGCCTTCGGAAGAAAGACATTTGTAGTCAAATAGTGTGCCCACCTCTGGTGCTGAGTCAACCAGGTGGCATACGTTTCCTTGGCATTCAGATCTGGCCTAGCCCAGTTGGCTTCAGTAAAACCATCTACTGAACCATCATCACCAATGATGATTCCTTCATCATCAATCCCTATCACTTGAGAAATGGAAGCCCTGCTGACTTCGATCTCAACTTCCCCGACTACAGAATGTAGAACATCCTCCTCATTAGAAAAGAAATGAAGGTTCTGATAGAATTCTGTAACTAACTTAGGATAAATGAATTCATCGAGAGAAACGAATGAATTCCAGTTTTGAGCGCTAAGCCAGTGAGAAATAGGTTCAGTCGATTTAACTTCATCATCTAGGAACCTAGAGGTGAATACCCTAGATTCGCTAACCTTCTTTTGTGATTCAGTGGAGAAGATGTGAGTGACAGTGATTTCTTGAGCCATTTTTGAAGATATAAGAAATTAGGTTAAGATTTTAGAGAGATGAGAACACAGAAAAATCTATGGAAATTCTAATGGTCAAAGAAAATGAGAGTAAAAACTTCTAAGTATGGAAAACCCTTATTTATACCCAAACACAGAAACCGTTCCAATTCAAAAAGCAAATACACACCATTTAAAAGGGAACAGATAACCGTTAACCACAGAACAGCGCCGTAATATGCAGTAGATAACGCATGCTTAAGTGTCAAATCATGATTAGAATTAATTATAACTTAATTATCTCAAACGATTAATCACTTAAGACATACAGAAATAATTAATCTAAGTTATTGAAGTGGATAAGTCATACCAATGCCTTCTCGTAAGTTGCTGAAGGAATTACCAGCCAGAGGCTTAGTAAACATGTCAGCAAGATTTTCTTCAGAGGGAACATGAGTAATGATAATATCCTTCTTCAGAACATGATCTCTCAGAAAGTGATGCCTAATATGAACATGCTTCATCCTGCTGTGCTGAATAGGATTCTTTGAAAGATCAATTGCACTCTTGTTATCACAGTAGATTGTAATTGTTCCAGGGATGATTCCATAGTCAGCAATTTGTTGCTTGATCCAGAGCATCTGAGAAACACAACTTCCAGCAGCAACATACTCAGCTTCAGCAGTTGAGAGAGCCACAGAGGTTTGCTTCTTGCTATGCCAGGAGACTAGGCACTCCCCAGAAAATGACAACCACCAGAAGTGCTGACCCTTTTCAATTTATCTCTACCATAGTCAGAGTCTGTGTATCCTATAGGAGTGAAATCAGAACTACAGGGATACCACAAACCGGCTTCTGGTGTGCCTTTAAGATATCTGAGAATTCTTTTGACAACAACATCATGAATTTCTCTTGGCTTTGATTGATATCTAGCACAAAAACACACAGCAAAATGTATATCTGGCCTGCTGGCGGTTAGGTATAAAAGAGAACCAATCATACCTCTGTAGGTTTTTATATCTACAGATTTACCAGCTTTCTCTTCATCATCAATGTCTTTGCTTACATCCATTGGAATATCAACAACATTAGAGTCCATCATGCCAAATTTCTTCAGCACTTCTCTAGTGTACTTGGCTTGATTGATAAACACACCATCATTACTTTGCTTGATCTGAAGTCCTAAGAAGAAGGTTAATTCTCCCATCATAGACATTTCAAACTCAGCCTTCATGTGGTCACTGAACTCTCTGCACAAAGATTCATTAGTAGCACCAAATATAATATCATCAACATATACCTGAGCTATAAGGATATCCTTGTTCTTCTTCAGAGTGAACAGAGTTGTATCAACACAGCCTCTGACAAATCCCTTAGACAAAAGGAACTTTGTCAGTTTCTCATACCAAGCTCTGGGAGCTTGTTTCAGTCCATACAATGCTTTCTTCAGCTTAAATACATGATCAGGAAACTTAGGATCTTCAAAACCAGGAGGTTGAGACACATAGACTTCCTCATCAATATAACCATTCAAGAATGCACTTTTCACATCCATTTGAAAGAGCTTAAAACCTTTGTATGATGCAAAAGCACATAAGATTCTAATGGCTTCTAATCTTGCAACAGGAGCAAAAGTTTCACCATAATCTATGCCTTCTTGCTGACTGTAACCTTGAGCAACAAGTCTTGCCTTGTTCCTCACAACATTTCCAAATTCATCAAGCTTGTTCTTCAGAACCCATCTAGTTCCAACAACCTTTATGTTGTTAGGTCTGGGAACCAAAGTCCAAACTTCTGACCTTTTGAACTGGTCAAGTTCTTCTTGCATTGCCATTAACCAGGAGTCATCATCAGCAGCTTCATAGAAGTCCTTGGGTTCAAGAAGTGACACAAAAGCCACATTCCCCATGTATCTTCTGAGCTGAGCTCTGGTCATGACAGGATTATGAACAGAGTCAATAATGTTCTCTAAGGAATGATTCCTATGAGTTCTAACTTCTCTTGGTACATCCAATGAGTCTTCTGAAACATGTTCATCATTTGTTGAATCATATATAGGAGCATCTTCTGGAAGGAAGTTGACTTCTGGAGTAGGATTCTCATCTTGAGCTTGTTCAGCAACAGGAGGAACCACTTCAGCAGCTCTGGGAGAAACATCTTCTTCTTCAACAGGAGATGTAACTTCAGGAGCTTGAACTACATCTTCATCAGGAGCTCTACTATCTGCAGGGTTAGTCTCATCAAACTGTACATGAACAGATTCATCTAAAGTTTGAGTCCTCTTATTAAAAACCCTATATGCTTTACTATGTGTTGAGTAACCAAGAAAAATGGCCTCATCTGCCTTTGAATCAAACTTTGAAAGATATTCTTTTGTATTCAAAACATAACACTTACAATCAAAGGTTCTGAAATAACCTATTTTAGGCTTTCGACCTTTCCAGAGTTCATAAGGGGTCTTGTTCAGAATGCTTCTGATTAGCACTCTATTCAGAACATAGCAAGCTGTGTTCACAGCTTCTCCCCAAAAGTACTTAGGAAGCCTTTTTTCATTGATCATAGTTCTGGCTATCTCAACCAGAGTTCTATTCTTCCTTTCAACTACCCCATTTTGTTGAGGAGTTCTGGGAGCAGAAAAGTTATGATCAATTCCCTTGGTTTCACAGAATTCTTCAAACCTAAAATTCTTGAATTCTCCACCATTATCACTTCTGATATGGACTACCTTTTCATTCCTTTCATTCTCAAGTTTCTTTATCAGAACTGAGAAACATCCAAGTGACTCATCTTTGCTAGACAGCAAGATGACCCAAGTGAATCTTGAATAGTCATCTACAATGACAAAGGCATACTTCTTTCCACCCATGCTCATTGGTTGAACAGGGCCAAAAAGATCCATATGAAGTAATTCCAAAGGTCTTTTAGTTGAAATGACTTTCTTAGTTTTAAAAGAGCTTCTGGATTGTTTACCAGATTGGCAAGCATTGCATAAATGGTTCTTTTTAAAACTAATTTCAGGCAGACCCTCAACCAATTGATTTCTAGCTACTTTGGCCAGAAGATCCATGCTCACATGAGCAAGTCTCCTATGCCAGAGCCAGGAGGTATCCTCTTTGGACATCAAGCATATATTTTTGCAAAGATTATCAAGATTCAGCATGAAAACATTTTCAACTCTAGGAGCAGTTAGAATAACTTCCCTTGACTTACTGTCCAAGATTTTACATCCAGAGGAGCTGAAGACAACATCTCTAACTTTATCACACAGTTGTGCAACACTCAGGAGATTGAACTTCATGCCTCTGACTAGGGAGACATCTTCGATCGGAGGATTAGTTCCTATGGATCCAGAACCAAGTATCCTACCTTTCTGAGCATCTCCAAAGCTGACTTTTCCACCTCTTTTAGGATCAAATGTGATGAATGCTTTTTCATCACCTGTCATATGCCTTGAGCACCCACTGTCAATGTACCACAACTTTGACATTGATGGAGCACTCAGAGCCACCTGCAACACAATCAATTAGTGACAGGTACCCAATCCTTATTGGGTCCTTCAGAGTTAGATTTCTCTTCAGCAGGTTTTAATGATATCTCAGATTGCAAGAGGTTTTTAATATGGTACTTGCAATCCTTCAACCAGTGACCATCACTCTTGCAAAGTTTGCAAAAGGGAGGGTTCTTGGATCTTTCCCTTTGCTTCCTGGGAGATTTCTTTTTCTTCTGAGAAGGACCAATATCTTCAGAGGCTATACCAGCACTCTCAGAGGTACCAACATCAGGAGGAGAAGCTATCTCTTTCAGAAGAGATGGAGTGACATGTTTCTTCTTCTTCTGGGGTTTATCACTTCCCAGAGGCAGCTTTTCCTTGCCTTTAACTTTAGAGCCATCAGCAGAAGTGCTGAACTGTTTACACAGTTTTTCTTCTAACACTTTCATGTCAGAATAAACTTGAGTAAACCTAAGAAACTTGTCAGCCTCACTCTTGTCCAATTTCCTTTTCAGGTACTTGAACATACTATAGAGTTCTTCAAGAGAATCAAAGATATTTTGTTCAGAAGATATGTTTACCTCAGAATCATAAGTAGCTTCAGGAGGTGCGGAAGTTGCTCCTGTGACATCTTCAGAGGTTGGCTCATCAATAGCCATAAAACAAATCTGAGCTTGCTCTTCCTTTTCTTCAGGATCACTGCTGGTCTCAGAGTCTGACCAGGCAGCCAACATAGCTTTCTTGAACTTCTTCTTATCTTTCTTCAGCTCCGGGCAGTTAGGCTTAATGTGCCCCGGTTGCTGACATCCATAGCACACAATTGGCTTGTTTGGATCTCTCTTGAACTTTTCACCAGAATCAGGAGTTTTCTTATCAAAGCTCCTGAAAGGCTTCTTGTAGTTTCCACCTCTGCCCCAGAAGATTCTGCTTTCAGGACTACTCTTTTTCCTTCTGACCTTTCTCTTAGGTCATGATTCTTTAATGACATCTCATGGGTAATTAGAGACCCAATGAGCTCATCATACAAGTAATAGCTCAAATCCTGAACTTCTTCAATAGCAGTCTTCTTGGCTTGCCAAGACCTTGGTAAGCTTCTGACAATCTTCTTCACTCGATCAGATTCTTCAATATCCTTTCCTAAACTCTTCAAGTCATTGACTATCTTGGTGAATCTAGAGTTCATATCTGAAATAGATTCTTTATCAAGCATTTCAAATAGCTCATATTCTCTCATGAGTTGGTTGACTTTAGATTGCTTCACTTTTCCAGTTCCTTCCTATGTGACTTCTAGCTTGTTCCAAATATCCTGTGCAGTTTCACAAGAAGAAACTTTGTTATATTCAGTAGCTGTAAGTGCACAATGCAACATATTTATTGCTGAAGCATTAGTTTGGAGTTTTTTCAGAATGTCATCTGTGTATTCTCTCTGAGGAATAACAACATTCCCTAAACCTTGTTCCATTCTGGTGGGAATGAAATCACCATTAGTGATGACATACCAAGCACTCATGTTCTGAGCTTGGATGAAGTACATCATCCTTTTCTTCCAGTATGAGTAGTTGTTGCCATTAAATAATGGAGGTCTAGTAGTAGAAGAACCCTCTGGAACTATGAAGTGAGAAGAATTCTCAGGCTGGTGTCTACTAGCCATCTCTATTGATTCTGATAGGATCTTACACTTAGATTGTTAGATCTTTTGTAAATATGCGAAGTAACCTGGCTCTGATACCACTTGTTGGCCCTATTAAGAACAAAATCACCTAGAGGGGGGTGAATAGGTGTCAAAGTTGAAAACTGAAAATTTCTAAGTTTTTCGGGAAACTTAATTTTCAGAGTCAAATTTCCTCAGAGTCAGAAGCTAGCTTACAGAAGTTGCTTCTGAGGGAAATTCTGCCTAAACACAGTTAGACTGTTTTCAGCAACAGAAGTTCTGATTTGAGAACTTCTAGACAGTCTTCTGAACAAAGACAATGATACTTTAGAGAAAATCTGTTTCAGCACTAAATATGAACAAGTACACAGAGGCAAAAATAACAAGTATAAGAGGGAGAAAGAAGTTCAGGAGATCCTGATTGAACAATTCGATTTATCCAAGTTCGCCACAGAAGTCCTGTGACTACGTCTTGTCCCCTGAGGTCGCAGCCTACAGAGATTTTATAAATCCACTATTCAGAACTTTTATGGCAAGTTCAGAAGCTCCTTTACATCAACAGAACTTAAGCTAATTTCTCACTTAGTTCTGACTAGCCTAAAAAGAGTTAAAGGATTTCCACCAGAACAAACAACAACTCTGTTTTCTGGATTTCTCACCCAACTCTAATCTCAACTAGATTTCTCTCTTTAAATCTAACTGAAGATCACAAACGATCTCAGTTTACAAGATTCCTATTATGAACTTGTTTTTCTTCACTCTCTCACTTTAACTAAGACTATGCTAAGAAAGATTGAGAATGGGAAGTGTTGCTCTGTTTTTCTAGTTAGAACAGTGCGTTGAGATTTTGCTCGATGATCATGCGTGTTGATGCTTTGGAGCTTGGCTACTATTTATAGTGAGTGAAGATGACCGTTGGTGAGTTTGAAACTTCAAAGGAGATGACATCAGTTGTTGTAGCCGTTAATTTGTCAAATCTTCAAACGGTCTTCAAACACTTTGATTCCGTTATCCTTGTTCTTTAACTAAATCCGGTAAGTGATTTGAAATCAAAGACGAGGTTGACTGGAATCATTTTTCAATTGGATCAACAAAGGGTAGACATGGAAATTCTGGTTTCTTTTAAACAGACAGGCGCGCTCCACCAAAACAGCTTTTTGAACTTTTGGCGCCTTGCATTAAATGCACTTGTCAGAGCATTAAATGCTATCCAGAACCCGTGACTTTAGCTTTCAGAAGCTAATTTCTAGTTGACTAGACTTCTGATCACAATTGGCAAAACTTCTGATTGCAAGGAACTTCTGAGGAGAGCTGTAGCAGACTTCGGCTTCAGAGCGGAGGAATCCAGCTTCTGAATTGTTGAAACTCTGACTTCAGCAACTGATCTTCTGAGTTCTTTAGGCAATCTAGAAACGATTCATTCAGCAACTGCTGAGAAACTTACACATAGACTAAAGCAAAAGTATTAGTCAACAATAAACTATATGTAAGATAGTATTAGGTTATCATCTTCTGAAACGTTTGGACATAATCAAAACACTTAGGGTTCATCACGACGCATCAAAAAAACGTGTTAAAATTCAGTCCCTGTCCCCGAGGCACCCTAGAATCCGGCCCGAAAAACCAAAATTTTAAACGACCCATCATTTGTTATACGTGTTAGTCGTGGTATTGGGCATCCAAAAATATGAGCTCGAGTTAAAGTTTTGTCCAACGCATGAAAAAACACTTGTTAAAATTCAGTCCCGGTCCCCGAGGCACACTAGAATCCGGCCCGAAAAACCCAAAATTCAAACGACCCATCATTTGTTATACTTGTTAGTCGTTGTATTGGGCATCCAAAAATCTGAGCTCGAGTTAAAGTTTTGTCCGACGCATAAAAAACGTGTTAAAATTCAAGCCCTGTCCCCGAGGCACCATAAATTCCGGCCCGGAATTCCGAAAATTTAAACGACTCATCATTTGTTATACGTGTTAGTCGGGGTATTCGGACATCCAAAATCTGAGCTCGAGATAAAGTTTTGTCCGACGCAGCAAAAAAACGTGTTAAAATTCAGTCCCGGTCCCCGAGGCACCCTAGAATCCAGCCCGAAAAACTTAAAATTTAAAAAACCTTTTATTTGTTATGAGTGTTAGTTGGGGTATTGGGACATCAAAAATCTGAGCTCGAGTTAAAGTTTTGTCCGACGCATCAAAAATCACTTGTTAGAATTGTGCCCCGTTCCGCGGGGCACCCTAGAATCCGGCAAGAATAACCCAAAATTTAAACGACCCATCATTTGTTATACGTGATAGTTAGGGTATTGGGACATCAAAAATATGAGCTCGAGTTAAAGTTTTCTACGACGCATCCAAAAAACGTGTTAAAATTCAGTTCCGGTCCCCGATGTTGGTCCTAACAAGAATAGAATCACCTAGAGGGGGGTGAATAGGTGTTTAAACAGAAAACTGATATTTTTGAGTTTTTGAGGAAACTCAAATTTTTAGAGTCAAAAATCTTCAGAGTTAGAGGCAAGCTTATTGAAGTAGCCTCTGAGGGATATTCTGCTTTAAGACAGTTTCTGTCTTTTTAGCAACAGAAGTTCTGATATGAGAACTTCTGGACAATCTTCTGAACAAAGACTTGTGATTTTAAAGAGTAAATCTGTTTCAGCACTAAATATATAACAAGTACACAGAAGTAATTTAACAAGCAAAAGGAAGGGAGAAAGAGATTCAGGAGGTCCTGATGAACAGTTAAATTTATCCAAGTTCGCCACAGAAGTCCTGTGACTACGTCTTGTCCTCTGAGGTCGCAGCCTCCAGAGATTTTATAAATTCACTATTCAGAATTTTTATGGCAAGTTCAGAAGCTCCTTTACATCAACAGAACTTAAGCTAATTTCTCACTTAGTTCTGACTAGCCTAAAAAGAGTTAAAGGATTTCCACCAGAACAACAAACACTCTGTTTTATGGATTTCTCACACAACTCTAATCTCAACTAGATTTCTCTCTTTAATCTAACTGAGTATCACAAACGATACCAGTTTACAAGTTTCCTATTATGAACTTGTTTTCCTTTACTCTCTCACTAAAACAATAGCTAAGCTAAGTAGAGATTGAGAATGGAAGTAGTGCTCTGTTTTCTTGATATTAACAGTGCGTTGAGATTTCAGCTCTTTTGAAAAATTCGTAGTTGATACAGTGGAGCTTGGCTTCTTTATATAGTGTCTTGGAAATGACCGTTGTGAGGATTTGAATCTTCACAGATGACATGGAGGAGAGAAGCCGTTATTCTTGTCATCTTCTTCAAACGGACACTAACACTTTATCCTGTCAATTGTACTTTTGCTTAATCTTGAACGAGATGAAGAAAAGGATGGAGTTGACTTGGACTTATTTGATTTCGATCGGCGCTGTTAGGAGACAAGTTTTGTTCTTTAGTGAACCAAGCGCGCCCTTCAAACAGCTTTTTGAACTTTTGGCGCCTAGCATTAAATGCAACTGACACAGCATTAAATGCTAAACAAAACCCGTGATAACGAACTTCTGAAAGTCCTCAAATCTACATTAGCGCTTCTGATCTTTATCAATTTTATCTTCTGGTTACTTGAGCAAACTTCTGAGATAGTAGAAACAGACTACAAGAGCTTCAGAGCGGTTGTACCAGCTTCTGATCAACATCTTCTGTCTTCAGCTTCTGATATCTTCTGAGTTAAGCAAGCGACCAAGGATATTTCATTCAGCACATGCTGAGAAAAACTTATCCAACACTTAACAAAATTGTTAGTCAATATGCAAAGTATATAGGATAAATTTAATTTTTCATCTTCTGAAACGTTTGGACATAATCAAAACACTTAGGGTTCATCATTCTCCCCCATTTTGGTTATGGACAAACCGTGGTCAGGAAGGTAAAAATTGCTTAGAAAACTTAAGAGTTTAGAAAGTAACGTCTTGTTGGTTATAGCTTTCTATAACTTCTGAATAACTTAACTCCCCCATTTTGGTGAAAATGGTGAACTTCATCAATCTGAAAACTTAAAGATAATCTTAGGATCAAGTTGTTAGATTTTTGTGAAGCAGAAGTTACTAAGTTCAGAAAGCATATAAGCAAGCAGTTATTATCAACAACAAACAATAAGACAGTTTATGTGAGAAATTCTGAAGTTCATATAAATAGTCAGAGGAAAACACAGAAGCAAACATAAATCAGAGCAAATAGATAACTTAACAAAAGCTACCCAACCCATAACCTAACTAAGAGATTCTAAGGCTCTATGGATTTGATGGAGGCTTTCTTGGTTTCTTCTGAAGAGGATGAAAACTTCCAGAACTTATATTCTCACTTGACCTCTTGACACCAGTTGAACCAGCCATATCAGAACTTGGACCACCCTGCATTTCAGGTTTCTCCCCCGTTTGGCCATAAACAACATCTTCCCCCAATGCACCTTGTGCCATTAATTTTTGTTGATCTTTGATGGCAGCAGCAAGTTGGAATTTGTTGGGCCTTAAAGAATTTAGCTTCTCCATCTGAATCTTGAAGTCAGCTTCATTCTTTCTCATTTCAGGAAGAGAAAGACCAGTCTGAGGGCTTTGTTTCTGGGCATCTTCCAGAATCATCTTGATCCCTTTATTGTTCATGTAAACAACAGTTGTTAAGTACTCATTCTGAAGATAAGTCTGTCCTCTGACAAAACTATAGCAATGGCGAAGAGTCATTTCTTGTTCTTTGTTCTGAGAATGCATGACCTTCATAAACTCAGTCAATTCAGCAATCTGTGCATTCTGTACGTTTATAGTGTATTCAAGGGTCTGGAGACGATTGTCAAGGTCAGGATGAGCATTACACACAACATTGGCAACCCCAGAAGATGATGTGCCTTGAGCAGAAGCTTTCACTTCTCTCAGAACATGATTTATTGTACTTTGGAGATCATCAATCTTGTCGGGTAGAACCTTCTCTTGAGCTTCAAAACGCTCATTTGCTTCTTTAACCTCTAGCTGGAGAATGTTCAAATTCTCATTCACGTTGCTAGCAGAGGCGTGAGCAATATTCTCTAGAGTAGGAAGGGTCACAGCCAATTCCCTTAGTTTGTAAAATTCATCATAAGCAGCCAGATGAAGTGTTGAAAGGTTCTGAATGAATACACAGGGATTTTGCATCTGAAGCATTGTCATCAACTGTAGATTCTGAGCCTTCAGAGCTTGAAGTTCTTGGAGCACCATTCCCTGTGCATAAAGGTCAGCAGCAGGAGTTCTTCCAAGACCAGCAAGATTGTTCAACAATCCATCAGAGCCACTTTGACTCATCCTTCTCAAGTCTTCAACAGTGGGAACACCACCAGCTTCTGAGACAACAGGAGCTCTTGTAGGAATCCCAAAACTTCCAAAACTGGCAGCCATCTCATCTCTATGTATGTGGTTGAACAGGAAATTGTAGTTCGAATGTACACCAGCATAAGTGAGAGGAGTGGATACAGAAGAGGTTGGTAAGGGATCACACACAGAAGGTGTATGTCCAGAGGTTGAAGGTTGAGGTAAATTAGTTGTGAAAGATGGAGCAAAATTAGTTTGAGGAGGAGGAGGAGGAGTTTTAGGTAAGGTAGTTGGAGGTGTGAAGGTAGAGGTTGGAATTCCAGAGGATGGAAAAACAGCCTCAGGATTAAATGAGTGAGTAGAGGTTAGGATGGAGTCTGAAAATAATGGAGTTGTAGAAATGTGAACTTCTGAATAGGATCCAGAAGGAAGAGTAGTTTTAAGAGATACATCTTGAGAAGGTGAAGATGTAGGATTAGTGAAAATTTCAGAGGCACTTACTTCTGAGAAAGGAGTAGGTGCAGAAGATGGTAGGGAAGTATGTATGGGAGATGGAATAACATCTTGAGATGGAGATGGGAAAACATGATCGGAACCAACCTGTTCGTCAGGAGCATTTGGATTGAAAGATGCAATTGGAGTGGCAAAAAGATGAGCCATCTTTTCAATGGTTGCATGGGCATCCTTGTCACCAGGGTTCCTTCCTTGACCCAGAAGCACATTGTCCAGAAAATCATCTGTCTCAATGTCTCTAGCCATTTGAATAGCATCCTGAATGATAGTGTCAATCTCTTGTTCGCTATCCTCTGAGACATCTTCAACAGTAGGAGCATCAAGATTCTCTTCTGACATATCAATCATGTCCTCATCAGCATATTCTTCTTCAGGAATCTCTTCTTCCAACTCAGTAGACTTAACATAGAAGTCCTTCTTGTTCAAGACCCTTCTGACTGCTGTTGTTTTCCTTCTCATGCCTCTTGAGAGTGGAATTTCTCTCTCAGCATCTTCTTCCTCACCAGCAACTTCTGACAAGAGCACGTTGTAATCCAGTTGAGCAGCAACTTCTTCTAATCTGGCTTTTTCCTTAGCTTCTGCCAAAGCTTTTCTCTCAGCTTCCAAACTTACACTGAGTTGCTGAGCTTCTCTATCTCTTCTGTGCAATTCTTCCAGAGGAACAACTCTTTCCTCATTCAGCTTATCCTCAGCAGCCTTTGCTAATGCAGCAAGTCTGCTCTCCTCTGCTTCTTCTTCTGATGCCTTCTTTGCATCAACAGCCCTTGGTTCTTCAGCAACCACTTTCCCAGATGGTTTAATACTTATAGTTGATTGAACCAAAGTGGTAGGAGGTTCTGAAACAACCACCTTCTCAACATTCATTACCACCTTAGTGGATTTCTTCTTTCCTTTGCCTCCTTTGACAACAGTCTTTGTCTTTTGCTCAGGAGCTTTCACTGTTTCTTTCTGACCTGCAGCCACAGAAGAAGTAGGAGCTTCTGACTTCTTTGTTACAACACTGTGTTGCAATTTGGTCAGAGTATTCATTTTAAGTGGAGTACTTCTGGTAGTAACCCCTTCACTAGAAATCTCTATGGAAGCAGATTCAAACAGTCTGGTCAGAAGGGAACCATAAGCCAAAGCACTGGCCACCTTCACATTCTTCATCTGCCTTATAATCATGGAAGGTAAGTTGATCTTCTTTTCGTTCATCAAATGGTACATGAATACCCTCTCTCTATTTGAGACCCCATTGACAGCTCCAGATTTCGGAAGGAACACATTTGTGGTCAAATAGTGTGCCCACCTCTGATGCTGAGTTAACCATGTGGCATACGTCTCTTTTGCGCTCTGAACTGGCTTCGCCCAGTTTACTTCTGAAAAACCTTCAGCAGAACCATCATCCCCAATGATGATTCCCTCATCATCTATGTTTATAGCCTGAGTGATTGAAGTCCTGCTGACCTCAAAATCAACACCACCAATTACTGAATGCACAACATCCTCTTCATCAGATCTAAAGTGGAGGTTCTGATAGAACTCTGTTATCATCTTGGGATAGATAAACTCATTCAAGGAAACCAAGGAGTTCCAGTTTTGCGAACTTATCCATTTAGAGATGGGTAAGGAGGATTTGACATCATCATCTAAGAACCTAGATGTGAAAACCCTAGATTCACTAAGTTTCTCATCACTAGACAGAATGTGGGTGATAGTGACTTGAGGAGCGTTTTCTTGAGCCATTTTTGAGAAAGAAGTTGAGAAATTTTAGGTTAAGTAGAGAGATTGCAGAAAAAAATTGCAGAGTAATTTCTAGCTGTGAAATCTTGAGAGCAAAAGATTTTCGAGTGAAAATAGCTAAGTGTTGAAACCCTTTATTTATACCCAAACAGTAAACGGTTCAATTTCAAAAAGTAACTAACTACCGTTTGACAGGGAACCAGTTACCGTTAATAACAGAACGGCGCAGTAATAGCATTTAATGTAGGCACGCCTTAAACAAAAACCATGATTAACCTTAATCATACTTAATTAATTTGAAACATATAACAGTTAAAATTAATAAAGCAGTTAAGGTAAGTTACTGGAGTTGATAAGTCATACCAATGCCTTCTCTCAAACTTCTGAAACGATTATAAGCTAGAGGCTTAGTAAACATATCAGCAAGGTTGTCTTCAGAGGGAACATGGGTGATGAAAATATCTTTCTTCAGAACATGGTCTCTCAGAAAGTGATGCCTTATGTGAACATGCTTCATTCTACTGTGTTGTATGGGATTCTTGGAAAGGTCAATTGCACTCTTGTTATCACAGAAGATAGTCATTGTTCCAGGAGTGATTCCATAGTCAGCAATTTGTTGCTTTATCCAGAGCATCTGAGAAACACAACTTCCAGCAGCAACATACTCAGCTTCAGCAGTTGAGAGAGCAACAGAGGCTTGTTTCTTACTATGCCAGGAGACTAAGCACCCCCCCAGAAAGTGACATCCACCAGAAGTGCTGGCTCTTTTCAATTTATCTCTACCATAATCAGAGTCTGTGTATCCTACAGGAGCAAAATTAGTACTACAAGGATACCACAAACCAGCTTCTGAAGTACCTTTTAGATATCTAAGAATTCTTTTGACAGCAATGTCATGAATCTCCTTTGGTTTAGCTTGATACCTAGCACAAAAGCACACAACAAAATGTATATCTGGCCTACTGGCTGTTAGATATAAAAGAGAGCCAATCATACCTCTGTAGATTCTGATATCTACAGGATCACCTGCTTTTGCTTCATCATCAAAGTCTTTGTTAACATCCATGGGAGTGTCAACAACATTGGATTCCAGCATGCTAAATTTCTTCAGAACTTCTCTGGTATACTTAGCTTGGTTGATAAACACTCCATCATTACTTTGCTTGATTTGAAGTCCTAAGAAGAATGTCAATTCTCCCATCATAGACATTTCAAACTCAGCTTTCATGTGACTGCTGAATTCTCTGCACAAAGATTCATTAGTAGCACCAAATATAATATCATCAACATATACCTGAGCTAAAAGGATATCTTTGTTTTTCTTCAGAGTGAACAGGGTTGTATCAACACAGCCTCTGACAAATCCCTTAGACATAAGGAATTTAGTCAGTCTCTCATACCAAGCTCTAGGAGCTTGTTTCAATCCATACAAGGCTTTCTTCAGCTTGTATACATGATTTGGAAGCTTGGGATATACAAAACCAGGAGGTTGAGAAACATACACTTCTTCTTCAATGTAACCATTCAAGAATGCACTTTTCACATCCATTTGAAATAGCTTGAATCCTTTGTATGATGCAAAGGCACATAGAATTCTTATGGCTTCTAATCTTGCAACAGGAGCAAAAGTTTCACCATAGTCTATGCCTTCTTGCTGACTGTAACCTTGAGCAACAAGTCTAGCCTTGTTCCTCACAACATTCCCATATTCATCCAGCTTGTTCTTCAGAACCCACCTAGTACCAACAACCTTCTTATTGTTAGGTCTGGGAACTAAGGTCCAAACTTCTGACCTTTTGAACTGACCAAGTTCTTCTTGCATTGCCATTAACCAGGATTCATCATCTTCAGCTTCATAGAAGTCCTTTGGTTCCAGAAGTGACACAAAGGCCACATTCCCCATGTATCTTCTGAGCTGAGCTCTGGTCATGACAAGATTGTGAACAGAGTCAATTACATTCTCCAAGAGGTGATTCCTAGGAGTTCTAACTTCTCTTGGTACATCCAATGTATCTTCTGAAACTTGGTCATCATTTGTTGAATCATATATAGGAGCATCTTCTGGAAGGAAGTTAACTTCTGTAGTTGAGTTTTCTTCTGGAACTTGTTCAGCAACAGGAGAAATAACTTCAGCAGCTTTAGGAATAACATCTTCATCAGCAGGAGATGTTACTTCAGGAGTAAGAACTTCATCTTCTTCAGGAGCTCTACTATCTGCAGGGTTAGTCTCATCAAACTGTACATGAATAGATTCATCTAAAGTTTGAGTCCTCTTATTAAAAACCCTATATGCTGATGAACCCTATGTGTTTTGATTATGTCCAAACGTTTCAGAAGATGAAAACTTAATACTCTCTTACATATAGTTTATTGTTGACTAATATTTTTGTTTGCTTAGTCTATGTGTAAGCTACTCAGCAGGTGCTGAATGAATCATTTCTGGATTGCCTAAAGAACTCAGAAGATCCGTTTGCTGAAGTCAGAGTTTCAATAATTCAGAAGCTGGATGCTCCGCTCTGAAGCCGAAGTCTGCTAAAAGCTCTCCTCGGAGGTTCTTTGCAATCAGAAGTCCTTTTATCAATTTGATCAGAAGCTTAGTCACGGGTTCTGGATAGCATTTAATGCTCTGACAAGTGCATTTAATGCAAGGCGCCAAAAGTTCAAAAAGCTGTTTTGATGGAGCGCGCCTGTCTGTTCAAGAGAAACCAGAATTTCCTTGTCTACCCTTTGTTGATCCAATTGAAGAATGATTCCAGTCAACCTCATCTTTGATTTCAAATCACTTACCGGATTGAGTTAAAGAACAAGGATAACGGAATCAAAGTGTTTGAAGATCGTTTGAAGACTTGACAAATTAACGGCTACAACAACTGATGTCATCTCCTTTGAAGATTCAAATTCACCAACGGTCATCTTCATTCACTATAAATAGTAGCCAAGGTCCACTGCATCAACATACGCGTGATCATCGAGCAAAATCTCAACGCACTGTTTTAACAAGAAAAACAGAGCATTCATTTTCCATTCTCAATCTTTCTTAGCATAGTCTTAGTTAAAGTGAGAGAGTGAAGAAAAACAAGTTCATAATATGAATCTTGTAAACTGATATCGTTTGTGATATTCAGTTAGATTTAGAGAGAAATCTAGTTAAGATTAGAGTTGGGTGAGAAATCCATAAAACAGAGTATTGTTTGTTCTGGTGGAAATCCTTTAACTCTTTTTAGGCTAGTCAGAACTAAGTGAGAAATTAGCTTAAGTTATGTTGATATAAAGGAGCTTATGAACTTGCCATAAAAGTTCTGAATAGTGGATTTGTTTCTGTGTACTTGTTCATATTTAGTGCTGAAACAGATTTTCTCTAAGTATCATTGTCTTTGTTCAGAAGACTGTCTAGAAGTTCTCAAATCAGAACTTCTGTTGCTGAAAACAGTCTAACTGTGTTTAGGCAGAATTTCCCTCAGAAGCTACTTCTGTAAGCTTGCTTCTGACTCTGAGGAAATTTGACTCTGAAAATTAAGTTTCTCGAAAAACTTAAAAATTTTCAGTTTTCAACTTTGACACCTATTCACCCCCCTCTAGGTGATTCTGTTCTTGATAGGGCCAACAAGGGGTATCAGAGCGAAGGTCACTTCACATATTTACTAAAGATCTAACAATCTAAGTGTAAGATCCTATCAGAATCAATAGAGATGGCTAGTAGACACCAGCCTGAGAATTCTTCTCACTTCATAGTTCCAGAAAGTTCTTCCACTACTAGACCTCCATTATTTAATGGCAACAACTACTCATACTGGAAGAAAAGGATGATGTACTTCATCCAAGCTCATAACATGAGTGCTTGGTATGTCATCACTGATGGTGATTTCATTCCTACCAGAATGGAACAAGGTTTAGGGAATGTTGTTATTCCTCAGAGAGAATACACAGATGACATTCTGAAAAAACTCCAAACTAATGCTTCAGCAATAAATATGTTGCATTGTGCACTTACAGCTACTGAATATAACAAAGTCTCTTCTTGTGAAACTGCACAAGATATTTGGAACAAGCTGGAAGTCACATATGAAGGAACAGGAAAAGTGAAGCAATCTAAAGTCAACCAACTCATGAGAGAATATGAGTTATTTGAAATGCTTGATAAAGAATCTATTTCAGATATGAACTCTAGATTCACCAAGATAGTCAATGACTTGAAGAGTTTAGGAAAAGACATTGAAGAATCTGATCGAGTGAAGAAGATTGTCAGAAGCTTACCAAGGTCTTGGCAAGCCAAGAAGACTGCTATTGAAGAAGTTCAGGATTTGAGCTATTACTTGTATGATGAGCTCATTGGGTCTCTAATTACTCATGAGATTTCATTAAAGAATCATGACCTAAGAGAGAGGTCAGAAGGAAAAAGAGTAGTCCTGAAAGCAGAATCTTCTGAAGAATCCTCTGAAGATGAGGAACTGGCTATGCTGACCAGGAAGTTCAAGAAGGCCTTTAGAAAAGGCAGAGGTGGAAACTACAAGAAGCCCTTCAAGAGCTTTGACAAGAAAACTCCTGATTCTGGTGAAAAGTTCAAGAGAGATCCAAATAAGCCTATTGTGTGCTATGGATGTCAGCAACCAGGACACATTAAGCCTAACTGTCCGGAGCTGAAGAAAGATAAGAAGAAGTTCAAGAAAGCTATGCTGGCTGCTTGGTCAGACTCTGAGACCAGCAGTGATCCTGAAGAAAAGGAAGAGCAAGCTCAGATCTGTTTTATGGCTATTGATGAGCCAACTTCTGAAGATGCCACAGGAGAAACTTCCGCACCTCTTGAAGCTACATATGATTCCGAGGTAAACATATCTTCTGAACCAAATATCTTTGATTCTCTTGAAGAACTCTATAGTATGTTCAAGTACCTGAAAAGGAAATTGGACAAGAGTGAGGCTGACAAGTTTCTTAGGTTTACTCAAGTTTATTCTGACATGAAAGTGTTACTCACATCTTTACCACTGAATCCAAGAAGAAAGTTAGCGAATCTAGGGTATTCACCTCTAGGTTCCTAGATGATGAAGTTAAATCCACTGAACCTATCTCCAAATGGCTTAGCGCTCAAAACTGGAATTCATTCGTTTCTCTCGATGAATTCATCTACCCTAAGTTAGTCACCGAATTCTATCAAAACCTCCATTTCTTTTCTAATGAGGAGGATGTTCTACACTCGGAAGTCGGAGAAATTGAGATTGAGGTCAGCAGGGCTTCTATTTCTCAAGTGATCGGTATTGATGATGAAGGAATCATCATAGGTGATGATGGGTCAGCAGATGGTTTTACAGAAGCTAACTGGGCCAGACCAGATCTCAGTGCCAAGGAAACTTATGCCACTTGGCTCACTCAGCACCAGAGGTGGGCACACTATTACAACTAATGTGTTCCTTCCGAAGGCTGGAGGGGTTAATGGTGTTTCCAACAGGGAAAGAGTGTTTATGTGGCATCTGGTCAATCAGAAGAAGATCAATCTCCCTGCCATGCTGATAAGGCAGATGAAGAATGTGACTACCGTGAGTGCATTAGCTTATGGCTCACTCCTGACTAGGTTGTTTGAGGCAGCCTCTGTTGTGGTTTCAGGAGAAGGTGTTACAAGTAGGAGTACGGTTCTGAAGCTGCATACCTTCAGGAACCTTAACTTTGGTGTGACTCCGAAGAAGAATGAGAAGGGCTCCTCTGTGAGTATTGCTCAGAAGGAAATTGTTGAGGCTACTGTGCAGAAAGGTAAGAATGCTGCCAGAAAGGGCAAGGGGAAGAAAGGATCAAGTAAGTTGGTCCTGACTGTTGAGAAAGTGGTTGTCTCAGAACCTCTTCCCACTATGGTTCAAACTACAATCAGTGTTGAACCTTCTGGCAAGATCGTTGCTGAGAAACCTAAGGATGTTTCTGACAAGGAAGCTGAGGATGCTGAGGACGCACGCCTTGCTGAAAGAGAGAAGGCTGCTGAAGCTGAAAAAGTTGCAAGAGTTGTGGCTCTTGCTGATGAGAAAAGAAAGAAGAAGGAAGCTGAGGATAAGTTAGCAGCTGAAAGAGAAATTGCTGCAAAGGCTAAGGCCGATGCAAGACTTATTGCATGTGCTGCTGAACTTGAGGATGCGGAGTTCTCAAAGGATGTTGAGGCTTCAGAAGAAGGAGAGAAACTTGAGAATATCTCTCTGTCCACTCGGATACTTGAGAATATCTCTCTCTCCACCAGGATCGGAAAGAAGGCTGTTGCAAAACGAAGGTCTCTGAGGAAAAAGGACTTCGTTGTTGCCCCCAGTGCTGAATTAGAGGATTCTGTTGTTGAGGAACCGGAAGCTGCTTATGAAGACATGTTGGAGATGTCTGCTGAAGAGGATGTTGATGCTCCTCTGATTGAAGAGCTGTCAGAAGAGAGTGAACCAGAAGATGAAGAGGTTCTTCAGGGTGCAAAACAGTTTGTTGAGAATGTTGATGATGAAAATTTCATTGACAACATTCTTCTGAATCAAGGAAGAAACCCTGGTGATAGGGATGCCTCTGAAACGTTGATCAGAATGGCTCATATCTTTGCTGAGCCCATTTCTATGTTTGATCCAAACTCCTCTGAACAGGTTATCTCATCTCCCACTCTCACTCCTCATCCATCTCCTTCACTACCTTCTGTCACAGAAGTGAGTGAATCTCACACTTCCATTCCTCTTACAACTTCAACTTCTGAAGTTGTACCTCCTCCAATCATTCCTCCTTCTGGATCCTTTTCAGAAGTGAATCTAAACACTACTCCCATTTTCACAGACTCCATAGCCACATCCACTACCTCCTCCATTCATACTTCCTCTGTAAGTCCATCAATTGGTCTTACTGCTCCATCTTTCTCACTACCATCCACACTACCATCCATCTCAACTACCATTTGCTCCTCAACCTCACATACCATCCCTCTCTCAACCTCTCATATCCCTCCACTCTCAACTTCTGGACATGCACCTCCTGTGTGTGATCCCTTAACTACTTCCTCCTCTACTTCCTGCTTTGCTGGGTTGTCATCCAATTATGACTTCCTACGCAAGCACATGAATCGAGATGATCTGGATAACAGATTCGGTAGTTTTGGCTTCATGGGCAGAGCTTCAGGTGTATCCGAAGCTGGTGGTGCTCCCAGTGTTGAGGAGTTGAGAAGAATGAGTCAGAGTGGCTCTGATGAATGGCTGAACAGATTTGCTGGTATGGGGCAAAGAACTTCTGCTGCTGACATGTATGCTCAGGGTATTGTGCTGCAAGAATTACATTCTTTGAAAGCTCAGAACCTGCAGCTCATGACTATGCTTCAAATGCAGGATCCTTCTGTCTACATACGCAATCTTTCTACACTTCATCTAGCTACATATGATGAGCTGTACAAGTTACGAGAATTAGCTCTGACTCTTCCATCATTGGACAACATTGCTCTTGCTTCTTCTCTGAAGGTCAATGAGAATTTGGAGATATTGACAGAAGAAGTCAAGGAAGCAAACGAGCATTATGAGGCTCATGAGAAGATGCTCCCAAGTAAGATTGATGACCTGCAAAGTACTGCCAATCATATTCCGAGAGAAGTGAAATCTTCTGCTCAAGGTTCATCATCTTCCGGGGCTGCTAAGATTGTATATGGCATCACTCCTGATCTCAACAATCGTCTCTCTAGCATTGAGTCTGTTGTATCTGCTCAGAGCGCACAGATTGCTGAGCTTACCGAGCTTCTGAAAGTTATGCACACTCAAGCACGTGAACAAGAAAAGACTCTTCATAATTCCTACCGGTTTGTCCGAGGACAAACTTACATTCAGAATGAGCACTTCACTGCTGCTGTGTATGCTAACAATCGCTTGATTAAGCTCCTTCTGGAAGACGTTCAGAAACAGAGACCTATGTCTGGTCAGACTTTTGATCATATGAAGACCATTGATGCTGATTTCAGAAGAAGAATGGATATGATCAACACTGTGAGGCCAACTCCTCAGCAATATTCTACTGCACTGAATGTTCAGCAAAAATTGAACTCTCAAGGTGCTCTGGGTGTTGCTCTTGGTTCTAGTCAAACGGGGGAGAAGTCTGCTCAGCAGAGTGGTCAGACAATGAAGAGACCGAGTGATGCTGAAGGATCTAGTGGTGTTCCTCCTCCTCAGAAGGAACCTAGGAACTTGTAATCTCTTTAGGACTTAAGCTTCTTAGCTAGGTTCTGGGTTGGGTAGTTTTTGTCTTAGGACTTTTTCTGCTCTTCTGATTATCTTGTTTCATATGTTGTCTTCTGATGAATTTATATACACTGAATCTTTCTTATACCTTCTTGTGTCTCTGACTACTTACTTTTGCTTATGTTTCTTTGTGACTTAGTAAATTATACTTCACTAAATCTAACAACTTGATCTTAAGTCATTTCTAAGTTTATACAGATTGCTGAAGTTCACCATTTACACTAAAATGGGGGAGTTAATTTACTCAGAAGTTATGAAACATATGTATCAGGAAGTCATTTTCTAAACCTCATGTTTTCTGTTACCTTCTGACCACTGTTTGTCCATAACCAAAATGGAGGAGAATGATGAACCCTATGTGTTTTGATTATGTCCAAACGTTTCAGAAGATGAAAACTTAATACTCTCTTACATATAGTTTATTGTTGACTAATATTTTTGTTTGCTTAGTCTATGTGTAAGCTACTCAGCAGGTGCTGAATGAATCATTTCTGGATTGCCTAAAGAACTCAGAAGATCCGTTTGCTGAAGTCAGAGTTTCAATAATTCAGAAGCTGGATGCTCCGCTCTGAAGCCGAAGTCTGCTAAAAGCTCTCCTCAGAGGTTCTTTGCAATCAGAAGTCCTTTTATCAATTTGATCAGAAGCTTAGTCACGGGTTCTGGATAGCATTTAATGCTCTGACAAGTGCATTTAATGCAAGGCGCCAAAAGTTCAAAAAGCTGTTTTGATGGAGCGCGCCTGTCTGTTCAAGAGAAACCAGAATTTCCTTGTCTACCCTTTGTTGATCCAATTGAACAATGATTCCAGTCAACCTCATCTTTGATTTCAAATCACTTACCGGATTGAGTTAAATAACAAGGATAACGGAATCAAAGTGTTTGAAGACCGTTTGAAGACTTGACAAATTAACGGCTACAACAACTGATGTCATCTCCTTTGAAGATTCAAATTCACCAACGGTCATCTTCATTCACTATAAATAGTAGCCAAGCTCCACTGCATCAACATACGCGTGATCATCGAGCAAAATCTCAACGCACTGTTTTAATAAGAAAAACAGAGCATTCCTTTTCCATTCTCAATCTTTCTTAGCATAGTCTTAGTTAAAGTGAGAGAGTGAAGAAAAACAAGTTCATAATAGGAATCTTGTAAACTGATATTGTTTGTGATATTCAGTTAGATTTAGAGAGAAATCTAGTTGAGATTAGAGTTGGGTGAGAAATCCAGAAAACAGAGTATTGTTTGTTCTGGTGGAAATCCTTTAACTCTTTTTAGGCTAGTCAGAACTAAGTGAGAAATTAGCTTAAGTTCTGTTGATGTAAAGGAGCTTCTGAACTTGCCATAAAAGTTCTGAATAGTGGATTTATAAAATCTCTGTAGGCTGCGACCTCAGGGGACAAGACATAGTCACAGGACTTCTGTGGCGAACTTGGATAAATCGAATTGTTCAATCAGGATCTCCTGAACTTCTTTCTCCCTCTTATACTTGTTATTTTTGCTTCTGTGTACTTGTTCATATTTAGTGCTGAAACAGATTTTCTCTAAGTATCATTGTCTTTGTTCAGAAGACTGTCCAGAAGTTCTTAAATCAGAACTTCTGTTGCTGAAAACAGTCTAACTGTGTTTAGGCAGAATTTCCCTCAGAAGCTACTTCTGTAAGCTTGCTTCTGACTCTGAGGAAATTTGACTCTGAAAATTAAGTTTCTCGAAAAACTTAAAAATTTTCAGTTTTCAACTTTGACACCTATTCACCCCCCTCTATGTGATTCTGTTCTTGATAGGGCCAACATATGCTTTACTATGTGTTGAGTAGCCAAGAAAGATAGCTTCATCTGCCTTTGAATCAAATTTTGAAAGATGTTCTTTTGTATTCAAAACATAACATTTACAACCAAAAGTTCTGAAATAACCTATTTTAGGCTTTCTGCCTTTCCAGAGTTCATAGGGTGTTTTGTTCAGAATACTTCTGATGAGTACTCTATTCAGAACATAACATGCTGTGTTAACAGCTTCTCCCCAGAAGTACTTTGGAAGTCTTCTGTCATTGATCATAGTTCTGGCAATTTCAACCAGAGTCCTATTCTTCCTTTCAACTACCCCATTTTGTTGAGGAGTTTTGGGAGCAGAAAAGTTATGATCAATGCCTTTGATTTCACAGAATTCTTCGAACTTAAAGTTCTTGAATTCTCCACCATTATCACTTCTGATATGGACTGCCTTTTCATTTCTTTCATTCTCAAGTTTCTTAATCAGAACTGAGAAACATCCAAGTGACTCATCTTTGCTAGAAAGCAGGATGACCCAAGTGAATCTTGAATAGTCATCTACAATGACTAAGGCATACTTCTTTCCACCCATGCTCATTGGTTGAACAGGGCCAAAAAGATCCATATGAAGTAATTCTAAAGGTCTTTTAGTTGAAATGACTTTCTTAGTTTTAAAAGAGCTTCTGGATTGTTTACCAGATTGACAAGCAGTACACAAATGGTTCTTTTTAAAACTAATTTCAGGCAGATCCTCAACCAATTGATATCTAGCTATTTTGGCCAGAAGATCCATGCTAACATGAGCAAGTCTTCTATGCCAGAGCCAGGAGGTATCCTCTTTGGACATCAAGCATATATTTTTGCAAAGATTCTCAAGGTTCAGCATGAAAACATTTTCTACTCTAGGAGCAGTTAGAATAACTTCCCTTGACTTACTGTCCAAGATTTTACATCCAGAGGTGCTGAAGACTACATCTCTACCTTTATCACACAGTTGTGCAACACTTAAGAGATTGAACTTCAGTCCTCTGACTAGGGAGACATCTTCAATGGGAGGCTTGGTTCCAATAGATCCAGAGCCAATTATTCTTCCCTTCTGAGCATCTCCAAAGCTGACTTTACCACCTCTCTTAGGCACAAATGTGATGAATGCCTTTTCATCACCTGTCATATGCCTTGAGCACCCACTGTCAATGTACCACAGCTTTGACATTGATGGAGCACTCAGAGCTACTTGCAGCACAATCAATTAGTGACAGGTACCCAATCCTTATTGGGTTCTTCAGAGTTAGACTTAGCTACTACAGGTCCTTCTGATAGTTCAGATTGCAAGAGGTTTTTAATATGATACTTGCAATCCTTTAACCAATGTCCTTCTTTCTTACAAAGTTTGCAAGAAGGAGGATTCTTGGATCTTTCCCTTTGCTTCTTAGGAGAATTTTTCTTCTTCTGAGAAGATACTACATCTTCAGAGGCAGAAGCACTCTTAGAGGTTCCGACTTCAGGAGGGGAAGAAATCTCTTTCAGAAGTGAGGGAGTGACAGATTTCTTCTTCTGAGGTTTATCATTCCTCAGAGGCAGTTTTTCCTTTCCATTGGCATTTGAGCCTTCAGAAGGAGAGCTGAATTGTTTACTTAGTTTATCTTCTAATATTTTCATATCAGAATAAATTTGAGTAAACCTAAGAAATTTGTTAGCATCGCTTTTGTCCAACTTTCTTTTCAGATACTTGAACATGCTATATAGTTCTTCAAGAGAATCGAGGATATCTTGTTCAGGAGATATGTTTACCTCAGAGTCATATGTAGCCTCAGGAGGTGCGGAAGTTTCTCCTTGTACATCTTCAGAGGATGGCTCATCAATAGCCATAAAACATATCTGAGCTTGCTCTTCCTTTTCTTCTGAATCACTGCCAGTCTCAGAGTTTGACCAGGCAGCCAGCATAGCTCTTTTGAACTTCTTCTTATCCTTCTTCAGCTCAGGACAGTTAGGCTTAATGTGTCCTGGTTGCTGACATCCATAGCATACTATTGGTTTGCTTGGATCTCTCTTGGTCTTCTCACCAAACTCAGGAGTTTTCTTGTCAAAACTTCTGAATGGCTTCTTGTAGTTTGCACCTTTGCCTTTTCTAAAAGCTTTCTTAAACTTCCTGGTCAGCATGGTCAATTCTTCATCTTCCGATGATTCTTCTGAAGATTCTGCCTTCAGGACTACTTGTCTCTTTCCTTCTGACCTTTCTCTTAGGTCATGATTCTTCAATGACATCTCATGGGTGATTAAGGACCCAATGAGTTCATCATACAAGTAATAGCTCAAGTCCTGAACTTCTTCAATGGCAGTCTTTTTGGCTTGCCAAGACCTTGGTAAGCTTCTGACAATCTTCTTCACTCTTTCAGACTCTTCAATGTCTCTGCCCAAACTCTTCAAGTCATTGACTATCTTGGTGAATCTAGAATTCATTTCTGAGATAGATTCTTTGTCAAGCATTTCAAATAACTCATATTCTCTCATGAGTTGATTGACTTTAGACTGCTACACTTTTCCTGTTCCTTCATATGTGACTTCCAGCTTGTTCCATATATCCTGTGCTGTTTCACAAAAAGAAACTTTGTTATATTCAGTGGCTGCAAGTGCACAATGCAACATATTTATTGCTGAAGCATTTGTTTGGAGCTTTTTCAGAATATCATCTGAATATTCTCTCTGAGGGATAACAACAGTTCCTAGACAATCTTCTGAACAAAGACAATCTTCTGAACAAAGACTTGTGATTTTAAAGAGTAAATCTGTTTCAGCACTAAATATATAACAAGTACACAGAAGTAATTTAACAAGTATAAGGAAGGGAGAAAGAGATTCAGGAGGTCCTGATGAACAGTTCAATTTATCCAAGTTCGCCACAGAAGTCCTGTGACTACGTCTTGTCCTCTAAGGTCGCAGCCTCCAGAGATTTTATAAATTCACTATTCAGAACTTTTATGGCAAGTTCAGAAGCTCCTTTACATCAACAGAACTTAAGCTAATTTCTCACTTAGTTCTGACTAGCCTAAAAAGAGTTAAAGGATTTCCACCAGAACAACAAACACTCTGTTTTCTGGATTTCTCACCCAACTCTAATCTCAACTAGATTTCTCTCTTTAATCTAACTGAGTATCACAAACGATACCAGTTTACAAGATTCCTATTATGAACTTGTTTTCCTTCACTCTCTCACTAAAACAATAGCTAAGCTAAGTAGAGATTGAGAATGGAAGTAGTGCTCTGTTTTCTTGATATTAACAGTGCGTTGAGATTTCAGCTCTTTTGAAAAATTCGTAGTTGATACAGTGGAGCTTGGCTTCTTTATATAGTGTCTTGGAAATGACCGTTGTGAGGATTTGAATCTTCACAGATGACATGGAGGAGAGAAGCCGTTATTCTTGTCATCTTCTTCAAACGGACACTAACACTTTATCCTGTCAACTGTACTTTTGCTTAATCTTGAACGAGATGAAGAAAAGGATGGAGTTGACTTGGACTTATTTGATTTCGATCGGCGCTGTTAGGAGACAAGTTTTGTTCTATAGTGAACCAAGCGCGCCCTTCAAACAGCTTTTTGAACTTTTGGCGCCTAGCATTAAATGCAACTGACACAGCATTAAATGCTAAACAAAACCCGTGATAACGAACTTCTGAAAGTCCTCAAATCTACATTAGCGCTTCTGATCTTTATCAATTTTATCTTCTGGTTACTTGAGCAAACTTCTGAGATAGTAGAAACAGACTACAAGAGCTTCAGAGCGGTTGTACCAGCTTCTGATCAACATCTTCTGTCTTCAGCTTCTGATATCTTCTGAGTTAAGCAAGCGACCAGGGATATTTCATTCAGCACCTGCTAAGAAAAACTTATCCAACACTTAACAAAATTGTTAGTCAATATGCAAAGTATATAGGATAAATTTAATTTTTCATCTTCTGAAACGTTTGGACATAATCAAAACACTTAGGGTTCATACCCCGAGGCACCGTAGAATCCGGCCCGAATAACCCAAAATTTCAACGCCCCATCATTTGTTATACGTGTTAGTCATGGTATTGGGCATCCAAAAATATGAGTTCGAGTTAAAGTTTTCTCCGACGCATCAAAAAACACTTGTTAAAATTCAGTCCCGGTCCCCGAGGCACCCTAGAATCCGGCCCGAAAAACCCAAAATTTAAACAACCCATCATTTGTTATACGTGTTAGTTGGGGTATTGGGACATCAAAAATCTTAGCTCGAGTTAAAGTTTAGTCTAACGCATCATAAAAACGTGTTAAAATTCAGTCCCGGTCCCCGAGTCATCCTAGAATCCGGTCCAAAAAACCCAAAATTTAAACAACCTATCATTTGTTATACGTGTTAGTGGTGGTATTGGGCATCCAAAAATCTGAGCTCGAGTTAAAGTTTTGTCCAACACATCAGAAAACACTTGTTAAAATTCAGTCCCGGTCCCCGAAGCACCCTAGAATCCGGCCCGAAAAACCCAAAATTTAAACGACCCATCATTTGTTATACGTGTTAGTCGGGGTATTGGGACATCGAAAATCTGAGCTCGAGTTAAAGTTTTGTCCGTCGCATCAAAAAAACGTGTTAAAATTCAGTCCCGGTCCCCGAGGCACCCTAAAATTCGGCCGGAAAAACCCAAAATTTAAACGACCTATCATTTGTTATTCTTGTTAGTTAGAGTATTGGGACATCCAAAATCTGAGCTCGAGTTAAAGTTTTGTCCGAC
The DNA here is from genome assembly GCA_028411795.1 of Euphorbia peplus. NCBI lineage: Eukaryota > Viridiplantae > Streptophyta > Magnoliopsida > Malpighiales > Euphorbiaceae > Euphorbia > Euphorbia peplus. The sequence continues at coordinate 12,133,438 of CP110837.1, read as the reverse complement.
GCGTCAAACAAAACGTGTTAAAATTCAATCCCAATCACCGAGGCACCCTAGAATCCGGCCCGAAAAACCCAAAATTCAAACGACCCATCATTTGTTATACATGTTAGTCGGGGTATTAGGACATCAAAAATCAAAGCTTGAGTTACAGTTTTGTCAAACGCATCAAAAAAACGTGTTACAATCCAGTCCCGGTCCCCGAGGCACAATAGAATCCGGCCCGAAAAACCCATAATTTAAACGACCCATCATTTGTTATACGTGTTAGTCGTGGTATTGGGCATCCAAAAATCTGAGCTCGAGTTAAAGTTTTGTCCGACGTATCAAAAAAACGTGTTAAAATTCATTCCCGAACCCGAGGCACCTTAGAATCCGGCCCGAAAATCCCAAAATTTAAACGACCCATCATTTGTTATACGTGTTAGTCGGAGTCTTGGGACATCCAAAATCTGAGCTCGAGATAAAGTTTTGTCCGATGCAGCAAAAAAACGTGTTAAAATTCAATCCCGGTCCCCGAGGCACCATAGAATCCGGCCCGAAAAACCCATAATTTAAACGACCCATCATTTGTTATACGTGTTAGTCGTGGTATTGGGCATCCAAAAATCTGAGCTCGAGTTAAAGTTTTGTCCGACGTATCAAAAAAACGTGTTAAAATTCATTCCCGAACTCGAGGCACCTTAGAATCCGGCCCGAAAATCCCAAAATTTAAACGACCCATCATTTGTTATACGTGTTAGTCGGAGTCTTGGGACATCCAAAATCTGAGCTCGAGATAAAGTTTTGTCCGATGCAGCAAAAAAACGTGTTAAAATTTAGTCCCGGTCCCCGAGGCACCATAGAATCCGGCCAGAAAAACCCAAAATTTAAACGACCCATCATTTGTTATAAGTGTTAGTTGGGGTATTAGGACATCAAAAATCTGAGTTCGAGTTAAAGTTTTGTCTGACGCATCAAAAAACATTTGTTAAATCAAACGACCCATCATTTGTTATACATGTTAGTCGTGGTATTGGGCATCAAAAAATATGAGCTCGAGTTAAAGTTTTGTCCGACGCATGAAAAAACACTTGTTAAAATTCTGCACCGGTCCCCGAGGCACCCTAGAATTTGGCCCGAAAAACCAAAAATTTAAACGACCCATCATTTGTTATAGGTGTTAGTCCGGGTATTGGGACATCCAAAATCTGAGCTCGAGTTAAAGTTTTGTACGACGCATCAAAAAAACGTGTTAAAATTCAGTCCCGGTCCCCGAGGCACCCTAGAATCCGGCCCGAAAAACCCAAAATTTAAACGACCCATCATTTGTTATACGTGTTAGTTGTGGTATTGGGACATCAAAAATCTGAGCTCGAGTTAAAGTTTTGTCCGACGCATCAAAAAACACTTGTTAAAATTCAGTACCGGTCCCCGATGCACACTAGAATCCGGCCCGAAAAACCCAAAATTCAAACGACCATCATTTGTTATACAACTTGTTAGTCGTTGTATTCGGCATCCAAAAATCTGAGCTCGAGTTAAAGTTTTGTCCGACGCATAAAAAAACGTGTTAAAATTCAGTCCCTGTCCCCGAGACACCGTAAAATCCGGCCCGAAAAACCGAAAATTTAAACGACCCATCATTTGTTATACGTGTTAGTCGGGGTATTCGGACATCCAAAATCTGAGCACGATATAAAGTTTTGTCCGACGCAGCAAAAAAACGTGTTAAAATTTAGTCCCGGTCCCCGAGGCACCCTAGAATCAAGCCCGAAAAACCTGAGATTTAAACGACCTTTCATTTGTTATGAGTGTTAGTTGGGGTATTGGGACATCAAAAATCTGAGCTCGAGTTAAAGTTTTTTCCGACGCATCAAAAATCACTTGTTAAAATTCTGCCCCGTTCCGCGAGGCACCCTAGAATCCGGCAAGAAAAACCCAAAATTTAAACGACCCATCATTTGTTATACGTGATAGTTGGGATATTGGGACATCAAAAATATGAGCTCGAGTTAGTTTACTACGACGCATCCTAAAAACGTGTTAAAATTCAATCCCGGTCCCCGAGGCACCGCAGAATCCGGCCCGAAAAACCCAAAATTTCAACGACCCATCATTTGTTATACGTGTTAGTCGTGGTATTGGGCATACAAAAATATGAGTTCGAGTTAAAGTTTTCTCCGATGCATCAAAAAACACTTGTTAAAATTCAGTCCCGGTCCCCGAGGCACCCTAGAATCCGGCCCGCAAAACCCAAAATTTAAACGACCCATCATTTGTTATATGTGTTAGTTAGGGTATTGGGACATCCAAAATCCGAGCTCGAGTTAAAGTTTGTCCGACGCATCAAAAAAACGTGTTAATATACAGTCCCGGTCCACGAGGCACCCTAGAATCCTGCCTTAAAAACCCAAAATTTAAACGACCCATCATTTGTGATACGTGTTAGTTAGGGTATTGGGACATGCAAAACTCTGATCTCGAGTTAAAGTTTTGTCCGACGCATCAAAAAAACGTGTTAAAATTCAGTCTCGGTCCCCAAGGATCCTAGAATCCGGCCCGGAAAAACCAAAATTTAAACGACCCATCATTTGTTATACGTGTTAGTTGCGGTATTGGGACATCAAAAATCTGAGCTCGAGTTAAAGTTTGTCCGACGCATCAAAAAAACGTGTTAAAATTCAGTCTCTCTCCCCGAGGCACCGTAAAGTTGTTGCTTATGCTTCCCGACAATTAAGACCGTACGAATTGAATTACCCAACGCATGACCTTGAATTGGCTGCTGTTGTGTTTGCTTTGAAGATTTGTAGGCACTATCTTTATGGAGAAAAATGTCGTATTTTCACTGATCACAAAAGCTTGAAGTAAATTTTGAAGGTGAGACCGATTCTTCGAGATAGAATAAAAGAAGCTCAAAGTCAAGATGATTTTTTGGAACGTATCAAAATGATGTTGTGGAAGGAAGAAACACTGAGTACAGATTGACAGAAGATGGTATGTTAATGTTTAGTGATCGAATGTGTGTTCCAAATGTCAACGATGTTAAGATGGAGATATTAGAAGAAGCTCATGATTCTTCCTATGCAATGCACCCTGGAAGTACTAAAATGTATAGAAATCTTAGAGAACATTTCTGGTGGATAGGGATGAAGAGAGAAATAGCTGAATATGTGAGTAGATGTTTAAGTTGTCAACAGGTTAAAGCAGAACATCAACGACCCGTTGGTACTTTACAACCACTTGCTATTCCTGAATGGAAGTGGGAGCATATTACTATGGATTTTGCTAGTGGATTGCCACGTACACAACATGGTAATGATGCTATATGGGTTATTGTGGATAGATTGACAAAATCAGCCCATTTTCTTCCGGTGAAGGTATCATTTTCTTTAGAGAAGTTAGCACAATTGTATGTCAAACAAATTGTTAGACTTCATGGCATGCCAGTTTCTATTGTGTCTGATAGAGATCCTCGATTCACCTCTAGATTTTGGCCTAGTTTCCAAAATGCTCTAGGAACAAAGTTGAATTTTAGTACAGCCTTCCACCCACAAACAGATGGTCAGAGTGAACGTACCATTCAAACTTTAGAAGATATGTTGAGAGGTAGTATTCTGAATTTTCATGGCAGTTGGGATGTGCATTTGCCTTTGATGGAATTTGCATATAATAACAGTTATCAATCCAGCATTGATATGGCACCTTATGAAACCTTATATGGAAGAAGATGTAGAACACCATTGTGTTGGTCCGAGGTTGGTGGAAGGCAGTTATTAGGGCCTAAATTAGTGCAAGAGACAAGTGAAAAGATAAAGATTATTCAGCAGAGTTTGAAAGAAGCTCAAGATAGACAAAAGAGTTATGCAGATTTGAAAAGAAGGCCGATTGAGTACGATGTGGGAGATAAAGTGTTTCTTAAAGTTTCACCATGGAAGGGTCTACTTCGATTCGGTAAGAAAGGGAAGTTGAGTCCTAGATTCATTGGTCCATATGAGATAGTTGAAAGAATCGGACCTGTTGCATATCGTTTGCAGTTGCCTCAGAATCTTTCTAACATACATGATGTATTTCACGTGTCCATGCTTCGGAGATACAAAAGTGATCCTAGTCATATTATACAAGAACAACCGATTGAATTATCTGGAGACTTATCGTATAAGGAAGAACCGGTAGCAATCTTGGCGAAAGAAGAAAAGGTGTTAAGGAACAAGATTGTACCACTAGTGAAGGTTTTATCGCATAGACATTCGCGAGAGGAAGCAACTTGGGAGAGAGAAGAGGATATGAGGCATCAATATCCGCATTTGTTCGTCTCATCGAGTTAGTGTAATTTCGGGACGAAATTTCCTTAGGTGGGGAGAATGTCACATCCGTGCCCTTATTTCATAGTTAATACCTTATCATTAGATTATGTTATGCCTTTATATTGGTGTAGTAGTGGATTAAGTGAAGTATGCGTAGTTAGGAAGACAATTTCCGCTTTTAGCTATAAATCAAAAGTTCGGTGGACTTTTCAAAAGAGGTTATAAGTGGGAGGACTTGGAATGATATTTACCTATTCTTGGTACTATAAATTTCAGAATTATCTCTTTGGTTAAGCAAAAACGAAATATCATCTTCATTTCTTCTCCTTTCTTCACCTTTCTTCTATTTGGTTCCAAACTGATCAGTCCACCATTTTCGCTATATCCGGAGTTGTGCTCAACGAAACATCACGAAATTTTAACCATAGCTTCTAGACATATAGAACTAAGTTTCCACCAAAAGGAATTTGGAGTTGAAGTTTTATGGAGGGAGAACGGCCTGAAAACATCTTGGGGCAGATTTGAGTCCATATAGTGTTTTCTTTTGATTTCTTGTAGAGGTAAGTAACTATCACCTATAAACTGATTTTGGGTACTGTTATCACCTAATATTTTGTATGACACGTGGACCAATAGTCATTTAGCTTTCAAACACGTAGGACGGTTAAACTATGTTGAATAGTCTTAATGTCCACGTAGACGTGTGTTGAATAGTCAAAGTAAGGAGAATATCTCTCCTACAAAGAAAGTATTCCTCTTTAGGTCTCCTAATCTAGTTAGGACGATTCAAGCTAATTGGGACTATGAATCTAGGGCTAAAGAGGAATAATTCAAGTAAAGTCCTAGTTCAACTAGGATTAGGATACATGATCAAACAACTATAAGTACATGGGACTTTCTACAATCTAAGGTACATTATTCTAGACTCATTCTCTGAGTTAAATACTTTTCCGATTACAAGTTCCGTACTGACTTTAGCATCGGAGAGGGGTCGCCGGTCAGCGGCCTCCTTTAGGCTAACGTTTTCTATCTTGCAGTTAACACAGCTTACGTGGAATTCAAGTTACAAATTCTCGGTAACAAATTGGTGCGGTGAGCATGGAATCTTTAAAAGATTTAATCAAAGAACATGGTGATCTTAGAGGAAAATCAGGCCACAAATGCTCAGGAAGAAGACATGGACCATGATGATGACACAATGGCTCTAGATGAAGAAGTTGCTTTACACCGAATGTTCGAGTGGTCAGGAACTGTTGATCCAGAGCAAAGAAAATGGATGGATAGAGTCGCAGCCGAGGTGGCAGTCAGAACAGTTAATGACCGATCGACCATAGATCGTTTGCAACAACAATTAGAGGAGTTGAGTAAGCGAATTCCCCCAGATCGATCACGAAGCGAAATTCGGGGTGTAAAACGATCTCGGAATTCGGAGCGTTCACGGACTTATACAGCATCTTCAGCTGGAAGAACTCGAACCGCAGATCGCGAAAAAACTCCAGTTCGAGGAAGGTCTGTAGAACGATCCCCAACTCCTCCAAGGCGCAAGCCTCGTATAAAGTCACAGGCAAGAAAAGTCTCACCAGGGATTGTAAGGAGACTGTCTTACGAGGATGGATCGGCGTCTTCGAGGAGCTCCTCGGGAAGTAGAGACCCTAAACATCGGCGGTCCCGAAGAGATAATTCCGAGGTTGAAGAACTTAAACGTAAACATAAAAGACTTGTCGATACGTTCGACAGAAGTTTAGCCAAAGGAATTGCTAAAGCTCTTAAGGAGCGAGATGAGGCTACGGGAACTAAGAATGTGGGGTCCCGAGAAGGGAAGAGACACAGGAGAAGAAATCGGAATCGGGATTATTCTGATGAAACTTTACGGGGCGAGGAAGGACCTATACAGGATAAAGACAGTCCACTCTGTGCTAAGATCCTGGCAGCTCCTTACCCGAACAATTTTAAGTACCCAAATTTTGATAAATATTGTGGAGATTCTGACCCTGTGATGCATGTCAAAAGTTTTGGAAGGGCGCTCCTTGCAAGTCCAGTAAACGAGGCACTTATGTGTAAATTATTTCCAACAACTTTGAAAGAAACGGCGGCTCAACGGTATGATTGTCTCCCTACTGGTTCAATCAGGAGTTGGAACCAACTTTCAGAATCCTTTAAAGCACATTTTGTCACGGCCATACCAGAGAAGAAGACGGTCGATGATCTGATGAGGGTACGACGAGGAGAAAACGAGACCTTAGAATCATATCTGCACAATTTTAATAATGTGGCTTTAAAAGTTGAACCCTTGATTGTATCCTCAGCACGGAAGACACTGGCGGAAAATTGCCGAAATCGGGATCTTCAGATGAAGCTTATGACTGAACGACCAGACGATTTTCATGCCTTGATGACAATGGCAAAATCGTTTGTGGTGTGGGATGAGCACCAAGATGATCCCACAAGGAGAGTAAAGGCAATCAAGTCCGAGGTGCAAGAAAGAGATCGGGGCAATGGCCGGAGCTCGGATAGGTGGGAGAGGACTCGTGAGGTTCCAAGGAAGCCTTTTGATAAAAGAGACCGAATCCCATTGCCTGCCCCTCGTGCTCAGGTTCTTATGTGGGTTGAAGAATAAAAGGAGCAAATCAGATATCCACCTAAAGGTGGGAAGCCGAAGTATAATGGCAAGTATTGTGCTTTCCACAAATTACAGGGTCACGATAAATTGGCAGCTAAAGGAAAGTTGAAAAACCTCTTCGAGAAATATAAAGATCAATTCCCAGATCGAGAGGGGGCAAAAACTCCTCGGGGGGTCATTAATATGATTATGGGAGGTTCTCCCGTTGACAGGAGTGTTAAAAGGAAACAGGACATCGTTGAGCGAGTACGAATTGAGGAGATTTTGAAAGTTTTTGATTTCGGGTCATTGAACGGCCGTCCAAGTGATCCACATGATGATGCTTTGGTGATCGATATGCACGTAGAAGGTTTTACGGCCAGAAGAGCCTTGCTAGATACAGGAAGCTCAGTAAATATCATCACGAGGAAGGCTTTCGAGGCCCTTGGCTTGGAGCAGGGACATTTGACACCTTCCTCGTCACCTTTAGTTGGTATAAATGGACATCCCGTACTTCTGTTGGGAGAAACCCAGCTCGAGGTCGAAATAGGGAATACCACGAGCAAGTGGAGAACTGTTACTGATTTTGTAGTGATTGACACACCGATCGCTTATAATTTGATAATTGGCAGGCCTTTGATTTCGGGTAGTCGGGGTGCCATATCCCTTTATTATTTAGCTTGGATGATCCCGACGGAGCGAGGAATGGCAGTGGCACTTGGTAGTCAATCGGTTGCGAGGCATACTTATATGACCTCGTTGGAAATAGCTCCTCAAGGAAGTGTCTTTGTTGAGCAAGTTAAGGAGCGTGGCGAACCAGTTGATGCAATTGAGGCCGTAACCTTGGAAGAAGGAAAGGTAGTACAGGTTTCAGCAGAGTTGCAAGAGAATTCGAAGAAGATTGTTATCGCCGCGCTCGAGGAGAATAAAGATGTCTTTGCCTGGACATCGGCAGATATCGTAGGAGTATCTCGTGCGGTCATGGAGCACACGCTAGACATTGACCCATAATACACTCCTGTGAAACAGAAGAAGAGAAACCAAGGGGCGGAAAGACATCAGTTCATCAAGAGCGAGGTTGAAAAGCTGCTTGAGTTCGGGAGAATCAAGGAAGTTCATTACCCACAGTGGATTTCAAATGTGGTCTTAGTCAAGAAAGCAAATGGAAAATGGAGAATGTGCGTCGATTTTTCCGATTTGAACAAAGCTTGCCCTAAGGATATTTATCCGTTGCCATGTATAGACATGTTGGTAGACTCAACTGCCGGATACGAGGTATATTCTTTCCTCGATGCAAAGGAGGGTTTTCATCAAATCCCGTTGGCCGAGAAGGACATGGAAAAGACCAGTTTCATTACACCAGAAGGTACTTATTGTTATCAAGTGATGCCTTTTGGTCTGAAAAATGCTGGAGCAACGTATCAAAGACTAGTCAACAAGATGTTCAAAGATCTCATTGGCAAAAATGTCGAGATCTATGTTGACGACATGATTGTGAAAAGCAAGAAGGCGGAAGAACATGCTAGGGACCTCGAGGTGGTTTTCAAGATTCTGAGGGGGTATAATTTGAGGCTCAATCCTGAAAAGTGCACCTTTGGGATCAATTCTGGAAATTTTTTGGGTTTCATGATCTCTAAGCGAGGCATCAAGGCAAACCCAGACAAAATCAAGGCTATTGTTGATCTCCAGCCACTAAAGAGTGTACGCGACGTGCATGTTTTAAACGGCAAGATCAATGCTCTGGGTCGTTTTATTTCTTACTCCGCCAAAAGATGCATGCCTTTTTACAAAAGTCTCAAAGGAGTAAAAGACTTCGTGTGGACTGATGAGTGTCAAACCTCGTTCGAGGATCTCAAGAAGTTTTTATCCTCTCCACCTCTCTTAAGTCAGCCTGTGAAAGGAGAATATTTGTATTTATACATAAGCGTGGGAGAGGAGTGCATTGGTATGGTTCTAATTCGGGAAGAAGATGAAGGAAGAGTTCAATATCCGGTTTATTATGTAAGCAGAGTGCTTCGAGGGGCAGAATCGAGATACCCTAAAATGGAGAAACTGGCTTTCGGAGTGTATGTCGCTGCTCAGAAATTGAGACATTATTTCTTGAGTTATACGATCGTCGTTCGTACAGACACCCCACTCAGGAAGATTCTTTCACGACCTGAGGCCTCGGGGAGACTGACGAAATGGTCCATAAAACTCACGGAGTTTGATGTAAGATTCGAACCAAGGCCATCAAAAAAGGCTCAAGTCCTCGCTGACTTTCTGATCGAGGTTCCACTTGAAGAAGAAACTGAGCCAGTATTAAATACTTGGGAAATCTTCGTGGATGGGAGTGCCAATAAGAGTCAGTCGGGGATCGGAGTTTTTTGCAAAAGTCCAGATGGGTTGGTGTTCAGACACGCTGCAACCTTGGGCTTTGATTCCTCGAATAACGCTGCAGAATACGAGGCAATATTGCTCGGGCTACGACTGGTTAAAATTATCAGGGCTGATAAGGCAATCGTCAAAAGTGATTCAGGCCTGGCAACCAATCAGATAAGAAATTCTTGGGAGACCAAGCATGCTCGAATGAAAAAGTATCACGAGTTGGTAAAGCGTACAATTGAGGAGTGTGAGCTTGTGGGGTGTAAAGTTGAGATCGTACAAATCCCGAGGGAGGAAAACATGGAGGCTGATCACCTAGCAAAATTAGCTTCTGATCCTGCTAACTTAAATTTGTGTCCTTGTCATATACAGGTTATTCCATATGCAAGTATCGATTCCAAGGAAGTATTTGCTCTCGATCGAGGCAACGAGTGGTTTTGGCCAATCTTTGAATACCTGTACGAGGGAAAATTGCCGGAAGATAAGTCTCAGCATCCGAAGATTGTGAGAAAATCAAGTAGATATACAGTTGTGGATGGAAATTTATTTCGAAGATCGTATTCTCAACCATGGCTCAAAGCGGTTGGAATCGAGGAAGGGGCCAAAATCTTAGAAGAAATCCATGAAGGCTCGTGCGGGGCACACGAGGGTTGGAATGTTTTGGCAAGAAAAGCAAGATTGTTAGGCTATTACTGGACTCAGATGAACAATGATGCTGCCGAGTTTGTAAAGAAATGTGGTGCGTGTCAAGCTCACGCTCCGGTTTTGCAAAGCCCGGCCTCGGGGTTAGAAGGTATCAAAGTGGCGTGGCCATTCGCAACTTGGGGAATAGATATCGTTGGGCAATTTCCAATATCAACTAATCAGAGACAGTATGTTATTGTAGCCGTCGATCACTTTACAAAGTGGGTCGAGGCTGAAGCAGTGTCCTCGATAACAGCTCAACAGATTGTGAAATTTGTCAAGAATAGCATTGTATATCGATTCGGGGTTCCCAATACGATAATCACAGACAATGGCAAACAGTTTGATAGTGTTCTATTTAGACATTTTTGCGAAAGAGAAGGGATCAAGCTAAGGTTTAGTTCTGTTTTCCACCCCTAGACAAACGGAATGACTGAGAGAACTAATCGAACGATCATGGAAGGAATCAAGAAGCGCTTAACTCACCTCGAGAAGTTGACAAATTGGGTCGAGGAGCTGTATCATGTATTGTGGTCGTATCGAACGACGCCAAAGACAGCCACTGGAGAAACCCCATTTTCATTAACTTATGGGACAGAAGCCTTTATTCCTGTCGAGATTAAGGTACCAAGTACAAGGGTTCTCCATTATACTGAAGAATGGAATGAGCTAAACTTACGAGACAACTTGGACGATCTCGAGGAAAAAAGAGAAATGGCGCTTGCACGGATCGAAGCGTATAAAGCTAGAACAAAAAGAATATATGATAAGGGCGTGCGACCAAGACAATTTTTCAAAAGGGATTTCGTCCTTCGTAGTACAGCAGCCTCGAGCTCGAGACAAGGCAAAGGCAAACTGGGGATTAAGTGGGAAGGGCCATTTCGGATCGTAGAATGCGTCGGAACACATACTTATCGTTTGCAGCATCTCGATGGCACTGAGGTGCCGAGGACCTGGAACACAATCTCTCTCAGGAAATATTATTTTTAGCTTTTGTTTATTTTAAGATTACTTTTATGTCATGTAACTCATAATCCAACTTAGGAGTTATTATGAATAAAGGCCCACGAGGCATCGTTTTCACCTATGACTTTTAATTCAGATATTACTTTGGAGTTATTTGCTTATGAAAAATGCTCGGATCATACGAAATTCATTATAAGGAATTTGTCTTATTTCGAAAGTTTTGTTCCAAGTATTCGACACTGGACAATTTGGTTATGTATTAAAATCAAGCTTATGCATGCTAGAAGGCTTCGATTAAAACCAAATCTAAGTACGTCGTGGTAAGAATCCACCCTACAAGAGTTAGCCCGACCAGAAAGCAAAGGGGGGGCTACTACGAGGGCTGCGAACAATCAAAGTTCAAATAAGAAAAATAACATAAGAAGATTTGGGAAGAATGATGATACTTAGTTTAAACTTTCAAATAAGAACTTGTACGAGCGTATTAGACGTAATATACAGAGACAAGATAAGGAAAATTTTTGTCATTTCATTAAAAACAAAGATTACAAAAGGGGTACAAACTATTCTACAGGTTCAACTGAAGATATCGGGTCAACAGGGATCCCTTCCTTGGGAGAATCAGGCTCGGGAAAGGACTCATCGAGGACAGCAGGAGCTTCTTCGTCGTCCTCGGGAGGATTCACATTCACAAAGAATTTGAGGTCTTCCTTGGAGATGTCAGGGAACCTTTCTTGAATGGACATAACAAAACGAGTTTTGAATCTGGACATACGCCAAATCTCGTTCTCCTCCATTTTTGCAATGGTTTCCTCGTGGGCAGCCTCCTGGTCCTGTCTGGCATTCTCAGAAGCCTCGAGTTGAGATCAGAGTTTTTGTGATACCTCCCTTCCTCGAGCTCTCCAAGTCGCATGGTCAATCTTTTCCAGGGCAAGTTGGTCCCGCGCCCCTTGATGAAGGCCCGCCAGTGCGAAGCAGGAATCGAGCCATTGGGCTCGGATCTCATCCTCGACATCCAGTACTCTTTGCTTCGAGGCATCGAGGGCTTTATTCAGTTGGATACAGTTAACCTTCAGTTTCTCACACTCGAAGGTTTTTTCCCTTCCGATATGTTGAGCAGACTTCAGGATTTTCGCTTGAGCTTTCAAAGCATCCTCTGCCATGTCAAGTTTGTCAGAGACTTCCGCCCATTTTTGGCGATAGTCTTCGAGGGACGAAGATTTTTGGAGATACCGGAAAGACATGATCTCCGTCGCGGCCATGGCCTGTGCAAATGAAGAAGACGAGGCTGAAAGGTAAGTTCGAGATGTTGGGGAACGATGTCAGAATAAGAGAAAGTTAATTACCTTGGCTTGTCTAACTTGTACAAGTTTAGCCAACTCCTCGTCAGTTAGCTTCTCAGCAAGTTTAACCTCCTCGGGAACGAGGCAGGCTTGAGCGATGTCTTCCGCAATCGCAGGGACGCTTAGAGAAACGTGAGGAAAGCGATCTGCCCAGAACTATACAAAAGTTGAAAGTTAGAACACCAAGATATTTGAGAAATCAACAAAATTTGGAAAAAGAAGCTTACGTTGTAAAGTTTATATCTCTCATAGCCATCCAACGAGGCCTCGGTAGGCACCTTGCCTTTAGCGTGTGTCATCTCGGGACAATTGATAAAGGGAAACCAGTTGGGATCCCAGGTCGATGGGTGAGGAGGCGAGCTTGTGCCCTCGATCTTCCAGACACGTTTCGCATGGGGCCCTTCAGGATCATTGAGGAGGGCCTCCGTGGCGTTTTCGCCCTCGGGGATCGAGGTATCAAAGGACGTGGAGGGAGCCTTCCTCTTCGATCGAGTTTTCTTAGGGATCCCTTGGTTTTCAAGGCTTTGGATTTCGGGGTCATCGGGAACTGGGGCCTCGGAATCTTTGGCCTCGGGATCGCCTTCAGATGAGAGGATTTGGATTTCTACATAGAATTTGAGAGACATTAGTTTTTAAGAAAAAAAATATATAAGGATGGTAAAGAATGAAAGATGCATTAAAAAATCTTATAAAGTTACCTGGGGTCTCGAAGAGGGTTTGGGGCTCGGGCGCGTGTGTTTCCGCCGTTGGGGCTACCTCGGGCTTGATGAACCCCAAGTGTTTTGATTATGTCCAAACGTTTCAGAAGATGAAAACTTAATTCTATCTTACATATAGTTTATTGTTGACTAATATTTTTGTCTTAGTCTATGTGTAAGTTACTCAGCAGGTGCTGAATGAATCTTTTCTGGATTGTCTAAAGAACTCAGAAGATCAGTTTGCTGAAGTCAGAGTTTCAATAACTCAGAAGCTGGATACTCCGCTCTGAAGCCGAAGTCTGCTAAAGCTCTCCTCAGAAGTTCTTTGCAATCAGAAGTTATGCCAATTTGATCAGAAGTCTAGACAACTGGAAATAAGCTTCTGAAAGCTTAGTCACGGATTTGTTTGAGCATTTAATGCTCTGACACTTGCATTCAATGCAAGGCGCCAAAAGTTCAAAAAGCTGTTTTGATGGAGCGCGCTTGTCTGTTCAAGAGAAACCGGAATTTCCTTGTCTACCCTTTGTTGATCTAATTGAAGAATGATTCTGTCATCCTCATCCTTGATTTCAAATCACTTACCGGATTTAGTTAAAGAACAAGGATAACGGAATCAAAGTGTTTGAAGACCGTTTGAAGACTTGACAAATTAACGGCTACAACAACTGATGTCATCTTCTTTGAAGTTTCAAACTCCACAACGGTCATCTTCAATCACTATAAATAGTAGCCAAGCTCCAATGCATCAACACACGCATGATTATCGAGCAAAATCTCAACGCACTGTTTTAACAAGAAAAACAGAGCAACTTTTCCATTCTCAATCTTTCTTAGCATAGTCTTAGTAAAGTGAGAGAGTGAAGAAAAACAAGTTCATAATAGGAATCTTGTAAACTGAGATCGTTTGTGATCTTCAGTTAGATTTAAAGAGAGAAATCTAGTTGAGATTAGAGTTGGGTGAGAAATCCAGAAAACAGAGTATTGTTTGTTCTGGTGGAAATCCTTTAACTCTTTTTAGGCTAGTCAGAACTAAGTGAGAAATTAGCTTAAGTTCTGTTGATGTAAAGGAGCTTCTGAACTTGCCATAAAAGTTCTGAATAGTGGATTTATAAAATCTCTGTAGGCTGCGACCTCAGGGGACAAGACGTAGTCACATGACTTCTGTGGCGAACTTGGATAAATCGAATTGTTCAATCAGGACCTCCTGAACTTCTTTCTCCCTCTTATACTTGTTATTACTGCTTCTGTGTACTAGCTAATATTTAGTGCTGAAACAGATTTTCTCTTAAGCATCATTGTCTTTGTTCAGAAGACTGTCCAGAAGTTCCTCAATCAGAACTTCTGTTGCTGAAAACAGTCTAACTGTGTTTAGGCAGAATTTCCCTCAGAAGCAACTTCTGTAAGCTAGCTTCTGACTCTGAGGAAATTTGACTCTGAAAATCAAGTTTCTCTAAAAACTTAGAAACTTTCAGTTTTCTACTTTGACACCTATTCACCCCCCCTCTAGATGATTCTGTTCTTGATAGGGCCAACAAGTGGTATCAGAGCGAAGGTCACTTCGCATATTTACTAAAGATCTAACAATCTAAGTGTAAGATCCTATCAGAATCAATAGAGATGGCTAGTAGACACCAGCCTGAGAATTCTTCTCACTTTATTGTCCCAGAAGGTTCTTCTACTACTAGACCTCCATTGTTTAATGGCAACAACTACTCATACTGGAAGAAAAGGATGATGTACTTCATCCAAGCTCAGAACATGAGTGCTTGGTATGTCATCACTGATGGTGATTTCATTCCTACCAGAATGGAACAAGGTCTAGGAGATGTTGTTATTCCTCAGAGGGAATACACAGATGACATTCTGAAAAAACTCCAAACTAATGCTTCAGCAATAAATATGTTGCATTGTGCACTTACAGCTACTGAATATAACAAAGTTTCCTCTTGTGAAACAGCACAGGATATTTGGAACAAGCTAGAAGTCACATATGAAGGAACAGGAAAAGTGAAGCAATCTAAAGTCAACCAACTCATGAGAGAATATGAGTTATTTGAAATGCTTGAAGAGTTTAGGAAAAGACATTGAAGAATCTGATCGAGTGAAGAAGATTGTCAGAAGCTTACCAAGGTCTTGGCAAGCCAAGAAGACTGCTATTGAAGAAGTTCAGGACTTGAGCTATTACTTGTATGATGAACTCATTGGGTCCTTAATCACTCATGAGATGTCATTAAAGAATCATGACTTAAGAGAAAAGTCAGAAGGAAAAAGAGTTGTCCTGAAAGCAGAATCTTCTGAAGAATCCTCAGAAGATGAGGAACTGGCTATGCTGACCAGGAAGTTCAAGAAGGCCTTTAGGAAAGGCAGAGGTGGAAACTACAAGAAGCCTTTCAGGAGCTTTGATAAGAAAACTCCTGATTCTGGTGAAAATTTCAAGAGAGATCCAAACAAGCCTATTGTGTGCTATGGATGTCAGCAACCGGGGCACATTAAGCCTAACTGCCCGGAGTTGAAGAAAGATAAGAAAAAGTTCAAGAAAGCTATGCTGGCTGCCTGGTCAGACTCTGAGACCAGCAGTGATCCTGAAGAAAAGGAAGAGCAAGCTCAGATTTGTTTTATGGCTATTGATGAGCCAACTTCTGAAGATGTCACAGGAGAAACTTCCGCACCTCCTGAAGTTACATATGATTCCGAGGTAAACATATCTTCTGAACAGAATATCTTTGATTCTCTTGAAGAACTCTATAGTATGTTCAAGTACCTGAAAAGGAAATTGGACAAGAGTGAGGCTGACAAGTTTCTTAGGTTTACTCAAGTCTTTTCTGACATGAAAGTGTTAGAAGAGAAGCTGTGTAAACAGTTCAGCATTCCTGCTGATGGCTCCAAAGCCAAAGGCAAGAACAAGCTGCCTCTGGGAAGTGATAAACCCCAGAAGAAGAAGAAACCTGTCACTCCCTCTCTTCTGAAAGAGATTGCTTCTCCTCCTGATGTTGGTACCTCTGAGAGTGCTGTTATAGCCTCTGAAGATGTTGGTCCTTCTCAGAAGAAGAAGAAATCTCCCAAGAAGCAAAGGGAAAGATCCAAGAACCCTCCCTTTTGCAAACTTTGCAAGAGTGATGGTCACTGG
This sequence comes from Euphorbia peplus, assembly GCA_028411795.1. NCBI lineage: Eukaryota > Viridiplantae > Streptophyta > Magnoliopsida > Malpighiales > Euphorbiaceae > Euphorbia > Euphorbia peplus. The sequence continues at coordinate 12,117,377 of CP110837.1, read as the reverse complement.
TTAAAGGATTGCAAGTACCATATTAAAAACCTCTTGCAATCTGAGATATCATTAAAACCTGCTGAAGAAAAATCTAACTCTGAAGGACCCAATAAGGATTGGGTACCTGTCACTAATTGATTGTGTTGCAGGTGGCTCTGAGTGCTCCATCAATGTCAAAGCTGTGGTACATTGACAGTGGGTGCTCAAGGCATATGACAGGTGATGAAAAAGCATTCATCACATTTGTTCCTAAAAGAGGTGGAAAAGTCAGCTTTGGAGATGCTCAGAAAGGAAGGATTCTTGGTTCTGGATCCATAGGAACCAACCCTCCGATCGAAGATGTCTCCCTAATCAGAGGCCTGAAGTTCAATCTCCTGAGTGTTGCACAACTGTGTGATAAAGGTAGAGATGTTGTCTTCAGCTCCTCCGGATGTAAAATCTTGGACAGTAAGTCAAGGGAAGTTATTCTAACTGCTCCTAGAGTTGAAAATGTTTTCATGCTGAAGCTTGAAAATCTTTGCAAAAATATATGCTTGATGTCCAAAGAGGATACCTCCTGGCTCTGGCATAGAAGACTTGCTCATGTGAGCATGGATCTTCTGGCCAAAGTTGCTAGAAATCAATTGGTTGAGGGTCTGCCTGAAATTAGTTTTAAAAAGAATCATTTGTGCAATGCTTGTCAATCTGGTAAACAATCCAGAAGCTCTTTTAAAACTAAGAAAGTCATTTCAACTAAAAGACCTTTGGAATTACTTCATATGGATCTTTTTGGCCCTGTTCAACCAATGAGCATGGGTGGAAAGAAGTATGCCTTTGTCATTGTAGATGACTATTCAAGATTCACTTGGGTCATCTTGCTGTCTAGCAAAGATGAGTCACTTGGATGTTTCTCAGTTCTGATAAAGAAACTTGAGAATGAAAGGAATGAAAAGGTTGTCCATATCAGAAGTGATAATGGTGGAGAATTCAAAAACTTTAGGTTTGAAGAATTCTGTGAAACCAAGGGAATTGATCATAACTTTTCTGCTCCCAGAACTCCTCAACAAAATGGGGTGGTTGAAAGGAAGAATAGAACTCTGGTTGAGATAGCCAGAACTATGATCAATGAAAGAAGGCTTCCAAAGTAGTTTTGGGGAGAAGCTGTGAACACAGCTTGCTGTGTTCTGAATAGAGTGCTAATCAGAAGCATTCTGAACAAGACCCCTTATGAACTCTGGAAAGGTTGAAAGCCTAAAATAGGTTATTTCAGAACCTTTGGTTGTAAGTGTTATGTTTTGAATACAAAAGAATATCTTTCAAAGTTTGATTCAAAGGTAGATGAGGCCATTTTTCTTGGTTACTCAACACATAGTAAAGCATATAGGGTTTTTAATAAGAGGACTCAAACTTTAGATGAATCTGTTCATGTACAGTTTGATGAGACTAACCCTGCAGATAGTAGAGCTCCTGATGAAGATGTAGTTCAAGCTCCTGAAGTAACATCTCCTGTTGAAGAAGAAGATGTTTCTCCCAGAGCTGCTGAAGTGGTTCCTCCTGTTGCTGAACAAGCTCAAGATGAGAATCCTACTCCAGAAGTCAACTTCCTTCCAGAAGATGCTCCTATATATGATTCAACAAATGATGAACAGGTTTCAGAAGACTCATTGGATGTACCAAGAGAAGTTAGAGCTCATAGGAATCATTCCTTAGAGAACATCATTGACTCTGTTCATAATCCTGTCATGACCAGAGCTCAGCTCAGAAGATACATGGGGAATGTGGCTTTTGTGTCACTTCTGGAACCCAAGGACTTCTATGAAGCTGCTGACGATGACTCCTGGTTGATGGCAATGCAAGAAGAACTTGACCAGTTCAAAAGGTCAGAAGTTTGGACTTTGGTTCCCAGACCTAACAACATAAAGGTTGTTGGAACTAGATGGGTTCTGAAGAACAAGCTTGATGAATTTGGAAATGTTGTGAGGAACAAGGCAAGACTTGTTGCTCAAGGTTACAGTCAGCAAGAAGGCATAGATTATGGTGAAACTTTTGCTCCTGTTGCAAGATTAGAAGCCATTAGAATCTTATGTGCTTTTGCATCATACAAAGGTTTCAAGCTCTTTCAAATGGATGTGAAAAGTGCATTCTTGAATGGTTACATTGATGAGGAAGTCTATGTGTCTCAACCTCCTGGTTTTGAAGATCCTAAGTTTCCTGATCATGTGTACAAGCTAAAGAAAGCCTTGTATGGACTGAAACAAGCTCCCAGAGCTTGGTATGAGAGGCTGACAAAGTTCCTTCTGTCTAAGGGATTTGTCAGAGGATGTGTTGATACAACTCTGTTCACTCTAAAAAAGAACAAGGATATCCTTATAGCTCAGGTATATGTTGATGATATTATATTTGGTGCTACTAATGAATCTTTGTGCAGAGAGTTCAGTGACCACATGAAGGCTGAGTTTGAAATGTCTATGATGGGAGAATTAACCTTCTTCTTAGGACTTCAGATCAAGCAAAGTAATGATGGTGTGTTTATCAATCAAGCCAAGTACACTAGAGAAGTGCTGAAGAAATTTGGCATGATGGATTCTAATGCTGTTGATATTCCAATGGATGTCAGCAAAGACATTGATGATGAAGAGAAAGCTGGTAAACCTGTAGATATAAAAACCTACAGAGGTATGATTGGCTCTCTTTTATACCTAACAGCCAGCAGGCCAGATATACATTTTGCTGTGTGTTTTTGTGCTAGATATCAGTCTAAACCAAGAGAGATTCATGATGTTGCTGTCAAAAGAATTCTCAGATATCTTAAAGGCACACCAGAAGCTGGTTTGTGGTATCCCTGTAGTTCTGATTTCACTCCTATAGGATACACAGACTCTGACTATGGTAGAGATAAATTGAAGAGGGTCAGCACTTCTGGTGGTTGTCATTTTCTGGGGGAGTGCCTAGTCTCCTGGCATAGCAAGAAGCAAACCTCTGTGGCTCTCTCAACTGCTGAAGCTGAGTATGTTGCTGCTGGAAGTTGTGTTTCTCAGATGCTCTGGATCAAGCAACAAATTGCTGACTATGGAGTTATCCCTGGAACAATTACAATTTACTGTGATAACAAAAGTGCTATTGATCTTTCAAAGAATCCTATTCAGCACAGCAGGATGAAGCATGTTCATATTAGACATCACTTTCTGAGAGATCATGTTCTGAAGAAGGATATTATCATTACTCATGTTCCCTCTGAAGAGAATCTTGCTGACATGTTTACTAAGCCTCTGGCTGGTATGTCTTTCAGCAACTTACGAGAAGGCATTGGTATGACTTATCCCCTTCAATAACTTAGACTAATTATTTCTGTATGTCTTAAGTGATTAATCGTTTGAGATAATTAAGTTATAATTAATTCTAATCATGATTTGACTTGTAAGCATGCGTTATCTACTGCCATTTTACGGCGATGTTCTGTGTTTAACGGTTATCTGTCCCCTTTTAAACGGTGTTTACTTGCTTTTTGAATTGGAACGGTTTCTTGTTTGGGTATAAATAGAGGTTTTCCATACTTAGCAATTTTTACTTGCATTTTTCATTGCTATTAGAATCGCCATTGTTGTCTGTGCATTTCTCCTCTCAAAATCTTAACCTAATTTCCTATTTCTCCTAAATGGCTCTAGAAATCACTGTCACTCATCTCTTCACTTCTGAAAGCAGAAAGAAAGTTAGCGAATCTAGGGTTTTTACTTCTAGGTTCCTAGATGACGAAGTTAAAACTACTGAACCTATCTCAAACTGGCTTAGTGCTCAAAACTGGAATTCATTCGTTTCTCTCGATGAATTCATTTACCCTAAGTTAGTCACCGAATTCTACCAAAACCTCCATTTCTTTTCTAATGAGGAGGATGTTCTTCACTCAGTTGTTGGGGATGTTGAGATTGAGGTCAGCAGGGCTTCTATCTCTCAAGCTATTGGTGTTGATGATGAAGGAATCATCGTTGGTGATGATGGTTCTGTTGATGGGTTTTCTGAAGTGAATTGGGCTAGACCAGATCTGAGTGCCAAGGAAACGTATGCAACATGGCTCTCACAGCATCAGAGGTGGGCACATTATCTCACTACTAATGTGTTTCTTCCAAAGGCTGGAGGAGTCAACTGTGTTTCCAACAGAGAACGAGTTTTCATGTGGCATCTGGTCAACCAGAAGAAGATTAATCTCCCTGCCATGCTGATAAGGCAGATGAAGAATGTCACTACTTCTAGTGCTCTTGCCTATGGTTCCCTCCTGACGAGGCTCTTTGAAGCTGCCTCTGTGGTTATCTCAGGAGAAGGTGTAACCAGTAGAAGTACGGTTCTGAAGATGCATACCTTCAGGAACCTTTCCTTTGGTATAACTCCAAAGAAGAAGGAGAATGCTTCCTCTGTGAGTATTGCTCAGAAGGAAATTGTGGATGCTTCTGTGCTGAAAGGAAAGAATGCTGCCAAGAAGGGCAAGGGAAAGAAGGGATCAAGTAAGTTGGTCCTGACCGTTGAGAAAGTGGCTGTCTCAGAACCTCTTCCCACGATGGTTCAAACAACAATCAATGTTGAACCCTCTGGCAAGATTGTTGCTGAAAAGCCAAATGTTGTTCCTGAAAAGGAAAATCAGGTTGCTGAGGAAGCACGCCTTGCTGAGAAAGAGAAGGCTGCTGAAGCTGAAAAGGTTGCAAGAGTTGTGGCTCTTGCTGAAGAGAAAAGAAAGAAGAAGGAAGCAGAGGACAAGTTAGCTGCTGAGCGAGAAATTGCTGCAAAGGCTAAGGCCGATGCAAGACTCTTAGAATGCGCTGCTGAACTTGAGAATGCGGAGTTCTCAAAGGTAGTTGAGACTTCAGAGGAAGAAGGGAATCTTGAGAATGTCTCACTATCTTCTCGGATTGCTGAAAATGTCTCCCTTTCTACCAGAATTGGAAAGAAGACTGCTGCAAAACGAAGGGTTCTGAAGAAGAAGGACTTCGTTATTGCCTCAAGTGCTGAATTAGAGGAACCTGTCACTCAGGAACCGGAAGATGCTGATAAAGACTTATCAGAGATTTCTGATAAAGAGAATGTTGATGCTCCTCTGATTGAAGAGCTGTCAGAAGAGAGTGAACCAGAAGATGAAGAGGTTCTTCAAGGTGCTAAACAGTTTGTTGAGAATGTTGACGATGAGCACTTCATTGACAACGTTCTTCTGAATCAAGGAAGAAACCCTGGTGATAGGGATGCCTTTGAAACGCTGTTCAGAATGGCTCATTTATATGCTGAGCCCATTTCAACTTTTGATCCTAATGCCTCTGAACAGGTTATCTCATCTCCTACTCTTACTCCTCATCCATCTCCCTCACTACCTTCTGTCACAGAAGTAAGTGAATCTCAGACTTTCATTCCTCCAACAACTTCAACATCTGAAGTTGATCCTCCTCCATCTACTCTTCCTTCTGGATCCTATTCAGAAGTGAATCTGTCCTCTGGACCAATCTTCACTGATTCCATTTCTACTTCTACTACTTCTTCTCTATCATCTTCTGCTGTTCTTCCATCAACTGGAATTACTGCTCCTCCCTTTTCAATACCTTTTTCAATTCCTTCAACCTTACCTCCCTGTACAAATACTTTCTCTTCCTCTTTCTCACATACAATTCCTTCCACACAAACTTTTTTTCCTCCTCTCTCAACCTCTGGACATACACCTCCTGTGTGTGATCCCTTAACTTCCTTCCCCACTCCTTCAGGTTTTGCTGGGTTGTCCTCCAACTATGACTTCCTGCGCAAACACTTGAATCAAGAAGATTTGGATAACAGGTTTGGAAGTTTTGGCTTCATGGGCAGAGCTTCTGGTATTTCCGAAGCTGGAGGTGCCCCCAGTGTTGAAGAATTGAGAACATTGGGTCAGAGTGGCTCAGATGAACTGCTGAATAGATTTGCTGGTATAGGGCAAAGGACTTCTGCTGCTGACATGTATGCTCAGGGCATTGTGCTACAAGAATTACATTCTTTGAAAGCTCAGAACCTGCAGCTCATGACTATGCTTCAAATGCAGGATCCTTCTGTTTATATACGCAATCTTTCTACACTTCATCTAGCTACATATGATGAGCTGTACAAATTGAGAGAATTAGCTCTGACGCTTCCTTCTCTGGACAATATTGCTCTTGCTTCTTCTCTGAAGGTCAATGAGAATTTGGAGATATTGACAGAAGAAGTCAAGGAAGCAAACGAGCATTATGAGGCTCATGAGAAGATGCTCCCTAGTAAGATTGAAGACCTGCAAAGTACTGCAAATCACATTCTGAGAGAAGTGAAATCTTCTGCTCAAGGTTCTTCATCTTCAGGAGCTGCAAAGATTGTATATGACATCACTCCTGATCTCAACAATCGACTCTCCAACATTGAGTCTGCTGTATCTGCTCAGAATGCACAGATTGCTGAGCTCACTGAACTTCTGAAGGTTATGCACACTCAGGCACGTGAACAAGAAAAGACTCTTCACAATTGCTATAGGTTTGTTCGAGGACAGACTTATATTCAGAATGAGCACCTCACTGCTGCTGTGTATGCTAACAATAGGTTGATCAAGCTCCTTCTTGATGATGTTCAGAAACAGCGACCTATGTCTGGTCAGACCTTTGATCATATGAAGACCATTGATGATGACTTCAGAAGACGAATGGATATGATCAATACTGTGCGACCAACTCCTGTGCAATATCAGACTGCTCTGAATGTTCAACAAAAATTGAAGTCTCAGGGAGCTCTTGGTGTTGCTGTTGGTTCTGGTCAAACGGGGGAGAAGTCTGGTCAGAAGAGATCAAGTGCTGCTGAAGGTTCTAGTGGTGTTCCTCCTCCTCAGAAGAAACCTAGGAACTTGTAATCTTTTAGGACTTAAGCTTCTTAGCTAGGTTCTGGGTTGGGTAGTCTCTGTCTTAGGACTTTTTCTGCTCTTCTGATTATTCTGTGTCTTATGTTGTCTTCTGAATTAAAATATATACACTGAATCTTCATTATACTTTCTTGCATATCTGACTTCTTACTCTTTGCCTATGTTTCTTTTTTGACTTAGTAAATTACACTTCATTAAATCTAACAACTTGATCTTAAGTCTTATTAAGTTTATACAGATTGCTGAAGTCCACCATTTTCACTAAAATGGGGGAGTTAATTTACTCAGAAGTCTTTGAAACATGTGCATCAGGAAGTCTTTCTCTAAAACTCATGTTTTCTTTTACCTTCTGACCACGGTTTGTCCATAACCAAAATGGGGGAGAATGATGAACCCTAAGTGTTTTGATTATGTCCAAACGTTTCAGAAGATGAAAACTTAATTCTATCTTACATATAGTTTATTGTTGACTAATATTTTTGTCTCAGTCTATGTGTAAGTTACTCAGCAGGTGCTGAATGAATCTTTTCTGGATTGTCTAAAGAACTCAGAAGATCAGTTTGCTGAAGTCAGAGTTTCAATAACTCAGAAGCTGGATACTCCGCTCTGAAGCCGAAGTCTGCTAAAGCTCTCCTCAGAAGTTCTTTGCAATCAGAAGTTATGCCAATTTGATCAGAAGTCTAGACAACTGGGAATAAGCTTCTGAAAGCTTAGTCACGGATTTGTTTGAGCATTTAATGCTCTGACACTTGCATTCAATGCAAGGCGCCAAAAGTTCAAAAAGCTGTTTTGATGGAGCGCGCTTGTCTGTTCAAGAGAAACCGGAATTTCCTTGTCTACCCTTTGTTGATCTAATTGAAGAATGATTCTGTCATCCTCATCCTTGATTTCAAATCACTTACCGGATTTAGTAAAGAACAAGGATAACGGAAGCAAAGTGTTTGAAGACCGTTTGAAGACTTGACAAATTAACGGCTACAACAACTGATGTCATCTTCTTTGAAGTTTCAAACTCCACAACGGTCATCTTCAATCACTATAAATAGTAGCCAAGCTCCAATGCATCAACACACGCATGATTATCGAGCAAAATCTCAACGCACTGTTTTAACAAGAAAAACAGAGCAACTTTTCCATTCTCAATCTTTCTTAGCATAGTCTTAGTAAAGTGAGAGAGTGAAGAAAAACAAGTTCATAATAGGAATCTTGTAAACTGAGATCGTTTGTGATCTTCAGTTAGATTTAAAGAGAGAAATCTAGTTGAGATTAGAGTTGGGTGAGAAATCCAGAAAACAGAGTATTGTTTGTTCTGGTGGAAATCCTTTAACTCTTTTTAGGCTAGTCAGAACTAAGTGAGAAATTAGCTTAAGTTCTGTTGATGTAAAGGAGCTTCTGAACTTGCCATAAAAGTTCTGAATAGTGGATTTATAAAATCTCTGTAGGCTGCGACCTCAGGGGACAAGACGTAGTCACAGGACTTCTGTGGCGAACTTGGATAAATCGAATAGTTCAATCAGGACCTCCTGAACTTCTTTCTCCCTCTTATACTTGTTATTACTGCTTCTGTGTACTTGCTAATATTTAGTGCTGAAACAGATTTTCTCTTAAGCATCATTGTCTTTGTTCAGAAGACTGTCCAGAAGTTCCTCAATCAGAACTTCTGTTGCTGAAAACAGTCTAACTGTGTTTAGGCAGAATTTCCCTCAGAAGCAACTTCTGTAAGCTAGCTTCTGACTCTGAGGAAATTTGACTCTGAAAATCAAGTTTCTCTAAAAACTTAGAAATTTTCAGTTTTCTACTTTGACACCTATTCACCCCCCCTCTAGGTGATTCTGTTCTTGATAGGGCCAACAGGGCTCGCTGGCTTCGTTCGTGACGACGTTAGCGACCGACGAAGCACGAACTTTCTTGGTCGTTGCTCGGGGTCCCTTCGGGGGCACAATAACGGCAGGAGCTTGGTTCTCACCCTCTAATGCCTTCAGGCGAGCAGCTGCAAGTCGTTGTTTGTAAGATAACTTAGGGGCCATGATAAAATGCCTGCAAATAACAAGTTCATAGTTAAAATCGAGAAAGCTTACAAGGATTTTTTGGAAGAGAAATGGGCTCCCCGAGATGAGCCCGATTAACTTCGGGAGGGGGAAAATAAAAAATGGTCTCGTCCTCCCCCACTGTCGCAATTGGCATGTTGCCTCGATAACGGGTTAGAAATTGCTCGAGGGAGATGGGACTGGAAGGTTTGAATTTTTGGAGTTTTTTGACGGAACATTCTTCCTCCTCGTTAAGGACCACGGTTTTCGTGGGGTTCCTCCACGTGCTCGGATCGGTGGGGAATTCATTGAAATCGATCCTCCAGGGCCATCGGAGGTTGCCATCTTCAGGACCAACCCAAATCCATCGAGAGCGATGTCCACTGTGTGACGAGGGCTTGCCACCAACTAGGCCTTTGGGCTCGTGAACCTCCTTGAATGAGACGCAGGGATGTTTTAAAGCCTTGATGGGAGTCCTCAAATATTTGAAGAGGTTCCCAGTTAGCAAAACACCGAGATCCTGGCATACCCGTACGAGAGCAAGCATCTCAACCCACGAGTTGGGAACAATCTGTGCAGGGCAAAGATTGAACTCGTTGAGGATATCGTTCACCACCTCTGGGAACGGAAACCTCATCCCATATTCAAGATGCCTCTCGAGAACGGCCACCTTGTGGATTTTTCCCTTGAACATCCTGTCTTTGGGAGTGGGGACCGCACAGTCGAAGTCCATTAGACAAGGGAACTTTTTCTTCAACTCACGAAGTGCTTCAATCTTGTTGATCTTGGTCGCTTCGTGAGGAAGAGCTGTCCCCCATTGGCCCTGTTGCGGATGTGGGGTACGTACTGGCATTTGGATCGGAGGGTTAGGGTTTCTAGGGTTTGTGCGTTGCGTGGTATTGGGGTTTGGATTTTGTGGTCTGTGAGGGGTTAGTTCTTCTTCGGACCAATCCATTATGATTCGCCGTCGTGGGTTATTAGGTTCTAAATCGGAAGAGCGGGATGTTTCGTTTGAAGAGGTAGGGTTTTGTGATGAAGAAGCCATTCGTGGAGAATGAAATCAGGAAAAGATAAAGAAAAGGACAAAAGACTTACACTTAGCAGAATTCAAGAAAACAGGATGCCGGAAATTTTGAGAGTTTGAAAGCGTGAGGAATGCAGTGGTCTGTGGTGCTATTTATAAGTGAAATGGGAGTTTTCGAAATTTAAAACCTTTTCGTATGCTTGGAGGGAGTTTAAGTTTGAGACCACGCTTGAAGACAAGTGTAGAGTTTTGAGTGAGGCGTGCAAATTGGGTAGTTGGACTTGATGGTAAGGTTGTTGGGCCACAAGCCATGTTAGTGTCTTGGGCCTGCAGTTTGGGCCGTATTAATTTTGGAGGATTTGAAAGACATAAGTCCTAAAGGATCTTGTTATCCTTTTGGGGGGGCTTCTGTTATCACCTAATATTTTGTATGACACGTGGACCAATAGTCATTTAGCTTTCAAACACGTAGGACGGTTAAACTATGTTGAATAGTCTTAATGTCCATGTAAACGTGTGTTGAATAGTCAAAGTAAGGAGAATATCTCTCCTACAAAGATAGTATTCCTCTTTAGGTCTCCTAATCCAGTTAGGACGATTCAAGCTAATTGGGACTATGAATCTAGGGCTAAAGAGGAATAATTCAAGTAAAGTCCTAGTTCAACTAGGATTAGGATACATGATCAAACAACTATAAGTACATGGGACTTTCTACAATCTAAGGTACATTATTCTAGACTCATTCTTTGAGTTAAATACTTTTCCGATTACAAGTTCCGTACTGACTTTAGCATCGGAGAGGGGTCGCCGGTCAGCGGCCTCCTTTAGGCTAACGTTTTCTATCTTGCAGTTAACACAGCTTACGTGGAATTCAAGTTACAAATTCTCGGTAACAGGTACATAAATATGTGTATATATCAGTGGGTATCTTGTTGATTTGATCTCAAACTATATTCAAGGGTTTAGCTCTTTTGCAAATCTAATTTGGAGGAATTGGTGAACTAAGCGTTTAATTACGTTTTGAAGTACAAATTGAAGTGTTTTTGTGCTGATTTGATCTTTATGTCACAAATTCAATATGTTTTCCAGGAGTATTATTTGATATATATCTGATTCTGATTTTATGTTAAAGAGATGGTTTGATGCTCTTAAAGATTGTTTGTGGAAGTATTTGTGAAAGTTAACATCAAATATATTGAGTAATTTGAATTGAGGTTTAAAGATGTTTTGATGAGTTTTTATGTTGAGAAATGTTTTAGTATCCATCTAGAGTTATCCGGCATGGTGATTATGTTGTTGAAAGACCATATTCAGTTAGGAATGTGGCATGTGTACACAGTTGGATAAAGACCTATTGGGTATGGCAACGAGGAGGCGGGCAAGACCATACGGGATAGGCATTGGCATAGTTATAGAGACGTCTCGAATTTGCTTATGAGTTGTGGATGGAATCACATAGGGGGTAATCTGGAATGGATACAATGTTACAAGTTTGAAATCTTATTGTTTTTGATGTGAAAGTAGTAAAGTTTTGATTAATATTGTGTTAACAATCAACAATGTTACGAGCTTGAGTTTTCGTTATCTATTTCTGATATTTTCCATGGTATATCTATATAGCTATTTTAAGTATTCTATTTTTCATAGTTGATTGTTGCTTATTGAGATTTATGTCTCATCTTTTCAAATGTTTTAATGTTTTTAGGCGAGCAAGTTCAAGGTACCGAGGGAGGTACTCGTCACTAGTTCGAGGTTTGGATTCGGTTACGAGCGAGCAAGTCGTCTGATGGGGTATTGCATATCATCATGCACTTGTGGATATGTATATATTGACATGTTTAAGTTAGTAAATAGGTTTGTTGTTAGTTGTAAGAGTTGGGTTGATGTTCATAATCATGTAATATGAATAACAGTTTGATATATGTAATAATCAAACTGAAATGTTAAGTTTGATGTTTGTATTCTAATTTTCATAATGTATAATTATAGTTGTGAAGTTATGGAGATTCACACTTGTTTTTGGTGTAATGTTCATTAGTAGGCAGATTTAGATTGAATTTTCTAAATCGATGTTTTGAATTGTTCTTCTTGTTGTTTTGGTTACTTCTCCAAACATTATTTTGGACAAGTGTATGTCTAAGATATTGTCTCACCGTCATATCCGATTCTTTTAGGGTCGGGTTTGACACGACGCATCATAAAAACGTGTTAAAATTCAGTCCCAGTCCCCGAGGCACCATAGAATCCGGCCCGAAAACCCAAAATTTAAACGTCCCATCATTTGTTATACGTGTTTGTCGGGGTATTGGGACATCAAAAATCTGAGCTCGAGTTCAAGTTTTGTCCGACGCATCAAAAAAACGTGTTAAAATTCAATCCCGGTCCCGAGGCACCGTAGAATCAGGCCCGAAAAACCCAAAATTTAAACGACCCATCATTTGTTATACGTGTTAGTCGTGGTATTGGGCATCAACTAATCTTAGCTTGAGTTAAAGTTTTGTCCGACGCATCAAAAAACACTTGTTAAAATTCAATCCCGGTGCCCGAGGCACCCTAGAATCCGGCCCGAAAAACCCAAAATTTAAACGACCCACCATTTGTTATATGTGTTAGTTTGGGTATTGGGACATCAAAAATATGAGCTCGAGTTAAAGTTTTGCCCAACGCATCAAAAAAACGTGTTAAAGTTCAGTCCCGGTCCCCGAGGCACCGTAGAATCCGGCCCGAAAAACACAAATATTTAAACAACCCATCATTTGTTACACGTGTTAGTTGTGGTATTGGGCATCCAAAAATCTGAGCTCGAGTTAAAGTTTTGTCTGACGCATCAAAAAAACGTGTTAAAATTAAGTCCCGGTCAACGAGGTACCCTAGAATCCGGCTCGAAAAACCCAAAATTTAAACGACCCATCATTTGTTATACGTGTTAGTTGCGGTATTGGGACCTCAAAAATCTGACCTCGAGTTAAAGTTTTGTCCGACGTATCAAAAAAATGTGATAAAATTCAGTCCCGATCCCCGGGGCACCGTAGAATCCGGCCCGAAAAACCCAAAATTTAAACGACCCATCATTTGTTATACGTGTTAGACAAGGTATTGGGAATCCAAAAATCTGAGCTCGAGGTAAAGTTTTGTCTGACGCATCAAAAAAACGTGTTAAAATTCAGTCCCGGTCCACGAGGCACCATAGAATCCGGCCCGAAAAACCCAAAATTTAAACAACACATCATTTGTTATTCGTGTTAGTCGGGGTATTGGGACATCACAAATTTGAGCTCGAGTTAAAGTTTTGTCCGACGCATCATAAAAACGTGTTAAAATTCAGTCCTGGTGCCCGAGGCACCGTAGAATACGGCCCGAAAAACCCAAAATTTAAATGACCTATCATTTGTTATACGTGTTAGTCGTGGTATTGGGCATCCAAAAATCTGAGCTCGAGTTAAAGTTTGGTCCGACGCATCAAAAAAACGTGTTAAAATTCAGTCCCGGTCCCCGAGGCACCCTAGTACCCGTCCCGAAAAACCCAAAATTTAAACGACCCATCATCTGTTATACGTGTTAGTTGGGGTATTGGGACATCAAAAATCTGAGCACGAGTTAAAGTTTTGTCCGACGCATCAAAAAACACTTGTTAAAATTTTGCCCCCGTCCCCGAGGCACCCTAGAATCCGGCCTGAAAAACCCAAAACTCAAACGACCCATCATTTGTTATACATGTTAGTCGTTGTATTGGGCATCCAAAAATCTGAGCTCGAGTTAAAGTTTTGTCCGACGCATCAAAAAAACGTGTTAAAATTCAGTCCCGGTCCCCCAACTAACACGTATAAAAAATGATGGGTCGGTTAAAATTTTGGTTTTTCAGGCCGGATTTTTCAAAAATCTAAGCTCGAGTTAAAGTTTTGTCGGACGCATGAAAAAAACGTGTTAAAATTCAGTCCCGGTCCCCGAGCCACCCTAGAATCCGGCCCGAAAAACCTAAAATTTAAACAACCCATCATTTGTTATACGTGTTAGTCGTGGTATTGGGACATCAAAAATCAGAGTTTGAGTTAAAGTTTTGTCCGACGCATCATAAAAACGTGTTAAAATTAAGTCCCAGTCCCCGAGGCACTGGAGAATCTCGCTCGAAAAACCCAAAATTTAAACGACCTTATACGTGTTAGTCGTGGTATTAGGCATCCAAAAATCTGAGCTCAAGTTAAAGTTTTGTCCGACGCATCAAAAAACACTTGTTAAAATTCAGTCATGGTCCCCGAGGCACCTTAGAATCCGTCCCGAAAAACCCTAAATTTAAACGACACATCATTTGTTATGTGGTTAGTCGGAGTATTGGGACATCCAAAATCTGAGTTCGAGTTAAAGTTTTGTCCGATGCATCAAAAAAACGTGTTAAAATTCAGTCCTGGTCCCAGAGGCACCCTAGAATCCGGCCGAAAAACCCAAAATTTAAACGACTCATCATTTGTTATACGTGTTAGTTAGGGTATTGGGACATCAAAAATCTGAGCTCGAGTTAAAGTTTGTCCGATGTATCAAAAAAACGTGTTAAAATTCTGTCCATGTCCCCGAGGCACCCTAGAATAAGGCCCGAAAAACCCAAAATTTAAACAACCCATCATTTGTTAAACGTGTTAGTTAGGGTATTGTGACATCCAAAATCTGAGCTCGAGTTAAAGTTTTGTCCGACGCATCAAAAAAACGTGTTAAAATTCAATCCTGATCCCCGAAGCACCCCAGAATCCGGCCTGAAATACCTTAAGTTTAAACGACCCATTATTTGTTATACGTGTTAGTTGGGGTATTGGGACATCAAAAATCTGAGCTCGAGTTAAAGTTTTGTCCGACGCATCAAAAAACACTTGTTAAAATTCTGCCCCGGTCCCCGAGGCACCCTAGAATCCGGCACGAAAAACCCAAAATTCAAAAGACCCATCATTTGTTATTCATCTTAGTCGGGGTATTGGGACATCCAAATCAGAGCTTGAGTTAAAGTTTTGTCTGACGCATCATAAAAACGTGTTAAATTTCAGTCCCGGTCCCCGAGGCACCGTAGAATCCGACACGAAAAACCCAAAATTTAGATGACCCATCATTTGTTATACGTGTTAGTCGTGGTAATGGGCATCCAAAAATCTGAGCTCGAGTTAAAGTTTTGTCTCACGCATCAAAAAAACGTGTTAAAATTCAGTTCCAGTTCCCGAGGAACCCTAGAACTCGGCCCTAAAAACCCAAAATTTAAACGACCTATCATTTGTTATGCGTGTTAGTCGGGGTATTGGGACATCCAAAATCTGTGCTCGAGATAAAGTTTTCTCCGACGCATCAAAAAAACTTGTTAAAATTCTGCCCCGGTCCCCGAGGCAGTTGAGAATACGGCCCGAAAAAACTCAAAATTCAAACGACCCATCATTTGTTATACATGTTAGTCGGGGTATTGGGAACTCCAAAATCAGAGCTTGAGTTAAAGGTTTTTCCGACGCATCATAAAAACGTGTTAAAATTCAGTCCCGGTCCTCGAGGCACCCTAGTATCCGGCCCGAAAAAACCCAAAATTTAAACGACCTATCATTTGTTATACGTGTTAGTTAGGGTATTGGGACATCCAAAATCTGAGCTCGAGGTAAAGTTTTCTCCGACGCATCAAAAAAACGTGTTAAAATTCAATCCTGGTGCCCGAGGCACCCTAGAATTTAAACGACCCATCATTTGTTATACGTGTTAGTTGGGGTATTGGGACAACAAAAATCTGAGCTAGAGTTAAAGTTTTGTCCGACGCATCAAAAAACACTTGTTAAAATTCAGTCCTGGTCCCCGAGGCACCCTAGAATTCGGCCTGAAAATCAAAAATTTAAACGACCCATCATTTGTTATACGTGTTAGTTATGGTATTGGGACATCCAAAATCTGAGCTCGAGTGAAAGTTTTGACCGACGCATCAAAAGAACGTGTTAAAATTCAGTCCCGGTCCCCGAGGCACCCTAGAATCCGGCCCGAAAAACCCAAAATTTAAACAACCCATCATTTGATATACGTGTTAGTTGGGGTATTAAGACATCTAAAATCTGAGCTCGAGTTAAAGTTTTGTCTGACGCATCACAAAAACATGTGTTAAAATTCAGTCCCGGTCCCTGAGGCACCCTAGAATCCCGTCCGAAAAACCCAAAATTTAAACGACCCATCATTTGTTATACGTGTTAGTCGTGTTATTGGGAATCCAAAAATCTGAGCTCGAGTTCAAGTTTTGTCCGACGCATCAAAAAAACGTGTTAAAATTCAATCCCGGTCCTCGAGGCACCCTAGAATCCGGCCCAAAAAACCCAAAATATAAACGACCCATCATTGGTTATACGTTTTAGTTGGGGTATTGGGACACCAAAAATCTGAGCTCGAAGTAAAGTTTTGTCCGACGGATGATAAAAACGTGTTAAAATTCAGTCTCGGTCCCCGAGGCACTGTAGAATCTGGCCCGAAAAACTAAAAATTTAAACGACCCATCATTTGTTATACGTGTTATTCGTGGTATTAGGCATCCAAAAATCTGAGCTAGAGTTAAAGTTTTTTCCGACGCATCAAAAAACAGTAGTTAAAATTTAATCCCGGTCCCCGAGGCACCCTAGAATCCTGCCCGAAAAACCCAAAATTTAAACGGCCCATCATTTTTTATACGTGTTAGTCGGGGTATAGGGACATCCAAAATCTGAGCTCGAGTTAAAGTTTTGTCTGACGCATAAAAAAAACGTATTAAAATTCAGTCCCGGTCCCCGAGGCAACCTAGAATCCGGCCCGAAAAACCCAAAATTTAAACGACCCATCATTTGTTATACGTGTTAGTTAGGGTATTGGGACATCAAAAATCTGAGCTGGAGTTAAAGTTTTGTCCGACGCATCAAAAAACACTTGTTAAAATTCAGTCCCGGTCCCCGAGGCACCCTAGAATCCTGGCCGAAAAACCCAAAATTTAAATGACGCACCATTTGTTATATGTGTTACTTAGGGTATTGGGACATCCAAAATCTGAGATCGAGTTAAAGTTTTGTGTGACGCATCAAAAAAATGTGTTAAAATTCAATCCCGGTCCCCGAGGCACCCTAGAATCCGGCCGAAAAACCCAAAATTTAAACGACCCATCATTTGTTATACGTGTTAGTTGGGGGATTTGGACATCAAAAATCTGAGGTCGAGTTAAAGGTTTGTCCGACGCATCAAAAAACACTTGTTAAAATTTTGCCCCGGTCCCCGTGGCACCCTAGAATCCGGCCAGAAAAACCCAAAACTCAAACGAGCCATCATTTGTTACACGTGTTAGTCGTAGGTATTGGGCATCCAAAAATCTGAGCTCGAGTTAAAGTTTTGTCCGACGCATCAAAAAAACGTGTTAAAATTCAGTCCCGGTCCCCGAGGCACCCTAGAATCCGGCCCGAAAAACCCAAAAATCAAACGACCCATCATTTTTTATACGTGTTAGTCGGGGTATTGGGAGATCCAAAATATGAGGTCGAGTTAAAGTTTTGTCTGACGCATCAAAATAACGTGTTAAAATACAGTCCCGGTCCACGAGGCACCCTAGAATCCGGCCCGAAAAACCTAAAATTTAAACGACCCATCATTTGTTATACGAGTTAGTCGGGGTATTGGGACATCCAAAATCTGAGCTCGAGTTCAAGTTTTGTCCGACGCATCAAAAAAACGTGTTAAAATTCAATCCCGGTCCCCGAGGCACCCTAGAATCCGGCCCGAAAAACCCAAAATTTAAACGACCCATCATTTGTTATACGTGTTAGTTAGGGTATTGGGACATCCAAAATCTGAGCTCGAGTTAAAGTTTTGACCGACGCATCAAAAGAACGTGTTAAAATTCAGTCCCGGTCCCCGAGGCACCCTAGAATCCGGCCCGAAAAACCCAAAATTTAAACAACCCATCATTTGATATACGTGTTAGTTGGGGTATTAAGACATCTAAAATCTGAGCTCGAGTTAAAGTTTTGTCTGACGCATCATAAAAACGTGTTAAAATTCAGTCCCGGTCCCTGAGGCACCCTAGAATCCGGTCCGAAAAACCCAAAATTTAAACGACCCATCATTTGTTATACGTGTTAGTCGTGTTATTGGGAATCCAAAAATTTGATCTCGAGTTAAAGTTTTGTCCGACACATCAGAAAACACTTGTTAAAATTCAGTCCCGGTCCCCGAAGCACCCTAGAATCCGGGCCGAAAAACCCAAAATTTAAACGACCCATCATTTGTTATATGTGTTAGTTACGGTATTGGGACATCCAAAATCTGAGCTCGAGTTAAAGTTTTGTGTGACGCATCAAAAAAACGCGTTAAAATTCAATCCCGGTCCCCAAGGCACCCTAGAATCCGGCCGAAAAACCTAAAATTTAAACGACCCATCATTTGTTATACGTGTTAGTTGGGGTATTGGGACATCAAAAATCTGAGGTCGAGTTAAAGGTTTGTCTGACTGTAAGCACTGGTTTTTGAACCCGATGATGAAAGCAAACTATGAGCTCCTCGTTGCGCCAGCTGCTCAAATACCGATGCTCGTCGTAGAACGGATCACCTTTTCGGGACCATAACCTCTTCCGCCCGCTCCTCGGGACCATGAGTGTGGCACTTTCATGCTTATGAGAAAATCCTTGATCACAAAAAAGTATATGGTCACAAGTACTATTCATCAAGGACCGTACGGTCACAACACTGTTGGATGAGACCGTACGGTCACATACCTCTGACCGTACGGTCACTACCACGTGGCAGATAGCAATCCAATCCTTATCTGCCACGTGGCTGGGCGGTCCAATCAGAGAGTGACACGTGTACAAACATCCAAATAACATGGGCCGGGTGTTGGGTAACGCCCGGCTCAGATCCAAATTTAGATCTGAGACAGGCGAAGCCAGTGACCGTACGGTCACTAAACAGTGACCTTACAGTCACAAGATAACCTATATATACCCTTCGGATTTCTCATTCAAATCATCAACAAACCATTTACAAAAAACCATAAAACACTCATTCTCCCGCCTCTCTAGCTCGTTCTAAAGCGATTCTCAACCAGATATAAGTCGCCTCTGATAAAGTTGCCTCCTCGAGTTGCCTAAAGTTGCCTCTGATACGAAAAGAATCGCTAGAGTCCGAGCTTGAGAGTACTTTCCTCAAATATTCTCAGAAAAGGTCCTCCCGACCACCAAAAATATATTTCACCTTATCAAAAGTTTCCAATCCAGGCATCACTCGCAGTCTCGCTAGGGTCGACTAAGTCCTGTTCCCAGTTACTACACCGGAGGACGCACACGCAATTCCGGTTCCCCGAGGTTCCTCCCAGAAAAGGTCTCGGTTCTTCAACGAGCATCAGTCCGCAAGCAATCACTGGCACGCGACGAGGGTAAGCTTCTGAGGGTTTTGTACCGTGTCACCCGACGGTTTACCGTATAAATGTTTGCGCATTTATTTATTTCTATGTGATAACCCTAAAAATCAAGACAATAAGCTGTTAGGTTGCATTAAAGATCCTCTGGGTTCTAGAATGTCGGAATTAATAAGTTGTATCCACGAACGTAAATAGAATCTCTGGTTTTCAAAACAATCGGTATAAACACCGGTTCGTACATTTTCCCGGTCGGCCGGGTGGCGACTCTAGTGAAAGAAGGCTAAAGCCGCTATGAGCGACAACTTACGCTCACAGTGGCGACTCTGCTGCGGACCAAAAATATATTCTACTGTTGTAAGTTAACTTCAACGTACGATTTTCTTGAAGTTAATTTATTAATAGAAGGATGTAAGTTTGGTTTTCACTGTTTGTAAAATTATTTTCTTGAAAGATTTTATAAAAGTGAAAATGGGATACAACTGAAACGTTCTGACAGTCTAGTTCTGTACAACAGAGTTATTGCTTTCTCATACTGCATAAAAGGAAAATCCCGAATGATCAACGTGTGTTATGGGTCGTGCTCACTGTCGTTTCCTTTAAGGGACGCAAGGGTCGATCTGTAACACCACCCACCGCCTTGTACCGTCGACACGCTGCTCAAAACCCTTAAATGGGGAGGCGCTAGGTATATCTTGCCGTGGGAACCCTTTTGCACTATCAAACGAGACCGAAGCCTCATATAGTCAGCCTAGATATCTCCACTAGGAACTACCCCCAAACATCTTTTAAAATTACGTGTGTTGAGAGCGTTTCGACATCGAAAGGAAAGACGTCGAAAAAAAACCCACCTAGGACAGAGACGCACCTCGTGAAGAATGAGAGGGAGTGACGACTTTTGCGTGTCGACAACTTCTTTGATAAAGTGATCATACATAAAAGCATATAGCAGGTCCGGGTTCCGTCATCCGGACATTCCTTCAGTTCAAAAGGGCACTCTGTCGCGATCCCGCAAATAACATTGTCACAAATGCCCACCCCGAATAGGGAAAAGGTTGCGAGGATCGAAACGGAGTACGGTTTGAATCAGAGGGACGTCCAGACCAGTAAAATTGGCTAAAGAGAGAAGCGAAAGAACGACCCGTGGCTGTGATAAAAATCCCGTAAAATAGGCCACGATGCGATCTTTCGTATCTACGCAAGCCAAAGACCCCATTCAAGGATGTTACCTCCATTATCGCACATTCATGAGGAAATACCCTTGAACGAGGTCTAAGAAGTTAAAGCGGAGAAAGGATCAATAGGACCATGCATACATGCATCTCACAAACCGAGGATGCCGGGGGGCTCACACAATCTTCCCTCATGTAGAACGACCACGGAAAAGTTAGTCAGGGCTGAGCATCATGTCTGGAATGGGAGTTTCCGCCTGCTCCGGGGAGATGATCATCAGGGCCCGTAAGCAAGATGGAAAGAGGATGTACACAACATAAGGACTTTCTAAGAGAAAGGCAGAAGAGGAAAGGTCCGAGATGGGGATGTCTGTCGAGAGTAGCCAAGGGAAGACACTGTCATACATGTCAAAAGATACAAGCCAAGAGAATTCTGTTCGTGAAAATGAGCTCCTAGGAGACCATGTCGCAGACAGTGAGCCCGAAGAAGATTCGGGAGAAACCTTGTTCCTAATCTTTGATGGAAGTCAAGACGCTCAAATACACTTAGGGACTTTCATAAGGATGATGCGGTACTCAGGCCCGAGCGCAGACGCAGACCTCTGTCTCCAGTTCCCATTTGGGCTAGAAGGCCAAGCAAGGAAATGGTACAACCGACTCTCCCATATCATTCGTCGGGATTGGGGAAAGTTGATCCTAGCTTTCCTGACCAAATTTGTAGCCGATGTGGATAGAAGGGTCTCTTGAGGAACCCTTGTCTCACTCCGACAACAGATGGGAGAACAATTTCACGACTACTTGGAATATAGGTGGTTTCCCATGTTAAGCTTGGCCCGCGAAACGCCAGAGAAGAAAGAACAAATAAGATGCCTTGTGCGAAGTACACACCATCATATACGAAGGGTGGCACGAAACTACGACCTTCGAAGCTACGATGAGCTAAGTCAATTAGTGAGTCGAATAGAATCATGGATCAACCCCATAGAAGAGGACCAAAGGCACTTGGAATCAGAAAATTGGATACACCTGGCCGGACCTTTCAAACCCCGAGAGACCATAGAATGGAGAAACTTGAAGAGCCTGGAGCAGAGGGAAGGGGAAGCATTCGAGGACTATTTCTCACTCTGGTGGTTGAAAGCTGCCAATGAACTACCTCGAAGACATAACATGAGAGTTTTGGTGTCGTGTCTAGCAAAGAGCCTGGTACCTCATCTAAGGGCAATCGCGCAATACCAGGATTTCAATTCATACTTGGATCTCGGGAATTTGATTAGAAGAATAGAAGAGTACGACCAATTCCACACGATACGTGAAACGGAGAAGCGAGGAAGAGCCAGTAGGGCAGAAGAGTTTGAACACGTACGTGAGGATATCCGTGAAATCCGAGAAGAGATTAGGGACATCAGACATGGGAGCGCGCGAGATACTCTTTCTCCCACCAACTTCGTACCTCCTAGGGGAAGGATTGGCACCTTATTTGCAAAGCTAGTGGAAGACGGGGTAATGCGCCCTATTAGAGAATCGCGGCTCCAAGATCCCCCTCTCCTCCTATTGTCCGGAAAAAGAATATGGTCGAACTTTTGTGAGTACCATCAATACTTCAACCATATTACCGAAGTTGTTGGCCCTGAACAAGAACGGAATCACCTAGAAGGGGGGTGAATAGGTGTCAAAGTTGAAAACTGAAATTTTCTAAGTTTTTCGGGAAACTTATTTTCAGAGTCAAATTTCCACGGAGTCAGAAGCTAGCTTACAGAAGTTGCTTATGAGGGAAATTCTGCCTAAACACAGTTAGACTGTTTTCAGCAACAGAAGTTCTGATTTGAGAACTTCTGGACAGTCTTCTGAACAAAGACAATGATACTTTAGAGAAAATCTGTTTCAGCACTAAATATAAGCAAGTACACAGAAGCAAAAATAACAAGTATAAGAGGGAGAAAGAAGTTCAGGAGATCCTGATTGAACAATTCGATTTATCCAAGTTCGCCACAGAAGTCCTGTGACTACGTCTTATCCCCTGAGGTCGCAGCCTACAGAGATTTTATAAATCCACTATTCAGAACTTTTATGGCAAGTTTAGAAGCTCCTTTACATCAACAGAACTAAAGCTAATTTCTCACTTAGTTCTGACTAGCCTAAAAAGAGTTAAAGGATTTCCACCAGAACAAACAATACTCTGTTTTCTGGATTTCTCACCCAACTCTAATCTCAACTAGATTTCTCTCTTTAAATCTAACTGAAGATTACAAACGATCTCAGTTTACAAGATTCCTATTATGAACTTGTCTTTCTTCACTCTCTCACTTTAACTAAGACTATGCTAAGAAAGATTGAGAATGGAAAAAGTTGCTCTGTTTTTCTTGTTAAAACAGTGCGTTGAGATTTTGCTCGATGATCACGCGTATGTTGATGCTTTGGAGCTTGGCTACTCTTTATAGTGAATGAAGATGACCGTTGGTGAGTTTGAATCTTCGAAGGAGATGACATCAGTTGTTGTAGCCGTTAATTTGTCAAATCTTCAAACGGTCTTCAAACACTTTGATTCCGTTATCCTTGTTCTTTAACTCAATCCGGTAAGTGATTTGAAATCAAAGATGAGGTTGACTGGAATCATTCTTCAATTGGATTAACAAAGGGTAGACAAGGAAATTCTGGTTTCTTTTGAACAGACAAGCGCGCTCCATTAAAGCAGCTTTTTGAACTTTTGGCGCCTTGCATTGAATGCAAGTGTTAGAGCATTAAATGCTCAAACAGAACCCGTGACTTAGCTTTCAGAAGCTAATTTCCAGTTGTCTAGACTTCTGATCAAATTGGCAAAGTTTCTGATTGCAGAGAACTTCTGAGGAGAGCTTTAGCAGACTTCGGCTTCAGAGCGGAGTATCCAGCTTCTGAATAATTGAGACTCTAACTTCAGCAAACAGATCTTCTGAGTTCTTTAGGCAATCAAGAAATGATTCATTCAGCACCTGCTGAGCAACTTACACATAGACTAAGTAGACAAAAATTATTAGTCAATAGTAAACTATATGTAAGGGAGTATTGAGTTTTCATCTTCTGAAACGTTTGGACATAATCAAAACACATAGGGTTCATCATTCTCCCCCATTTTGGTTATGGACAAACCGTGGTCAGAAGGTAACAGAAAACATGAGGTTTAGAAAATGACTTCCTGATACAAATGTTTCAAAACTTCTGAGTAAATTAACTCCCCCATTTTAGTGTAAATGGTGAACTTCAGCAATCTGTAAAAACTTAGAAATGACTTAAGATCAAGTTGTTAGATTTTAGAGAAGCATAATTTTCTAAGTCAAAAAGAAACATAAGCAAAAAGTAAGAAGTCAGAAACACACGAAAGTATAAGAAGGATTCAGTGTATATGAGTTCATCAGAAGACAACATAAGAAACAAAATATCCAGAAGAGCAGAAAAAGTCCTAAGACAAAAACTACCCAACCCGGAACCTAGCTAAGAAGCTTAAGTCCTAAAAGATTACAAGTTCCTAGGTTTCTTCTGAGGAGGAGGAACACCACTAGAACCTTCAGCAGCACTTGATCTCTTCTGACCAGACTTCTTCCCCGTTTGACCAGAACCAAGAGCAACACCCAGAGCACCCTGAGATTTCAATTTTTGCTGAACATTCAGTGCAGTCTGATATTGCTGAGGAGTTGGCCTCACAGTGTTGATCATATCCATTCTTCTTCTGAAGTCATCATCAATGGTCTTCATATGATCAAAGGTCTGACCAGATATAGGTCGCTGTCTCTTAACGTCTTCCACAAGGAGCTTGATCAACCGATTGTTAGCATACACAGCAGCAGTGAGATGCTCATTCTGAATATAAGTCTGTCCTCGAACAAACCTATAGCAATTGTGAAGAGTCTTCTCTTGTTCTCGTGGTTGAGTGTGCATAACCTTCAGAAGTTCAGTAAGCTCAGCAATCTGTGCGTTCTGAGCAGATACAGCAGACTCAATGTTGGAGAGTCGATTGTTGAGATCAGGAGTGATGTCATATACAATCTTAGCAGCCCCGGAAGATGATGAACCTTGAGCAGAAGATTTCACTTCTCTCAGAATGTGATTGGCAGTACTTTGTAGGTCATCAATCTTACTTGGGAGCATCTTCTCATGAGCCTCATAATGCTCGTTTGCTTCCTTGACTTCTTCTGTCAATATCTCCAAATTCTCATTGACCTTCAGAGAAGAAGCAAGAGCAATGTTATCCAATGAAGGAAGAGTCAGAGCTAATTATCTTAACTTGTACAGCTCTTCATAGGTAGCTAGATGAAGTGTAGAAAGATTGCGTATGTAGACAGAAGGATCCTGCATTTGAAGCATAGTCATGAGCTGCAGGTTCTGAGCTTTCAAGGAATGTAATTCTTGCATCACAATGCCCTGAGCATACATGTCAGCAGCAGAAGTCCTTTGGCCCATACCAGCAAATCTATTTAGCAATTCATCAGAGCCACTCTGACTCATTCTTCTCAACTCCTCAACACTGGGAGCACCACCAGCTTCGGATACACCAGAAGCTCTGCCCATGAAGCCAAAACTACCAAACCTGGTATCCAAATCATCTCGATTCATGTGTTTGCGTAGGAAGTCATAATTGGATGACAGCCCAGCAAAACAAGAAGTAGTGGAGGAGGTAGTTAAGGGATCACACACAGGGGGTGCATGTCCAGAGGTTGAGAGTGGAGGGATAGAAGTGTTTGAGGTAAGGATGGTATGTGAGGTTGAGATGGGAGGTAGTGTGGATGGTAGTGAGAAAGATGGAGCAGTAAATCCAATTGATGGACTTACAGAGGAAGTATGCATGGAGGAGGTAGTGGATGTGGCTATGGAATCTGTGAAAATGGGAGCAGTGTTTAGATTCACTTCTGAAAAGGATCCAGAAGGAGGAATAATTGGTGGAGGTACAACCTCAGAAGTTGAAGTTGTAGGAGGAATGGAAGTGTGAGAATCACCAACTTCTGTGACAGAAGGTAGTGAAGGAGATGGAATAACCTGATCAGAGAGGTTTGGATCAAATGTAGAAATGGGCTCAGCAAAGATATGAGCCATTCTGAACAGTGTTTCAGAAGCATCTCTTTCACCAGGATTTCTCCCTTGACCCAGAAGAACATTATCTAGAAAATCATCAGTGTTGATGTTTTCAGCAAAATTCATAGCATTCTGAATGATAGTATCAGGCTCTTGATCACTATCTTCAGTCAGTTCTTCAATAATAGGAGCATCAGCATCCTTTTCAGCAAACATATCCATCATGTCTTCGTCATCAACCAAGTCCTCTTTTTCAGGAATTGATTCTTCCAGTTCAGTACTCGAAGCAACATATAAGTCCTTTTTGATCAGAGACCTTCTCTTTGCTGACATCTTCTTCTTGGGGATTCTTCTGGAGAGAGAAATATCTTCAGAGTCCTCATCCACTTCAGTAGCCTTTGTACTTATCCGAGTAGAGAGAGAGATATTCTCAAGTTCTTCTCCTTCTTCTGAAGCCTCAACATGCTTTGAGAACTCCACATCCTCAAGTTCAGCAGCACATGCAATGATTCTTGCATCGGCCTTAGCCTTTGCAGCAATTTCTCTTTCAGCTGCTAACTTGTCTTCTGCTTCTTTCTGCTTTCTTTTCTTATCAGCAAGAGCCACAACCCTTGCAACCTTCTCAGCTTCAGCAGCCTTCTCTCTTTCAGCAAGGCGTGCGTCCTCAGCATCCTGAGCTTCCTTCTCAGGAACATCCTTTGGCTTCTCAGCAACAATCTTGCCAGAGGGTTCAACACTGATTGTTGTTTGAACCATCGTGGGAAGAGGTTCTGAGACAACCACCTTCTCAACAGTCATGACCAACTTACTTGATCCCTTCTTTCCCTTGCCCTTCTTGGCAGCATTCTTTCCTTTCTGAACAGCAGCCTCAACACTTTCTTTCTGAGCAATACTCACAGAGGAGCCCTTCTCATTCTTCTTCGGAGTCACACCAAAGCTAAGGTTCCTGAAGGTATGCATCTTCAGAACCGTACTCCTACTTGTAACACCTTCTCTTGAAACCACAACAGAGGCTGCCTCAAACAACCTAGTCAGGAGTGAGCCATATGCTAATGCACTCACGGTAGTTACATTCTTCATCTGCCTTATCAGCATGGCAGGTAGATTGATCTTCTTCTGGTTGACCAGATGCCACATAAACACTCTTTCCCTGTTGGAAACACCATTAACCCCTCCAGCCTTCGGAAGGAAAACATTAGTTGTCAAATAGTGTGCCCACCTCTGGTGCTGAGTGAGCCAGGTGGCATAAGTTTCCTTGGCACTTAGATCTGGTCTAGCCCAGTTTGCTTCTGTAAAACCATCTGCTGAACCTTCATCATCAATACCGATCACTTGAGAAATAGAAGCCCTGCTGATCTCAATCTCAATTTCCCCGACTTCTGAGTGTAGAACATCCTCCTCATTAGAAAAGAAATGGAGGTTCTGATAGAATTCGGTGACTAACTTAGGATAAATGAATTCATCGAGAGAAACGAAAGAATTCCAGTTTTGAGCACTAAGCCATTTGGAGATAGGTTCAGTGGATTTAACTTCATCATCTAGGAACCTAGAGGTGAATACCCTAGATTCGCTAACTTTCTTCTTTGATTCAGTGGTAAAGATGTGAGTGATAGTGATTTCTTGTGCCATTTTTGAAGATATAAGAAATTAGGTTAAGAATTTTGAGAGAAGAGAACACAGAAAATCTTATGGAAATTCTAATCGCAATGAAAATGAGAGTAAAAACTTCTAAGTATGGAAAACCCCTATTTATACCCAAACAAGAAACCGTTCCAATTCAAAAAGCAAATAAACACCGTTGAAAAGGGAACAGATAACCGTTAACCACAGAACAGCGCCGTAAAATGCAGTAGATAACGCATGCTTAAATGTCAAATCATGATTAGAATTAATTATCACTTAATTATCTTAAACGATTAATCACTTAAGATACACAGAAATAATTTAACTGAATTACTGAAGTGGATAAGTCATACCAATGCCTTCTCGTAAGTTGCTGAAAGAAATACCAGCCAGAGGCTTAGTAAACATGTCAGCAAGATTCTCTTCAGAGGGAACATGAGTAATGATAATATCCTTCTTCAGAACATGATCTCTCAGAAAGTGATGCCTAATATGAACATGCTTCATCCTGCAGTGCTGAATAGGATTCTTTGAAAGATCAATTGCACTCTTGTTATCACAGTAAATTGTAATTGTTCCAGGGATGACTCCATAGTCAGCAATTTGTTGCTTGATCCAGAGCATCTGAGAAACACAACTTCCAGCAGCCACATACTCAGCTTCAGCAGTTGAGAGAGCCACAGAGGTTTGCTTCTTACTATGCCAGGAGACTAGGCACTCCCCCAGAAAATGACAACCACCAGAAGTGCTGACCCTTTTCAATTTATCTCTACCATAGTCAGAGTCTGTGTATCCTATAGGAGTGAAATCAGAACTACAGGGATACCACAAAGCAGCTTCTGGTGTGCCTTTAAGATATCTGAGAATTCTTTTGACAGCAACATCATGAATCTCTCTTGGCTTTGATTGATACCTAGCACAAAAACACACAGCAAAATGTATATCTGGCCTGCTGGCTGTTAGGTATAAAAGAGAACCAATCATACCTCTGTAGGTTTTTATATCTACAGGTTTACCAGCTTTCTCTTCATCATCAATGTCTTTGCTGACATCCATTGGGATATCAACAGCATTAGAGTCCATCATGCCAAATTTCTTCAGCACTTCTCTAGTGTACTTGGCTTGATTGATAAACACACCATCATTACTTTGCTTGATCTGAAGTTCTAAGAAGAAGGTTAATTCTCCCATCATAGACATTTCAAACTCAGCCTTCATGTGGTCACTGAACTCTCTGCACAAAGATTCATTAGTAGCACCAAATATAATATCATCAACATATACCTGAGCTATAAGGATATCCTTGTTTTTCTTCAGAGTGAACAGAGTTGTATCAACACATCCTCTGACAAATCCCTTAGAAAGAAGGAACTTTGTCAGTCTCTCATACCAAGCTCTGGGAGCTTGTTTCAGTCCATACAATGCTTTCTTCAACTTATACACATGATCAGGAAACTTAGGATCTTCAAAACCAGGAGGTTGAGACACATAGACTTCCTCATCAATGTAACCATTCAAGAATGCATTTTTCACATCCATTTGAAAGAGCTTAAAACCTTTGTATGATGCAAAAGCACATAAGATTCTAATGGCTTCTAATCTTGCAACAGGAGCAAAAGTTTCACCATAATCTATGCCTTCTTGCTGACTGTAACCTTGAGCAACAAGTCTTGCCTTGTTCCTCACAACATTTCCAAATTCATCAAGCTTGTTCTTCAGAACCCATCTAGTTCCAAAAACTTTTATGTGGTTAGGTCTGGGAACCAAAGTCCAAACTTCTGACCTTTTGAACTGGTCAAGTTCTTCTTGCATTGCCATTAACCAGGAGTCATCATCAGCAGCTTCATAGAAGTCCTTGGGTTCCAGAAGTGACACAAAAGCCACATTCCCCATGTATCTTCTGAGCTGAGCTCTGGTCATGACAGGATTATGAACAGAGTCAATTATGTTCTCTAAGGAATGATTCCTATGAGTTCTAACTTCTCTTGGTACATCCAATGAGTCTTCTGAAACTTGTTCATCATTTGTTGAATCATATATAGGAGCATCTTCTGGAAGAAAGTTGACTTCTGGAGTGGGATTCACTTCTTGAGCTTGTTCAGCAACAGGAGGAACCACTTCAGCATCTCTGGGAGAAACATCTTCTTCTACATCAGGAGATGTAACTTCAGGAGCTTGAACTGCATCTTCATCAGGAGCTCTACTATCTGCAGGGTTAGTCTCATCAAACTGTACATGAACAGATTCATCTAAAGTTTGAGTCCTCTTATTAAAAACCCTATATGCTTTACTATGTGTTGAGTAACCAAGAAAAATGGCCTCATCTGCCTTTGAATCAAAGTTTGAAAGATATTCTTTTGTATTCAAAACATAACACTTACAACCAAAGGTTCAGAAATAACCTATTTTAGGCTTTCGACCTTTCCAGAGTTCATAAGGGGTCTTGTTCAGAATGCTTCTAATTAGCACTCTATTCAGAACATAGCAAGCTGTGTTCACAGCTTCTCCCCAAAAGTACTTAGGAAGCCTTCTTTCATTGATCATAGTTCTGGCTATCTCAACCAGAGTTCTATTCTTCCTTTCAACTACCCCTTTTTGTTGAGGAGTTCTGGGAGCAGAAAAGTTATGATCAATTCCCTTGGTTTCACAAAATTCTTCAAACCTAAAGTTTTTGAATTCTCCACCATTATCACTTCTGATATGAACAACCTTTTCATTCCTTTCATTCTCAAGTTTCTTTATCAGAACTGAGAAACATCCAAGTGACTCATCTTTGCTAGACAGCAAGATGACCCAAGTGAATCTTGAATAGTCATCTACAATGACAAATGCATACTTCTTTCCACCCATGCTCATTGGTTGAACAGGGCCAAAAAGATCCATATGAAGTAATTCCAAAGGTCTTTTAGTTGAAATGACTTTCTTAGTTTTAAAAGAGCTTCTGGATTGTTTACCAGATTGGCAAGCATTGCATAAATGATTCTTTTTAAAACTAATTTCAGGCAGACCCTCAACCAATTGATTTCTAGCTACTTTGGCCAGAAGGTCCATGCTCACATGAGCAAGTCTTCTATGCCAGAGCCAGGAGGTATCCTCTTTGGACATCAAGCATATATTTTTGCAAAGATTCTCAAGGTTCAGCATGAAAACATTTTCAACTCTAGGAGCAGTTAGAATAACTTCCCTTGACTTACTGTCCAAGATTTTACATCCAGAGGAGCTGAAGACAACATCTCTACCTTTATCACACAGTTGTGCAACACTCAGGAGATTGAACTTCAGGCCTCTGACTAGGGAGACATCTTCGATCGGAGGATTAGTTCCTATAGATCCAGAACCAAGTATCCTTCATTTCTGAGCATCTCCAAAACTGACTTTTCCACCTCTTTTAGGATCAAATGTGATGAATGCTTTTTCATCACCTGTCATATGCCTTGAGCACCCACTGTCAATGTACCACAGCTTTGACATTGATGGAGCACTCAGAGCCACCTGCAACACAATCAATTAGTGACAGGTACCCAATCCTTATTGGGTCCTTCAGAGTTAGATTTCTCTTCAGCAGGTTCTAATGATATCTCAGATTGCAAGAGGTTTTTAATATGGTACTTGCAATCCTTCAACCAATGACCATCATTCTTGCAAAGCTTGCAAAAGGGAGGGTTCTTGGATCTTTCCCTTTGCTTCTTGGGAGATTTCTTCTTCTTCTGAGAAGGACCAACATCTTCAGAGGCTATAACAGCACTCTCAGAGGTGCCAACATCAGGAGGAGAAGCTATCTTTTTCAGAAGAGAGGGAGTGACAGGTTTCTTCTTCTTTTGGGGTTTATCACTTCCCAGAGGCAGCTTTTCCTTGGCTTTGGCTTTAGAGCCACCAACAGGAGTGCTGAACTGTTTACACAGTTTTTCTTCTAACACTTTCATGTCAGAGTAAACTTGAGTAAACCTAAGAAACTTGTCAGCCTCACTCTTGTCCAATTTCCTTTTCAGGTACTTGAACATACTATAGAGTTCTTCAAGAGAATCAAAGATATTTTGTTCAGAAGATATGTTTACCTCGGAATCATATGTAGCTTCAGGAGCTGCGGAAGTTTCTCCTGTGACATCTTCTGAAGTTGGCTCATCAATAGCAATAAAACAAATCTGAGCTTGCTCTTCCTTTTCTTCAGGATCACTGCTGGTCTCAGAGTCTGACCAAGCAGCCAGCATAGCTTTCTTGAACTTCTTGTTATCTTTCTTCAGCTCCGGACAGTTAGGCTTAATGGGTCCCGGTTGCTGACATCCGTAGCACACAATAGGCTTGTTTGGATCTCTCTTGAACTTTTCACCAGAATCAGGAGTTTTCTTGTCAAAGCTCCTGAAAGGCTTCTTGTAGTTTCCACCTCTGCCTTTTCTAAAGGCCTTCTTGAACTTCCTGGTCAGCATAGCCAGTTCCTCATCTTCAGAGGATTCTTCAAAAGATTCTGTTGTCAGGACTACTCTTTTTCCTTCTGACCTTTCTCTTAGGTCATGATTTTTTAATGACATCTCATGAGTAATTAGAGACCCAATGAGCTCATCATACAAGTAATAGCTCAAGTCCTGAACTTCTTCAATAGCAGTCTTCTTGGCTTGCCAAGACCTTGGTAAGCTTCTAACAATCTTCTTCACTCGATCAGATTCTTCAATATCCTTTCCTAAACTCTTCAAGTCATTGACTATCTTGGTGAATCTAGAGTTCATATCTGAAATAGATTCTTTATCAAGCATTTCAAATAACTCATATTCTCTCATGAGTTGGTTGACTTTAGATTGCTTCACTTTTCCTGTTCCTTCATATGTGACTTCCAGCTTGTTCCAAATGTCCTGTGCAGTTTTACAAGAAGAAACTTTGTTATATTCAGTAGCTGTAAGTGCACAATGCAGCATATTTATTGCTGAAGCATTAGTTTGGAGTTTTTTCAGAATGTCATCTGTGTATTCTCTCTGAGGAATAACAACATTCCCTAAACCTTGTTCCATTCTGGTGGGAATGAAATCACCATTAGTGATGACATACCAAGCACTCATGTTCTGAGCTTGGATGAAGTACATCATCCTTTTCTTCCAGTATGAGTAGTTGTTGCCATTAAATAATGGAGGTCTAGTAGTGGAAGAACCTTCTGGAACTATGAAGTGAGAAGAATTCTCAGGCTGGTGTCTACTAGCCATCTCTATTGATTCTGATAGGATCTTACACTTAGATTGTTAGATCTTTAGTAAATATGCGAAGTGACCTTCGCTCTGATACCACTTGTTGGCCCTAAACAAGAATAGAATCACCTAGAGGGGGGTGAATAGGTGTCAAAGTTGAAAACTGAAATTTTCTAAGTTTTTCGGGAAACTTATTTTCAGAGTCAAATTTCCACAGAGTCAGAAGCTAGCTTACAGAAGTTGCTTCTGAGGAAATTCTGCCTAAACACAGTTAGACTGTTTTCAGCAACAGAAGTTCTGATTTGAGAACTTCTGGACAGTCTTCTGAACAAAGACAATGATACTTTAGAGAAAATCTGTTTCAGCACTAAATATAAGCAAGTACACAGAAGCAAAAATAACAAGTATAAGAGGGAGAAAGAAGTTCAGGAGATCCTGATTGAACAATTCGATTTATCCAAGTTCGCCACAGAAGTCCTGTGACTACGTCTTGTCCCCTGAGGTCGCAGCCTACAGAGATTTTATAAATCCACTATTCAGAACTTTTATGGCAAGTTCAGAAGCTCCTTTACATCAACAGAACTAAAGCTAATTTCTCACTTAGTTCTGACTAGCCTAAAAAGAGTTAAAGGATTTCCACCAGAACAAACAATACTCTGTTTTCTGGATTTCTCACCCAACTCTAATCTCAACTAGATTTCTCTCTTTAAATCTAACTGAAGATTACAAACGATCTCAGTTTACAAGATTCCTATTATGAACTTGTCTTTCTTCACTCTCTCACTTTAACTAAGACTATGCTAAGAAAGATTGAGAATGGAAAAAGTTGCTCTGTTTTTCTTGTTAAAACAGTGCGTTGAGATTTTACTCGATGATCACGCGTATGTTGATGCTTTGGATCTTGGCTACTATTTATAGTGAATGAAGATGACCGTTGGTGAGTTTGAATCTTCGAAGGAGATGACATCAGTTGTTGTAGCCGTTAATTTGTCAAATCTTCAAACGGTCTTCAAACACTTTGATTCCGTTATCCTTGTTCTTTAACTCAATCCGGTAAGTGATTTGAAATCAAAGATGAGGTTGACTGGAATCATTCTTCAATTGGATTAACAAAGGGTAGACAAGGAAATTCGGGTTTCTTTTGAACAGACAAACGCGCTCCATTAAAGCAGCTTTTTGAACTTTTGGCGCCTTGCATTGAATGCAAGTGTCAGAGCATTAAATGCTCAAACAGAACCCGTGACTTAGCTTTCAGAAGCTAATTTCCAGTTGTCTAGACTTCTGATCAAATTGGCAAAATTTCTGATTGCAGAGAACTTCTGAGGAGAGCTTTAGCAGACTTCGGCTTCAGAGCGGAGTATCCAGCTTCTGAATAATTGAGACTCTAACTTCAGCAAACAGATCTTCTGAGTTCTTTAGGCAATCAAGAAATGATTCATTCAGCACCTGCTGAGAAACTTACACATAGACTAAGTAGACAAAAATTATTAGTCAATAATAAACTATATGTAAGGGAGTATTGAGTTTTCATCTTCTGAAACGTTTGGACATAATCAAAACACATAGGGTTCATCAGAAGTGTGCGGGGTACTAAAGTGGGACATGTCACGAGTGATAGGGAAAAGTGTACGATGAGATATGATTAATAAATGAAAGTTATTTCGGCTTATAATTTGTGAAATGTTAATGTCATTCATTGTTTAGATTAATCAACTAAAAATCATCACCAGGAAAAAGAATCCCTTACTACGAAGAGAGAAAACGCCAGACAAATACCTTACCACTCAAAAAGCCTACCCCAACAATCATAGTCAAAATTAAAAAGAAACTTAAGCCAAAAAAAAAAAAAAATAAAAAACAAAAAATCGGACCAAGCATACGCCAGACAAGCACCCTCTCCAAACCAAGAAGGAAACCTACAACCCAAAAAGCCTACCCCAAATCAAAATTCAAGTCACAGACGAAAAAACAAGACTCACCCTTTGAAATAATGACAGCTTTTACCTAAAGAAATAAAGTTCATGACAAATTGATCAAAGGTTTCCCATAAATCCGACGTATCAATACCTCCACTTTAGGTGATGACTAAGGAAGTTTGACAATAACATTTTGCGAATTATAAAATGAAACAACTAAAACAAGAAACAACGGAACAAAGTCACTCGCGGCGCCGCTTTGGTGGCCCAGCTTGGTGACATAAATCCCGAGTCAGCATCACGATCTCTCTATTTGACCAAGCCCTGCGGAATGAGCTTAACCACTCGACATAGTTGTCCGAGGCAGAATTGGCAGGATCATCAACATTGGGGGTGACTTGGAGAAACCTACGAGGCCACAACTGTTTGATGCGATCCAACAACATAGAGTCGAACACGCCTCCACGAAAAGAATGAAGGAAGTCAGAGGGGATGCTCTGATGAAAACCCATTTGACGCCGCAACAAAGAAGGCACGTAGAAGGAACTCTCCCGAAGGCCACAAACGGGGACGCATCCGGACATTAGTGTGTCAGTATAGGAGGTGATCCGCCACCAAGGACAAGTCCAACGTATGTTGGAAGACTCGCGCTCAGATAACCACCGCGACCACCATTCAAAACTATGAAACGAAGCCGCCCCGAAAAATACCTGTCGCCTCTGCCCCCAGCGACGGGGCAGATATCTCTTTAGACCCAAGGGAGGAACCATGATCGCGAGCTTTTCCATTAACCAAATCTGAAACAATAAGGGACTACCCCGGGAAGGAAGGAACCCTTCTGTCACGTCGCACGAAAGACTAAGTAACATCTCCGACAGCAAGAATGGTCCAGGGTTCGCCCCACGATACACTTCATGCACAATGGTTATCAAGCGGCAATCGCACTGGGTCGGATCTCCGACAACCAAAAACCGCATATACATCAGAAGGGAAAGGGCGAAAGCCCAAGGATGATTGCCTACCTCAGACTCTTCAAGAACCTCCCGGACAACTAAAGTGGGTACATGAGAAAAAGGTCCCTCGGTGTCGAGAAGCTCCAGCAAGAAATTACCAAACGCTCGGAAGAGCACCGACAACTGTTGAAGAGTCAAAAACTCACACTGCGGGAGGGCCAAAGGAGCAGCAGGGTCGACAGAGAGTCCCAAAATAGCACACAATTCCTCAGGCAAAGGGCACAAATCCCCATCAATGAATCGGAAAGTATGATCCCGAGAATCCCAAAGGGCCATGGCGGCACGAAGGAACTCCGAATATAGAGGTTGACTATGATAGAAGCGCAACCGGGCAGCCCCGTATGGTTTCAAAATGCCCCACAAGGATGACGTCAACGATCGCAAGGGACTAAAAACAGACAAGAAAAAGAAACATTAGTATAAGGAAGATATATGCTCAATACAAGGATCCATATAAATGAAAAAGTCCTAACTAATACGGAAAGTCGCCGGCGTCGGAACCCTCGTCGTCTTCTCTAGCATCCCTCATCTCGCGTCGTCTTCTCCTCCGCGCCTCGTCCACATAGAAAGCCTCCAATCGAGCCGTGAGGTCCGCTACCTTCGTACGGGCGGCCAAAGTCGAAGCACGTTCCCCCCGTATCACATCCTGCATTTGTAACACGCACACACTTCATGCATACATATCATAAAACATTCATAGACATGAGAGCCCTACGGAAAATACCTGTGCCTCCTGAGCATAAGACATCAACACCACCCGAGTGGAGCGGTATAGACCCGCTACGTGCACGGCAAAAGTACGAGAGACCTGAAAGAGAGGAAGTCAGCAGGCAAAATGCAAAAGATGCCCGACGAAAGAAGAGGGAATACGTACGTGCGTAGTGTTAGGAGGGTCGAAGGTAGGGAGATGGTCAGAAGGAGGTGTAACGTTGAACTCCCAATACCCAGTCCAGTCATGTACCCCCAAAATCTCTGGCTGAGATGGGGAAAAATCCCCAACCACCCACTGAGACGCGGAATGCGGGGTTTCTCCTCGAGGAGGAGCGGGTGGACAACCATGAGCGGGGTCAGACCCTAGAATCTCTGAACAAGGAGTGCCCGTTTCGCGGAGGAGATCCTGCGAGAAGTCAAGAGTGTTAAATACGACCCAAAAGCGAACAAGAATACCAGAGGAGCGGAACACCAACATACCGTAGCAAAAAGGGGTGAGTCGGCGCCCAACAAATTTCAACGCCCCATCATTTGTTATACGTGTTAGTCATGGTATTGGGCATCCAAAAATATGAGTTCGGGTTAAAGTTTTCTCCGACGCATCAAAAAACACTTGTTAAAATTCAGTCCCGGTCCCCGAGGCACCCTAGAATCCGGCCCGAAAAACCCAAAATTTAAACAACCCATCATTTGTTATACGTGTTAGTTGGGGTATTGGGACATCAAAAATCTTAGCTCGAGTTAAAGTTTAGTCTAACGCATCATAAAAACGTGTTAAAATTCAGTCCCGGTCCCCGAGTCATCCTAGAATCCGGTCCAAAAAACCCAAAATTTAAACAACCCATCATTTGTTATACGTGTTAGTGGTGGTATTGGGCATCCAAAAATCTGAGCTCGAGTTAAAGTTTTGTCCGACACATCAGAAAACACTTGTTAAAATTCAGTCCCGGTCCCCGAAGCACCCTAGAATCCGGCCCGAAAAACCCAAAATTTAAACGACCCATCATTTGTTATACGTGTTAGTCGGGGTATTGGGACATCGAAAATCTGAGCTCGAGTTAAAGTTTTGTCCGTCGCATCAAAAAAACGTGTTAAAATTCAGTCCCGGTCCCCGAGGCACCCTAAAATTCGGCCGGAAAAACCCAAAATTTAAACGACCTATCATTTGTTATTCTTGTTAGTTAGAGTATTGGGACATCCAAAATCTGAGCTCGAGTTAAAGTTTTGTCCGACGCGTCAAACAAAACGTGTTAAAATTCAATCCCAATCACCGAGGCACCCTAGAATCCGGCCCGAAAAACCCAAAATTCAAACGACCCATCATTTGTTATACATGTTAGTCGGGGTATTAGGACATCAAAAATCAAAGCTTGAGTTACAGTTTTGTCAAACGCATCAAAAAAACGTGTTACAATCCAGTCCCGGTCCCCGAGGCACAATAGAATCCGGCCCGAAAAACCCATAATTTAAACGACCCATCATTTGTTATACGTGTTAGTCGTGGTATTGGGCATCCAAAAATCTGAGATCGAGTTAAAGTTTTGTCCGACGTATCAAAAAAACGTGTTAAAATTCATTCCCGAACCCGAGGCAGCTTAGAATCCGGCCCGAAAATCCCAAAATTTAAACGACCCATCATTTGTTATACGTGTTAGTCGGAGTCTTGGGACATCCAAAATCTGAGCTCGAGATAAAGTTTTGTCCGATGCAGCAAAAAAACGTGTTAAAATTCAGTCCCGGTCCCCGAGGCACCATAGAATCCGGCCAGAAAAACCCAAAATTTAAACGACCCATCATTTGTTATAAGTGTTAGTTGGGGTATTAGGACATCAAAAATCTGAGTTCGAGTTAAAGTTTTGTCTGACGCATCAAAAAACATTTGTTAAATCAAACGACCCATCATTTGTTATACATGTTAGTCGTGGTATTGGGCATCAAAAAATATGAGCTCGAGTTAAAGTTTTGTCCGACGCATGAAAAAACACTTGTTAAAATTCTGTACCGGTCCCCGAGGCACCCTAGAATTTGGCCCGAAAAACCAAAAATTTAAACGACCCATCATTTGTTATAGGTGTTAGTCCGGGTATTGGGACATCCAAAATCTGAGCTCGAGTTAAAGTTTTGTACGACGCATCAAAAAAACGTGTTAAAATTCAGTCCCGGTCCCCGAGGCACCCTAGAATCCGGCCCGAAAAACCCAAAATTTAAACGACCCATCATTTGTTATACGTGTTAGTTGTGGTATTGGGACATCAAAAATCTGAGCTCGAGTTAAAGTTTTGTCCGACGCATCAAAAA
The DNA here is from genome assembly GCA_028411795.1 of Euphorbia peplus. Lineage (NCBI taxonomy): Eukaryota > Viridiplantae > Streptophyta > Magnoliopsida > Malpighiales > Euphorbiaceae > Euphorbia > Euphorbia peplus. Next base: position 12,079,168 of record CP110837.1, on the reverse strand, counting down.
ACACTTGTTAAAATTCAGTACCGGTCCCCGATGCACACTAGAATCCGGCCCGAAAAACCCAAAATTCAAACGACCATCATTTGTTATACAACTTGTTAGTCGTTGTATTCGGCATCCAAAAATCTGAGCTCGAGTTAAAGTTTTGTCCGACGCATAAAAAAACGTGTTAAAATTCAGTCCCTGTCCCCGAGACACCGTAAAATCCGGCCCGAAAAACCGAAAATTTAAACGACCCATCATTTGTTATACGTGTTAGTCGGGGTATTCGGACATCCAAAATCTGAGCACGATATAAAGTTTTGTCCGACGCAGCAAAAAAACGTGTTAAAATTTAGTCCCGGTCCCCGAGGCACCCTAGAATCAAGCCCGAAAAACCTGAGATTTAAACGACCTTTCATTTGTTATGAGTGTTAGTTGGGGTATTGGGACATCAAAAATCTGAGCTCGAGTTAAAGTATTTTCCGACGCATCAAAAATCACTTGTTAAAATTCTGCCCCGTTTCGCGAGGCACCCTAGAATCCGGCAAGAAAAACCCAAAATTTAAACGACCCATCATTTGTTATACGTGATAGTTGGGATATTGGGACATCAAAAATATGAGCTCGAGTTAGTTTACTACGACGCATCCTAAAAACGTGTTAAAATTCAATCCCGGTCCCCGAGGCACCGCAGAATCCGGCCCGAAAAACCCAAAATTTCAACGACCCATCATTTGTTATACGTGTTAGTCGTGGTATTGGGCATACAAAAATATGAGTTCGAGTTAAAGTTTTCTCCGATGCATCAAAAAACACTTGTTAAAATTCAGTCCCGGTCCCCGAGGCACCCTAGAATCCGGCCCGCAAAACCCAAAAATTAAACAACCCATCATTTGTTATACGTGTTAGTTGGGATATTGGGACATCAAAAATCTGAGCTCGAGTTAAAGTTTAGTCCGACGCATCATAAAAACGTGTTAAAATAAAGTCCCGGTGCCCGAGTAACCCTAGAATCCGGTCGAAAAACCCAAAATTTAAACAACCCATCATTTGTAATACGTGTTAGTCGTGGTATTGGGCATCCAAAAATCTGAGCTCGAGTTAAAGTTTTGTCCGACACATCAGAAAACACTTGTTAAAATTCAGTCCCTGTCCCCGAAGCACCCTAGAATCCGGCCTGAAAAACCCAAAATTTAAACGCCCCATTATTTGTTATATGTGTTAGTCGGGGTATTGGGATATCCAAAATCTGAGCTCGAGTTAAAGTTTTGTCCGTCACATCAAAAAAACGTGTTAAAATTCAGTCCCGGTCCCCGAGGCACCCTAGAATCCGGCCCGAAAAACCCAAAACTTAAACGACCTATCATTTGTTATTCCTGTTAGTTAGGGTATTGGGACATCCAAAATCTGAGCTCGAGTTAAAGTTTTGTCTGACGCATCAAAAAAACGTGTTACAATTCAATCCCGGTCCCCGAGGCACCCTAGAATCCGGCCCGAAAAACCAAAAATTTAAACGAACAATCATTTGTTATACGTCTTAGTTAGGGTATTGGGACATCAAAAATTTGAGCTCGAGTTAAAGTTTTGTCCGACGCATCAAAAATTATGCCCCGGTCCCGAGGTACCCTAGAATCCAGCCTGAAAAACCGAAAATTCAAACGACCCATGATTTGTTATACATGTTAGTCGGGGTATTGGGATATCCAAAATTAGAGCTTGAGTTAAAGTTTTGTCCGACGCAGCAAAAAAACGTGGTAAAATTCAGTCCCGGTCCCCGAGGCACCCTAGAATCCGGCCCGAAAAACCCAAAATTTAAACGACCCATCATTTGTTATATGTGTTAGTTAGGGTATTGGGACATCCAAAATCCGAGCTCGAGTTAAAGTTTGTCCGACGCATCAAAAAAACGTGTTAATATACAGTCCCGGTCCACGAGGCACCCTAGAATCCTGCCTTAAAAACCCAAAATTTAAACGACCCATCATTTGTGATACGTGTTAGTTAGGGTATTGGGACATCCAAAACTCTGATCTCGAGTTAAAGTTTTGTCCGACGCATCAAAAAAACGTGTTAAAATTCAGTCTCGGTCCCCAAGGATCCTAGAATCCGGCCCGGAAAAACCAAAATTTAAACGACCCATCATTTGTTATACGTGTTAGTTGCGGTATTGGGACATCAAAAATCTGAGCTCGAGTTAAAGTTTGTCCGACGCATCAAAAAAACGTGTTAAAATTCAGTCTCTCTCCCCGAGGCACCGTAAAGTTGTTGCTTATGCTTCCCGACAATTAAGACCGTACGAATTGAATTACCCAACGCATGACCTTGAATTGGCTGCTGTTGTGTTTGCTTTGAAGATTTGTAGGCACTATCTTTATGGAGAAAAATGTCGTATTTTCACTGATCACAAAAGCTTGAAGTAAATTTTGAAAGTGAGACCGATTCTTCGAGATAGAATAAAAGAAGCTCAAAGTCAAGATGATTTTTTGGAACGTATCAAAATGATGTTGTGGAAGGAAGAAACACTGAGTACAGATTGACAGAAGATGGTATGTTAATGTTTAGTGATCGAATGTGTGTTCCAAATGTCAACGATGTTAAGAGGGAGATATTAGAAGAAGCTCATGATTCTTCCTATGCAATGCACCCTGGAAGTACTAAAATGTATAGAAATCTTAGAGAACATTTCTGGTGGATAGGGATGAAGAGAGAAATAGCTGAATATGTGAGTAGATGTTTAAGTTGTCAACAGGTTAAAGCAGAACATCAACGACCCGTTGGTACTTTACAACCACTTGCTATTCCTGAATGGAAGTGGGAGCATATTACTATGGATTTTGCTAGTGGATTGCCACGTACACAACATGGTAATGATGCTATATGGGTTATTGTGGATAGATTGACAAAATCAGCCCATTTTCTTCCGGTGAAGGTATCATTTTCTTTAGAGAAGTTAGCACAATTGTATGTCAAACAAATTGTTAGACTTCATGGCGTGCCAGTTTCTATTGTGTCTGATAGAGATCCTCGATTCACCTCTAGATTTTGGCCTAGTTTCCAAAATGCTCTAGGAACAAAGTTGAATTTTAGTACAGCCTTCCACCCACAAACAGATGGTCAGAGTGAACGTACCATTCAAACTTTAGAAGATATGTTGAGAGGTAGTATTCTGAATTTTCATGGCAGTTGGGATGTGCATTTGCCTTCGATGGAATTTGCATATAATAACAGTTATCAATCCAGCATTGATATGGCACCTTATGAAACCTTATATGGAAGAAGATGTAGAACACCATTGTGTTGGTCCGAGGTTGGTGGAAGGCAGTTATTAGGGCCTAAATTAGTGCAAGAGACAACTGAAAAGATAAAGATTATTCAGCAGAGTTTGAAAGAAGCTCAAGATAGACAAAAGAGTTATGCAGATTTGAAAAGAAGGCCGATTGAGTACGATGTGGGAGATAAAGTGTTTCTTAAAGTTTCACCATGGAAGGGTCTACTTCGATTCGGTAAGAAAGGGAAGTTGAGTCCTAGATTCATTGGTCCATATGAGATAGTTGAAAGAATCGGACCTGTTGCATATCGTTTGCAGTTGCCTCAGAATCTTTCTAACATACATGATGTATTTCACGTGTCCATGCTTCGGAGATACAAAAGTGATCCTAGTCATATTATACAAGAACAACCGATTGAATTGTCTGGAGACTTATCGTATAAGGAAGAACCGGTAGCAATCTTGGCGAAAGAAGAAAAGGTGTTAAGGAACAAGATTGTACCACTAGTGAAGGTGTTATGGCATAGACATTCGCGAGAGGAAGCAACTTGGGAGAGAGAAGAGGATATGAGGCATCAATATCCGCATTTGTTCGTCTCATCGAGTTAGTGTAATTTCGGGACGAAATTTCCTTAGGTGGGGAGAATGTCACATCCGTGCCCTTATTTCATAGTTAATACCTTATCATTAGATTATGTTATGCCTTTATATTGGTGTAGTAGTGGATTAAGTGAAGTATGCGTAGTTAGGAAGACAATTTCCGCTTTTAGCTATAAATCAAAAGTTCGGTGGACTTTTCAAAAGAGGTTATAAGTGGGAGGACTTGGAATGATATTTACCTATTCTTGGTACTATAAATTTCAGAATTATCTCTTTGGTTAAGCAAAAACGAAATATCATCTTCATTTCTTCTCCTTTCTTCACCTTTCTTCTATTTGGTTCCAAACTGATCAGTCCACCATTTTCGCTATATCCGGAGTTGTGCTCAACGAAACATCACGAAATTTTAACCATAGCTTCTAGACATATAGAACTAAGTTTCCACCAAAAGGAATTTGGAGTTGAAGTTTTATGGAGGGAGAACGGCCTGAAAACATCTTGGGGCAGATTTGAGTCCATATAGTGTTTTCTTTTGATTTCTTGTAGAGGTAAGTAACTATCACCTATAAACTGATTTTGGGTACTGTTATCACCTAATATTTTGTATGACACGTGGACCAATAGTCATTTAGCTTTCAAACACGTAGGACGGTTAAACTATGTTGAATAGTCTTAATGTCCACGTAGACGTGTGTTGAATAGTCAAAGTAAGGAGAATATCTCTCCTACAAAGAAAGTATTCCTCTTTAGGTCTCCTAATCTAGTTAGGACGATTCAAGCTAATTGGGACTATGAATCTAGGGCTAAAGAGGAATAATTCAAGTAAAGTCCTAGTTCAACTAGGATTAGGATACATGATCAAACAACTATAAGTACATGGGACTTTCTACAATCTAAGGTACATTATTCTAGACTCATTCTCTGAGTTAAATACTTTTCCGATTACAAGTTCCGTACTGACTTTAGCATCGGAGAGGGGTCGCCGGTCAGCGGCCTCCTTTAGGCTAACGTTTTCTATCTTGCAGTTAACACAGCTTACGTGGAATTCAAGTTACAAATTCTCGGTAACAAATTGGTGCGGTGAGCGTGGAATCTTTAAAAGATTTAATCAAAGAACATGGTGATCTTAGAGGAAAATCAGGCCACAAATGCTCAGGAAGAAGACATGGACCATGATGATGACACAATGGCTCTAGATGAAGAAGTTGCTTTACACCGAATGTTCGAGTGGTCAGGAACTGTTGATCCAGAGCAAAGAAAATGGATGGATAGAGTCGCAGCCGAGGTGGCAGTCAGAACAGTTAATGACCGATCGACCATAGATCGTTTGCAACAACAATTAGAGGAGTTGAGTAAGCGAATTCCCCTAGATCGATCACGAAGCGAAATTCGGGGTGTAAAACGATCTCGGAATTCGGAGCGTTCACGGAGTTATACAGCATCTTCAGCTGGAAGAACTCGAACCGCAGATCGCGAAAAAACTCCAGTTCGAGGAAGGTCTGTAGAACGATCCCCAACTCCTCCAAGGCGCAAGCCTCGTATAAAGTCACAGGCAAGAAAAGTCTCACCAGGGATTGTAAGGAGACTGTCTTACGAGGATGGATCGGCGTCTTCGAGGAGCTCCTCGGGAAGTAGAGACCCTAAACATCGGCGGTCCCGAAGAGATAATTCTGAGGTTGAAGAACTTAAACGTAAACATAAAAGACTTGTCGATACGTTCGACAGAAGTTTAGCCAAAGGAATTGCTAAAGCTCTTAAGGAGCGAGATGAGGCTACGGGAACTAAGAATGTGGGGTCCCGAGAAGGGAAGAGACACAGGAGAAGAAATCGGAATCGGGATTATTCTGATGAAACTTTACGGGGCGAGGAAGGACCTATACAGGATAAAGACAGTCCACTCTGTGCTAAGATCCTGGCAGCTCCTTACCCGAACAATTTTAAGTACCCAAATTTTGATAAATATTGTGGAGATTCTGACCCTGTGATGCATGTCAAAAGTTTTGGAAGGGCGCTCCTTGCAAGTCCAGTAAACGAGGCACTTATGTGTAAATTATTTCCAACAACTTTGAAAGAAACGGCGGCTCAACGGTATGATTGTCTCCCTACTGGTTCAATCAGGAGTTGGAACCAACTTTCAGAATCCTTTAAAGCACATTTTGTCACGGCCATACCAGAGAAGAAGACGGTCGATGATCTGATGAGGGTACGACGAGGAGAAAACGAGACCTTAGAATCACATCTGCACAATTTTAATAATGTGGCTTTAAAAGTTGAACCCTTGATTGTATCCTCAGCACGGAAGACACTGGCGGAAAATTGCCGAAATCGGGATCTTCAGATGAAGCTTATGACTGAACGACCAGACGATTTTCATGCCTTGATGACAATGGCAAAATCGTTTGTGGTGTGGGATGAGCACCAAGATGATCCCACAAGGAGAGTAAAGGCAATCAAGTCCGAGGTGCAAGAAAGAGATCGGGGCAATGGCCGGAGCTCGGATAGGTGGGAGAGGACTCGTGAGGTTCCAAGGAAGCCTTTTGATAAAAGAGACCGAATCCCATTGCCTGCCCCTCGTGCTCAGGTTCTTATGTGGGTTGAAGAATAAAAGGAGCAAATCAGATATCCACCTAAAGGTGGGAAGCCGAAGTATAATGGCAAGTATTGTGCTTTCCACAAATTACAGGGTCACGATACGGAAGATTGTGAACAGCTGGCAAAGGAGTTGGATAAATTGGCAGCTAAAGGAAAGTTGAAAAACCTCTTCGAGAAATATAAAGATCAATTCCCAGATCGAGAGGGGGCAAAAACTCCTCGGGGGGTCATTAATATGATTATGGGAGGTTCTCCCGTTGACAGGAGTGTTAAAAGGAAACAGGACATCGTTGAGCGAGTACGAATTGAGGAGATTTTGAAAGTTTTTGATTTCGGGTCATTGAACGGCCGTCCAAGTGATCCACATGATGATGCTTTGGTGATCGATATGCACGTAGAAGGTTTTACGGCCAGAAGAGCCTTGCTAGATACAGGAAGCTCAGTAAATATCATCACGAGGAAGGCTTTCGAGGCCCTTGGCTTGGAGCAGGGACATTTGACACCTTCCTCGTCACCTTTAGTTGGTATAAATGGACATCCCGTACTTCTGTTGGGAGAAACCCAGCTCGAGCTCGAAATAGGGAATACCACGAGCAAGTGGAGAACTGTTACTGATTTTGTAGTGATTGACACACCGATCGCTTATAATTTGATAATTGGCAGGCCTTTGATTTCGGGTAGTCGGGGTGCCATATCCCTTTATTATTTAGCTTGGATGATCCCGACGGAGCGAGGAATGGCAGTGGCACTTGGTAGTCAATCGGTTGCGAGGCATACTTATATGACCTCGTTGGAAATAGCTCCTCAAGAAAGTGTCTTTGTTGAGCAAGTTAAGGAGCGTGGCGAACCAGTTGATGCAATTGAGGCCGTAACCTTGGAAGAAGGAAAGGTAGTACAGGTTTCAGCAGAGTTGCAAGAGAATTCGAAGAAGATTGTTATCGCCGCGCTCGAGGAGAATAAAGATGTCTTTGCCTGGACATCGGCAGATATCGTAGGAGTATCTCGTGCGGTCATGGAGCACACGCTAGACATTGACCCATAATACACTCCTGTGAAACAGAAGAAGAGAAACCAAGGGGCGGAAAGACATCAGTTCATCAAGAGCGAGGTTGAAAAGCTGCTTGAGTTCGGGAGAATCAAGGAAGTTCATTACCCACAGTGGATTTCAAATGTGGTCTTAGTCAAGAAAGCAAATGGAAAATGGAGAATGTGCGTCGATTTTTCCGATTTGAACAAAGCTTGCCCTAAGGATTTTTATCCGTTGCCATGTATAGACATGTTGGTAGACTCAACTGCCGGATACGAGGTATATTCTTTCCTCGATGCAAAGGAGGGTTTTCATCAAATCCCGTTGGCCGAGAAGGACATGGAAAAGACCAGTTTCATTACACCAGAAGGTACTTATTGTTATCAAGTGATGCCTTTTGGTCTGAAAAATGCTGGAGCAACTTATCAAAGACTAGTCAACAAGATGTTCAAAGATCTCATTGGCAAAAATGTCGAGATCTATGTTGACGACATGATTGTGAAAAGCAAGAAGGCGGAAGAACATGCTAGGGACCTCGAGGTGGTTTTCAAGATTCTGAGGGGGTATAATTTGAGGCTCAATCCTGAAAAGTGCACCTTTGGGATCAATTCTGGAAATTTTTTGGGTTTCATGATCTCTAAGCGAGGCATCAAGGCAAACCCAGACAAAATCAAGGCTATTGTTGATCTCCAGCCACTAAAGAGTGTACGCGACGTGCATGTTTTAAACGGCAAGATCAATGCTCTGGGTCGTTTTATTTCTTACTCCGCCAAAAGATGCATGCCTTTTTACAAAAGTCTCAAAGGAGTAAAAGACTTCGTGTGGACTGATGAGTGTCAAACCTCGTTCGAGGATCTCAAGAAGTTTTTATCCTCTCCACCTCTCTTAAGTCAGCCTGTGAAAGGAGAATATTTGTATTTATACATAAGCGTGGGAGAGGAGTGCATTGGTATGGTTCTAATTCGGGAAGAAGATGAAGGAAGAGTTCAATATCCGGTTTATTCTGTAAGCAGAGTGCTTCGAGGGGCAGAATCGAGATACCCTAAAATGGAGAAACTGGCTTTCGGAGTGTATGTCGCTGCTCAGAAATTGAGACATTATTTCTTGAGTTATACGATCGTCGTTCGTACAGACACCCCACTCATGAAGATTCTTTCACGACCTGAGGCCTCGGGGAGACTGACGAAATGGTCCATAAAACTCACGGAGTTTGATGTAAGATTCGAACCAAGGCCATCAAAAAAGGCTCAAGTCCTCGCTGACTTTCTGATCGAGGTTCCACTTGAAGAAGAAACTGAGCCAGTATTAAATACTTGGGAAATCTTCGTGGATGGGAGTGCCAATAAGAGTCAGTCGGGGATCGGAGTTTTTTGCAAAAGTCCAGATGGGTTGGTGTTCAGACACGCTGCAACCTTGGGCTTTGATTCCTCGAATAACGCTGCAGAATACGAGGCAATATTGCTCGGGCTACGACTGGTTAAAATTATCAGGGCTGATAAGGCAATCGTCAAAAGTGATTCAGGCCTGGCAACCAATCAGATAAGAAATTCTTGGGAGACCAAGCATGCTCGAATGAAAAAGTATCACGAGTTGGTAAAGCGTACAATTGAGGAGTGTGAGCTTGTGGGGTGTAAAGTTGAGATCGTACAAATCCCGAGGGAGGAAAACATGGAGGCTGATCACCTAGCAAAATTAGCTTCTGATCCTGCTAACTTAAATTTGTGTCCTTGTCATATACAGGTTATTCCATATGCAAGTATCGATTCCAAGGAAGTATTTGCTCTCGATCGAGGCAACGAGTGGTTTTGGCCAATCTTTGAATACCTGTACGAGGGAAAATTGCCGGAAGATAAGTCTCAGCATCCGAAGATTGTGAGAAAATCAAGTAGATATACAGTTGTGGATGGAAATTTATTTCGAAGATCGTATTCTCAACCATGGCTCAAAGCGGTTGGAATCGAGGAAGGGGCCAAAATCTTAGAAGAAATCCATGAAGGCTCGTGCGGGGCACACGAGGGTTGGAATGTTTTGGCAAGAAAAGCAAGATTGTTAGGCTATTACTGGACTCAGATGAACAATGATGCTGCCGAGTTTGTAAAGAAATGTGGTGCGTGTCAAGCTCACGCTCCGGTTTTGCAAAGCCCGGCCTCGGGGTTAGAAGGTATCAAAGTGGCGTGGCCATTCGCAACTTGGGGAATAGATATCGTTGGGCAATTTCCAATATCAACTAATCAGAGACAGTATGTTATTGTAGCCGTCGATCACTTTACAAAGTGGGTCGAGGCTGAAGCAGTGTCCTCGATAACAGCTCAACAGATTGTGAAATTTGTCAAGAATAGCATTGTATATCGATTCGGGGTTCCCAATACGATAATCACAGACAATGGCAAACAGTTTGATAGTGTTCTATTTAGACATTTTTGCGAAAGAGAAGGGATCAAGCTAAGGTTTAGTTCTGTTTTCCACCCCCAGACAAACGGAATGACTGAGAGAACTAATCGAACGATCATGGAAGGAATCAAGAAGCGCTTAACTCACCTCGAGAAGTTGACAAATTGGGTCGAGGAGCTGTATCATGTATTGTGGTCGTATCGAACGACGCCAAAGACAGCCACTGGAGAAACCCCATTTTCATTAACTTATGGGACAGAAGCCTTTATTCCTGTCGAGATTAAGGTACCAAGTACAAGGGTTCTCCATTATACTGAAGAATGGAATGAGCTAAACTTACGAGACAACTTGGACGATCTCGAGGAAAAAAGAGAAATGGCGCTTGCACGGATCGAAGCGTATAAAGCTAGAACAAAAAGAATATATGATAAGGGCGTGCGACCAAGACAATTTTTCAAAAGGGATTTCGTCCTTCGTAGTACAGCAGCCTCGAGCTCGAGACAAGGCAAAGGCAAACTGGGGATTAAGTGGGAAGGGTCATTTCGGATCGTAGAATGCGTCGGAACACATACTTATCGTTTGCAGCATCTCGATGGCACTGAGGTGCCGAGGACCTGGAACACAATCTCTCTCAGGAAATATTATTTTTAGCTTTTGTTTATTTTAAGATTACTTTTATGTCATGTAACTCAGAATCCAACTTAGGAGTTATTATGAATAAAGGCCCACGAGGCATCGTTTTCACCTATGACTTTTAATTCAGATATTACTTTGGAGTTATTTGCTTATGAAAAATGCTCGGATCATACGAAATTCATTATAAGGAATTTGTCTTATTTCGAAAGTTTTGTTCCAAGTATTCGACACTGGACAATTTGGTTATGTATTAAAATCAAGCTTATGCATGCTAGAAGGCTTCGATTAAAACCAAATCTAAGTACGTCGTGGTAAGAATCCACCCTACAAGAGTTAGCCCGACCAGAAAGCAAAGGGGGGGCTACTACGAGGGCTGCGAACAATCAAAGTTCAAATAAGAAAAATAACATAAGAAGATTTGGGAAGAATGATGATACTTAGTTTAAACTTTCAAATAAGAACTTGTACGAGCGTATTAGACGTAATATACAGAGACAAGATAAGGAAAATTTTTGTCATTTCATTAAAAACAAAGATTACAAAAGGGGTACAAACTATTCTACAGGTTCAACTGAAGATATCGGGTCAACAGGGATCCCTTCCTTGGGAGAATCAGGCTCGGGAAAGGACTCATCGAGGACAGCAGGAGCTTCTTCGTCGTCCTCGGGAGGATTCACATTCACAAAGAATTTGAGGTCTTCCTTGGAGATGTCAGGGAACCTTTCTTGAATGGACATAACAAAACGAGTTTTGAATCTGGACATACGCCAAATCTCGTTCTCCTCCATTTTTGCAATGGTTTCCTCGTGGGCAGCCTCCTGGTCCTGTCTGGCATTCTCAGAAGCCTCGAGTTGAGATCAGAGTTTTTGTGATACCTCCCTTCCTCGAGCTCTCCAAGTCGCATGGTCAATCTTTTCCAGGGCAAGTTGGTCCCGCGCCCCTTGATGAAGGCCCGCCAGTGTGAAGCAGGAATCGAGCCATTGGGCTCGGATCTCATCCTCGACATCCAGTACTCTTTGCTTCGAGGCATCGAGGGCTTTATTCAGTTGGATACAGTTAACCTTCAGTTTCTCACACTCGAAGGTTTTTTCCCTTCCGATATGTTGAGCAGACTTCAGGATTTTCGCTTGAGCTTTCAAAGCATCCTCTGCCATGTCAAGTTTGTCAGAGACTTCCGCCCATTTTTGGCGATAGTCTTCGAGGGACGAAGATTTTTGGAGATACCGGAAAGACATGATCTCCGTCGCGGCCATGGCCTGTGCAAATGAAGAAGACGAGGCTGAAAGGTAAGTTCGAGATGTTGGGGAACGATGTTAGAATAAGAGAAAGTTAATTACCTTGGCTTGTCTAACTTGTACAAGTTTAGCCAACTCCTCGTCAGTTAGCTTCTCAGCAAGTTTAACCTCCTCGGGAACGAGGCAGGCTTGAGCGATGTCTTCCGCAATCGCAGGGACGCTTAGAGAAACGTGAGGAAAGCGATCTGCCCAGAACTATACAAAAGTTGAAAGTTAGAACACCAAGATATTTGAGAAATCAACAAAATTTGGAAAAAGAAGCTTATGTTGTAAAGTTTATATCTCTCATAACCATCCAACGAGGCCTCGGTAGGCACCTTGCCTTTAGCGTGTGTCATCTCGGGACAATTGATAAAGGGAAACCAGTTGGGATCCCAGGTCGATGGGTGAGGAGGCGAGCTTGTGCCCTCGATCTTCCGGACACGTTTCGCATGGGGCCCTTCAGGATCATTGAGGAGGGCCTCCGTGGCGTTTTCGCCCTCGGGGATCGAGGTATCAAAGGACGTGGAGGGAGCCTTCCTCTTCGATCGAGTTTTCTTAGGGATCCCTTGGTTTTCAAGGCTTTGGATTTCGGGGTCATCGGGAACTGGGGCCTCGGAATCTTTGGCCTCGGGATCGCCTTCAGATGAGAGGATTTGGATTTCTACATAGAATTTGAGAGACATTAGTTTTTAAGAAAAAAAATATATAAGGATGGTAAAGAATGAAAGATGCATTAAAAAATCTTATAAAGTTACCTGGGGTCTCGAGGAGGGTTTGGGGCTCGGGCGCGTGTGTTTCCGCCGTTGGGGCTACCTCGGGCTTGATGAACCCCAAGTGTTTTGATTATGTCCAAACGTTTCAGAAGATGAAAACTTAATTCTATCTTACATATAGTTTATTGTTGACTAATATTTTTGTCTTAGTCTATGTGTAAGTTACTCAGCAGGTGCTGAATGAATCTTTTCTGGATTGTCTAAAGAACTCAGAAGATCAGTTTGCTGAAGTCAGAGTTTCAATAACTCAGAAGCTGGATACTCCGCTCTGAAGCCGAAGTCTGCTAAAGCTCTCCTCCGAAGTTCTTTGCAATCAGAAGTTATGCCAATTTGATCAGAAGTCTAGACAACTGGAAATAAGCTTCTGAAAGCTTAGTCACGGATTTGTTTGAGCATTTAATGCTCTGACACTTGCATTCAATGCAAGGCGCCAAAAGTTCAAAAAGCTGTTTTGATGGAGCGCGCTTGTCTGTTCAAGAGAAACCGGAATTTCCTTGTCTACCCTTTGTTGATCTAATTGAAGAATGATTCTGTCATCCTCATCCTTGATTTCAAATCACTTACCGGATTTAGTTAAAGAACAAGGATAACGGAAGCAAAGTGTTTGAAGACCGTTTGAAGACTTGACAAATTAACGGCTACAACAACTGATGTCATCTTCTTTGAAGTTTCAAACTCCACAACGGTCATCTTCAATCACTATAAATAGTAGCCAAGCTCCAATGCATCAACACACGCATGATTATCGAGCAAAATCTCAACGCACTGTTTTAACAAGAAAAACAGAGCAACTTTTCCATTCTCAATCTTTCTTAGCATAGTCTTAGTAAAGTGAGAGAGTGAAGAAAAACAAGTTCATAATAGGAATCTTGTAAACTGAGATCGTTTGTGATCTTCAGTTAGATTTAAAGAGAGAAATCTAGTTGAGATTAGAGTTGGGTGAGAAATCCAGAAAACAGAGTATTGTTTGTTCTGGTGGAAATCCTTTAACTCTTTTTAGGCTAGTCAGAACTAAGTGAGAAATTAGCTTAAGTTCTGTTGATGTAAATGAGCTTCTGAACTTGCCATAAAAGTTCTGAATAGTGGATTTATAAAATCTCTGTAGGCTGCGACCTCAGGGGACAAGACGTAGTCACAGGACTTCTGTGGCGAACTTGGATAAATCGAATAGTTCAATCAGGACCTCCTGAACTTCTTTCTCCCTCTTATACTTGTTATTACTGCTTCTGTGTACTTGCTAATATTTAGTGCTGAAACAGATTTTCTCTTAAGCATCATTGTCTTTGTTCAGAAGACTGTCCAGAAGTTCCTCAATCAGAACTTCTGTTGCTGAAAACAGTCTAACTGTGTTTAGGCAGAATTTCCCTCAGAAGCAACTTCTGTAAGCTAGCTTCTGACTCTGAGGAAATTTGACTCTGAAAATCAAGTTTCTCTAAAAACTTAGAAATTTTCAGTTTTCTACTTTGACACCTATTCACCCCCCCTCTAGATGATTCTGTTCTTGATAGGGCCAACAAGTGGTATCAGAGCGAAGGTCACTTCGCATATTTACTAAAGATCTAACAATCTAAGTGTAAGATCCTATCAGAATCAATAGAGATGGCTAGTAGACACCAGCCTGAGAATTCTTCTCACTTTATTGTCCCAGAAGGTTCTTCTACTACTAGACCTCCATTGTTTAATGGCAACAACTACTCATACTGGAAGAAAAGGATGATGTACTTCATCCAAGCTCAGAACATGAGTGCTTGGTATGTCATCACTGATGGTGATTTCATTCCTACCAGAATGGAACAAGGTCTAGGAGATGTTGTTATTCCTCAGAGGGAATACACAGATGACATTCTGAAAAAACTCCAAACTAATGCTTCAGCAATAAATATGTTGCATTGTGCACTTACAGCTACTGAATATAACAAAGTTTCCTCTTGTGAAACAGCACAGGATATTTGGAACAAGCTAGAAGTCACATATGAAGGAACAGGAAAAGTGAAGCAATCTAAAGTCAACCAACTCATGAGAGAATATGAGTTATTTGAAATGCTTGATAAAGAATCTATTTCAGATATGAATTCTAGATTCACCAAGATAGTCAATGACTTGAAGAGTTTAGGAAAAGACATTGAAGAATCTGATCGAGTGAAGAAGATTGTCAGAAGCTTACCAAGGTCTTGGCAAGCCAAGAAGACTGCTATTGAAGAAGTTCAGGACTTGAGCTATTACTTGTATGATGAACTCATTGGGTCCTTAATCACTCATGAGATGTCATTAAAGAATCATGACTTAAGAGAAAAGTCAGAAGGAAAAAGAGTTGTCCTGAAAGCAGAATCTTCTGAAGAATCCTCAGAAGATGAGGAACTGGCTATGCTGACCAGGAAGTTCAAGAAGGCCTTTAGGAAAGGCAGAGGTGGAAACTACAAGAAGCCTTTCAGGAGCTTTGATAAGAAAACTCCTAATTCTGGTGAAAAGTTCAAGAGAGATCCAAACAAGCCTATTGTGTGCTATGGATGTCAGCAACCGGGGCACATTAAGCCTAACTGCCCGGAGTTGAAGAAAGATAAGAAAAAGTCCAAGAAAGCTATGCTGGCTGCCTGGTCAGACTCTGAGACCAGCAGTGATCCTGAAGAAAAGGAAGAGCAAGCTCAGATTTGTTTTATGGCTATTGATGAGCCAACTTCTGAAGATGTCACAGGAGAAACTTCCGCACCTCCTGAAGTTACATATGATTCCGAGGTAAACATATCTTCTGAACAGAATATCTTTGATTCTCTTGAAGAACTCTATAGTATGTTCAAGTACCTGAAAAGGAAATTGGACAAGAGTGAGGCTGACAAGTTTCTTAGGTTTACTCAAGTCTTTTCTGACATGAAAGTGTTAGAAGAGAAGCTGTGTAAACAGTTCAGCATTCCTGCTGATGGCTCTAAAGCCAAAGGCAAGAACAAGCTGCCTCTGGGAAGTGATAAACCCCAGAAGAAGAAGAAACCTGTCACTCCCTCTCTTCTGAAAGAGATTGCTTCTCCTCCTGATGTTGGTACCTCTGAGAGTGCTGTTATAGCCTCTGAAGATGTTGGTCCTTCTCAGAAGAAGAAGAAATCTCCCAAGAAGCAAAGGGAAAGATCCAAGAACCCTCCCTTTTGCAAACTTTGCAAGAGTGATGGTCACTGGTTAAAGGATTGCAAGTACCATATTAAAAACCTCTTGCAATCTGAGATATCATTAAAACCTGCTGAAGAAAAATCTAACTCTGAAGGACCCAATAAGGATTGGGTACCTGTCACTAATTGATTGTGTTGCAGGTGGCTCTGAGTGCTCCATCAATGTCAAAGCTGTGGTACATTGACAGTGGGTGCTCAAGGCATATGACAGGTGATGAAAAAGCATTCATCACATTTGTTCCTAAAAGAGGTGGAAAAGTCAGCTTTGGAGATGCTCAGAAAGGAAGGATTCTTGGTTCTGGATCCATAGGAACCAACCCTCCGATCGAAGATGTCTCCCTAGTCAGAGGCCTGAAGTTCAATCTCCTGAGTGTTGCACAACTGTGTGATAAAGGTAGAGATGTTGTCTTCAGCTCCTCCGGATGTAAAATCTTGGACAGTAAGTCAAGGGAAGTTATTCTAACTGCTCCTAGAGTTGAAAATGTTTTCATGCTGAAGCTTGAAAATCTTTGCAAAAATATATGCTTGATGTCCAAAGAGGATACCTCCTGGCTCTGGCATAGAAGACTTGCTCATGTGAGCATGGATCTTCTGGCCAAAGTTGCTAGAAATCAATTGGTTGAGGGTCTGCCTGAAATTAGTTTTAAAAAGAATCATTTGTGCAATGCTTGTCAATCTGGTAAACAATCCAGAAGCTCTTTTAAAACTAAGAAAGTCATTTCAACTAAAAGACCTTTGGAATTACTTCATATGGATCTTTTTGGCCCTGTTCAACCAATGAGCATGGGTGGAAAGAAGTATGCCTTTGTCATTGTAGATGACTATTCAAGATTCACTTGGGTCATCTTGCTGTCTAGCAAAGATGAGTCACTTGGATGTTTCTCAGTTCTGATAAAGAAACTTGAGAATGAAAGGAATGAAAAGGTTGTCCATATCAGAAGTGATAATGGTGGAGAATTCAAAAACTTTAGGTTTGAAGAATTCTGTGAAACCAAGGGAATTGATCATAACTTTTCTGCTCCCAGAACTCCTCAACAAAATGGGGTGGTTGAAAGGAAGAATAGAACTCTGGTTGAGATAGCCAGAACTATGATCAATGAAAGAAGGCTTCCAAAGTACTTTTGGGGAGAAGCTGTGAACACAGCTTGCTATGTTCTGAATAGAGTGCTAATCAGAAGCATTCTGAACAAGACCCCTTATGAACTCTGGAAAGGTTGAAAGCCTAAAATAGGTTATTTCAGAACCTTTGGTTGTAAGTGTTATGTTTTGAATACAAAAGAATATCTTTCAAAGTTTGATTCAAAGGCAGATGAGGCCATTTTTCTTGGTTACTCAACACATAGTAAAGCATATAGGGTTTTTAATAAGAGGACTCAAACTTTAGATGAATCTGTTCATGTACAGTTTGATGAGACTAACCCTGCAGATAGTAGAGCTCCTGATGAAGATGTAGTTCAAGCTCCTGAAGTAACATCTCCTGTTGAAGAAGAAGATGTTTCTCCCAGAGCTGCTGAAGTGGTTCCTCCTGTTGCTGAACAAGCTCAAGATGAGAATCCTACTCCAGAAGTCAACTTCCTTCCAGAAGATGCTCCTATATATGATTCAACAAATGATGAACAGGTTTCAGAAGACTCATTGGATGTACCAAGAGAAGTTAGAGCTCATAGGAATCATTCCTTAGAGAACATCATTGACTCTGTTCATAATCCTGTCATGACCAGAGCTCAGCTCAGAAGATACATGGGGAATGTGGCTTTTGTGTCACTTCTGGAACCCAAGGACTTCTATGAAGCTGCTGACGATGACTCCTGGTTGATGGCAATGCAAGAAGAACTTGACCAGTTCAAAAGGTCAGAAGTTTGGACTTTGGTTCCCAGACCTAACAACATAAAGGTTGTTGGAACTAGATGGGTTCTGAAGAACAAGCTTGATGAATTTGGAAATGTTGTGAGGAACAAGGCAAGACTTGTTGCTCAAGGTTACAGTCAGCAAGAAGGCATAGATTATGGTGAAACTTTTGCTCCTGTTGCAAGATTAGAAGCCATTAGAATCTTATGTGCTTTTGCATCATACAAAGGTTTCAAGCTCTTTCAAATGGATGTGAAAAGTGCATTCTTGAATGGTTACATTGATGAGGAAGTCTATGTGTCTCAACCTCCTGGTTTTGAAGATCCTAAGTTTCCTGATCATGTGTACAAGCTAAAGAAAGCCTTGTATGGACTGAAACAAGCTCCCAGAGCTTGGTATGAGAGGCTGACAAAGTTCCTTCTGTCTAAGGGATTTGTCAGAGGCTGTGTTGATACAACTCTGTTCACTCTAAAAAAGAACAAGGATATCCTTATAGCTCAGGTATATGTTGATGATATTATATTTGGTGCTACTAATGAATCTTTGTGCAGAGAGTTCAGTGACCACATGAAGGCTGAGTTTGAAATGTCTATGATGGGAGAATTAACCTTCTTCTTAGGACTTCAGATCAAGCAAAGTAATGATGGTGTGTTTATCAATCAAGCCAAGTACACTAGAGAAGTGCTGAAGAAATTTGGCATGATGGATTCTAATGCTGTTGATATTCCAATGGATGTCAGCAAAGACATTGATGATGAAGAGAAAGCTGGTAAACCTGTAGATATAAAAACCTACAGAGGTATGATTGGCTCTCTTTTATACCTAACAGCCAGCAGGCCAGATATACATTTTGCTGTGTGTTTTTGTGCTAGATATCAGTCTAAACCAAGAGAGATTCATGATGTTGCTGTCAAAAGAATTCTCAGATATCTTAAAGGCACACCAGAAGCTGGTTTGTGGTATCCATGTAGTTCTGATTTCACTCCTATAGGATACACAGACTCTGACTATGGTAGAGATAAATTGAAGAGGGTCAGCACTTCTGGTGGTTGTCATTTTCTGGGGGAGTGCCTAGTCTCCTGGCATAGCAAGAAGCAAACCTCTGTGGCTCTCTCAACTGCTGAAGCTGAGTATGTTGCTGCTGGAAGTTGTGTTTCTCAGATGCTCTGGATCAAGCAACAAATTGTTGACTATGGAGTTATCCCTGGAACAATTACAATTTACTGTGATAACAAAAGTGCTATTGATCTTTCAAAGAATCCTATTCAGCACAGCAGGATGAAGCATGTTCATATTAGACATCACTTTCTGAGAGATCATGTTCTGAAGAAGGATATTATCATTACTCATGTTCCCTCTGAAGAGAATCTTGTTGACATGTTTACTAAGCCTCTGGCTGGTATGTCTTTCAGCAACTTACGAGAAGGCATTGGTATGACTTATCCCCTTCAATAACTTAGACTAATTATTTCTGTATGTCTTAAGTGATTAATCGTTTGAGATAATTAAGTTATAATTAATTCTAATCATGATTTGACTTGTAAGCATGCGTTATCTACTGCCATTTTACGGCGCTGTTCTGTGTTTAACGGTTATCTGTCCCCTTTTAAACGGTGTTTACTTGCTTTTTGAATTGGAACGGTTTCTTGTTTGGGTATAAATAGAGGTTTTCCATACTTAGCAATTTTTACTTGCATTTTTCATTGCTATTAGAATCGCCATTGTTGTCTGTGCATTTCTCCTCTCAAAATCTTAACCTAATTTCCTATTTCTCCTAAATGGCTCTAGAAATCACTGTCACTCATCTCTTCACTTCTAAAAGCAGAAAGAAAGTTAGCGAATCTAGGGTTTTTACTTCTAGGTTCCTAGATGACGAAGTTAAAACTACTGAACCTATCTCAAACTGGCTTAGTGCTCAAAACTGGAATTCATTCGTTTCTCTCGATGAATTCATTTACCCTAAGTTAGTCACCGAATTCTACCAAAACCTCCATTTCTTTTCTAATGAGGAGGATGTTCTTCACTCGGTTGTTGGGGATGTTGAGATTGAGGTCAGCAGGGCTTCTATCTCTCAAGCTATTGGTGTTGATGATGAAGGAATCATCGTTGGTGATGATGGTTCTGTTGATGGGTTTTCTGAAGTGAATTGGGCTAGACCAGATCTGAGTGCCAAGGAAACGTATGCAACATGGCTCTCACAGCATCAGAGGTGGGCACATTATCTCACTACTAATGTGTTTCTTCCAAAGGCTGGAGGAGTCAACTGTGTTTCCAACAGAGAACGAGTTTTCATGTGGCATCTGGTCAACCAGAAGAAGATTAATCTCCCTGCCATGCTGATAAGGCAGATGAAGAATGTCACTACTTCTAGTGCTCTTGCCTATGGTTCCCTCCTGACGAGGCTCTTTGAAGCTGCCTCTGTGGTTATCTCAGGAGAAGGTGTAACCAGTAGAAGTACGGTTCTGAAGATGCATACCTTCAGGAACCTTTCCTTTGGTATAACTCCAAAGAAGAAGGAGAATGCTTCCTCTGTGAGTATTGCTCAGAAGGAAATTGTGGATGCTTCTGTGCTGAAAGGAAAGAATGCTGCCAAGAAGGGCAAGGGAAAGAAGGGATCAAGTAAGTTGGTCCTGACCGTTGAGAAAGTGGCTGTCTCAGAACCTCTTCCCACGATGGTTCAAACAACAATCAATGTTGAACCCTCTGGCAAGATTGTTGCTGAAAAGCCAAATGTTGTTCCTGAAAAGGAAAATCAGGTTGCTGAGGAAGCACGCCTTGCTGAGAAAGAGAAGGCTGCTGAAGCTGAAAAGGTTGCAAGAGTTGTGGCTCTTGCTGAAGAGAAAAGAAAGAAGAAGGAAGCAGAGGACAAGTTAGCTGCTGAGCGAGAAATTGCTGCAAAGGCTAAGGCCGATGCAAGACTCTTAGAATGCGCTGCTGAACTTGAGAATGCGGAGTTCTCAAAGGTAGTTGAGACTTCAGAGGAAGAAGGGAATCTTGAGAATGTCTCACTATCTTCTCGGATTGCTGAAAATGTCTCCCTTTCTACCAGAATTGGAAAGAAGACTGCTGCAAAACGAAGGGTTCTGAAGAAGAAGGACTTCGTTATTGCCTCAAGTGCTGAATTAGAGGAACCTGTCACTCAGGAACCGGAAGATGCTGATAAAGACTTATCAGAGATTTCTGATAAAGAGAATGTTGATGCTCCTCTGATTGAAGAGCTGTCAGAAGAGAGTGAACCAGAAGATGAAGAGGTTCTTCAAGGTGCTAAACAGTTTGTTGAGAATGTTGACGATGAGCACTTCATTGACAACGTTCTTCTGAATCAAGGAAGAAACCCTGGTGATAGGGATGCCTCTGAAACGCTGTTCAGAATGGCTCATTTATATGCTGAGCCCATTTCAACTTTTGATCCTAATGCCTCTGAACAGGTTATCTCATCTCCTACTCTTACTCCTCATCCATCTCCCTCACTACCTTCTGTCACAGAAGTAAGTGAATCTCAGACTTTCATTCCTCCAACAACTTCAACATCTGAAGTTGATCCTCCTCCATCTACTCTTCCTTCTGGATCCTATTCAGAAGTGAATCTGTCCTCTGGACCAATCTTCACTGATTCCATTTCTACTTCTACTACTTCTTCTCTATCATCTTCTGCTGTTCTTCCATCAACTGGAATTACTGCTCCTCCCTTTTCAATACCTTTTTCAATTCCTTCAACCTTACCTCCCTGTACAAATACTTTCTCTTCCTCTTTCTCACATACAATTCCTTCCACACAAACTTTTTTTCCTCCTCTCTCAACCTCTGGACATACACCTCCTGTGTGTGATCCCTTAACTTCCTTCCCCACTCCTTCAGGTTTTGCTGGGTTGTCCTCCAACTATGACTTCCTGCGCAAACACTTGAATCAAGAAGATTTGGATAACAGGTTTGGAAGTTTTGGCTTCATGGGCAGAGCTTCTGGTATTTCCGAAGCTGGAGGTGCCCCCAGTGTTGAAGAATTGAGAAGAATGGGTCAGAGTGGCTCAGATGAACTGCTGAATAGATTTGCTGGTATAGGGCAAAGGCTGACATGTATGCTCAGGGCATTGTGCTACAAGAATTACATTCTTTGAAAGCTCAGAACCTGCAGCTCATGACTATGCTTCAAATGCAGGATCCTTCTGTTTATATACGCAATCTTTCTACACTTCATCTAGCTACATATGATGAGCTGTACAAATTGAGAGAATTAGCTCTGACGCTTCCTTCTCTGGACAATATTGCTCTTGCTTCTTCTTTGAAGGTCAATGAGAATTTGGAGATATTGACAGAAGAAGTCAAGGAAGCAAACGAGCATTATGAGGCTCATGAGAAGATGCTCCCTAGTAAGATTGAAGACCTGCAAAGTACTGCAAATCACATTCTGAGAGAAGTGAAATCTTCTGCTCAAGGTTCTTCATCTTCAGGAGCTGCAAAGATTGTATATGACATCACTCCTGATCTCAACAATCGACTCTCCAACATTGAGTCTGCTGTATCTGCTCAGAATGCACAGATTGCTGAGCTCACTGAACTTCTGAAGGTTATGCACACTCAGGCACGTGAACAAGAAAAGACTCTTCACAATTGCTATAGGTTTGTTCGAGGACAGACTTATATTCAGAATGAGCACCTCACTGCTGCTGTGTATGCTAACAATAGGTTGATCAAGCTCCTTCTTGATGATGTTCAGAAACAGCGACCTATGTCTGGTCAGACCTTTGATCATATGAAGACCATTGATGATGACTTCAGAAGACGAATGGATATGATCAATACTGTGCGACCAACTCCTGTGCAATATCAGACTGCTCTGAATGTTCAACAAAAATTGAAGTCTCAGGGAGCTCTTGGTGTTGCTGTTGGTTCTGGTCAAACGGGGGAGAAGTCTGGTCAGAAGAGATCAAGTGCTGCTGAAGGTTCTAGTGGTGTTCCTCCTCCTCAGAAGAAACCTAGGAACTTGTAATCTTTTAGGACTTAAGCTTCTTAGCTAGGTTCTGGGTTGGGTAGTCTCTGTCTTAGGACTTTTTCTGCTCTTCTGATTATTCCGTGTCCTATGTTGTCTTCTGAATTAAAATATATACACTGAATCTTCATTATACTTTCTTGCATATCTGACTTCTTACTCTTTGCCTATGTTTCTTTTTTGACTTAGTAAATTACACTTCATTAAATCTAACAACTTGATCTTAAGTCTTATTAAGTTTATACAGATTGCTGAAGTTCACCATTTTCACTAAAATGGGGGAGTTAATTTACTCAGAAGTCTTTGAAACATGTGCATCAGGAAGTCTTTCTCTAAAACTCATGTTTTCTTTTACCTTCTGACCACGGTTTGTCCATAACCAAAATGGGGGAGAATGATGAACCCTAAGTGTTTTGATTATGTCCAAACGTTTCAGAAGATGAAAACTTAATTCTATCTTACATATAGTTTATTGTTGACTAATATTTTTGTCTCAGTCTATGTGTAAGTTACTCAGCAGGTGCTGAATGAATCTTTTCTGGATTGTCTAAAGAACTCAGAAGATCAGTTTGCTGAAGTCAGAGTTTCAATAACTCAGAAGCTGGATACTCCGCTCTGAAGCCGAAGTCTGCTAAAGCTCTCCTCAGAAGTTCTTTGCAATCAGAAGTTATGCCAATTTGATCAGAAGTCTAGACAACTGGAAATAAGCTTCTGAAAGCTTAGTCACGGATTTGTTTGAGCATTTAATGCTCTGACACTTGCATTCAATGCAAGGCGCCAAAAGTTCAAAAAGCTGTTTTGATGGAGCGCGCTTGTCTGTTCAAGAGAAACCGGAATTTCCTTGTCTACCCTTTGTTGATCTAATTGAAGAATGATTCTGTCATCCTCATCCTTGATTTCAAATCACTTACCGGATTTAGTAAAGAACAAGGATAACGGAAGCAAAGTGTTTGAAGACCGTTTGAAGACTTGACAAATTAACGGCTACAACAACTGATGTCATCTTCTTTGAAGTTTCAAACTCCACAAAGGTCATCTTCAATCACTATAAATAGTAGCCAAGCTCCAATGCATCAACACACGCATGATTATCGAGCAAAATCTCAACGCACTGTTTTAACAAGAAAAACAGAGCAACTTTTCCATTCTCAATCTTTCTTAGCATAGTCTTAGTAAAGTGAGAGAGTGAAGAAAAACAAGTTCATAATAGGAATCTTGTAAACTGAGATCGTTTGTGATCTTCAGTTAGATTTAAAGAGAGAAATCTAGTTGAGATTAGAGTTGGGTGAGAAATCCAGAAAACAGAGTATTGTTTGTTCTGGTGGAAATCCTTTAACTCTTTTTAGGCTAGTCAGAACTAAGTGAGAAATTAGCTTAAGTTCTGTTGATGTAAAGGAGCTTCTGAACTTGCCATAAAAGTTCTGAATAGTGGATTTATAAAATCTCTGTAGGCTGCGACCTCAGGGGACAAGACGTAGTCACAGGACTTCTGTGGCGAACTTGGATAAATCGAATAGTTCAATCAGGACCTCCTGAACTTCTTTCTCCCTCTTATACTTGTTATTACTGCTTCTGTGTACTTGCTAATATTTAGTGCTGAAACAGATTTTCTCTTAAGCATCATTGTCTTTGTTCAGAAGACTGTCCAGAAGTTCCTCAATCAGAACTTCTGTTGCTGAAAACAGTCTAACTGTGTTTAGGCAGAATTTCCCTCAGAAGCAACTTCTGTAAGCTAGCTTCTGACTCTGAGGAAATTTGACTCTGAAAATCAAGTTTCTCTAAAAACTTAGAAATTTTCAGTTTTCTACTTTGACACCTATTCACCCCCCCTCTAGGTGATTCTGTTCTTGATAGGGCCAACAGGGCTCGCTGGCTTCGTTCGTGACGACGTTAGCGACCGACGAAGCACGAACTTTCTTGGTCGTTGCTCGGGGTCCCTTCGGGGGCACAATAACGGCAGGAGCTTGGTTCTCACCCTCTAATGCCTTCAGGCGAGCAGCTGCAAGTCGTTGTTTGTAAGATAACTTAGGGGCCATGATAAAATGCCTGCAAATAACAAGTTCATAGTTAAAATCGAGAAAGCTTACAAGGATTTTTTGGAAGAGAAATGGGCTCCCCGAGATGAGCCCGATTAACTTCGGGAGGGGGAAAATAAAAAATGGTCTCGTCCTCCCCCACTGTCGCAATTGGCATGTTGCCTCGATAACGGGTTAGAAATTGCTCGAGGGAGATGGGACTGGAAGGTTTGAATTTTTGGAGTTTTTTGACGGAACATTCTTCCTCCTCGTTAAGGACCACGGTTTTCGTGGGGTTCCTCCACGTGCTCGGATCGGTGGAGAATTCATTGAAATCGATCCTCCAGGGCCATCGGAGGTTGCCATCTTCAGGACCAACCCAAATCCATCGAGAGCGATGTCCACTGTGTGACGAGGGCTTGCCACCAACTAGGCCTTTGGGCTCGTGAACCTCCTTGAATGAGACGCAGGGATGTTTTAAAGCCTTGATGGGAGTCCTCAAATATTTGAAGAGGTTCCCAGTTAGCAAAACACCGAGATCCTGGCATACCCGTACGAGAGCAAGCATCTCAACCCACGAGTTGGGAACAATCTGTGCAGGGCAAAGATTGAACTCGTTGAGGATATCGTTCACCACCTCTGGGAACGGAAACCTCATCCCATATTCAAGATGCCTCTCGAGAACGGCCACCTTGTGGATTTTTCCCTTGAACATCCTGTCTTTGGGAGTGGGGACCGCACAGTCGAAGTCCCTTAGACAAGGGAACTTTTTCTTCAACTCACGAAGTGCTTCAATCGTGTTGATCTTGGTCGCTTCGTGAGGAAGAGCTGTCCCCCATTGGCCCTGTTGCGGATGTGGGGTACGTACTGGCATTTGGATCGGAGGGTTAGGGTTTCTAGGGTTTGTGCGTTGCGTGGTATTGGGGTTTGGATTTTGTGGTCTGGGAGGGGTTAGTTCTTCTTCGGACCAATCCATTATGATTCGCCGTCGTGGGTTATTAGGTTCTAAATCGGAAGAGCGGGATGTTTCGTTTGAAGAGGTAGGGTTTTGTGATGAAGAAGCCATTCGTGGAGAATGAAATCAGGAAAAGATAAAGAAAAAGACAAAAGACTTACACTTAGCAGAATTCAGGAAAACAGGATGCCGGAAATTTTGAGAGTTTGAAAGCGTGAGGAATGCAGTGGTCTGTGGTGCTATTTATAAGTGAAATGGGAGTTTTCGAAATTTAAAACCTTTTCGTATGCTTGGAGGGAGTTTAAGTTTGAGACCACGCTTGAAGACAAGTCTAGAGTTTTGAGTGAGGCGTGCAAATTGGGTAGTTGGACTTGATGGTAAGGTTGTTGGGCCACAAGCCATGTTAGTCTCTTGGGCCTGTAGTTTGGGCCGTATTAATTTTGGAGGATTTGAAAGACATAAGTCCTAAAGGATCTTGTTATCCTTTTGGGGGGGCTTCTGTTATCACCTAATATTTTGTATGACACGTGGACCAATAGTCATTTAGCTTTCAAACACGTAGGACGGTTAAACTATGTTGAATAGTCTTAATGTCCATGTAAACGTGTGTTGAATAGTCAAAGTAAGGAGAATATCTCTCCTACAAAGAAAGTATTCCTCTTTAGGTCTCCTAATCCAGTTAGGACGATTCAAGCTAATTGGGACTATGAATCTAGGGCTAAAGAGGAATAATTCAAGTAAAGTCCTAGTTCAACTAGGATTAGGATACATGATCAAACAACTATAAGTACATGGGACTTTCTACAATCTAAGGTACATTATTCTAGACTCATTCTTTGAGTTAAATACTTTTCCGATTACAAGTTTCGTACTGACTTTAGCATCGGAGAGGGGTCGCCGGTCAGCGGCCTCCTTTAGGCTAACGTTTTCTATCTTGCAGTTAACACAGCTTACGTGGAATTCAAGTTACAAATTCTCGGTAACAGGTACATAAATATGTGTATATATCAGTGGGTATCTTGTTGATTTGATCTCAAACTATATTCAAGGGTTTAGCTCTTTTGCAAATCTAATTTGGAGGAATTGGTGAACTAAGCGTTTAATTACGTTTTGAAGTACAAATTGAAGTGTTTTTGTGCTGATTTGATCTTTATGTCACAAATTCAATATGTTTTCCAGGAGTATTATTTGATATATATCTGATTCTGATTTTATGTTAAAGAGATGGTTTGATGCTCTTAAAGATTGTTTGTGGAAGTATTTGTGAAAGTTAACATCAAATATATTGAGTAATTTGAATTGAGGTTTAAAGATGTTTTGATGAGTTTTTATGTTGAGAAATGTTTTAGTATCCATCTAGAGTTATCCGGCATGGTGATTATGTTGTTGAAAGACCATATTCAGTTAGGAATGTGGCATGTGTACACAGTTGGATAAAGACCTATTGGGTATGGCAACGAGGAGGCGGGCAAGACCATACGGGATAGGCATTGGCATAGTTATAGAGACGTCTCGAATTTGCTTATGAGTTGTGGATGGAATCACATAGGGGGTAATCTGGAATGGATACAATGTTACAAGTTTGAAATCTTATTGTTTTTGATGTGAAAGTAGTAAAGTTTTGATTAATATTTTGTTAATAAGACTATGCTTACGAGCTTGAGTTTTCGTTATCTATTTCTGATATTTTCCATGGTATATCTATATAGCTATTTTAAGTATTCTATTTTTCATAGTTGATTGTTGCTTATTGAGATTTATGTCTCATCTTTTCAAATGTTTTAATGTTTTTAGGCGAGCAAGTTCAAGGTACCGAGGGAGGTACTCGTCACTAGTTCGAGGTTTGGATTCGGTTACGAGCGAGCAAGTCGTCTGATGGGGTATTGCATATCATCATGCACTTGTGGATATGTATATATTGACATGTTTAAGTTAGTAAATAGGTTTGTTGTTAGTTGTAAGAGTTGGGTTGATGTTCATAATCATGTAATATGAATAACAGTTTGATATATGTAATAATCAAACTGAAATGTTAAGTTTGATGTTTGTATTCTAATTTTCATAATGTATAATTATAGTTGTGAAGTTATGGAGATTCACACTTGTTTTTGGTGTAATGTTCATTAGTAGGCAGATTTAGATTGAATTTTCTAAATCGATGTTTTGAATTGTTCTTCTTGTTGTTTTGGTTACTTCTCGAAACATTATTTTGGACAAGTGTATGTCTAAGATATTGTCTCACCGTCATATCCGATTCTTTTAGGGTCGGGTTTGACACGACGCATCATAAAACGTGTTAAAATTCAGTCCCAGTCCCCGAGGCACCATAGAATACAGCCCGAAAAACGCAAAATTTAAACGACCCATCATTTGTTATACGTGTTAGTTGTGGTATTGGGACATCAAAAATCTGAGCTCGAGTTAAAGTTTTGTCCGACGCATCATAAAAACCTCTTAAAATTCAGTCCCGATCCCCGAGGCACCTTAGAATCCGGCCCGAAAACCCAAAATTTAAACGTCCCATCATTTGTTATACGTGTTTGTCGGGGTATTGGGACATCAAAAATCTGAGCTCGAGTTCAAGTTTTGTCCGACGCATCAAAAAAACGTGTTAAAATTCAATCCCGGTCCCGAGGCACCGTAGAATCAGGCCCGAAAAACCCAAAATTTAAACGACCCATCATTTGTTATACGTGTTAGTCGTGGTATTGGGCATCAACTAATCTTAGCTTGAGTTAAAGTTTTGTCCGACGCATCAAAAAACACTTGTTAAAATTCAATCCCGGTGCCCGAGGCACCCTAGAATCCGGCCCGAAAAACCCAAAATTTAAACGACCCACCATTTGTTATATGTGTTAGTTTGGGTATTGGGACATCAAAAATATGAGCTCGAGTTAAAGTTTTGCCCAACGCATCAAAAAAACGTGTTAAAGTTCAGTCCCGGTCCCCGAGGCACAGTAGAATCCGGCCCGAAAAACACAAATATTTAAACAACCCATCATTTGTTACACGTGTTAGTTGTGGTATTGGGCATCCAAAAATCTGAGCTCGAGTTAAAGTTTTGTCTGACGCATCAAAAAAACGTGTTAAAATTAAGTCCCGGTCAACGAGGTACCCTAGAATCCGGCTCGAAAAACCCAAAATTTAAACGACCCATCATTTGTTATACGTGTTAGTTGCGGTATTGGGACCTCAAAAATCTGACCTCGAGTTAAAGTTTTGTCCGACGTATCAAAAAAATGTGATAAAATTCAGTCCCGATCCCCGGGGCACCGTAGAATCCGGCCCGAAAAACCCAAAATTTAAACGACCCATCATTTGTTATACGTGTTAGACAAGGTATTGGGAATCCAAAAATCTGAGCTCGAGGTAAAGTTTTGTCTGACGCATAAAAAAAACGTGTTAAAATTCAGTCCCGGTCCACGAGGCACCATAGAATCCGGCCCGAAAAACCCAAAATTTAAACAACACATCATTTGTTATTCGTGTTAGTCGGGGTATTGGGACATCACAAATCTGAGCTCGAGTTAAAGTTTTGTCCGACGCATCATAAAAACGTGTTAAAATTCAGTCTTGGTGCCCGAGGCACCGTAGAATACGGCCCGAAAAACCCAAAATTTAAATGACCTATCATTTGTTATACGTGTTAGTCGTGGTATTGGGCATCCAAAAATCTGAGCTCGAGTTAAAGTTTGGTCCGACGCATCAAAAAAACGTGTTAAAATTCAGTCCCGGTCCCCGAGGCACCCTAGTACCCGTCCCGAAAAACCCAAAATTTAAACGACCCATCATCTGTTATACGTGTTAGTTGGGGTATTGGGACATCAAAAATCTGAGCACGAGTTAAAGTTTTGTCCGACGCATCAAAAAACACTTGTTAAAATTTTGCCCCCGTCCCCGAGGCACCCTAGAATCCGGCCTGAAAAACCCAAAACTCAAACGACCCATCATTTGTTATACATGTTAGTCGTTGTATTGGGCATCCAAAAATCTGAGCTCGAGTTAAAGTTTTGTCCGACGCATCAAAAAAACGTGTTAAAATTCAGTCCCGGTCCCCCAACTAACACGTATAAAAAATGATGGGTCGGTTAAAATTTTGGTTTTTCAGGCCGGATTTTTCAAAAATCTAAGCTCGAGTTAAAGTTTTGTCGGACGCATGAAAAAAACGTGTTAAAATTCAGTCCCGGTCCCCGAGCCACCCTAGAATCCGGCCCGAAAAACCTAAAATTTAAACAACCCATCATTTGTTATACGTGTTAGTCGTGGTATTGGGACATCAAAAATCAGAGTTTGAGTTAAAGGTTTTTCCGACGCATCATAAAAACGTGTTAAAATTCAGTCCCGGTCCTCGAGGCACTCTAGTATCCGGCCCGAAAAACCCAAAATTTAAACGACCTATCATTTGTTATACGTGTTAGTTAGGGTATTGGGACATCCAAAATCTGAGCTCGAGGTAAAGTTTTCTCCGACGCATCAAAAAAACGTGTTAAAATTCAATCCTAGTGCCCGAGGCACCCTAGAATTTAAACGACCCATCATTTGTTATACGTGTTAGTTGGGGTATTGGGACAACAAAAATCTGAGCTAGAGTTAAAGTTTTGTCCGACGCATCAAAAAACACTTGTTAAAATTCAGTCCTGGTCCCCGAGGCACCCTAGAATTCGGCCTGAAAATCAAAAATTTAAACGACCCATCATTTGTTATACGTGTTAGTTATGGTATTGGGACATCCAAAATCTGAGCTCGAGTTAAAGTTTTGACCGACGCATCAAAAGAACGTGTTAAAATTCAGTCCCGGTCCCCGAGGCACCCTAGAATCCGGCCCGAAAAACCCAAAATTTAAACAACCCATCATTTGATATACGTGTTAGTTGGGGTATTAAGACATCTAAAATCTGAGGTCGAGTTAAAGTTTTGTCTGACGCATCACAAAAACGTGTTAAAATTCAGTCCCGGTCCCTGAGGCACCCTAGAATCCGGTCCGAAAAACCCAAAATTTAAACGACCCATCATTTGTTATACGTGTTAGTCGTGTTATTGGGAATCCAAAAATCTGAGCTCGAGTTCAAGTTTTGTCCGACGCATCAAAAAAACGTGTTAAAATTCAATCCCGGTCCTCGAGGCACCCTAGAATCCGGCCCAAAAAACCCAAAATATAAACGACCCATCATTTGTTATACGTTTTAGTTGGGGTATTGGGACACCAAAAATCTGAGCTCGAAGTAAAGTTTTGTCCGACGGATGATAAAAACGTGTTAAAATTCAGTCTCGGTCCCCGAGGCACTGTAGAATCTGGCCCGAAAAACTAAAAATTTAAACGACCCATCATTTGTTATACGTGTTATTCGTGGTATTAGGCATCCAAAAATCTGAGCTAGAGTTAAAGTTTTTTCCGACGCATCAAAAAACACTAGTTAAAATTTAATCCCGGTCCACGAGGCACCCTAGAATCCTGCCCGAAAAACCCAAAATTTAAACGGCCCATCATTTTTTATACGTGTTAGTCGGGGTATAGGGACATCCAAAATCTGAGCTCGAGTTAAAGTTTTGTCTGACGCATAAAAAAAACGTATTAAAATTCAGTCCCGGTCCCCGAGGCAACCTAGAATCCGGCCCGAAAAACCCAAAATTTAAACGACCCATCATTTGTTATACGTGTTAGTTAGGGTATTGGGACATCAAAAATCTGAGCTGGAGTTAAAGTTTTATCCGACGCATCAAAAAACACTTGTTCAAATTCAGTCCCGGTCCCCGAGGCACCCTAGAATCCTGGCCGAAAAACCCAAAATTTAAATGACGCACCATTTGTTATATGTGTTACTTAGGGTATTGGGACATCCAAAATCTGAGATCGAGTTAAAGTTTTGTGTGACGCATCAAAAAAATGTGTTAAAATTCAATCCCGGTCCCCGAGGCACCCTAGAATCCGGTCGAAAAACCCAAAATTTAAACGACCCATCATTTGTTATACGTGTTAGTTGGGGGATTGGGACATCAAAAATCTGAGGTCGAGTTAAAGGTTTGTCCGACGCATCAAAAAACACTTGTTAAAATTTTGCCCCGGTCCCCGTGGCACCCTAGAATCCGGCCAGAAAAACCCAAAACTCAAACGAGCCATCATTTGTTACACGTGTTAGTCGTAGGTATTGGGCATCCAAAAATCTGAGCTCGAGTTAAAGTTTTGTCCGACGCATCAAAAAAACGTGTTAAAATTAAGTCCCAGTCCCCGAGGCACTGGAGAATCTCGCTCGAAAAACCCAAAATTTAAACGACCTTATACGTGTTAGTCGTGGTATTAGGCATCCAAAAATCTGAGCTCAAGTTAAAGTTTTGTCCGACGCATCAAAAAACACTTGTTAAAATTCAGTCATGGTCCCCGAGGCACCTTAGAATCCGTCCCGAAAAACCCTAAATTTAAACGACACATCATTTGTTATGTGGTTAGTCGGAGTATTGGGACATCCAAAATCTGAGTTCGAGTTAAAGTTTTGTCCGATGCATCAAAAAAACGTGTTAAAATTCAGTCCTGGTCCCAGAGGCACCCTAGAATCCGGCCGAAAAACCCAAAATTTAAACGACTCATCATTTGTTATACGTGTTAGTTAGGGTATTGGGACATCAAAAATCTGAGCTCGAGTTAAAGTTTGTCCGATGTATCAAAAAAACGTGTTAAAATTCTGTCCATGTCCCCGAGGCACCCTAGAATAAGGCCCGAAAAACCCAAAATTTAAACAACCCATCATTTGTTATACGTGTTAGTTAGGTTATTGTGACATCCAAAATCTGAGCTCGAGTTAAAGTTTTGTCCGACGCATCAAAAAAACGTGTTAAAATTCAATCCTGATCCCCGAAGCACCCCAGAATCCGGCCTGAAATACCTTAAGTTTAAACGACCCATTATTTGTTATACGTGTTAGTTGGGGTATTGGGACATCAAAAATCTGAGCTCGAGTTAAAGTTTTGTCCGACGCATCAAAAAACACTTGTTAAAATTCTGCCCCGGTCCCCGAGGCACCCTAGAATCCGGCCCGAAAAACCCAAAATTCAAAAGACCCATCATTTGTTATTCATCTTAGTCGGGGTATTGGGACATCCAAATCAGAGCTTGAGTTAAAGTTTTGTCTGACGCATCATAAAAACGTGTTAAATTTCAGTCCCGGTCCCCGAGGCACCGTAGAATCCGACACGAAAAACCCAAAATTTAGATGACCCATCATTTGTTATACGTGTTAGTCGTGGTAATGGGCATCCAAAAATCTGAGCTCGAGTTAAAGTTTTGTCTCACGCATCAAAAAAACGTGTTAAAATTCAGTTCCAGTTCCCGAGGAACCCTAGAACTCGGCCCTAAAAACCCAAAATTTAAACGACCTATCATTTGTTATGCGTGTTAGTCGGGGTATTGGGACATCCAAAATCTGTGCTCGAGATAAAGTTTTCTCCGACGCATCAAAAAAACTTGTTAAAATTCTGCCCCGGTCCCCGAGGCAGCTGAGAATACGGCCCGAAAAAACTCAAAATTCAAACGACCCATCATTTGTTATACATGTTAGTCGGGGTATTGGGAACTCCAAAATCAGAGCTTGAGTTAAAGGTTTTTCCGACGCATCATAAAAACGTGTTAAAATTCAGTCCCGGTCCTCGAGGCACCCTAGTATCCGGCCCGAAAAACCCAAAATTTAAACGACCTATCATTTGTTATACGTGTTAGTTAGGGTATTGGGACATCCAAAATCTGAGCTCGAGGTAAAGTTTTCTCCGACGCATCAAAAAAACGTGTTAAAATTGAATCCTGGTGCCCGAGGCACCCTAGAATTTAAACGACCCATCATTTGTTATACGTGTTAGTTGGGGTATTGGGACAACAAAAATCTGAGCTAGAGTTAAAGTTTTGTCCGACGCATCAAAAAACACTTGTTAAAATTCAGTCCTGGTCCCCGAGGCACCCTAGAATTCGGCCTGAAAATCAAAAATTTAAACGACCCATCATTTGTTATACGTGTTAGTTATGGTATTGGGACATCCAAAATCTGAGCTCGAGTTAAAGTTTTGACCGACGCATCAAAAGAACGTGTTAAAATTCAGTCCCGGTCCCCGAGGCACCCTAGAATCCGGCCCGAAAAACCCAAAATTTAAACAACCCATCATTTGATATACGTGTTAGTTGGGGTATTAAGACATCTAAAATCTGAGCTCGAGTTAAAGTTTTGTCTGACGCATCACAAAAACGTGTTAAAATTCAGTCCCGGTCCCTGAGGCACCCTAGAATCCGGTCCGAAAAACCCAAAATTTAAACGACCCATCATTTGTTATACGTGTTAGTCGTGTTATTGGGAATCCAAAAATTTGAGCTCGAGTTCAAGTTTTGTCCGACGCATCAAAAAAACGTGTTAAAATTCAATCCCGGTCCTCGAGGCACCCTAGAATCCGGCCCAAAAAACCCAAAATATAAACGACCCATCATTTGTTATACGTTTTAGTTGGGGTATTGGGACACCAAAAATCTGAGCTCGAAGTAAAGTTTTGTCCGACGGATGATAAAAACGTGTTAAAATTCAGTCTCGGTCCCCGAGGCACTGTAGAATCTGGCCCGAAAAACTAAAAATTTAAACGACCCATCATTTGTTATACGTGTTATTCGTGGTATTAGGCATCCAAAAATCTGAGCTAGAGTTAAAGTTTTTTCCGACGCATCAAAAAACACTAGTTAAAATTTAATCCCGGTCCCCGAGGCACCCTAGAATCCTGCCCGAAAAACCCAAAATTTAAACGGCCCATCATTTTTTATACGTGTTAGTCGGGGTATAGGGACATCCAAAATCTGAGCTCGAGTTAAAGTTTTGTCTGACGCATAAAAAAAACGTATTAAAATTCAGTCCCGGTCCCCGAGGCAACCTAGAATCCGGCCCGAAAAACCCAAAATTTAAACGACCCATCATTTGTTATACGTGTTAGATAGGGTATTGGGACATCAAAAATCTGAGCTGGAGTTAAAGTTTTGTCCGACGCATCAAAAAACACTTGTTCAAATTCAGTCCCGGTCCCCGAGGCACCCTAGAATCCTGGCCGAAAAACCCAAAATTTAAATGACGCACCATTTGTTATATGTGTTACTTAGGGTATTGGGACATCCAAAATCTGAGATCGAGTTAAAGTTTTGTGTGACGCATCAAAAAAATGTGTTAAAATTCAATCCCGGTCCCCGAGGCACCCTAGAATCCGGCCGAAAAACCCAAAATTTAAACGACCCATCATTTGTTATACGTGTTAGTTGGGGGATTGGGACATCAAAAATCTGAGGTCGAGTTAAAGGTTTGTCCGACGCATCAAAAAACACTTGTTAAAATTTTGCCCCGGTCCCCGTGGCACCCTAGAATCCGGCCAGAAAAACCCAAAACTCAAACGAGCCATCATTTGTTACACGTGTTAGTCGTAGGTATTGGGCATCCAAAAATCTGAGCTCGAGTTAAAGTTTTGTCCGACGCATCAAAAAAACGTGTTAAAATTCAGTCCCGGTCCCCGACGCACCCTAGAATCCGGCCCGAAAAACCCAAAATTTAAACGACCCATCATTTTTTATACGTGTTAGTCGGGGTATTGGGAGATCCAAAATATGAGGTCGAGTTAAAGTTTTGTCTGACGCATCAAAATAACGTGTTAAAATACAGTCCCGGTCCACGAGGCACCCTAGAATCCGGCCCGAAAAACCTAAAATTTAAACGACCCATCATTTGTTATACGAGTTAGTCGGGGTATTGGGACATCCAAAATCTGAGCTCGAGTTCAAGTTTTGTCCGACGCATCAAAAAAACGTGTTAAAATTCAATCCCGGTCCCCGAGGCACCCTAGAATCCGGCCCGAAAAACCCAAAATTTAAACGACCCATCATTTGTTATACGTGTTAGTTAGGGTATTGGGACATCCAAAATCTGAGCTCGAGTTAAAGTTTTGACCGACGCATCAAAAGAACGTGTTAAAATTCAGTCCCGGTCCCCGAGGCACCCTAGAATCCGGCCCGAAAAACCCAAAATTTAAACAACCCATCATTTGATATACGTGTTAGTTGGGGTATTAAGACATCTAAAATCTGAGCTCGAGTTAAAGTTTTGTCTGACGCATCATAAAAACGTGTTAAAATTCAGTCCCGGTCCCTGAGGCACCCTAGAATCCGGTCCGAAAAACCCAAAATTTAAACGACCCATCATTTGTTATACGTGTTAGTCGTGTTATTGGGAATCCAAAAATTTGATCTCGAGTTAAAGTTTTGTCCGACACATCAGAAAACACTTGTTGAAATTCAGTCCCGGTCCCCGAAGCACCCTAGAATCCGGGCCGAAAAACCCAAAATTTAAACGACCCATCATTTTTTATATGTGTTAGTTAGGGTATTGGGACATCCAAAATCTGAGCTCGAGTTAAAGTTTTGTGTGACGCATCAAAAAAACGCGTTAAAATTCAATCCCGGTCCCCAAGGCACCCTAGAATCCGGCCGAAAAACCTAAAATTTAAACGACCCATCATTTGTTATACGTGTTAGTTGGGGTATTGGGACATCAAAAATCTGAGGTCGAGTTAAAGGTTTGTCTGACTGTAAGCACTGGTTTTTGAACCCGATGATGAAAGCAAACTATGAGCTCCTCGTTGCGCCAGCTGCTCAAATACCGATGCTCGTCGTAGAACGGATCACCTTTTCGGGACCATAACCTCTTCCGCCCGCTCCTCGGGACCATGAGTGTGGCACTTTCATGCTTATGAGAAAATCCTTGATCACAAAAAAGTATATGGTCACAAGTACTATTCATCAAGGACCGTACGGTCACAACACTGTTGGATGAGACCGTACGGTCACATACCTCTGACCGTACGGTCACTGCCACGTGGCAGATAGGAATCCAATCCTTATCTGCCACGTGGCTGGGCGGTCCAATCAGAGAGTGACACGTGTACAAACATCCAAATAACATGGGCCGGGTGTTGGGTAACGCCCGGCTCAGATCCAAATTTAGATCTGAGACAGGCGAAGCCAGTGACCGTACGGTCACTAAACAGTGACCTTACCGTCACAAGATAACCTATATATACCCTTCGGATTTCTCATTCAAATCATCAACAAACCATTTACAAAAAACCATAAAACACTCATTCTCCCGCCTCTCTAGCTCGTTCTAAAGCGATTCTCAACCAGATATAAGTCGCCTCTGATAAAGTTGCCTCCTCGAGTTGCCTAAAGTTGCCTCTGATACGAAAAGAATCGCTAGAGTCCGAGCTTGAGAGTACTTTCCTCAAATATTCTCAGAAAAGGTCCTCCCGACCACCAAAAATATATTTCACCTTATCAAAAGTTTCCAATCCAGGCATCACTCGCAGTCTCGCTAGGGTCGACTAAGTCCTGTTCCCAGTTACTACACCGGAGGACGCACACGCAATTCCGGTTCCCCGAGGTTCCTCCCAGAAAAGGTATCGGTTCTTCAACGAGCATCAGTCCGCAAGCAATCACTGGCACGCGACGAGGGTAAGCTTCTGAGGGTTTTGTACCGTGTCACCCGACGGTTTACCGTATAAATGTTTGCGCATTTATTTATTTCTATGTGATAACCCTAAAAATCAAGACAATAAGCTGTTAGGTTGCATTAAAGATCCTCTGGGTTCTAGAATGTCGGAATTAATAAGTTGTATCCACGAACGTAAATAGAATCTCTGGTTTTCAAAACAATCGGTATAAACACCGGTTCGTACATTTTCCCGGTCGGCCGGGTGGCGACTCTAGTGAAAGAAGGCTAAAGCCGCTATGAGCGACAACTTACGCTCACAGTGGCGACTCTGCTGCGGACCAAAAATATATTCTACTGTTGTAAGTTAACTTCAACGTACGATTTTCTTGAAGTTAATTTATTAATAGAAGGATGTAAGTTTGGTTTTCACTGTTTGTAAAATTATTTTCTTGAAAGATTTTATAAAAGTGAAAATGGGATACAACTGAAACGTTCTGACAGTCTAGTTCTGTACAACAGAGTTATTGCTTTCTCATACTGCATAAAAGGAAAATCCCGAATGATCAACGTGTGTTATGGGTCGTGCTCACTGTCGTTTCCTTTAAGGGACGCAAGGGTCGATCTGTAACACCACCCACCGCCTTGTACCGTCGACACGCTGCTCAAAACCCTTAAATGGGGAGGCGCTAGGTATATCTTGCCGTGGGAACCCTTTTGCACTATCAAACGAGACCGAAGCCTCATATAGTCAGCCTAGATATCTCCACTAGGAACTACCCCCAAACATCTTTTAAAATTACGTGTGTTGAGAGCGTTTCGACATCGAAAGGAAAGACGTCGAAAAAAAACCCACCTAGGACAGAGACGCACCTCGTGAAGAATGAGAGGGAGTGACGACTTTTGCGTGTCGACAACTTGTTTGATAAAGTGATCATACATAAAAGCATATAGCAGGTCCGGGTTCCGTCATCCGGACATTCCTTCAGTTCAAAAGGGCACTCTGTCGCGATCCCGCAAATAACATTGTCACAAATGCCCACCCCGAATAGGGAAAAGGTTGCGAGGATCGAAACGGAGTACGGTTTGAATCAGAGGGACGTCCAGACCAGTAAAATTGGCTAAAGAGAGAAGCGAAAGAACGACCCGTGGCTGTGATAAAAATCCCGTAAAATAGGCCACGATGCGATCTTTCGTATCTACGCAAGCCAAAGACCCCATTCAAGGATGTTACCTCCATTATCGCACATTCATGAGGAAATACCCTTGAACGAGGTCTAACAAGTTAAAGCGGAGAAAGGATCAATAGGACCATGCATACATGCATCTCACAAACCGAGGATGCCGGGGGGCTCACACAATCTTCCCTCATGTAGAACGACCACGGAAAAGTTAGTCAGGGCTGAGCATCATGTCTGGAATGGGAGTTTCCGCCTGCTCCGGGGAGATGATCATCAGGGCCCGTAAGCAAGATGGAAAGAGGATGTACACAACATAAGGACTTTCTAAGAGAAAGGCAGAAGAGGAAAGGTCCGAGATGGGGATGTCTGTCGAGAGTAGCCAAGGGAAGACACTGTCATACATGTCAAAAGATACAAGCCAAGAGAATTCTGTTCGTGAAAATGAGCTCCTAGGAGACCATGTCGCAGACAGTGAGCCCGAAGAAGATTCGGGAGAAACCTTGTTCCTAATCTTTGATGGAAGTCAAGACGCTCAAATACACTTAGGGACTTTCATAAGGATGATGCGGTACTCAGGCCCGAGCGCAGACGCAGACCTCTGTCTCCAGTTCCCATTTGGGCTAGAAGGCCAAGCAAGGAAATGGTACAACCGACTCTCCCATATCATTCGTCGGGATTGGGGAAAGTTGATCCTAGCTTTCCTGACCAAATTTGTAGCCGATGTGGATAGAAGGGTCTCTTGAGGAACCCTTGTCTCACTCCGACAACAGATGGGAGAACAATTTCACGACTACTTGGAATATAGGTGGTTTCCCATGTTAAGCTTGGCCCGCGAAACGCCAGAGAAGAAAGAACAAATAAGATGCCTTGTGCGAAGTACACACCATCATATACGAAGGGTGGCACGACACTACGACCTTCGAAGCTACGATGAGCTAAGTCAATTAGTGAGTCGAATAGAATCATGGATCAACCCCATAGAAGAGGACCAAAGGCACTTGGAATCAGAAAATTGGATACACCTGGCCGGACCTTTCAAACCCCGAGAGACCATAGAATGGAGAAACTTGAAGAGCCTGGAACAGAGGGAAGGGGAAGCATTCGAGGACTATTTCTCACTCTGGTGGTTGAAAGCTGCCAATGAACTACCTCGAAGACATAACATGAGAGTTTTGGTGTCGTGTCTAGCAAAGAGCCTGGTACCTCATCTAAGGGCAATCGCGCAATACCAGGATTTCAATTCATACTTGGATCTCGGGAATTTGATTAGAAGAATAGAAGAGTACGACCAATTCCACACGATACGTGAAACGGAGAAGCGAGGAAGAGCCAGTAGGGCAGAAGAGTTTGAACACGTACGTGAGGATATCCGTGAAATCCGAGAAGAGATTAGGGACATCAGACATGGGAGCGCGCGAGATACTCTTTCTCCCACCAACTTCGTACCTCCTAGGGGAAGGATTGGCACCTTATTTGCAAAGCTAGTGGAAGACGGGGTAATGCGCCCTATTAGAGAATCGCGGCTCCAAGATCCCCCTCTCCTCCTATTGTCCGGAAAAAGAATATGGTCGAACTTTTGTGAGTACCATCAATACTTCAACCATATTACCGAAGTTGTTGGCCCTGAACAAGAACGGAATCACCTAGAAGGGGGGTGAATAGGTGTCAAAGTTGAAAACTGAAATTTTCTAAGTTTTTCGGGAAACTTATTTTCAGAGTCAAATTTCCACGGAGTCAGAAGCTAGCTTACAGAAGTTGCTTCTGAGGGAAATTCTGCCTAAACACAGTTAGACTGTTTTCAGCAACAGAAGTTCTGATTTGAGAACTTCTGGACAGTCTTCTGAACAAAGACAATGATACTTTAGAGAAAATCTGTTTCAGCACTAAATATAAGCAAGTACACAGAAGCAAAAATAACAAGTATAAGAGGGAGAAAGAAGTTCAGGAGATCCTGATTGAACAATTCGATTTATCCAAGTTCGCCACAGAAGTCCTGTGACTACGTCTTATCCCCTGAGGTCGCAGCCTACAGAGATTTTATAAATCCACTATTCAGAACTTTTATGGCAAGTTTAGAAGCTCCTTTACATCAACAGAACTAAAGCTAATTTCTCACTTAGTTCTGACTAGCCTAAAAAGAGTTAAAGGATTTCCACCAGAACAAACAATACTCTGTTTTCTGGATTTCTCACCCAACTCTAATCTCAACTAGATTTCTCTCTTTAAATCTAACTGAAGATTACAAACGATCTCAGTTTACAAGATTCCTATTATGAACTTGTCTTTCTTCACTCTCTCACTTTAACTAAGACTATGCTAAGAAAGATTGAGAATGGAAAAAGTTGCTCTGTTTTTCTTGTTAAAACAGTGCGTTGAGATTTTGCTCGATGATCACGCGTATGTTGATGCTTTGGAGCTTGGCTACTCTTTATAGTGAATGAAGATGACCGTTGGTGAGTTTGAATCTTCGAAGGAGATGACATCAGTTGTTGTAGCCGTTAATTTGTCAAATCTTCAAACGGTCTTCAAACACTTTGATTCCGTTATCCTTGTTCTTTAACTCAATCCGGTAAGTGATTTGAAATCAAAGATGAGGTTGACTGGAATCATTCTTCAATTGGATTAACAAAGGGTAGACAAGGAAATTCTTGTTTCTTTTGAACAGACAAGCGCGCTCCATTAAAGCAGCTTTTTGAACTTTTGGCGCCTTGCATTGAATGCAAGTGTCAGAGCATTAAATGCTCAAACAGAACCCAAGACTTAGCTTTCAGAAGCTAATTTCCAGTTGTCTAGACTTCTGATCAAATTGGCAAAGTTTCTGATTGCAGAGAACTTCTGAGGAGAGCTTTAGCAGACTTCGGCTTCAGAGCGGAGTATCCAGCTTCTGAATAATTGAGACTCTAACTTCAGCAAACAGATCTTCTGAGTTCTTTAGGCAATCAAGAAATGATTCATTCAGCACCTGCTGAGCAACTTACACATAGACTAAGTAGACAAAAATTATTAGTCAATAGTAAACTATATGTAAGGGAGTATTGAGTTTTCATCTTCTGAAACGTTTGGACATAATCAAAACACATAGGGTTCATCATTCTCCCCCATTTTGGTTATGGACAAACCGTGGTCAGAAGGTAACAGAAAACATGAGGTTTAGAAAATGACTTCCTGATACAAATGTTTCAAAACTTCTGAGTAAATTAACTCCCCCATTTTAGTGTAAATGGTGAACTTCAGCAATCTGTAAAAACTTAGAAATGACTTAAGATCAAGTTGTTAGATTTTAGAGAAGCATAATTTACTAAGTCAAAAAGAAACATAAGCAAAAAGTAAGAAGTCAGAAACACACGAAAGTATAAGAAGGATTCAGTGTATATGAGTTCATCAGAAGACAACATAAGAAACAAAATATCCAGAAGAGCAGAAAAAGTCCTAAGACAAAAACTACCCAACCCGGAACCTAGCTAAGAAGCTTAAGTCCTAAAAGATTACAAGTTCCTAGGTTTCTTCTGAGGAGGAGGAACACCACTAGAACCTTCAGCAGCACTTGATCTCTTCTGACCAGACTTCTTCCCCGTTTGACCAGAACCAAGAGCAACACCCAGAGCACCCTGAGATTTCAATTTTTGCTGAACATTCAGTGCAGTCTGATATTGCTGAGGAGTTGGCCTCACAGTGTTGATCATATCCATTCTTCTTCTGAAGTCATCATCAATGGTCTTCATATGATCAAAGGTCTGACCAGATATAGGTCGCTGTCTCTGAACGTCTTCCACAAGGAGCTTGATCAACCGATTGTTAGCATACACAGCAGCAGTGAGATGCTCATTCTGAATATAAGTCTGTCCTCGAACAAACCTATAGCAATTGTGAAGAGTCTTCTCTTGTTCTCGTGGTTGAGTGTGCATAACCTTCAGAAGTTCAGTAAGCTCAGCAATCTGTGCGTTCTGAGCAGATACAGCAGACTCAATGTTGGAGAGTCGATTGTTGAGATCAGGAGTGATGTCATATACAATCTTAGCAGCCCCGGAAGATGATGAACCTTGAGCAGAAGATTTCACTTCTCTCAGAATGTGATTGGCAGTACTTTGTAGGTCATCAATCTTACTTGGGAGCATCTTCTCATGAGCCTCATAATGCTCGTTTGCTTCCTTGACTTCTTCTGTCAATATCTCCAAATTCTCATTGACCTTCAGAGAAGAAGCAAGAGCAATGTTATCCAATGAAGGAAGAGTCAGAGCTAATTATCTTAACTTGTACAGCTCTTCATAGGTAGCTAGATGAAGTG
This sequence comes from Euphorbia peplus, assembly GCA_028411795.1. Taxonomy (NCBI): domain Eukaryota; kingdom Viridiplantae; phylum Streptophyta; class Magnoliopsida; order Malpighiales; family Euphorbiaceae; genus Euphorbia; species Euphorbia peplus. Next base: position 12,036,713 of record CP110837.1, on the reverse strand, counting down.
TAGAAAGATTGCGTATGTAGACAGAAGGATCCTGCATTTGAAGCATAGTCATGAGCTGCAGGTTCTGAGCTTTCAAGGAATGTAATTCTTGCATCACAATGCCCTGAGCATACATGTCAGCAGCAGAAGTCCTTTGGCCCATACCAGCAAATCTATTTAGCAATTCATCAGAGCCACTCTGACTCATTCTTCTCAACTCCTCAACACTGGGAGCACCACCAGCTTCGGATACACCAGAAGCTCTGCCCATGAAGCCAAAACTACCAAACCTGGTATCCAAATCATCTCGATTCATGTGTTTGCGTAGGAAGTCATAATTGGATGACAGCCCAGCAAAACAAGAAGTAGTGGAGGAGGTAGTTAAGGGATCACACACAGGGGGTGCATGTCCAGAGGTTGAGAGTGGAGGGATAGAAGTGTTTGAGGTAAGGATGGTATGTGAGGTTGAGATGGGAGGTAGTGTGGATGGTAGTGAGAAAGATGGAGCAGTAAATCCAATTCATGGACTTACAGAGGAAGTATGCATGGAGGAGGTAGTGGATGTGGCTATGGAATCTGTGAAAATGGGAGCAGTGTTTAGATTCACTTCTGAAAAGGATCCAGAAGGAGGAATAATTGGTGGAGGTACAACCTCAGAAATTGAAGTTGTAGGAGGAATGGAAGTGTGAGAATCACCAACTTCTGTGACAGAAGGTAGTGAAGGAGATGGAATAACCTGATCAGAGAGGTTTGGATCAAATGTAGAAATGGGCTCAGCAAAGATATGAGCCATTCTGAACAGTGTTTTAGAAGCATCTCTTTCACCAGGATTTCTCCCTTGACCCAGAAGAACATTATCTAGAAAATCATCAGTGTTGATGTTTTCAGCAAAATTCATAGCATTCTGAATGATAGTATCAGGCTCTTGATCACTATCTTCAGTCAGTTCTTCAATAATAGGAGCATCAGCATCCTTTTCAGCAGACATATCCATCATGTCTTCGTCATCAACCGAGTCCTCTTTTTCAGGAATTGATTCTTCCAGTTCAGTACTCGAAGCAACATATAAGTCCTTTTTGATCAGAGACCTTCTCTTTGCTGACATCTTCTTCTTGGGGATTCTTCTGGAGAGAGAAATATCTTCAGAGTCCTCATCCACTTCAGTAGCCTTTGTACTTATCCGAGTAGAGAGAGAGATATTCTCAAGTTCTTCTCCTTCTTCTGAAGCCTCAACATGCTTTGAGAACTCCACATCCTCAAGTTCAGCAGCACATGCAATGATTCTTGCATCGGCCTTAGCCTTTGCAGCAATTTCTCTTTCAGCTGCTAACTTGTCTTCTGCTTCTTTCTGCTTTCTTTTCTTATCAGCAAGAGCCACAACCCTTGCAACCTTCTCAGCTTCAGCAGCCTTCTCTCTTTCAGCAAGGTGTGCGTCCTCAGCATCCTGAGCTTCCTTCTCAGGAACATCCTTTGGCTTCTCAGCAACAATCTTGCCAGAGGGTTCAACACTGATTGTTGTTTGAACCATCGTGGGAAGCGGTTCTGAGACAACCACCTTCTCAACAGTCATGACCAACTTACTTGATCCCTTCTTTCCCTTGCCCTTCTTGGCAGCATTCTTTCCTTTCTGAACAGCAGCCTCAACACTTTCCTTCTGAGCAATACTCACAGAGGAGCCCTTCTCATTCTTCTTCGGAGTCACACCAAAGCTAAGGTTCCTGAAGGTATGCATCTTCAGAACCGTACTCCTACTTGTAACACCTTCTCCTGAAACCACAACAGAGGCTGCCTCAAACAACCTAGTCAGGAGTGAGCCATATGCTAATGCACTCACGGTAGTTACATTCTTCATCTGCCTTATCAGCATGGCAGGTAGATTGATCTTCTTCTGGTTGACCAGATGCCACATAAACACTCTTTCCCTGTTGGAAACACCATTAACCCCTCCAGCCTTCGGAAGGAAAACATTAGTTGTCAAATAGTGTGCCCACCTCTGGTGCTGAGTGAGCCAGGTGGCATAAGTTTCCTTGGCACTTAGATCTGGTCTAGCCCAGTTTGCTTCTGTAAAACCATCTGCTGAACCTTCATCATCAATACCGATCACTTGAGAAATAGAAGCCCTGCTGACCTCAATCTCAATTTCCCCGACTTCTGAGTGTAGAACATCCTCCTCATTAGAAAAGAAATGGAGGTTCTGATAGAATTCGGTGACTAACTTAGGATAAATGAATTCATCGAGAGAAACGAAAGAATTCCAGTTTTGAGCACTAAGCCATTTGGAGATAGGTTCAGTGGATTTAACTTCATCATATAGGAACCTAGAGGTGAATACCCTAGATTCGCTAACTTTCTTCTTTGATTCAGTGGTAAAGATGTGAGTGATAGTGATTTCTTGTGCCATTTTTGAAGATATAAGAAATTAGGTTAAGAATTTTGAGAGAAGAGAACACAGAAAATCTTATGGAAATTCTAATCGCAATGAAAATGAGAGTAAAAACTTCTAAGTATGGAAAACCCCTATTTATACCCAAACAAGAAACCGTTCCAATTCAAAAAGCAAATAAACACCGTTGAAAAGGGAACAGATAACCGTTAACCACAGAACAGCGCCGTAAAATGCAGTAGATAACGCATGCTTAAATGTCAAATCATGATTAGAATTAATTATCACTTAATTATCTTAAACGATTAATCACTTAAGATACACAGAAATAATTAAACTGAATTACTGAAGTGGATAAGTCATACCAATGCCTTCTCGTAAGTTGCTGAAAGAAATACCAGCCAGAGGCTTAGTAAACATGTCAGCAAGATTCTCTTCAGAGGGAACATGAGTAATGATAATATCCTTCTTCAGAACATGATCTCTCAGAAAGTGATGCCTAATATGAACATGCTTCATCCTGCAGTGCTGAATAGGATTCTTTGAAAGATCAATTGCACTCTTGTTATCACAGTAAATTGTAATTGTTCCAGGGATGACTCCATAGTCAGCAATTTGTTGCTTGATCCAGAGCATCTGAGAAACACAACTTCCAGCAGCCACATACTGAGCTTCAGCAGTTGAGAGAGCCACAGAGGTTTGCTTCTTACTATGCCAGGAGACTAGGCACTCCCCCAGAAAATGACAACCACCAGAAGTGCTGACCCTTTTCAATTTATCTCTACCATAGTCAGAGTCTGTGTATCCTATAGGAGTGAAATCAGAACTACAGGGATACCACAAACCAGCTTCTGGTGTGCCTTTAAGATATCTGAGAATTCTTTTGACAGCAACATCATGAATCTCTCTTGGCTTTGATTGATACCTAGCACAAAAACACACAGCAAAATGTATATCTGGCCTGCTGGCTGTTAGGTATAAAAGAGAACCAATCATACCTCTGTAGGTTTTTATATCTACAGGTTTACCAGCTTTCTCTTCATCATCAATGTCTTTGCTGACATCCATTGGGATATCAACAGCATTAGAGTCCATCATGCCAAATTTCTTCAGCACTTCTCTAGTGTACTTGGCTTGATTGATAAACACACCATCATTACTTTGCTTGATCTGAAGTTCTAAGAAGAAGGTTAATTCTCCCATCATAGACATTTCAAACTCAGCCTTCATGTGGTCACTGAACTCTCTGCACAAAGATTCATTAGTAGCACCAAATATAATATCATCAACATATACCTGAGCTATAAGGATATCCTTGTTTTTCTTCAGAGTGAACAGAGTTGTATCAACACATCCTCTGACAAATCCCTTAGAAAGAAGGAACTTTGTCAGTCTCTCATACCAAGCTCTGGGAGCTTGTTTCAGTCCATACAATGCTTTCTTCAACTTATACACATGATCAGGAAACTTAGGATCTTCAAAACCAGGAGGTTGAGACACATAGACTTCCTCATCAATGTAACCATTCAAGAATGCATTTTTCACATCCATTTGAAAGAGCTTAAAACCTTTGTATGATGCAAAAGCACATAAGATTCTAATGGCTTCTAATCTTGCAACAGGAGCAAAAGTTTCACCATAATCTATGCCTTCTTGCTGACTGTAACCTTGAGCAACAAGTCTTACCTTGTTCCTCACAACATTTCCAAATTCATCAAGCTTGTTCTTCAAAACCCATCTAGTTCCAACAACTTTTATGTGGTTAGGTCTGGGAACCAAAGTCCAAACTTCTGACCTTTTGAACTGGTCAAGTTCTTCTTGCATTGCCATTAACCAGGAGTCATCATCAGCAGCTTCATAGAAGTCCTTGGGTTCCAGAAGTGACACAAAAGCCACATTCCCCATGTATCTTATGAGCTGAGCTCTGGTCATGACAGGATTATGAACAGAGTCAATTATGTTCTCTAAGGAATGATTCCTATGAGTTCTAACTTCTCTTGGTACATCCAATGAGTCTTCTGAAACTTGTTCATCATTTGTTGAATCATATATAGGAGCATCTTCTGGAAGAAAGTTGACTTCTGGAGTGGGATTCACTTCTTGAGCTTGTTCAGCAACAGGAGGAACCACTTCAGCATCTCTGGGAGAAACATCTTCTTCTACATCAAGAGATGTAACTTCAGGAGCTTGAACTGCATCTTCATCAGGAGCTCTACTATCTGCAGGGTTAGTCTCATCAAACTGTACATGAACAGATTCATCTAAAGTTTGAGTCCTCTTATTAAAAACCCTATATGCTTTACTATGTGTTGAGTAACCAAGAAAAATGGCCTCATCTGCCTTTGAATCAAACTTTGAAAGATATTCTTTTGTATTCAAAACATAACACTTACAACCAAAGGTTCTGAAATAACCTATTTTAGGCTTTCGACCTTTCCAGAGTTCATAAGGGGTCTTGTTCAGAATGCTTCTAATTAGCACTCTATTCAGAACATAGCAAGCTGTGTTCACAGCTTCTCCCCAAAAGTACTTAGGAAGCCTTCTTTCATTGATCATAGTTCTGGCTATCTCAACCAGAGTTCTATTCTTCCTTTCAACTACCCCTTTTTGTTGAGGAGTTCTGGGAGCATAAAAGTTATGATCAATTCCCTTGGTTTCACAAAATTCTTCAAACCTAAAGTTTTTGAATTCTCCACCATTATCACTTCTGATATGAACAACCTTTTCATTCCTTTCATTCTCAAGTTTCTTTATCAGAACTGAGAAACATCCAAGTGACTCATCTTTGCTAGACAGCAAGATGACCCAAGTGAATCTTGAATAGTCATCTACAATGACAAATGCATACTTCTTTCCACCCATGCTCATTGGTTGAACAGGGCCAAAAAGATCCATATGAAGTAATTCCAAAGGTCTTTTAGTTGAAATGACTTTCTTAGTTTTAAAAAAGCTTCTGGATTGTTTACCAGATTGGCAAGCATTGCATAAATGATTCTTTTTAAAACTAATTTCAGGCAGACCCTCAACCAATTGATTTCTAGCTACTTTGGCCAGAAGGTCCATGCTCACATGAGCAAGTCTTCTATGCCAGAGCCAGGAGGTATCCTCTTTGGACATCAAGCATATATTTTTGCAAAGATTCTCAAGGTTCAGCATGAAAACATTTTCAACTCTAGGAGCAGTTAGAATAACTTCCCTTGACTTACTGTCCAAGATTTTACATCCAGAGGAGCTGAAGACAACATCTCTACCTTTATCACACAGTTGTGCAACACTCAGGAGATTGAACTTCAGGCCTCTGACTAGGGAGACATCTTCGATCGGAGGATTAGTTCCTATAGATCCAGAACCAAGTATCCTTCATTTCTGAGCATCTCCAAAACTGACTTTTCCACCTCTTTTAGGATCAAATGTGATGAATGCTTTTTCATCACCTGTCATATGCCTTGAGCACCCACTGTCAATGTACCACAGCTTTGACATTGATGGAGCACTCAGAGCCACCTGCAACACAATCAATTAGTGACAGGTACCCAATCCTTATTGGGTCCTTCAGAGTTAGATTTCTCTTCAGCAGGTTCTAATGATATCTCAGATTGCAAGAGGTTTTTAATATGGTACTTGCAATCCTTCAACCAATGACCATCATTCTTGCAAAGCTTGCAAAAGGGAGGGTTCTTGGATCTTTCCCTTTGCTTCTTGGGAGATTTCTTCTTCTTCTGAGAAGGACCAACATCTTCAGAGGCTATAACAGCACTCTCAGAGGTGCCAACATCAGGAGGAGAAGCTATCTTTTTCAGAAGAGAGGGAGTGACAGGTTTCTTCTTCTTTTGGGGTTTATCACTTCCCAGAGGCAGCTTTTCCTTGGCTTTGGCTTTAGAGCCACCAGCAGGAGTGCTGAACTGTTTACACAGTTTTTCTTCTAACACTTTCATGTCAGAGTAAACTTGAGTAAACCTAAGAAACTTGTCAGCCTCACTCTTGTCCAATTTCCTTTTCAGGTACTTGAACATACTATAGAGTTCTTCAAGAGAATCAAAGATATTTTGTTCAGAAGATATGTTTACCTCGGAATCATATGTAGCTTCAGGAGCTGCGGAAGTTTCTCCTGTGACATCTTCTGAAGTTGGCTCATCAATAGCCATAAAACAAATCTGAGCTTGCTCTTCCTTTTCTTCAGGATCACTGCTGGTCTCAGAGTCTGACCAAGCAGCCAGCATAGCTTTCTTGAACTTCTTGTTATTTTTCTTCAGCTCCGGACAGTTAGGCTTAATGGGTCCCGGTTGCTGACATCCGTAGCACACAATAGGCTTGTTTGGATCTCTCTTGAACTTTTCACCAGAATCAGGAGTTTTCTTGTCAAAGCTCCTGAAAGGCTTCTTGTAGTTTCCACCTCTGCCTTTTCTAAAGGCCTTCTTGAACTTCCTGGTCAGCATAGCCAGTTCCTCATCTTCAGAGGATTCTTCAAAAGATTCTGTTGTCAGGACTACTCTTTTTCCTTCTGACCTTTCTCTTAGGTCATGATTTTTTAATGACATCTCATGAGTAATTAGAGACCCAATGAGCTCATCATACAAGTAATAGCTCAAGTCCTGAACTTCTTCAATAGCAGTCTTCTTGGCTTGCCAAGACCTTGGTAAGCTTCTAACAATCTTCTTCACTCGATCAGATTCTTCAATATCCTTTCCTAAACTCTTCAAGTCATTGACTATCTTGGTGAATCTAGAGTTCATATCTGAAATAGATTCTTTATCAAGCATTTCAAATAACTCATATTCTCTCATGAGTTGGTTGACTTTAGATTGCTTCACTTTTCCTGTTCCTTCATATGTGACTTCCAGCTTGTTCCAAATGTCCTGTGCAGTTTTACAAGAAGAAACTTTGTTATATTCAGTAGCTGTAAGTGCACAATGCAGCATATTTATTGCTGAAGCATTAGTTTGGAGTTTTTTCAGAATGTCATCTGTGTATTCTCTCTGAGGAATAACAACATTCCCTAAACCTTGTTCCATTCTGGTGGGAATGAAATCACCATTAGTGATGACATACCAAGCACTCATGTTCTGAGCTTGGATGAAGTACATCATCCTTTTCTTCCAGTATGAGTAGTTGTTGCCATTAAATAATGGAGGTCTAGTAGTGGAAGAACCTTCTGGAACTATGAAGTGAGAAGAATTCTCAGGCTGGTGTCTACTAGCCATCTCTATTGATTCTGATAGGATCTTACACTTAGATTGTTAGATCTTTAGTAAATATGCGAAGTGACCTTCGCTCTGATACCACTTGTTGGCCCTAAACAAGAATAGAATCACCTAGAGGGGGGTGAATAGGTGTCAAAGTTGAAAACTGAAATTTTCTAAGTTTTTCGGGAAACTTATTTTCAGAGTCAAATTTCCACAGAGTCAGAAGCTAGCTTACAGAAGTTGCTTCTGAGGAAATTCTGCCTAAACACAGTTAGACTGTTTTCAGCAACAGAAGTTCTGATTTGAGAACTTCTGGACAGTCTTCTGAACAAAGACAATGATACTTTAGAGAAAATCTGTTTCAGCACTAAATATAAGCAAGTACACAGAAGCAAAAATAACAAGTATAAGAGGGAGAAAGAAGTTCAGGAGATCCTGATTGAACAATTCGATTTATCCAAGTTCGCCACAGAAGTCCTGTGACTACGTCTTGTCCCCTGAGGTCGCAGCCTACAGAGATTTTATAAATCCACTATTCAGAACTTTTATGGCAAGTTCAGAAGCTCCTTTACATCAACAGAACTAAAGCTAATTTCTCACTTAGTTCTGACTAGCCTAAAAAGAGTTAAAGGATTTCCACCAGAACAAACAATACTCTGTTTTCTGGATTTCTCACCCAACTCTAATCTCAACTAGATTTCTCTCTTTAAATCTAACTGAAGATTACAAACGATCTCAGTTTACAAGATTCCTATTATGAACTTGTCTTTCTTCACTCTCTCACTTTAACTAAGACTATGCTAAGAAAGATTGAGAATGGAAAAAGTTGCTCTGTTTTTCTTGTTAAAACAGTGCGTTGAGATTTTACTCGATGATCACGCGTATGTTGATGCTTTGGAGCTTGGCTACTATTTATAGTGAATGAAGATGACCGTTGGTGAGTTTGAATCTTCGAAGGAGATGACATCAGTTGTTGTAGCCGTTAATTTGTCAAATCTTCAAACGGTCTTCAAACACTTTGATTCCGTTATCCTTGTTCTTTAACTCAATCCGGTAAGTGATTTGAAATCAAAGATGAGGTTGACTGGAATCATTCTTCAATTGGATTAACAAAGGGTAGACAAGGAAATTCTGGTTTCTTTTGAACAGACAAGCGCGCTCCATTAAAGCAGCTTTTTGAACTTTTGGCGCCTTGCATTGAATGCAAGTGTCAGAGCATTAAATGCTCAAACAGAACCCGTGACTTAGCTTTCAGAAGCTAATTTCCAGTTGTCTAGACTTCTGATCAAATTGGCAAAGTTTCTGATTGCAGAGAACTTCTGAGGAGAGCTTTAGCAGACTTCGGCTTCAGAGCGGAGTATCCAGCTTCTGAATAATTGAGACTCTAACTTCAGAAAACAGATCTTCTGAGTTCTTTAGGCAATCAAGAAATTATTCATTCAGCACCTGCTGAGAAACTTACACATAGACTAAGTAGAAAAAAATTATTAGTCAATAATAAACTATATGTAAGGGAGTATTGAGTTTTCATCTTCTGAAACGTTTGGACATAATCAAAACACATAGGGTTCATCAGAAGTGTGCGGGGTACTAAAGTGGGACATGTCACGAGTGATAGGGAAAAGTGTACGATGAGATATGATTAATAAATGAAAGTTATTTCGGCTTATAATTTGTGAAATGTTAATGTCATTCATTGTTTAGATTAATCAACTAAAAATCATCACCAGGAAAAAGAATCCCTTACTACGAAGAGAGAAAACGCCAGACAAATACCTTACCACTCAAAAAGCCTACCCCAACAATCATAGTCAAAATTAAAAAGAAACTTAAGCCAAAAAAAAAAAAAATAAAAAACAAAAAATCGGACCAAGCATACGCCAGACAAGCACCCTCTCCAAACCAAGAAGGAAACCTACAACCCAAAAAGCCTACCCCAAATCAAAATTCAAGTCACAGACGAAAAAACAAGACTCACCCTTTGAAATAATGACAGCTTTTACCTAAAGAAATAAAGTTCATGACAAATTGATCAAAGGTTTCCCATAAATCCGACGTATCAATACCTCCACTTTAGGTGATGACTAAGGAAGTTTGACAATAACATTTTGCGAATTATGAAATGAAACAACTAAAACAAGAAACAACGGAACAAAGTCACTCGCGGCGCCGCTTTGGTGGCCCAGCTTGGTGACATAAATCCCGAGTCAGCATCACGATCTCTCTATTTGACCAAGCCCTGCGGAATGAGCTTAACCACTCGACATAGTTGTCCGAGGCAGAATTGGCAGGATCATCAACATTGGGGGTGACTTGGAGAAACCTACGAGGCCACAACTGTTTGATGCGATCCAACAACATAGAGTCGAACACGCCTCCACGAAAAGAATGAAGGAAGTCAGAGGGGATGCTCTGATGAAAACCCATTTGACGCCGCAACAAAGAAGGCACGTAGAAGGAACTCTCCCGAAGGCCACAAACGGGGACGCATCCGGACATTAGTGTGTCAGTATAGGAGGTGATCCGCCACCAAGGACAAGTCCAACGTATGTTGGAAGACTCGCGCTCAGATAACCACCGCGACCACCATTCAAAACTATGAAACGAAGCAGCCCCGAAAAATACCTGTCGCCTCTGCCCCCAGCGACGGGGCAGATATCTCTTTAGACCCAAGGGAGGAACCATGATCGCGAGCTTTTCCATTAACCAAATCTGAAACAATAAGGGACTACCCCGGGAAGGAAGGAACCCTTCTGTCACGTCGCACGAAAGACTAAGTAACATCTCCGACAGCAAGAATGGTCCAGGGTTCGCCCCACGATACACTTCATGCACAATGGTTATCAAGCGGCAATCGCACTGGGTCGGATCTCCGACAACCAAAAACCGCATATACATCAGAAGGGAAAGGGCGAAAGCCCAAGGATGATTGCCTACCTCAGACTCTTCAAGAACCTCCCGGACAACTAAAGTGGGTACATGAGAAAAAGGTCCCTCGGTGTCGAGAAGCTCCAGCAAGAAATTACCAAACGCTCGGAAGAGCACCGACAACTGTTGAAGAGTCAAAAACTCACACTGCGGGAGGGCCAAAGGAGCAGCAGGGTCGACAGAGAGTCCCAAAATAGCACACAATTCCTCAGGCAAAGGGCACAAATCCCCATCAATGAATCGGAAAGTATGATCCCGAGAATCCCAAAGGGCCATGGCGGCACGAAGGAACTCCGAATATAGAGGTTGACTATGATAGAAGCGCAACCGGGCAGCCCCGCATGGTTTCAAAATGCCCCACAAGGATGACGTCAACGATCGCAAGGGACTAAAAACAGACAAGAAAAAGAAACATTAGTATAAGGAAGATATATGCTCAATACAAGGATCCATATAAATGAAAAAGTCCTAACTAATACGGAAAGTCGCCGGCGTCGGAACCCTCGTCGTCTTCTCTAGCATCCCTCATCTCGCGTCGTCTTCTCCTCCGCGCCTCGTCCACATAGAAAGCCTCCAATCGAGCCGTGAGGTCCGCTACCTTCGTACGGGCGGCCAAAGTCGAAGCACGTTCCCCCCGTATCACATCCTGCATTTGTAACACGCACACACTTCATGCATACATATCATAAAACATTCATAGACATGAGAGCCCTACGGAAAATACCTGTGCCTCCTGAGCATAAGACATCAACACCACCCGAGTGGAGCGGTATAGACCCGCTACGTGCACGGCAAAAGTACGAGAGACCTGAAAGAGAGGAAGTCAGCAGGCAAAATGCAAAAGATGCCCGACGAAAGAAGAGGGAATACGTACGTGCGTAGTGTTAGGAGGGTCGAAGGTAGGGAGATGGTCAGAAGGAGGTGTAACGTTGAACTCCCAATACCCAGTCCAGTCATGTACCCCCAAAATCTCTGGCTGAGATGGGGAAAAATCCCCAACCACCCACTGAGACGCGGAATGCGGGGTTTCTCCTCGAGGAGGAGCGGGTGGACAACAATGAGCGGGGTCAGACCCTAGAATCTCTGAACAAGGAGTGCCCGTTTCGCGGAGGAGATCCTGCGAGAAGTCAAGAGTGTTAAATACGACCCAAAAGCGAACAAGAATACCAGAGGAGCGGAACACCAACATACCGTAGCAAGAAGGGGTGAGTCGGCGCCCACCAAATATCTGAGTGATTTATCCCTAGGAGGCAACAGACGATGAAGGAAAAGCTCGTAACTCGCACCCTAGGGCAACACCAAAGCACCATGCACCCTATCTGCACTCCCCAGCGCTGGAACCCCCTGAAAGAATGCCTCGCGATCAGAAGGGGCCACGGACGGACCCCAGAACATCGTAGTCGGGGGATCAAGGGGAACACGGCGCTCTGAAGGACCTTCCCAGAATTCAAACACTCTCTCGCCTAGGTACCAGGAGAAATCGAAAGGACCTTCCAGGAGGATCCGACGAGAAGAGATCTCGAAGGCCGCAATCATCTCGGGCAGCCACCCCACAGCCACGCTAGTATGCTAGGGTAGTGTGGTCACCTACGCAAGGAAGAGATAATGAACAAGATGCTGAAGCAGAAGGAAAAGAGAAAAATAAGCTCACAACATACCCGATTCCAAGCCAATCCTTCGACAAACTCTCTCCCGTTAGGTTGAGGTTAGGTTGAGGAGAGGTTGCCCTCTTCCGGGAGCCCATCCATCGACTAAGACGGGGAAACTCGTTAGGTTGTACTTGGGGCATTTGGGGTCGAGGTAGGATGCCGTATTCATAAGCCCAGGCCTACACGGAAGGGTCACAATTCAAGTGCCGACGTGTCTAAAAGATAGAAGAGGGCTAGAAAAGTGAAAGACATACCTCGAGTACCAAGAAAGGGCCGCGGAAGTTAATTGCACCACGGCATACCACGTCTAAAGCCCCGTACGGGGAAGCCAAGACCACCTTGCCCCAACAGTAAAAACCAAGATCATCCAAGTGCCGCAAACTCTCCAAAATAACCAAATCACAACTATCATCGGTGGAAGGCAACAATGCAGCACATATCGCATACGACAGGAAACACCGAGCGTGGCAGTCCACGATGATAGGATCAGTTGAAGTACTCCGACGAATGGGGGAATTAGCCACGCTGGATAGAGGGATGTGTCGTTCCTTATCAGGGGTAACGGGATACCCGATCAGGTCTCTGACAGCACTAGGGTCAAAGGGTGAAGACAGACGCCTTGAGAACGGTGGAACGGCGCCTACAGCAAACCAGTGATAGCTGCAATATCCAGAGGAGTAATGGTCATCTCCCCGAAACTAAAATGGAAAGTGTGGGTACTGTGGCACCAACGCTCGATTAGAGCACTCATATTCTGCCAGCATACGCGGGGAGTCCCTGGTAGAAGCTACCGCAAAAAGGGACGAAAAGGGGTCCCGTCAACACGGGCTCGGACAGCAGGGGGCAACGTAATGTACCACGTTTTCACTTCTCCCACATTTCCTCGACCCTTCAAACGAGGCTCCTGCATGAGAAACACCAATGAAAGCGACGTGTTAGAGGCGACAAAGGCGGAGGTATTGAAACAAAGATTAAGGGGTCGGGCACACAATGACCGTACGGTCACCAGCGCGATCGCTGCAACCGTACGATCACAAGCTACAGAGACTGTACGGTCACCAAACAAAGGACCGTACGGTCACCATCAACCCAGAATTCATACCAGTTCGGCCACATGAAGGAAAAACATCCAAAAAGTAAGACAGTTCATCCCATAACAACAATAACATCAAGTCACCACAGAGAAACAACATAGCAATGAAAACAGGGAGGTACAGACATTGACCGACGCGACCGCGTGAAAAGCTCAGAGGAAGCATAGGAGAAGAGAAAAAGCTCTAATAATGAACGTACCTGAGTCACGTAACGGTGTTTGTGCATATTGAAGAAGAAGGGGACCGCTTCTCCAAACTCCAAACCGGCATAAGCTGTAGATCTACCTCGGCCGAGCTCGACCCCACTCTGCACACAAGGGAAAGGCTCCTCCATGCCCTCTAAAGGGAAGTCGTTAATGTTAATATCCGTCAACGGCATGAGGGAAGTGGGGTAGGCGGATGTTTGAGCTGGGAGAGAAGTGGAGCGAAACTGAAGAAGGAGGCGTCGGCACGAAGTGAGGAGAAGAGGTTGATGCGTAAAATATAATAACAGATAGCCCGAGTGACCGTATGGTCACAGACTCTTTGACCCTACGGTCACTAATTTCGTGACCCTACGGTCAGACTCTCTCCCCGAGTTAAAGTTTTGTCCGACGCATCAAAAAAACGTGTTAAAAATTCAGTCCCGGTCCCCGAGGCACCCTCAAATCCGGCCCGAAAAACCCAAAATTTAAACGACACATCATTTGTTATACGTGTTAGTCGGGGTATTGGGACATCAAAAATCTGAGCTCGAGTTAAAGTTTTGTCCGACGCATCATAAAAACGTGTTAAAATTCAGTCCCGGTCCCCGACGCACCCTAGAATTCGGCCGGAAAAATCCAAAATTTAAACGACCCATCATTTGTTACACGTGTTAGTTGGGGTATTGGGCATCCAAAATCTGAGCTCGAGTTAAATTTTTGTCCGATGCATAAAAAAACGTGTTACAATTCAATCCCGGTCCCCGAGGCACCCTAGAATTCGGCCTGAAAAACCCGAAATTTAAACGACCCATCATTTGTTATACGTTTTAGTCGTCGTATTGGGACATCCAAAATTTGAGCTCGAGTTAAAGTTTTGTCCGACGCATCATAAAAACGTTTTAAAATTCAGTCCCGGTCCCCGAGCCAACCTAGAATCCGGCCCGAAAAACCCAAAATTTAAACGACCCTCCATTTTATATACGTGTTAGTCGTGGTATTGAGAAATCCAAACATCTGAGCTCGAGTTAAAGTTTTTTCCGACGCATCAATAAACACTTGTTAAATTTCTGCCCCGGTTCCCGAGGCAGCCTAGTATCCGGCCCGAAAAACCCAAAATTTAAACGACCCATCATTTGTTATACGTGTTAGTCGTGGTAATGGCCATCCAAAAATCTGAGCTCGAGTTAAAGTTTTGTCCGACTTATCAAAAAAACGTGTTAAAATTCAGTCCCAATCCCCGAGGCACCCTCAAATCCGGCCCGAAAAACCCAAAATTTAAACGACCCATCATTTGTTATACGTGTTAGTCGGGGTATTGGGACATCAAAAATCTGAGCTCGAGTTAAAGTTTTGTCCGACGCATCATAAAGACGTGTTAAAATTCAATCCCGGTCCACGAGGCACCGTAGAATCTGGCCCGAAAAAACCCAAAATTTAAACGACCCATCATTTGTTATACGTGTTAGTTGGGGTATTGGGCATCCAAAAATCTGAGCTCGAGTTAAAGTTTTCTCCGACGCATCATAAAAACGTGTTAAAATTCAGTCCCGGTCCCCGAGGCACCCTAGAATTCGGCCCGAAAAATCCAAAATTTAAACGACCCATCATTTGTTATACGTGTTAGTTGGGGTATTGGACATCCAAAAATCTGAGCTCGAGTTAACGTTTTGTCCGACGCATAAAAAATACGTGTTAAAATTCAGTCCCGGTCCCCGTTGCACCCTAGAATTCGGCCCGAAAAACCCGAAATTTAAACGATCCATCATTTGTTATACGTTTTAGTCGTGGTATTGGGACATCAAAAATCTGAGCTCGAGTTAAAGTTTTGTCCGACGCATCATAAAAACGTTTTAAAATTCAGTCCCGGTCCCCGAGGCACCCTAGAATTCAGCCCGAAAAACCCAAAATTTAAACGACCCTCCATTTTATATACGTGTTAGTCGTGGTATTCGGAAATCCAAACATCTGAGCTCGAGTGAAAGTTTTGTCCGACGCATCAAAAAACACTTGTTAAATTTCTGCCCCGGATCCCGAGGCAGCCTAGTATCCGGCCCGAAAAACCCAAACATTAAACGACCCATCATTTTTTATACGTTTTAGTCGTGGTTTTGGGACGTCAAAACTCTAAGCTCGAGTTAAAGTTTTGTCCGACACATCATAAAAACGTGTTAAAATTCAGTCCCGGTCCCCAAGGCACCCTAGAATCCGGCACGAAAAACCTAAAAATTAAACGACCCATAATTTGTTATACGTGTTAGTCGGGGTATTGGGACATCAAAAATCTGAGCTCGAGTTAATGTTTTGTCGGACGCATCAAAAAACACTTGTTAAATTTCTGCCCCGGTTCCCGTGGCAGCCTAGTATCCGGCCCGAAAAACCCAAAATTTAAACGACCCATCATTTGTTATACGTGTTAGTCGTGGTAATGGGCATCCAAAAATCTGAGCTCGAGTTAAAGTTTTGTCCGACGCATCAAAAAAACGTGTTAAAATTAAGTCTTGGTCCGCGAGGCACCGTAGAATCGAGCCCGAAAAAACCCAAATTTAAACGACCCATCATTTGTTTTACGTGTTAGTCGTGGTATTGGGGATCCAAAAATTTGAGCTCGAGTTAAAGTTTGGTCCGACGCCTCAAAAAAACGTGTTAAAATTCAGTCTCGGTCTCCGAGGCACCCTAGAATTTGGCCCGAAAAACCTGAAATTTAAACGACCCATCATTTGTTATACGTGTTAGTTGGGGTATTGGGACATCAAAAATCTGAGCTCGAGTTAAAGTTTTGTCCGACGCATCATAAAAACGTGTCAAAATTCAGTCCCAGTCCCTGAGTCACCCTAGAATTCGACCCGAAAAACCCGAAATTTAAACGACCCATCATTTGTTATACGTTTTATTCGTGGTATTGGGACATCAAAAATCTGAGCTCAAGTTAAACTTTTGTCCGACGCATCAGAAAAACGTGTTAAAATTCAGTCACGGTCCCCGAGGTACCGTAGAATTCGGCTCGAAAAACCCGAAATTTAAACGACCCATCATTTGTTATACGTTTTAGTCGTTGTATTGGGACATCAAAAATCTGAGCTCGAGTTAAAGTTTTGTCCGACGCATCATAAAAACGTGTTAAAATTCAGTCCCGGTCCCCGAGGCACCCTAGAATCCGACCCGAAAAACCCAAAATTTGAACGACCCTCCATTTTATATACGTGTTAGTCGTGGTATTGGGAAATCCAAACATCTGAGCTCGAGTTAAAGTTTTGTCCGACGCATCAAAAAACACTTGTTAAATTTCTGCCCCGGGTCCAGTGGCAGCCTAGTATCCGGCCCGAAAAACCAAAAATTTAAACGACCCATCATTTGTTATACGTGTTAGTCGTGGTAATGGGGATCCAAAAATCTGAGCTCGAGTTAAAGTTTTGTTCGACGCATCAAAAAAAACGTGTTAAAGTCCCGGTCCCCGAGGCACCCTAGAATTCGGCCCGAAAAACCCGAAATTTAAACGACCCATCATTTGTTATACGTTTTAGTCGTGGTATTGGGACATCAAAAATCTGAGCTCGAGTTAAAGTTTTGTCCGTTGCATCATAAAAACGTGTTAAAATTCAGTCCCGGTCCCCGAGGCACCCTAGAATCCGGCCCGAAAAACCCAAAATTTAAACGACCCTCCATTTTATATACGTGTTAGTCGTGGTATTGGGAAATCCAAACATCTGAGCTCGAATTAAAGTTTTGTCCGACGCATCATAAAAACGTGTTAAAATTCAGTGCTGGTCCCCGAGGCCCCCTAGAATTCTGCCCGAAAAATCCAAAATTTAAACGACCCATCATTTGTTATATGTGTTAGTTAGGGTATTGGGCAACCAAAAATCTGAGCTCGAGTTAAAGTTTTGTCCGACTTCTCAAAAAAACGTGTTAAAATTCAGTCCCGGTCCCCGAGGTAACCTAGAATCCGGCCCGAAAAACCCAAAATTTAAACGACCCATCATTTGTTATACGTGTTAGTTGGGGTATTGGGACATCAAAAATCTGAGCTCGGGTTAAAGTTTTGTTCGACGCATCATAAAAACGTGTTAAAATTCAGTCCCGGTCCCCGAGGCACACTAGAATTTGGCCCGAAAAATCAACAATTTAAACGACCCATCATTTGTTATAAGTGTTAGTTGGAGTATTGGCCATCCAAAAATCTGAGCTCGAGTTAAAGTTTTGTCCGACGCATCAAAAAACACTTGTTAAATTTCTGCCCCTGTTCCTGAGGCAGCCTAGTATCCGGCCCGAAAAAGCCAAAATTTAAACTACCCATCATTTGTTATACGTGTTAGTCGTTGTAATGGGCATCCAAAAATCTGAGCTCGAGTTAAAGTTTTGTCCGACTTCTCATAAAAACATGTTAAAATTCAGTCCCGATCCCCGAGGCACCCTAGAATCCGTCCGAAAAACCCAAAATTTAAACAACCCACCATTTTATATACGTGTTAGTCGTGGTATTGGGAAATCCAAACATCTGAGCTCGAGTTGAAGTTTTGTCCGACGCATTAAAAAACACTTGTTAAATTTCTGCCCCGGTTCCCGAGGTAGCCTAGTATTCGGCCTGAAAACCCAAAATTTAAACGACCCATCATTTGTTATACGTGTTATTCGTGGTAATGGGCATCCAAAAATCTAAGCTCGAGTTAAAGTTTTGTCCGACTTCTCAAAAAAAACGTGTTAAAATTCAGTCCCGGTCCCCGAGGCACCCTAGAATCCGGCCCGAAAAACCCAAAATTTAAACGACCCATCATTTGTTATACGTGTTAGTCGGGGTATTGGGACATCAAAAATCTGAGCTCGAGTTAAAGTTTTGTCCGACGCATCATAAAAACGTGTTAAAATTCAGTCCCGGTCCCCGAGGCACCCTAGAATCCGGCCCGAAAAGTCCTAAATTTAAACGACCCATCATTTGTTATACATGTTAGTCGGGGTATTGGGCATCCAAAAATCTGAGCTCGAGTTAATGTTTTGTCCGACGCATCAAAAAAACGTGTTAAAATTCAGTCCCGGTCCCCGAGGCACCCTAGAATCCGGCCCGAAAATCCCAAAATTTAAACGACCCATCATTTGTTATACGTGTTAGTCGTGGTATTGGGAAATCCAAACATCTGAGCTCGAATTAAAGTTTTGTCCGACGCATCAAAAAACACTTGTTAAATTTCTTCCCCGGTTCCCGAGGCAGCCTAGTATCCGGCCCGAAAAACCCAAAATTTAAACGACCCATCATTTGTTATACGTGTTAGTCGTGGTAATTGGGATCAAAAAATCTGAGCTCGAGTTAAAGTTTTGTCCGACTTCTCAAAAAAACGTGTTAAAATTCAGTCCTGGTCCCCGAGGCACCCTAGAATCCGGCCCGAAAAAACCCAAAATTTAAACGACCCATCATTTGTTATACGTGTTAGTCGGGGTATTGGGACATCAAAAATCTGAGCTCGAGTTAAAGCTTTGTCCGACGCATCATAAAAACGTGTTAAAATTCAGTCCCGGTCCCCGAGGAACCGTAAAATTGGGCCCGAAAAAACCCAATATTTAAACGACCTATCATTTGTTATACGTGTTAGTCGTGGTATTGGGCATCCAAAAATCTGAGCTCGAGTTAAAGTTTTGTCCGACGAATCAAAAAAACGTGTTAAAATTCAGTCCCGGTCTCTAAGGCACCCTAGAATTCGGCCCGAAAAAGCCGAAATTTAAACGACCCATCATTTGTTATACGTGTTAGTTGGGGTATTGGGAGATCAAAAATCTAAGCTCGAGTTAAAGTTTTGTTCGACGAATCATAAAAACGTGTTAAAATTTAGTCCCGGTCCCCGAGGCACCCTAGAATTCGGCCCGAAAAATTCAAAATTAAAACGACCCTCCATTTGTTATACGTGTTAGTTGGGGTATTGGGCATCAAAAAATCTGAGCTCGAGTTAAAGTTTTGTCCGACGCATCAAAAAAACGTATTAAAATTCAGTCCCGGTCCCCGAGGCACCCTAGAATTCGGCCCGAAAAATCCAAAATTTAAACGACCCATCATTTGTTATACGTGTTAGTCGGGGTATTGGGCATCCAAAAATCTGAGCTCGAGTTAAAGTTTCGTCCGACGCATCAAAAGAACGTGTTAAAATTCAGTCCCGGTCCCCGAGGCACCCTAGAATCCGGCCCGAAAAACCCAAAATTAAAACGACCCATCATTTGTTATACGTGTTAGTCGTGGTATTGGGAAATCCAAACATCTGAGCTCGAGTTAAAGTTTTGTCCGACGCATCAAAAAACACTTGTTAAATTTCTGCCCCGGTTCCCGTGGCAGCCTAGTATCCGACCCGAAAAAGCCAAAATTTAAACTACCCATAATTTGTTATACGTGTTAGTCGTGGTAATGGGCATCCAAAAATCTGAGCTCGAGTTAATGTTTTGTCCGACTTCTCAAAAAAACGTGTTTAAATTCAGTCCTGGTCCCCGAGGCACCCTAGAATCCGGCCCGAAAAATCCATAATTTAAACAACCCATCATTTGTTATACGTGTTAGTCGAGGTATTGGGCATCCAAAAATCTGAGCTCGAGTTAAAGTTTTGTCCGACGCATCAAAAAAACATGTTAAAATTCAGTCCCGGTCCCCGAGAAACCCTAGAATTCGGCCCGAAAAACCCGAAGTTTAAACGACCCATCATTTGTTATACGTTTTAGTCGTGGTATTGGGACATCAAAAATCTGAGCTCGAGTTAAAGTTTTGTCCGACGCATCATAAAAACGTGTTAAAATTCAGTCCCGGTCCCTGAGGCACCCTAGAATCCGGCCCGAAAAACCCAAAATTTAAACAACCCTCCATTTTATATACGTGTTAGTCGTGGTATTGGGAAATCCAAACATCTGAGTTCGAGTTGAAGTTTTGTCCGACGCATCAAAAAACACTTGTTAAATTTCTTCCCCGGTTCCCGGGGCAGCCTAGTATTCGGCCCGAAAAACCCAAAATTTAAACGACCCATCATTTGTTATACGTGTTAGTCGTTGTAATGGGCATCCAAAAATCTGAACTCGAGTTAAAGTTTTGTCCGACTTCTCAAAAAAACGTGTTAAAATTCAGTCCCGGTCCCCGAGGCACCCTAGAATCCGGCCTGAAAAACCCAAAATTAAACGACCCATCATTTGTTATACGTGTTAGTCAGGGTATTAGGACATCAAAAATCTGAGCTCGAGTTAAAGTTTTGTCCGACGCATCAAAAAACACTTGTTAAATTTCTGCCCCTGTTCCTGAGGCAGCCTAGTATCCGGCCCGAAAAAGCCAAAATTTAAACTACCCATCATTTGTTATACGTGTTAGTCGTTGTAATGGGCATCCAAAAATCTGAGCTCGAGTTAAAGTTTTGTCCGACTTCTCATAAAAACATGTTAAAATTCAGTCCCGATCCCCGAGGCACCCTAGAATCCGTCCGAAAAACCCAAAATTTAAACAACCCACCATTTTATATACGTGTTAGTCGTGGTATTGGGAAATCCAAACATCTGAGCTCGAGTTGAAGTTTTGTCCGACGCATTAAAAAACACTTGTTAAATTTCTGCCCCGGTTCCCGAGGTAGCCTAGTATTCGGCCTGAAAACCCAAAATTTAAACGACCCATCATTTGTTATACGTGTTATTCGTGGTAATGGGCATCCAAAAATCTAAGCTCGAGTTAAAGTTTTGTCCGACTTCTCAAAAAAAACGTGTTAAAATTCAGTCCCGGTCCCCGAGGCACCCTAGAATCCGGCCCGAAAAACCCAAAATTTAAACGACCCATCATTTGTTATACGTGTTAGTCGGGGTATTGGGACATCAAAAATCTGAGCTCGAGTTAAAGTTTTGTCCGACGCATCATAAAAACGTGTTAAAATTCAGTCCCGGTCCCCGAGGCACCCTAGAATCCGGCCCGAAAAGTCCTAAATTTAAACGACCCATCATTTGTTATACATGTTAGTCGGGGTATTGGGCATCCAAAAATCTGAGCTCGAGTTAATGTTTTGTCCGACGCATCAAAAAAACGTGTTAAAATTCAGTCCCGGTCCCCGAGGCACCCTAGAATCCGGCCCGAAAATCCCAAAATTTAAACGACCCATCATTTGTTATACGTGTTAGTCGTGGTATTGGGAAATCCAAACATCTGAGCTCGAATTAAAGTTTTGTCCGACGCATCAAAAAACACTTGTTAAATTTCTTCCCCGGTTCCCGAGGCAGCCTAGTATCCGGCCCGAAAAACCCAAAATTTAAACGACCCATCATTTGTTATACGTGTTAGTCGTGGTAATTGGAATCAAAAAATCTGAGCTCGAGTTAAAGTTTTGTCCGACTTCTCAAAAAAACGTGTTAAAATTCAGTCCTGGTCCCCGAGGCACCCTAGAATCCGGCCCGAAAAAACCCAAAATTTAAACGACCCATCATTTGTTATACGTGTTAGTCGGGGTATTGGGACATCAAAAATCTGAGCTCGAGTTAAAGCTTTGTCCGACGCATCATAAAAACGTGTTAAAATTCAGTCCCGGTCCCCGAGGAACCGTAAAATTGGGCCCGAAAAAACCCAATATTTAAACGACCTATCATTTGTTATACGTGTTAGTCGTGGTATTGGGCATCCAAAAATCTGAGCTCGAGTTAAAGTTTTGTCCGACGAATCAAAAAAACGTGTTAAAATTCAGTCCCGGTCTCTAAGGCACCCTAGAATTCGGCCCGAAAAAGCCGAAATTTAAACGACCCATCATTTGTTATACGTGTTAGTTGGGGTATTGGGAGATCAAAAATCTAAGCTCGAGTTAAAGTTTTGTTCGACGAATCATAAAAACGTGTTAAAATTTAGTCCCGGTCCCCGAGGCACCCTAGAATTCGGCCCGAAAAATTCAAAATTAAAACGACCCTCTATTTGTTATACGTGTTAGTTGGGGTATTGGGCATCAAAAAATCTGAGCTCGAGTTAAAGTTTTGTCCGACGCATCAAAAAAACGTATTAAAATTCAGTCCCGGTCCCCGAGGCACCCTAGAATTCGGCCCGAAAAATCCAAAATTTAAACGACCCATCATTTGTTATACGTGTTAGTCGGGGTATTGGGCATCCAAAAATCTGAGCTCGAGTTAAAGTTTCGTCCGACGCATCAAAAGAACGTGTTAAAATTCAGTCCCGGTCCCCGAGGCACCCTAGAATCCGGCCCGAAAAACCCAAAATTAAAACGACCCATCATTTGTTATACGTGTTAGTCGTGGTATTGGGAAATCCAAACATCTGAGCTCGAGTTAAAGTTTTGTCCGACGCATCAAAAAACACTTGTTAAATTTCTGCCCCGGTTCCCGTGGCAGCCTAGTATCCGGCCCGAAAAAGCCAAAATTTAAACTACCCATAATTTGTTATACGTGTTAGTCGTGGTAATGGGCATCCAAAAATCTGAGCTCGAGTTAATGTTTTGTCCGACTTCTCAAAAAAACGTGTTTAAATTCAGTCCTGGTCCCCGAGGCACCCTAGAATCCGGCCCGAAAAATCCATAATTTAAACAACCCATCATTTGTTATACGTGTTAGTCGAGGTATTGGGCATCCAAAAATCTGAGCTCGAGTTAAAGTTTTGTCCGACGCATCAAAAAAACATGTTAAAATTCAGTCCCGGTCCCCGAGAAACCCTAGAATTCGGCCCGAAAAACCCGAAGTTTAAACGACCCATCATTTGTTATACGTTTTAGTCGTGGTATTGGGACATCAAAAATCTGAGCTCGAGTTAAAGTTTTGTCCGACGCATCATAAAAACGTGTTAAAATTCAGTCCCGGTCCCTGAGGCACCCTAGAATCCGGCCCGAAAAACCCAAAATTTAAACAACCCTCCATTTTATATACGTGTTAGTCGTGGTATTGGGAAATCCAAACATCTGAGCTCGAGTTGAAGTTTTGTCCGACGCATCAAAAAACACTTGTTAAATTTCTTCCCCGGTTCCCGGGGCAGCCTAGTATTCGGCCCGAAAAACCCAAAATTTAAACGACCCATCATTTGTTATACGTGTTAGTCGTTGTAATGGGCATCCAAAAATCTGAACTCGAGTTAAAGTTTTGTCCGACTTCTCAAAAAAACGTGTTAAAATTCAGTCCCGGTCCCCGAGGCACCCTAGAATCCGGCCTGAAAAACCCAAAATTAAACGACCCATCATTTGTTATACGTGTTAGTCAGGGTATTAGGACATCAAAAATCTGAGCTCGAGTTAAAGTTTTGTCCGACGCATCATAAAAACGTGTTAAAATTCAGTCCCACTCCCCGAGGCAACCTAGAATCCGGCCCGAAAATCCCAAAATTTAAACTACCCTCCATTTTATATACGTGTTAGTCGTGGTAATGGGCATCCAAAAATCTGAGCTCGAGTTAAAGTTTTGTCCGACTTCTCATAAAATCATGTTAAAATTCAGTCCCGGTCCCCGAGGCACCCTAGAATCCGTCCGAAAAACCCAAAATTTAAACAACCCTCCATTTTATATACGTGTTAGTCGTGGTATTGGGAAATCCAAACATCTGAGCTCGAGTTGAAGTTTTGTCCGACGCATCAAAAAACACTTGTTAAATTTCTGCCCCGGTTCCCGGGGCAGCCTAGTATTCGGCCCGAAAAACCCAAAATTTAAACGACCCATCATTTGTTATACGTGTTATTCGTGGTAATGGGCATCCAAAAATCTAAGCTCGAGTTAAAGTTTTGTCCGACTTCTCAAAAAAAACGTGTTAAAATTCAGTCCCGGTCCCCGAGCCACCCTAGAATCCGGCCCGAAAAACCCAAAATTTAAACCACCCATCATTTGTTATACGTGTTAGTCGGGGTATTGGGACATCAAAACTCTAAGCTCGAGTTAAAGTTTTGTCCGACGCATCATAAAAACGTGTTAAAATTCAGTCCCGGTCCCCGAGGCACCCTAGAATCCAGCCCGAAAAATCCAAAATTTAAACGACCCATCATTTGTTATACATGTTAGTCGGGGTATTGGGCATCGAAAAATCTAAGCTCGAGTTAATGTTTTGTCCGACGCATCAAAAAAACGTGTTAAAATTCAGTCCCGGTCCCCGAGGCACCCTAGAATCCGGCCCGAAAATCCCAAAATTTAAACGACCCAACATTTGTTATACGTGTTAGTCGTGGTATTGGGAAATCCAAACATCTGAGCTCGAATTAAAGTTTTGTCCGACGCATCAAAAAACACTTGTTAAATTTCTTCCCCGGTTCCCGAGGCAGCCTAGTATCCGGCCCGAAAAACCCAAAATTTAAACGACCCATCATTTGTTATACGTGTTAGTCGTGGTAATTGGCATCAAAAAATCTGAGCTCGAGTTAAAGTTTTGTCCGACTTCTCAAAAAAACGTGTTAAAATTCAGTCCTGGTCCCCGAGGCACCCTAGAATCCGGCCCGAAAAAACCCAAAATTTAAACGACCCATCATTTGTTATACGTGTTAGTCGGGGTATTGGGACATCAAAAATCTGAGCTCGAGTTAAAGCTTTGTCCGACGCATCATAAAAACGTGTTAAAATTCAGTCCCGGTCCCCGAGGCACCGTAAAATTGGGCCCGAAAAAACCCAATATTTAAACGACCTATCATTTGTTATACGTGTTAGTCGTGGTATTGGGCATCCAAAAATCTGAGCTCGAGTTAAAGTTTTGTCCGACGCATCAAAAAAACGTGTTAAAATTCAGTCCCGGTCTCTAAGGCACCCTAGAATTCGGCCCGAAAAAGCCGAAATTTAAACGACCCATCATTTGTTATACGTGTTAGTTGGGGTATTGGGAGATCAAAAATCTAAGCTCGAGTTAAAGTTTTGTTCGACGAATCATAAAAACGTGTTAAAATTTAGTCCCGGTCCCCGAGGCACCCTAGAATTCGGCCCGAAAAATCAAAAATTAAAACGACCCATCATTTGTTATACGTGTTAGTTGGGGTATTGGGCATCAAAAAATCTGAGCTCGAGTTAAAGTTTTGTCCGACGCATCAAAAAAACGTATTAAAATTCAGTCCCGGTCCCCGAGGCACCCTAGAATTCTGCCCGAAAAATCCAAAATTTAAACGACCCATCATTTGTTATACGTGTTAGTCGGGGTATTGGGCATCCAAAAATCTGAGCTCGAGTTAAAGTTTTGTCCGACGCATCAAAAAAACGTGTTAAAATTCAGTCCCGGTCCCCGAGGAACCCTAGAATCCGGCCCGAAAAACCCAAAATTTAAACGACCCATCATTTGTTATACGTGTTAGTCGTGGTATTGGGACATCAAAAATCTGAGCTCGAGTTAAAGCTTTGTCCGACGCATCATAAAAACGTGTTAAAATTCAGTCCCGGTCCCCGAGGCACCGTAAAATTGGGCCCGAAAAAACCCAATATTTAAACGACCTATCATTTGTTATACGTGTTAGTCGTGGTATTGGGCATCCAAAAATCTGAGCTCGAGTTAAAGTTTTGTCCGACGCATCAAAAAAACGTGTTAAAATTCAGTCCCGGTCTCTAAGGCACCCTAGAATTCGGCCCGAAAAAGCCGAAATTTAAACGACCCATCATTTGTTATACGTGTTAGTTGGGGTATTGGGAGATCAAAAATCTAAGCTCGAGTTAAAGTTTTGTTCGACGAATCATAAAAACGTGTTAAAATTTAGTCCCGGTCCCCGAGGCACCCTAGAATTCGGCCCGAAAAATCAAAAATTAAAACGACCCATCATTTGTTATACGTGTTAGTTGGGGTATTGGGCATCAAAAAATCTGAGCTCGAGTTAAAGTTTTGTCCGACGCATCAAAAAAACGTATTAAAATTCAGTCCCGGTCCCCGAGGCACCCTAGAATTCTGCCCGAAAAATCCAAAATTTAAACGACCCATCATTTGTTATACGTGTTAATCGGGGTATTGGGCATCCAAAAATCTGAGCTCGAGTTAAAGTTTTGTCCGACTGCATCAAAAAAACGTGTTAAAATTCAGTCCCGGTCCCCGAGGAACCCTAGAATCCGGCCCGAAAAACCCAAAATTTAAACGACCCATCATTTGTTATACGTGTTAGTCGTGGTATTGGGAAATCCAAACATCTGAGCTCGAGTTAAAGTTTTGTCGGACGCATCAAAAAACACTTGTTAAATTTCTGCCCCGGTTCCCGTGGCAGCCTAGTATCCGGCCCGAAAAACCCAAAATTTAAACGACCCATCATTTGTTAGACGTGTTAGTCGTGGTAACGGGCATCCAAAAATCTGAGCTCGAGTTAATGTTTTGTCCGATTTCACAAAAAACGTGTTAAAATTCAGTCCCGGTCCCCGAGGCACCCTAGAATCCTGCCCGAAAAACCCGAAATTTAAACGACCCATCATTTTTTATACGTGTTAGTCGTGGTATTGTGAAATCCAAACATCTGAGCTCGAGTTAAAGTTTTGTCCGACGCATCAAAAAACACTTGTTAAATTTCTGCCCCGGTTCCCGTGGCAGCCTAGTATCCGGCCCGAAAAAGCCAAAATTTAAACTACCCATCATTTGTTATACGTGTTAGTCGTGGTAATGGGCATCCAAAAATCTGAGCTCGAGTTAATGTTTTGTCCGACTTCTCAAAAAAACGTGTTTAAATTCAGTCCTGGTCCCCGAGGCACCCTAGAATCCGTCCCGAAAAATCCAAAATTTAAACAACCCATCATTTGTTATACGTGTTAGTCGAGGTATTGGGCATCCAAAAATCTGAGCTCGAGTTAAAGTTTTGTCCGACGCATCAAAAAAACATGTTAAAATTCAGTCCCGGTCCCCGAGAAACCCTAGAATTCGGCCCGAAAAACCCGAAGTTTAAACGACCCATCATTTGTTATACGTTTTAGTCGTGGTATTGGGACATCAAAAATCTGAGCTCGAGTTAAAGTTTTGTCCGACGCATCATAAAAACATGTTAAAATTCAGTCCCGGTCCCTGAGGCACCCTAGAATCCGGCCCGAAATTCCAAAATTTAAACAACCCTCCATTTTTTATACGTGTTAGTCGTGGTATTGGGAAATCCAAACATCTGAGCTCGAGTTGAAGTTTTGTCCGACGCATCAAAAAACACTTGTTAAATTTCTGCCCTGGTTCCCGAGGCAGCCTAGTATTCGGCCCGAAAAACCCAAAATATAAACGACCCATCATTTGTTATACGTGTTAGTTGTTGTAATGGGCATCCAAAAATCTGAGCTCGAGTTAAAGTTTTGTCCGACTTCTCAAAAAAACGTGTTAAAATTCAGTCCCGGTCCCCGAGGCACCCTAGAATCCGGCCTGAAAAACCCAAAATTAAACGACCCATCATTTGTTATACGTGTTAGTCAGGGTATTAGGACATCAAAAATCTGAGCTCGAGTTAAAGTTTTGTCCGACGCATCATAAAAACGTGTTAAAATTCAGTCCCGCTCCCCGAGGCAACCTAGAATCCGGCCCGAAAATCCCAAAATTTAAACTACCCTCCATTTTATATACGTGTTAGTCGTGGTAATGGGCATCCAAATATCTGAGCTCGAGTTAAAGTTTTGTCCGACTTCTCATAAAATCATGTTAAAATTCAGTCCCGGTCTCCGAGGCACCCTAGAATCCGTCCGAAAAAGCCAAAATTTAAACAACCCTCCATTTTATATACGTGTTAGTCGTGGTATTGGGAAATCCAAACATCTGAGCTCGAGTTGAAGTTTTGTCCGACGCATGAAAAAACACTTGTTAAATTTCTGCCCCGGTTCCCGCGGCAGCCTAGTATTCGGCCCGAAAAACCCAAAATTTAAACGACCCATCATTTGTTATACGTGTTATTCGTGGTAATGGGCATCGAAAAATCTAAGCTCGAGTTAAAGTTTTGTCCACTTCTCAAAAAAACGTGTTAAAATTCAGTCCCGGTCCCCGAGGCACCCTGGAATCCGGCCCGAAAAATCCAAAAATTAAACGACCCATCATTTGTTATACGTGTTAGTCGGGGTATTGGGACATCAAAAATCTGAGCTCGAGTTAAAGTTTTGTCCGACGCATCATAAAAACGTGTTAAAATTCAGTCCCGGTCCCCGAGGCACCCTAGAATCCGGCCCGAAAAATCCAAAATTTAAACGACCCATCATTTGTTATACATGTTAGTCGGGGTATTGGGCATCCAAAAATCTGAGCTCGAGTTAAAGTTTTGTCCGACGCATCAAAAAAACGTGTTAAAATTCAGTCCCGGTCCCCGAGGAACCCTAGAATCCGGCCCGAAAAACCCAAAATTTAAACGACCCATCATTTGTTATACGTGTTAGTCGTGGTATTGGGAAATCCAAACATCTGAGCTCGAGTTAAAGTTTTGTCGGACGCATCAAAAAACACTTGTTAAATTTCTGCCCCGGTTCCCGTGGCAGCCTAGTATCCGGCCCGAAAAACCCAAAATTTAAACGACCCATCATTTGTTAGACGTGTTAGTCGTGGTAACGGGCATCCAAAAATCTGAGCTCGAGTTAATGTTTTGTCCGACTTCACAAAAAAACGTGTTAAAATTCAGTCCCGGTCCCAGAGGCACCCTAGAATCCTGCCCGAAAAACCCGAAATTTAAACGACCCATCATTTTTTATACGTGTTAGTCGTGGTATTGTGAAATCCAAACATCTGAGCTCGAGTTAAAGTTTTGTCCGACGCATCAAAAAACACTTGTTAAATTTCTGCCCCGGTTCCCGTGGCAGCCTAGTATCCGGCCCGAAAAAGCCAAAATTTAAACTACCCATCATTTGTTATACGTGTTAGTCGTGGTAATGGGCATCCAAAAATCTGAGCTCGAGTTAATGTTTTGTCCGACTTCTCAAAAAAACGTGTTTAAATTCAGTCCTGGTCCCCGAGGCACCCTAGAATCCGTCCCGAAAAATCCAAAATTTAAACAACCCATCATTTGTTATACGTGTTAGTCGAGGTATTGGGCATCCAAAAATCTGAGCTCGAGTTAAAGTTTTGTCCGACGCATCAAAAAAACATGTTAAAATTCAGTCCCGGTCCCCGAGAAACCCTAGAATTCGGCCTGAAAAACCCGAAGTTTAAACGACCCATCATTTGTTATACGTTTTAGTCGTGGTATTGGGACATCAAAAATCTGAGCTCGAGTTAAAGTTTTGTCCGACGCATCATAAAAACATGTTAAAATTCAGTCCCGGTCCCTGAGGCACCCTAGAATCCGGCCCGAAATTCCAAAATTTAAACAACCCTCCATTTTTTATACGTGTTAGTCGTGGTATTGGGAAATCCAAACATCTGAGCTCGAGTTGAAGTTTTGTCCGACGCATCAAAAAACACTTGTTAAATTTCTGCCCTGGTTCCCGAGGCAGCCTAGTATTCGGCCCGAAAAACCCAAAATTTAAACGACCCATCATTTGTTATACGTGTTAGTTGTTGTAATGGGCATCCAAAAATCTGAGCTCGAGTTAAAGTTTTGTCCGACTTCTCAAAAAAACGTGTTAAAATTCAGTCCCGGTCCCCGAGGCACCCTAGAATCCGGCCTGAAAAACCCAAAATTAAACGACCCATCATTTGTTATACGTGTTAGTCAGGGTATTAGGACATCAAAAATCTGAGCTCGAGTTAAAGTTTTGTCCGACGCATCATAAAAACGTGTTAAAATTCAGTCCCGCTCCCCGAGGCAACCTAGAATCCGGCCCGAAAAACCCAAAATTTAAACTACCCTCCATTTTATATACGTGTTAGTCGTGGTAATGGGCATCCAAATATCTGAGCTCGAGTTAAAGTTTTGTCCGACTTCTCATAAAATCATGTTAAAATTCAGTCCCGGTCTCCGAGGCACCCTAGAATCCGTCCGAAAAAGCCAAAATTTAAACAACCCTCCATTTTATATACGTGTTAGTCGTGGTATTGGGAAATCCAAACATCTGAGCTCGAGTTGAAGTTTTGTCCGACGCATGAAAAAACACTTGTTAAATTTCTGCCCCGGTTCCCGCGGCAGCCTAGTATTCGGCCCGAAAAACCCAAAATTTAAACGACCCATCATTTGTTATACGTGTTATTCGTGGTAATGGGCATCGAAAAATCTAAGCTCGAGTTAAAGTTTTGTCCACTTCTCAAAAAAACGTGTTAAAATTCAGTCCCGGTCCCCGAGGCACCCTGGAATCCGGCCCGAAAAATCCAAAAATTAAACGACCCATCATTTGTTATACGTGTTAGTCGGGGTATTGGGACATCAAAAATCTGAGCTCGAGTTAAAGTTTTGTCCGACGCATCATAAAAACGTGTTAAAATTCAGTCCCGGTCCCCGAGGCACCCTAGAATCCGGCCCGAAAAATCCAAAATTTAAACGACCCATCATTTGTTATACATGTTAGTCGGGGTATTGGGCATCCAAAAATCTGAGCTCGAGTTAAAGTTTTGTCCGACGCATCAAAAAAACGTGTTAAAATTCAGTCCCGGTCCCCGAGGCACCCTAGAATCCAGCCCGAAAATCCCAAAATTTCAACGACCCATCATTTGTTATACGTGTTAGTCGTGGTATTGGGAAATCCAAACATCTGAGCTCGAATTAAAGTTTTTTCCGACGCATCAAAAAACACTTGTTAAATTTCTTCCCCGGTTCCCGAGGCAGCCTAGTATCCGGCCCGAAAAACCCAAAATTTAAACGACCCATCATTTGTTATACGTGTTAGTCGTGGTAATGGGCATCAAAAAATCTGAGCTCGAGTTAAAGTTTTGTCCGACCTCTCAAAAAAACGTGTTAAAATTCAGTCCCGGTCCCCGAGGCACCCTAGAATCCGGCCCGAAAAACCCAAAATTTAAACGACCCATCATTTGTTATACGTGTTAGTCGGGGTATTAGGACATCAAAAATCTGAGCTCGAGTTAAAGCTTTGTCCGACGCATCATAAAAACGTGTTAAAATTCAGTCCCGGTCCCCGAGGCACCGTAAAATTAGGCCCGAAAAAACCCAATATTTAAACGACCTATCATTTGTTATACGTGTTAGTCGTGGTATTGGGCATCCAAAAATCTGAGCTCGAGTTAAAGTTTTGTCTGACGAATCAAAAAAACGTGTTAAAATTCAGTCCCGGTCTCTGAGGCACCCTAGAATTCGGCCCGAAAAAGCCGAAATTTAAACAACCCATCATTTGTTATACGTGTTAGTTGGGGTATTGGGAGATCAAAAATCTAAGCTCGAGTTAAAGTTTTGTTCGACGAATCATAAAAACGTGTTAAAATTTAGTCCCGGTCCCCGAGGCACCCTAGAATTCGGCCCGAAAAATCCAAAATTTAAACGACCCATCATTTGTTATACGTGTTAGTCGGGGTATTGGGACATCAAAAATCTGAGCTCGAGTTAAAGATTTGTCCGACGCATCAAACCCAAAATTTAAACGACCCATAATTTGTTATACGTGTTAGTCGGGGTATTGGGACATCAAAAATCTGAGCTCGAGTTAAAGTTTTGTCCGACGCATCAAAAAAACGTGTTAAAATTCAGTCCCGGTCCTCGAGGCACCCTAGAATTCGGCCTGAAAAACCCGAAATTTAAACGACCCATCATTTGTTATACGTGTTAGTCGGGGTATTGGGACATCAAAAATCTGAGCTCGAGTTAAAGATTTGTCCGACGCATCAAACCCAAAATTTAAACGACCCATAATTTGTTATACGTGTTAGTCGGGGTATTGGGACATCAAAAATCTGTGCTCGAGTTAAAGGTTTGTCCGACGCATCAAAAAAACGTGTTAAAATTCAGTCCCGGTCCTCGAGGCACCCTAGAATTCGGCCTGAAAAACCCGAATTTTAAACGTCCCATCATTTGTTATACGTGTTAGTTGGGGTATTGGGCATCCAAAAATCTGAGCTCGAGTTAAAGTTTTGTTCGACGCATCAAAAAAACGTGTTAAAATTCAGTCCCGGTCCTGGAGGCACCCTAGAATTCGGCCTGAAAAACCCGAAATTTAAACGACCCATCATTTGTTATACGTGTTAGTTGGGGTATTGGGCATCCAAAAATCTGAGCTCGAGTTAAAGTTTTGTCCGACTTCTCAAAAAAACGTGTTTAAATTTAGTCCCAGTCCCCGAGGCACCCTAGAATCCGGCCCTGAAAAACCCAAAATTTAAACGACCCATCATTTGTTATACGTGTTAGTCGGGGTATTGGGACATCAAAAATCTGAGCTCGAGTTAAAGTTTTGTCTGACGCATCATAAAAACGTGTTAAAATTCAGTCTCGGTCCCCGAGGCACCGTAGAATCGGGCCCGAAAAAACCCAAAATTTAAACGACCCATCATTAGTTATACGTGTTAGTCGTGGTATTGGGCATACAAAAATCTGAGCTCGAGTTAAAGTTTTGTCCGACGCATCAAAAAAACGTGTTAAAATTCAGTCCCCGTCCCCGTGGCACCCTAGAATTCGGCCCGAAAACCTCGAAATTTAAACGACCCACCATTTGTTATACGTGTTATTTGGGGTATTGAGACATCAAAAATCTGAGCTCGAGTTAAAGTTTTATCCGACGTATCATAAAAACGTGTTAAAATTCAGTCCCGGTCCCCGAGGCACCCTAGAATTCGGCCCGAAAAATCCAAAATTTAAACGACCCATCATTTGTTATACGTGTTAGTTGGGGTATTGGGCATCCAAAAATCTGAGCTCGAGTTAAAGTTTTGTCCGACGCATCAAAAAAACGTGGTAAAATTCCGTCCCGGTCCCCGAGGCACCCTAGAATTTGGCCCGAAATACCCGAAATTTAAACGACCCGTCATTTGTTATACGTTTTAGTCGTGGTATTGGGACATCAAAAATCTGAGCTCGAGTAAAAGTTTTGTCCGACGCATCAAAAAAACGTGTTAAAATTCAGTCCCGGTCCCCGAGGCACCCAAGAATTCCGCCCGAAAAACTTAAAATTTAAACGACCCTCCATTTTATATACGTGTTAGTTGTGGTATTGGGAAATCCAAAAATCTGAGCTCGAGTTAAAGTTTTGTCCGACGCATCACAAAAACGTGTTAAAATTCAGTCCCGGTCCCCGAGGCACCCTAAAATTCGGCCCGAGAACCCCGAAATTTAAACGACCCATCATTTATTATACGTGTTAGTTGGGGTATTGGGACATCAAAAATCTGAGCTCGAGTTAAAGATTTGTCCGACGCATCATAAAAACGTGTTAAAATTTAGTCTCGTTCCCCGAGGCACCCTAGAATTCGGCTCGAAAAATCCAAAACTTAACCAACCCATCATTTGTTATACGTGTTAGTTGGGTTATTGGGCATCCAAAAATCTGAGCTCGAGTTAAAGTTTTGTCCGACGCATCAAAAAAACGTGTTAAAATTCAGTCCCGGTACCGAGGCACCCTAGAATTCGGCCCGAAAAACCCGAAATTTAAACGACCCATCATTTGTTATACGTTTTAATCGTGGTATTGGGACAAAAAAATATGAGCTCGAGTTAAAGTTTTGTCCGACGCATCAAAAAAACGTGTTAAAATTCAGTCCCGGTCCCCGAGGCACCCTAACATTCGGCCCGAAAAACCCGAAATTTCAACGACCCTCCATTTTATATACGTGTTAGTCGTGGTATTGGAAAATCCAAAAATCTAAGCTCAAGTTAAAGTTTTGTCCGACGCATCAAAAAAACGTGTTAAAATTCATTCCCGGTCTCCGAGGCACCCTAGAATTCCGCCCGAAAAACCCGAAATTTAAACGACCCATCATTTGTTATACGTGTTAGTCGGGGTATTGGGACATCAAAAATCTGAGCTCGAGTTAAAGTTTTCTCCGACGCATCATAAAAACGTGTTAAAATTCAGTCCCGGTCCCCGAGGCACCCTAGAATTCGGCCCGAAAAATCCAAAATTTAAACGACTCATCATTTGTTATACGTGTTAGTTGGGGTATTGGGCATCCAAAAATCTGAGCTCGAGTTAAAGTTTTGTCCGACGCATCAAAAAAACGTGTTAAAATTCAGTCCCGGTTCCCGAGGCACCATAGAATTCGGCCCGAAAAACCCAAAATTTAAACGACCCATCATTTGTTATACATTTTAGTCGTGGTATTGGGACATCAAAAATCTGAGCTCGAGTTAAAGTTTTGTCCGACGCATCATAAAAACGTGTTAAAATTCAGTCCCGGTCCCCGAGGCACCCTAACATTCGGCCCGAAAAACCCGAAATTTCAACGACCCTCCATTTTATATACGTGTTAGTCGTGGTATTGGAAAATCCAAAAATCTGAGCTCGAGTTAAAGTTTTGTCCGACGCATCAAAAAAACGTGTTAAAATTCATTCCCAATCTCCGAGGCACCCTAGAATTCGGCCCGAAAAACCCGAAATTTAAACGACCCATCATTTGTTATACGTGTTAGTCGGGGTATTGGGACATCAAAAATCTAAGCTCGAGTTAAAGTTTTGTCCGACGCATCATAAAAACGTGTAAAAATTCAGTCCCGGTCCCGGAGGCACCCTAGAATTCGGCTCGAAAAATCCAAAATTTAAACGACTCATCATTTGTTATACGTGTTAGTTGGGGTATTGGGCATCCAAAAATCTGAGCTCGAGTTAAAGTTTTGTCCGACGCATCAAAAAAACGTGTTAAAATTCAGTCCGGGTCCCCGAGGCACCCTAGAATTCGGCCCGAAAAACCCAAAATTTAAACGACCCATCATTTGTTATACATTTTAGTCGTGGTATTGGGACATCAAAAATCTGAGCTCGAGTTAAAGTTTTGTCCGACGCATCATAAAAACGTGTTAAAATTCAGTCTCGCTCCCCGAGGCACCCTAGAATCTGGCCCGAAAAACCCAAAATTTAAACGACCCTCCATTTTATATACGTGTTAGTCATGGTATTGGGAAATCCAAACATCTGAGCTCGAGTTAAAGTTTTGTCCGACGCATCAAAAAAACGTGTTAAAATTCAGTCCCGGTCCCCGAGGCACCCTAAAATTCGGCCCGAAAAACCCGAAATTTAAACGACCCTCCATTTTATATACGTGTTAGTCGTGGTATTGGAAAATCCAAAAATCTGAGCTCGAGTTAAAGTTTTGTCCGACGCATCAAAAAAACGTGTTAAAATTCATTCCCAGTCTCCTAGGCACCCTAGAATTCGGCCCGAAAAACCCGAAATTTAAACGACCCATCATTTGTTATACGTGTTAGTCGGGGTATTGGGACATCAAAAATCTAAGCTCGAGTTAAAGTTTTGTCCGACGCATCATAAAAACGTGTTAAAATTCAGTCCCGGTCCCCGAGGCACCCTAGAATTCGGCTCGAAAAATCCAAAATTTAAACGACTCATCATTTGTTATACGTGTTAGTTGGGGTATTGGGCATCCAAAAATCTGAGCTCGAGTTAAAGTTTTGTCTGACGCATCAAAAAAACGTGTTAAAATTCAGTCCGGGTCCCCGAGGCACCCTAGAATTCGGCCCGAAAAACCCAAAATTTAAACGACCCATCATTTGTTATACGTTTTAGTCGTGGTATTGGGAGATCAAAAATCTGAGCTCGAGTTAAAGTTTTGTCCGACGCATCATAAAAACGTGTTAAAATTCAGTCCCGGTCCCCGAGGCACCCTAGAATCTGGCCCGAAAAACCCAAAATTTAAACGACCCTCCATTTTATATACGTGTTAGTCATGGTATTGGGAAATCCAAACATCTGAGCTCGAGTTAAAGTTTTGTCCGACGCATCAAAAAAACGTGTTAAAATTCAGTCCCGGTTTCCGAGGCACCCTAGAATTCGTCCCGAAAACTCCGAAATTTAAACGACCCTCCATTTTATATACGTCTTAGTCGTGGTATTGGGAAATCCAAACATCTGAGCTCGAGTTAAAGTTTTGTCCGGCGCATCCAAAAACACTTGTTAAATTTCTGCCCCGGTTCCCGTGGCAGCCTAGTAGTCGGACCAAAAAACCCAAAATTTAAACGACCCATCATTTGTTATACGTGTTAGTCGTGGTAATGGGCATCCAAAAATCTGAGCTCGAATTAAAGTTTTGTCCGACTTCTCAAAAAAAAGTGTTAAAATTCACTCCTGGTCCCCGAGGCACCCTAGAATCCGGCCCGAAAAACCCAAAATTTAAACGACCCATCATTTGTTATACGTGTTAGTCGGGGTATTGGGACATAAAAAATCTGAGCTCGAGTTAAAGTTTTGTCCGACTCATCATAAAAACGTGTTAAAATTCCGTCCCGGTCCCCGAGGCACCGTAGAATCTGACCCGAAAAAACCCTAAATTTAAACGACCCATCCTTTGTTATACGTCTTAGTCGTGGTATTGGGAATCCAAAAATCTGAGCTCGAGTTAAAGTTTTGTCCGACGCATAAAAAAAACGTGTTAATATTCAGTCCCGCTCTCCGAGGCACCCTAGAATTCGGCCCGAAAACCCCGAAATTTAAACGACCCATCATTTGTTATACGTTTTATTCGTGGTATTAGGACATCAAAAATCTGAGCTCGAGTTAAAGTTTTGTCCGACGCATCATAAAAACGTGTTAAAATTCAGTCCCGGTCCCCGAGGCACCCTAGAATCCTGCCCAAAAAACCCAAAATATAAACGACCCTCCATTTTATATACGTGTTAGTCGTGATATTGGGAAATCCAAACATCTGAGCTCGAGTTAAAGTTTTGTCCGACGCATCAAAAAAACGTGTTAAAATTCATTCCCGGTCTCCGAGGCACCCTAGAGTTCGACCCGAAAAACCCGAAATTTAAACGACCCATCATTTGTTGTATGTGTTAGTTGGGGTATTGGGACATCAAAAATCTGAGCTCGAGTTAAAGTTTTGTCCGACGCATCAAAAAAACGTGTTAAAATTCAGTCCCGGTCCCCGCAGCACCCTAGAATTCGGCCCGAAAAACCCGAAATTTAAACGACCCATCATTGTTATACGTTTTAGTTGGGGTATTGGGCATCCAAAAATCTGAGCTCGAGTAAAAGTTTTGTCCGACGCATTAAAAAAACGTGTTAAAATTCAGTCCCGGTCCCCAAGGCACCCTAGAATTCGGCCCGAAAAACCTGAAATTTAAACGACCCATCATTTGTTATACTTTTTAGTCGTGGTATTGGGACATCAAAAATCTGAGCTCGAGTTAAAGTTTTGTCCGACGCATCATAAAAACGTGTTAATATTCAGTCCCGGTCCCCGTGGCACCCTAGAATCCGGCCCAAAAAACCCAAAATTTAAACGACCCTCCATTTTATATACGTGTTAGTCGTGGAATTGGGAAATCAAAAAATCTGAGCTCGAGTTAAAGTTTTGTCCGACGCATCAAATAACACTTGTTTAATTTCTGCCCCGGTTCTCGGGGCAGCGTAGTATCCGGCCCGAAAAACCCAAAATTTAAACGACCCATCATTTGTTATACGTGTTAGTCGTGGTAATGGGCATCCAAAAATCTGAGCTCGAGTTAAAGTTTTGTCTGATTTCTCAAAAAAACGTGTTAAAATTCAGTCCCAGTCCCCGAGGCACTCTAGAATCCGGCCCGGAAAACTCAAAATTTAAACGACCCATCATTTGTTATACGTGTTGCTCGTGGTATTGGGCATCAAAAAATCTGAGGTCGAGTTAAAGTTTTGTCCGAGGCATCAAAAAAACGTGTTAAAATTCAGTCCCGGTCTCCGAGGC
Source organism: Euphorbia peplus (assembly GCA_028411795.1). Classification (NCBI taxonomy): domain Eukaryota; kingdom Viridiplantae; phylum Streptophyta; class Magnoliopsida; order Malpighiales; family Euphorbiaceae; genus Euphorbia; species Euphorbia peplus. The sequence continues at coordinate 11,998,750 of CP110837.1, read as the reverse complement.
ACCCTAGAATTCGGCCCGGAAAACCCGAAATTTAAACGACCCATCATTTGTTATACGTGTTAGTCGGGGTATTGGGACATGAAAAATCAAAGCTTGAGTTAAAGTTTTGTCCGACGCATCATAAAAACGTGTTAAAATTCAGTCCCGGTCCCCGAGGCACCCTAGAATTCGGCCCGAAAAATCCAAAATTTAAACGACTCATCATTTGTTATACGTGTTAATTGGGGTATTGGGCATCCAAAAATCTGAGCTCGAGTTAAAGTTTTGTCCGACGCATCAAAAAAACGTGTTAAAGTTCAGTCCCGGTCCCCGAGACACCCTAAAATTCGGCCCGAAAAACCCGAAATTTAAACGACCCATCATTTGTTATACGTGTTAGTCGGGGTATTAGGACATCAAAAATCTAAGCTCGAGTTAAAGTTTTGTCCGACGCATCATAAAAACGTGTTAAAATTCAGTCCGGGTCCCCGAGGCACCCTAGAATTCGGCCCGAAAAATCCAAAATTTAAACGACTCATCATTTCTTATACGTGTTAGTTGGGGTATTGGGCATCCAAAAATCTGAGCTCGAGTTAAAGTTTTGTCCGACGCATCAAAAAAACGTGTTAAAATTCAGTCCCGGTTCCCGAGGCACCCTAGAATTCGGCCCGAAAAACCCAAAATTTAAACGACCCATCATTTGTTATACGTTTTAGTCGTGGTATTGGGACATCAAAAATCTGAGCTCGAGTTAAAGTTTTGTCCGACGCATCATAAAAACGTGTTAAAATTTAGTCCCTGTGCCCGAGGCACCCTAGAATCTGGCCCGAAAAACCCAAAATTTAAACGACCCTCCATTTTATATACGTGTTAGTCATGGTATTGGGAAATCCAAACATCTGAGCTCGAGTTAAAGTTTTGTCCGACGCATCAAAAAAACGTGTTAAAATTCAGTCCCGGTTTCCGAGGCACCCTAGAATTCGGCCCGAAAACTCCGAAATTTAAACGACCCTCCGTTTTATATACGTCTTAGTCGTGGTATTGGGAAATCCAAACATCTGAGCTCGAGTTAAAGTTTTTGCCGGCGCATCAAAAAACACTTGTTAAATTTCTGCCCCGGTTCCCGTGGCAGCCTAGTATCCGGACCAAAAAACCCAAAATTGAAACGACCCATCATTTGTTATACGTGTTAGTCGTGGTAATGGGCATCCAAAAATCTGAGCTCGAATTAAAGTTTTGTCCGACTTCTCAAAAAAACGTGTTAAAATTCAGTCCTGGTGCCCGAGGCACCCTAGAATCCGGCCCGAACAACCCAAAATTTAAACGACCCATCATTTGTTATACGTGTTAGTCGGGGTATTGGGACATTAAAAATCTGAGCTCGAGTTAAAGTTTTGTCCGACTCATCATAAAAACGTGTTAAAATTTCGTCCCGGTCCCCGAGGCACCGTAGAATCTGGCCCGAAAAAACCCCAAATTTAAACGACCCATCATTTGTTATATGTCTTAGTCGTGGTATTGGGAATCCAAAAATCTGAGCTTGAGTTAAAGTTTTGTCCGACGCATCATAAAAACGTGTTAAAATTCAGTCCCGGTCTCCGAGGCACCCTAGAATTCGGCCCGAAAACCCCGAAATTTAAACGACCCATCATTTGTAATACGTTTTATTCGTGGTATTAGGACATCAAAAATCTAAGCTCGAAATAAAGTTTTGTCCGTCGCATCATAAAAATGTGTTAAAATTCAGTCCCGGTCCCCGAGGCACCCTAGAATCCTGCCCGAAAAACCCAAAATTTAAACGACCCTCCATTTTGTATACGTGTTAGTCGTGGAATTGGGAAATCCAAAAATCTGAGCTCGAGTTAAAGTTTTGTCTGACGCATCCAAAAAACGTGTTAAAATTCAGTCCCGGTCCCTGCAGCACCATAGAATTCGGCCCGAAAAAACCGAAATTTAAACGACCCATCATTTGTTATACTTTTTAGTCCTGGTATTGGGACATCAAAAATCTGAGCTCGAGTTAAAGCTTTGTCCGACGCATCATAAAAACGTGTTAAAATTCAGTCCCGGTCCCCGTGGCACCATAGAATCCGGCCCGAAAAACCCAAAATTTAAACGACCCTTCATTTTATATACGTGTTAGTCGTGGAATTGGGAAATCAAAAAATCTGAGCTCGAGTTAAAGTTTTGTCCGACGCATCAAATAACACTTGTTTAATTTCTGCCCCGGTTCCCGGGGCAACGTAGTATCCGGCCCGAAAAACCCAAAATTTAAACGACCCATCATTTGTTATACGTGTTAGTCGTGGTAATGGGCATCCAAAAATTTGAGCTCGAGTTAAAGTTTTGTCCGATTTCTCAAAAAAACGTGTTAAAATTCATACCCAGTCCCCGAGGCACTCTAGAATCCGGCCCGGAAAACTCAAAATTTAAACGACCAATCATTTGTTATATGTGTTAGTCGGGGTATTGGGACATCAAAAATCTGAGCTCGAATTAAAGTTTTGTCTGACGCATTATAAAAACTTGTTAAAATTCAGTCCTGGTCTTCGAGGCACCGTAGAATCGGGCCCGAAAAAACCCAAAATTTAAACGACCCATCATTTGTTATACGTGTTGCTCGTGGCATTGGGCATCAAAAAATCTGAGCTCGAGGTAAAGTTTTGTCCGACGCATCATAAAAACGTGTTAAAATTCAGTCCCGGTCCTCGAGGCACCCTAGAATTCGCCCTGGAACATCCAAAATTTAAACGACCCATCATTTGTTATACGTGTTAGTTGGGGTATTGGGCATCCAAAAATCTGAGCTCGTGTTCAAGTTTTGTCCGACGCACCAAAAAAACGTGTTAAAATTCAGTCTCGGTCCCCGAGGCACCCTAGAATTCGGCCCCAAAAACTTGAAATTTAAACGACCCATCCTTTGTTATACGTTTTAGTCATGGTATTGGGACATCAAAAATCTGAGCTCGAGTTAAAGTCTTGTCTGACGCATCATAAAAACGAGTTAAAATTCAGTCCCGGTCCCCGAGGCACCCTAGAATCCGGCCCGAAAAACCCAAAATTTAAACGACCGTCCATTTTATATACGTGTTAGTCGTGATATTGGGAAATCCAAACATCTGAGCTCGAGTTAAAGTTTTGTCCGACGCATCAAAAAAACGTGTTAAAATTCATTCCCGGTCTCCGAGGCACCCTAGAGTTCGACCCGAAAAACCCGAAATTTAAACGACCCATCATTTGTTGTACGTGTTAGTTGGGGTATTGGGACATCAAAAATCTGAGCTCGAGTTAAAGTTTTGTCCGACGCATCAAAAAAACGTGTTAAAATTCAGTCCCGGTCCCCGCAGCACCCTAGAATTCGACCCGAAAAACCCGAAACTTAAACGACCCATAATTTCTTATACGTGTTAGTTGGGGTATTGGGCATCCAAAAATCTGAGCTCGAGTTAAAGTTTTGTCCGACGCATCAAAAAAACGTGTTAAAATTCAGTCCCGGTCCCTGAGGCACCCTAGAATCCGGCCCGAAAAACCCAAAATTTAAACGACCCTCCATTTTATATACGTGTTAGTTGTGGAATTGGGAAATCCAAAAATCTGAGCTCGAGTTAAAGTTTTGTCTGACGCATCCAAAAAACGTGTTAAAATTCAGTCCCGGTCCCTGCAGCACCATAGAATTCGGCCCGAAAAACCTGAAATTTAAACGACCCATCATTTGTTATACTTTTTAGTCCTGGTATTGGGACATCAAAAATCTGAGCTCGAGTTAAAGCTTTGTCCGACGCATCATAAAAACGTGTTAAAATTCAGTCCCGGTCCCCGTGGCACCCTAAAATCCGGCCCGAAAAACCCAAAATTTAAACGACCCTGCATTTTATATACGTGTTAGTCGTGAAATTGGGAAATCAAAAAATCTGAGCTCGAGTTAAAGTTTTGTCCGACGCATCAAATAACACTTGTTTAATTTCTGCCCCGGTTCCCGGGGCAACGTAGTATCCGGCCCGAAAAACCCAAAATTTAAACGACCCATCATTTGTTATACGTGTTAGTCGTGGTAATGGGCATCCAAAAATCTGAGCTCGAGTTAAAGTTTTGTCCGATTTCTCAAAAAAACGTGTTAAAATTCATACCCAGTCCCCGAGGCACTCTAGAATCCGGCCCGGAAAACTCAAAATTTAAACGACCAATCATTTGTTATATGTGTTAGTCGGGGTATTGGGACATCAAAAATCTGAGCTCGAATTAAAGTTTTGTCTGACGCATCATAAAAACTTGTTAAAATTCAGTCCTCGTCTTCGAGGCACCGTAGAATCCGGCCCGAAAAAACCCAAAATTTAAACGACCCATCATTTGTTATACGTGTTGCTCGTGGTATTGGGCATCCAAAAATCTGAGCTCGAGGTAAAGTTTTGTCCGACGCATCATAAAAACGTGTTAAAATTCAGTCCCGGTCCTCGAGGCACCCTAGAATTCGCCCTGAAACATCCAAAATTTAAACGACCCATCATTTGTTATACGTGTTAGTTGGGGTATTGGGCATCCAAAAATCTGAGCTCGTGTTCAAGTTTTGTCCGACGCACCAAAAAAACGTGTTAAAATTCAGTCTCGGTCCCCGAGGCACCCTAGAATTCGGCCCTAAAAACTTGAAATTTAAACGACCCATCCTTTGTTATACGTTTTAGTCATGTCCGACGCATCATAAAAACGAGTTAAAATCTTGTCCGACGCATCATAAAAACGAGTTAAAATTCAGTCTTGGTCCCCGAGGCACCCTTGAATCTGGCCCGAAAAACCAAAAAATTTAAACGACCCTCCATTTTATATGCGTGTTAGTCGTGGAATTTGGAAATCCAAAAATATGAGCTCGAGTTCAAGTTTTGTCTGACGCTTCAAAAAAACGTGTTAAAATTCAGTCCCGGTCTCCGAGGCACCCTAGAATTCGGCACGAAAACCCCGAAATTTAAACGACCCATCATTTGTTATACGTTTTAGTCGTGGTATTGGGACATCAAAAATCTGAGCTCGAGTTAAAGTTTTGTTCGACGCATCACAAAACACTTGTTAAATTTATGCCCCAATTCCCGTGGCAGCCTAGTATCCGGCCCGAAAAAACAAAAATTTAAACGACCCATCATTAGTTATACGTGTTTGTCGTGGTAATGGGCAACCAAAAATCTGAGCTCGAGTTAAACTTTTGTCCGACTTCTCAAAAAACGTGTTAAATTTCAGTCCCGGTCCCAGAGGCACCCTAGAATCCGGCCCGAAAAACCCAAAATTTAAACGACCCATCATTTGTTATACGTGTTAGTCGGGGTATTGGGACATCAAAAATCTGAGCTCGAGTTAAAGTTTTGTCCGACGCATCATAAAAACGTGTTAAAATTCAGTCCCGCTCCCCGAGGCACCGTAGAATCGGGCCCGAAAAAACCCAAAATTTAAACGATCCATCATTTGTTATACGTGTTAGTCGTGGTATTGGGCATCCAAAAATCTGAGCTCAAGTTAAAGTTTTGTCTGACGCATCAAAAAAACGTGTTAAAATTCAGTCCCGGTCTCCGAGGCACCCTCGAATTCGGCCTGAAAACCCCGAAATTTAAACGACCCATCATTTGTTATACGTGTTAGTTGGGGTATTAGGACATCAAAAATCTGAGCTCGAGTTAAAGTTTTGTCCGACGCATCATAAAAACGTGTTAAAATTCAGTCCTGGTCCTCGAGGCACCCTAGAATTCGGCCAGAAAAATCCAAAATTTAAACGACCCATCATTTGTTATACGTGTTAGTTGGGGTATTGGGCATCCAAAAATCTGAGCTCGAGTTAAAGTTTTGTCCGACGCATCAAAAAAACGTGTTAAAATTCTGTCCCGGTACCCGAGGCACCCTAAAATTCGGCCTAAAAAACCCGAAATTTAAACGACCGCATCGAAAAATCCGAGCTCGAGTTAAAGTTTTGTCCGACTTCTCAAAAAAACGTGTTAAAATTCAGTCCCGGTCCCCGAGGCACGCTCGAATCCGGCCCAAAAAATCCAAAATTTAAACGACCCATCATTTGTTATACGTGTTAGTCGGGGTATTGGGACATAAAAAATCTGAGCTCGAGTTAAAGTTTTGTCCGACGCATCATAAAAACGTGTTAAAATTCAGTCCCGGTCCCCGAGGCACCTTAGAATCGGGTCCGAAAAAACCCAAAATTTAAACGAGCCATCATTTGTTATACGTGTTAGTCGTGGTATTGGGCATCCAAAAATCTGAGCTCGAGTTAAAGTTTTGTTCGACGCATCAAAAAAACGTGTTAAAATTCAGTCCCGGTCCCCGAGGCACCCTAGAATCCGGCCCGAAAAACCCAAAATTTAAACGACCCATCATTTGTTATACGTGTTAGTCGGGGTATGGAACATCAAAAATCTAAGCTCGAGTTAAATTTTTGTCCGACACATCATAAAAACATGTTAAAATTCCGTCCCGGTCCCCGAGGCACCATAGAATCGGGCCCGAAAAAACCCAAAATTTAAACGACCCATCATTTGTTATACGTGTTAGTCGTGGTATTGGGCATCTAAAAATCTGATCTCGTGTTAAAGTTTTGTTCGACGCATCAAAAAAACGTGTTAAAATTCAGTCCCGATCTCCGAGGCACCCTAGAATTCGGCCCGAAAAACCCGAAATTTAAACGACCCATCATTTGTTATACGTGTTAGTTGGGGTATTGGGACATCAAGAATCTGAGCTCGAGTTAAAGTTTTGTCCGACGCATCATAAAAACGTGTTAAAATTCAGTCCCGGTCCCCGAGGCACCCTAGAATTCGGCCCGGAAAATCCAAAATTTAAACGACCCATCATTTGTTATACGTGTTAGTTGGGGTATTGGGCATCCAAAAATCTGAGCTCGAGTTAAAGTTTTGTCCGACCCATCAAAAAAACGTGTTAAAATTCAGTCCCGGTCCCCGAAACACCCTAGAATAAGGCCCGAAAAACCTAAAATTTAAACGACCATTCATTTGTTAAACGTTTTAGTCGGGGTAGTGGGCATCCAAAAATCTAAGCTCGAGTTAAAGTTTTGTGCGACGCATCAAAAAAACGTGTTAAAATTCAGTCCCGGTCTCCGATGCACCCTAGAATTCGGCCCGAAAAACCCGAAATTTAAACGACCCATCATTTGTTATACGTGTTAATTGGGGTAATGGGCATCCATAAATCTGAGCTCGAGTTAAAGTTTTGTCGGACGCATCAAAAAAACGTGTTAAAATTCAGTCCCGATCTCCGAGGCACCCTAGAATTCGGCCCAAAAACCCGAAATTTAAACGACCCATCATTTGTTATACGTGTTAGTTGGGGTATTGGGACATCAAGAATCTGAGCTCGAGTTAAAGTTTTGTCCGACGCATCATAAAAACGTGTTAAAATTCAGTCCCTGTCCCCGAGGCACCCTAGAATTCGGCCCGAAAAATCCAAAATTTAAACGACCCATCATTTGTTATACGTGTTAGTTGGGGTATTGGGCATCCAAAAATCTGAGCTCGAGTTAAAGTTTTGTCCGACGCATCAAAAAAAACGTGTTAAAATTCAGTCCCAGTCCCCGAGGCAACCCTAGAATTCGGCCCGAAAAACCCGAAATTTAAACCACCCATCATTTGTTATACGTTTTAGTCGTGTTATTGGGACATCAAAAATCTGAGCTCTCGAGTTAAAGTTTTGTCCGACGCATCAAAAAAACGTGTAAAAATTCAGTCCCGGTCCCCGAGGCACCCTAGAATCCGGCCCGAAAAACCCAAAATTTAAACGACCCTCCATTTTATATACGTGTTAGTCGTGGTATTGGGAAATCCAAACATCTGAGCTCGAGTTAAAGTTTTGTGCGACGAATCAAAAAACACTTGTTAAATTTCTGCCCCGGTTCCCGTGGCAGCCTAGTATCCGGCCCGAAAAACCCAAAATTTAAACGACCCATCATTTGTTATACGTGTTAGTCGTGTTAATGTGCCCCGGTTGCTGACATCCATAGCACACAATTGGCTTGTTTGGATCTCTCTTGAACTTTTCACCAGAATCAGGAGTTTTCTTATCAAAGCTCCTGAAAGGCTTCTTGTAGTTTCCACCTCTGCCTTTCCTAAAGGCCTTCTTGAACTTCCTGGTCAGCATAGCCAGTTCCTCATCTTCTGAGGATTCTTCAGAAGATTCTGCTTTCAGGACAACTCTTTTTCCTTCTGAATTTTCTCTTAAGTCATGATTCTTTAATGACATCTCATGGGTGATTAAGGACCCAATGAGTTCATCATACAAGTAATAGCTCAAGTCCTGAACTTCTTCAATAGCAGTCTTCTTGGCTTGCCAAGACCTTGGTAAGCTTCTGACAATCTTCTTCACTCGATCAGATTCTTCAATGTCTTTTCCTAAACTCTTCAAGTCATTGACTATCTTGGTGAATCTAGAATTCATATCTGAAATAGATTCTTTATCAAGCATTTCAAATAACTCATATTCTCTCATGAGTTGGTTGACTTTAGATTGCTTCACTTTTCCTGTTCCTTCATATGTGACTTCTAGCTTGTTCCAAATATCCTGTGCTGTTTCACAAGAGGAAACTTTGTTATATTCAGTAGCTATAAGTGCACAATGCAACATATTTATTGCTGAAGCATTAGTTTGGAGTTTTTTCAGAATGTCATCTGTGTATTCCCTCTGAGGAATAACAACATCCCCTAGACCTTGTTCCATTCTGGTAGGAATGAAATCACCATTAGTGATGACATACCAAGCACTCATGTTCTGAGCTTGGATGAAGTACATCATCCTTTTCTTCCAGTATGAGTAGTTGTTGCCATAAAACAATGGAGGTCTGGTAGTAGAAGAACCTTCTGGGACAATAAAGTGAGAAGAATTCTCAGGCTGGTGTCTACTAGCCATCTCTATTGATTCTGATAGGATCTTACACTTAGATTGTTAGATCTTTAGTAAATATACGAAGTAACCTGGCTCTGATACCACTTGTTGGTCCTATCAAGAACAGAATCACCTAGAGGGGGGGTGAATAGGAGTCAAAGTTGAAAACTAAAAGTTTCTAAGTTTTTAGAGAAACTTGATTTTCAGAGTCAAATTTCCTCAGAGTCAGAGGCAAGCTAACAGGAGTTGCTTCTGAGGGAAATTCTGCCTAAACACAGTTAGACTATTTTCAGCAACAGAAGTTCTGATTGAGGAACTTCTGGACAGTCTTCTGATCAAAGACAATGATGCTTAAGAGAAAATCTGTTTCAGCACTAAATATTTGCAAGTACACAGAAGCAATAATAACAAGTATAAGAGGGAGAAAGAAGTTCAGGAGATCCTGATTGAACAATTCGATTTATCCAAGTTCGCCACAGAAGTCCTGTGACTACGTCTTGTCCCCTGAGGTCGCAGCCTACAGAGATTTTATAAATCCACTATTCAGAACTTTTATGGCAAGTTCAGAAGCTCCTTTACATCAACAGAACTTAAGCTAATTTCTCACTTAGTCCTGACTAGCCTAAAAAGAGTTAAAGGATTTCCACCAGAACAAACAATACTCTGTTTTCTGGATTTCTCACCCAACTCTAATCTCAACTAGATTTCTCTCTTTAAATCTAACTGAAGATCACAAACGATCTCAGTTTACAAGATTCCTACTATGAACTTGTTTTTCTTCACTCTCTCACTTTACTAAGACTATGCTAAGAAAGATTGAGAATGGAAAAGTTGCTCTGTTTTCTTGTTTAAAACAGTGTGTTAAGATTTTGCTCGATGATCATGCGTGTGTTGATGCATTGGAGCTTGGCTACTATTTATAGTGATTGAAGATGACCGTTGTGGAGTTTGAAACTTCAAAGGAGATGACATCAGTTGTTGTAGCCGTTAATTTGTCAAGTCTTCAAACGGTCTTCAAACACTTTGATTCCGTTATCCTTGTTCTTTAACTAAATCCGGTAAGTGATTTGAAATCAAGGATGAGGATGACAGAATCATTCTTCAATTAGATCAACAAAGGGTAGACAAGGAAATTCCGGTTTCTCTTGAACAGACAAGCGCGCTCCATCAAAACAGCTTTTTGAACTTTTGGCGCCTTGCATTGAATGCAAGTGTCAGAGCATTAAATGCTCAAACAAACCCGTGACTAAGCTTTCAGAAGCTTATTTCCAGTTGTCTAGACTTCTGATCAAATTGGCATAACTTCTGATTGCAAAGAACTTCTGAGGAGAGCTTTAGCAGACTTCGGCTTCAGAGCGGAGTATCCAGCTTCTGAGTTATTGAAACTCTGACTTCAGCAAACTGATCTTCCGAGTTCTTTAGGCAATCCAGAAAAGATTCATTCAGCACCTGCTGAGTAACTTACACATAGACTAAAACAAAAATATTAGTCAACAATAAACTATATGTAAGATAGAATTAAGTTTTCATCTTCTGAAATGTTTGGACATAATCAAAACACTTAGGGTTCATCATTCTCCCCCATTTTGGTTATGGACAAACCGTGGTCAGAAGGTAAAAAGAAAACATGAGGTTTAGAAAAAGAACTTCCTGATGCAAATGTTTCATAACTTCTGAGTAAATTAACTCCCCCATTTTAGTGTAAATGGTGAACTTCAGCAATCTGTATAAACTTAATAAGACTTAAGATCAAGTTGTTAGATTTAATGAAGTGTAATTTACTAAGTTAAAAAGAAACATAAGCAAAGAGTAAGAAGTCAGATATGCAAGAAAGTATAATGAAGATTCAGTGTATATATTTTAATTCAGAAGACAACATAAGACACAGAATAATCAGAAGAGCAGAAAAAGTCCTAAGACAGAGACTACCCAACCCAGAACCTAGCTAAGAAGCTTAAGTCCTAAAAGATTACAAGTTCCTAGGTTTCTTCTGAGGAGGAGGAACACCACTAGAACCTTCAGCAGCACTTGATCTCTTCTGACCAGACTTCTCCCCCGTTTGACCAGAACCAACAGCAACACCAAGAGCTCCCTGAGACTTCAATTTTTGTTGAACATTCAGAGCAGTCTGATATTGCACAGGACTTGGTCGCACAGTATTGATCATATCCATTCGTCTTCTGAAGTCATCATCAATGGTCTTCATATGATCAAAGGTCTGACCAGACATAGGTCGCTGTTTCTGAACATCATCAAGAAGGAGCTTGATCAACCTATTGTTAGCATACACAGCAGCAGTGAGGTGCTCATTCTGAATATAAGTCTGTCCTCGAACAAACCTATAGCAATTGTGAAGAGTCTTTTCTTGTTCACGTGCCTGAGTGTGCATAACCTTCAGAAGTTCAGTGAGCTCAGCAATCTGTGCATTCTGAGCAGATACATCAGACTCAATGTTGGAGAGTCGATTGTTGAGATCAGGAGTGATGTCATATACAATCTTTGCAGCTCCTGAAGATGAAGAACCTTGAGCAGAAGATTTCACTTCTCTCAGAATGTGATTTGCAGTACTTTGCAGGTCTTCAATCTTACTAGGGAGCATCTTCTCATGAGCCTCATAATGCTCGTTTGCTTCCTTGACTTCTTCTGTCAATATCTCCAAATTCTCATTGACCTTCAGAGAAGAAGCAAGAGCAATATTGTCCAGAGAAGGAAGAGTCAGAGCTAATTCTCTCAATTTGTACAGCTCATCATATGTAGCTAGATGAAGTGTAGAAAGATTGCGTATATAAACAGAAGGATCCTGCATTTGAAGCATAGTCATGAGCTGCAGGTTCTGAGCTTTCAAAGAATGTAATTCTTGCAGCACAATGCCCTGAGCATACATGTCAGCAGCAGAAGTCCTTTGCCCTATACCAGCAAATCTATTCAGCAGTTCATCTGAGCCACTCTGACCCATTCTTCTCAAATCTTCAACACTGGGGGCACCTCCAGCTTCGGAAATACCAGAAGCTCTGCCCATGAAGCCAAAACTTCCAAACCTGTTATCTAAATCTTCTCGATTCAAGTGTTTGCGCAGGAAGTCATAGTTGGAGGACAACCCAGCAAAACCTGAAGGAGTGGGGAAGGAAGTTAAGGGATCACACACAGGAGGTGTATGTCCAGAGGTTGAGAGAGGAGGAACAAAAGTTTGTGTGGAAGGAATTGTATGTGAGAAAGAGGAAGAGAAAGTATTTGTACAGGGAGGTAAGGTGGAAGGAATTGAAAAGGGAGGAGCAGTAATTCCAGTTGATGGAAGAACAGCAGAAGATGATAGAGAAGAAGTAGTAGAAGTAAAAATGGAATCAGTGAAGATTGGTCCAGAGGACAGATTCACTTCTGAATAGGATCCAGAAGGAAGAGTAGATGGAGGAGGATCAACTTCAGATGTTGAAGTTGTTGGAGGAATGAAAGTCTGAGATTCACTTACTTCTGTGACAGAAGGTAGTGAGGGAGATGGATGAGGAGTAAGAGTAGGAGATGAGATAACATGTTCAGAGGCATTAGGATCAAAAGTTGAAATGGGCTCAGCATATAGATGAGCCATCCTGAACAGCGTTTCAGAGCCATCCCTATCACCAGGGTTTCTTCCTTGATTCAGAAGAACGTTGTCAATGAAGTGTTCATCGTCAACATTCTCAACAAACTGTTTAGCACCTTGAAGAACCTCTTCATCTTCTGGTTCACTCTCTTCTGACAGCTCTTCAATCAGAGGAGCATCAACATTCTCTTTATCAGAAATCTCTGATAAGTCTTTATCAGCATCTTCCGGTTCCTGAGTGACAGGTTCCTCTAATTCAGCACTTGAGGCAATAACGAAGTCCTTCTTCTTCAGAACCCTTCGTTTTGCAGCAGTCTTCCTTCCAATTCTGGTAGAAAGGGAGACATTCTCAGCAATTCGAGAAGATAGTGAGACATTCTCAAGATTCCCTTCTTCCTCTGAAGTCTCAACTACCTTTGAGAACTCCGCATTCTCAAGTTCAGCAGCGCATTCTAAAAGTCTTGCATCGGCCTTAGCCTTTGCAGCAATTTCTCGCTCAGCAGCTAACTTGTCCTCTGCTTCCTTCTTCTTTCTTTTCTCTTCAGCAAGAGCCACAACTCTTGCAACCTTTTCAGCTTCAGCAGCCTTCTCTTTCTCAGCAAGGCGTGCTTCCTCAGCATCCTGAACATCCTTTTCAGGAACAACCGTTGGCTTTTCAGCAACAATCTTGCCAGAGGGTTCAACATTGATTGTTGTTTGAACCATCGTGGGAAGAGGTTCTGAGACAGCCACTTTCTCAACGGTCAGGACCAACTTACTTGATCCCTTCTTTCCCTTGCCCTTCTTGGCAGCATTCTTTCCTTTCAGCACAGAAGCATCCACAATTTCCTTCTGAGCAATACTCACAAAGGAAGCATTCTCCTTCTTCTTTGGAGTTACACCAAAGGAAAGGTTCCTGAAGGTATGCATCTTCAGAACCGTACTTCTACTGGTTACACCTTCTCCTGAGATAACCACAGAGGCAGCTTCAAAGAGCCTCGTCAGGAGGGAACCATAGGCAAGAGCACTAGAAGTAGTGACATTCTTCATCTGCCTTATCAGCATGGCAGGGAGATTAATCTTCTTCTGGTTGACCAGATGCCACATGAAAACTCGTTCTCTGTTGGAAACACAGTTGACTCCTCCAGCCTTTGGAAGAAACACATTAGTAGTGAGATAATGTGCCCACCTCTGATGCTGTGAGAGCCAAGTTGCATACGTTTCCTTGGCACTCAGATCTGGTCTAGCCCAATTCACTTCGGAAAACCCATCAACAGAACCATCATCACCAACGATGATTCCTTCATCATCAACACCAATAGCTTGAGAGATAGAAGCCCTGCTGACCTCAATCTCAACATCCCCAACAACCGAGTGAAGAACATCCTCCTCATTAGAAAAGAAATGGAGGTTTTGGTAGAATTCGGTGACTAACTTAGGGTAAATGAATTCATCGAGAGAAACGAATGAATTCCAGTTTTGAGTACTAAGTCAGTTTGAGATAGGTTCAGTAGTTTTAACTTCGTCATCTAGGAACCTAGAAGTAAAAACCCTAGATTCGCTAACTTTCTTTCTGCTCTCAGAAGTGAAGAGATGAGTGACAGTGATTTCTAGAGCTATTTAGGAGAAATAGGAAATTAGGTTAAGATTTTGAGAGGAGAAATGCACAGACAACAATGGCGATTCTAATAGCAATGAAAAATGCAAGTGAAAATTGCTAAGTATGGCAAAACCTCTATTTATACCCAAACAAGAAACCGTTCCAATTCAAAAAGCAAGTAAACACCGTTTAAAAGGGAACAGATAACCGTTAAACACAGAACATCGCCGTAAAATGGCAGTAGATAACGCATGCTTACAAGTCAAATCATGATTAGAATTAATTATAACTTAATTATCTCAAACGATTAATCACTTAAGACATACAGAAATAATTAGTCTAAATTATTGAAGGGGATAAGTCATACCAATGCCTTCTCGTAAGTTGCTGAAAGACATACCAGCCAGAGGCTTAGTAAACATGTCAGCAAGATTCTCTTCAGAGGGAACATGAGTAATGATAATATCCTTCTTCAGAACATGATCTCTTAAGAAGTGATGCCTAATATGAACATGCTTCATCCTGCTGTGCTGAATAGGATTCTTTGAAAGATCAATAGCACTCTTGTTATCACAGTAAATTGTAATTGTTCCAGGGATGACTCCATAGTCAGCAATTTGTTGCTTGATCCAGAGCATCTGAGAAACACAACTTCCAGCAGCAACATACTCAGCTTCAGCAGTTGAGAGAGCCACAGAGGTTTGCTTCTTGCTATGCCAGGAGACTAGGCACTCCCCCAGAAAATGACAACCACCAGAAGTGCTGACCCTTTTCAATTTATCTCTACCATAGTCAGAGTCTGTGTATCCTATAGGAGTGAAATCAGAACTACAGGGATACCACAAACCAGCTTCTGGTGTGCCTTTAAGATATCTGAGAATTCTTTTGACAGCAACATCATGAATCTCTCTTGGTTTAGACTGATATCTAGCACAAAAACACACAGCAAAATGTATATCTGGCCTGCTGGCTGTTAGGTATAAAAGAGAGCCAATCATACCTCTGTAGGTTTTTATATCTACAGGTTTACCAGCTTTCTCTTCATCATCCATGTCTTTGCTGACATCCATTGGAATATCAACAGCATTAGAATCCATCATGCCAAATTTCTTCAGCACTTCTCTAGTGTACTTGGCTTGATTGATAAACACACAATCATTACTTTGCTTGATCTGAAGTCCTAAGAAGAAGGTTAATTCTCCCATCATAGACATTTCAAACTCAGCCTTCATGTGATCGCTGAACTCTCTGCACAAAGATTCATTAGTAGCACCAAATATAATATCATCAACATATACCTGAGCTATAAGGATATCCTTGTTCTTTTTCAGAGTGAACAGAGTTGTATCAACACAGCCTCTGACAAATCCCTTAGACAGAAGGAACTTTGTCAGCCTCTCATACCAAGCTCTGGGAGCTTGTTTCAGTCCATACAAGGCTTTCTTTAGCTTGTACACATGATCAGGAAACTTAGGATCTTCAAAACCAGGAGGTTGAGACACATAGACTTCCTCATCAATGTAACCATTCAAGAATGCACTTTTCACATCCATTTGAAAGAGCTTGAAACCTTTGTATGATGAAAAAGCACACAAGATTCTAATGGCTTCTAATCTTGCAAAAGGAGCAAAAGTTTCACCATAATCTATGCCTTCTTGCTGACTGTAACCTTGAGCAACAAGTCTTGCCTTGTTCCTCACAACATTTCCAAATTCATCAAGCTTGTTCTTCAGAACCCATCTAGTTCCAACAACCTTTATGTTGTTAGGTCTGGGAACCAAAGTCCAAACTTCTGACCTTTTGAACTGGTCAAGTTCTTCTTGCATTGCCATCAACCAGGAGTCATCATCAGCAGCTTCATAGAAGTCCTTGGGTTCCAGAAGTGACACAAAAGCCACATTCCCCATGTATCTTCTGAGCTGAGCTCTGGTCATGACAGGATTATGAACAGAGTCAATTATGTTCTCTAAGGAATGATTCCTATGAGCTCTAACTTCTCTTGGTACATCCAATGAGTCTTCTGAAACCTGTTCATCATTTGTTGAATCATATATAGGAGCATCTTCTGGAAGGAAGTTGACTTCTGGAGTAGGATTCTCATCTTGAGCTTGTTCAGCAACAGGAGGATCCACCTCAGCAGCTCTGGGAGAAACATCTTCTTTATCAACAGGAGATGTAACTTCAGGAGCTTGAACTACATCTTCATCAGGAGCTCTACTATCTGCAGGGTTAGTCTCATCAAACTGTACATGAACAGATTCATCTAAAGTTTGAGTCCTCTTATTAAAAACCCTATATGCTTTACTATGTGTTGAGTAACCAAGAAAAATGGCCTCATCTGCCTTTGAATCAAACTTTGAAAGATATTCTTTTGTATTCAAAACATAACATTTACAACCAAAGGTTCTGAAATAACCTATTTTAGGCTTTCGACCTTTCCAGAGTTCATAAGGAGTCTTGTTCAGAATGCTTCTGATTAGCACTCTATTCAGAACATAGCAAGCTGTGTTCACAGCTTCTCCCCAAAAGTACTTTGGAAGCCTTCTTTCATTGATCATAGTTCTGGCTATCTCAACCAGAGTTCTATTCTTCCTTTCAACCACCCCATTTTGTTGAGGAGTTCTGGGAGCAGAAAAGTTATGATCAATTCCCTTGGTTTCACAGAATTCTTCAAACCTAAAGTTTTTGAATTCTCCACCATTATCACTTCTGATATGGACAACCTTTTCATTCCTTTCATTCTCAAGTTTCTTTATCAGAACTGAGAAGCATCCAAGTGACTCATCTTTGCTAGACAGCAAGATGACCCAAGTGAATCTTGAATAGTCATCTACAATGACAAAGGCATACTTCTTTCCACCTATGCTCATTGGTTGAACAGGGCCAAACAGATCCATATGAAGTAATTCCAAAGGTCTTTTAGTTGAAATGACTTTCTTAGTTTTAAAAGAGCTTCTGGATTGTTTACCAGATTGGCAAGCATTGCATAAATGGTTCTTTTTAAAACTAATTTCAGGCAGACCCTCAACCAGTTGATTTCTAGCTACTTTGGCCAGAAGATCCATGCTAACATGAGCAAGTCTTCTATGCCAGAGCCAGGAGGTATCCTCTTTGGACATCAAGCATATATTTTTGCAAAGATTCTCAAGGTTCAGCATGAAAACATTTTCAACTCTAGGAGCAGTTAGAATAACTTCCCTTGACTTACTGTCCAAGATTTTACATCCAGAGGAGCTGAAGACAACATCTCTACCTTTATCACACAGTTGTGCAACACTCAGGAGATTGAACTTCAGACCTCTGACTAGGGAGACATCTTCGATCGGAGGGTTGGTTCCTATGGATCCAGAACCAAGAATCCTTCCTTTCTGAGCATCTCCAAAGCTGACTTTTCCACCTCTTTTAGGAACAAATGTGATGAATGCTTTTTCATCACCTGTCATATGCCTTGAGCACCCACTGTCAATGTACCACAGCTTTGACATTGATGGAGCACTCAGAGCCACCTGCAACACAATCAATTAGTGACAGGTACCCAATCCTTATTGGCTCCTTCAGAGTTAGATTTCTCTTCAGCAGGTTTTAATGATATCTCAGATTGCAAGAGATTTTTAATATGGTACTTGCAATCCTTTAACCAATGACCATCACTTTTACACAGCTTGCAAAAGGGAGGGTTCTTGGATCTTTCCCTTTGCTTCTTGGGAGATTTCTTCTTCTTCTGAGAAGGACCAACATCTTCAGAGGCTATAACAGTACTCTCAGAGGTACCAACATCAGGAGGAGAAGCAATCTCTTTCAGAAGAGAGGGAGTGACAGGTTTCTTCTTCTTCTGGGGTTTATCACTTCCCAGAGGCAGCTTGTTCTTGCCTTTGGCTTTAGAGCCATCAGCAGGAATGCTGAACTGTTTACACAGCTTCTCTTCTAAGACTTTCATGTCAGAAAAGACTTGAGTAAACCTAAGAAACTTGTCAGCCTCACTCTTGTCCAATTTCCTTTTCAGGTACTTGAACATACTATAGAGTTCTTCAAGAGAATCAAAGATATTCTGTTCAGAAGATATGTTTACCTCGGAATCATATGTAACTCCAGGAGGTGCGGAAGTTTCTCCTGTGACATCTTCAGAAGTTGGCTCATCAATAGCCATAAAACAAATCTGAGCTTGCTCTTCCTTTTCTTCAGGATCACTGCTGGTCTCAGAGTCTGACCAGGCAGCCAGCATAGCTTTCTTGAACTTTTTCTTATCTTTCTTCAACTCCGGGCAGTTAGGCTTAATGTGCCCCGGTTGCTGACATCCATAGCACACAATTGGCTTGTTTGGATCTCTCTTGAACTTTTCACCAGAATCAGGAGTTTTCTTATCAAAGCTCCTGAAAGGCTTCTTGTAGTTTCCACCTCTGCCTTTCCTAAAGGCCTTCTTGAACTTCCTGGTCAGCATAGCCAGTTCCTCATCTTCTGAGGATTCTTCAGAAGATTCTGCTTTCAGGACAACTCTTTTTCCTTCTGAATTTTCTCTTAAGTCATGATTCTTTAATGACATCTCATGGGTGATTAAGGACCCAATGAGTTCATCATACAAGTAATAGCTCAAGTCCTGAACTTCTTCAATAGCAGTCTTCTTGGCTTGCCAAGACCTTGGTAAGCTTCTGACAATCTTCTTCACTCGATCAGATTCTTCAATGTCTTTTCCTAAACTCTTCAAGTCATTGACTATCTTGGTGAATCTAGAATTCATATCTGAAATAGATTCTTTATCAAGCATTTCAAATAACTCATATTCTCTCATGAGTTGGTTGACTTTAGATTGCTTCACTTTTCCTGTTCCTTCATATGTGACTTCTAGCTTGTTCCAAATATCCTGTGCTGTTTCACAAGAGGAAACTTTGTTATATTCAGTAGCTATAAGTGCACAATGCAACATATTTATTGCTGAAGCATTAGTTTGGAGTTTTTTCAGAATGTCATCTGTGTATTCCCTCTGAGGAATAACAACATCCCCTAGACCTTGTTCCATTCTGGTAGGAATGAAATCACCATTAGTGATGACATACCAAGCACTCATGTTCTGAGCTTGGATGAAGTACATCATCCTTTTCTTCCAGTATGAGTAGTTGTTGCCATTAAACAATGGAGGTCTGGTAGTAGAAGAACCTTCTGGGACAATAAAGTGAGAAGAATTCTCAGGCTGGTGTCTACTAGCCATCTCTATTGATTCTGATAGGATCTTACACTTAGATTGTTAGATCTTTAGTAAATATACGAAGTAACCTGGCTCTGATACCACTTGTTGGTCCTATCAAGAACAGAATCACCTAGAGGGGGGGTGAATATGTGTCAAAGTTGAAAACTGAAAGTTTCTAAGTTTTTAGAGAAACTTGATTTTCAGAGTCAAATTTCCTCAGAGTCAGAGGCAAGCTAACAGGAGTTGCTTCTGAGGGAAATTCTGCCTAAACACAGTTAGACTGTTTTCAGCAACAGAAGTTCTGATTGAGGAACTTCTGGACAGTCTTCTGATCAAAGACAATGATGCTTAAGAGAAAATCTGTTTCAGCACTAAATATTAGCAAGTACACAGAAGCAATAATAACAAGTATAAGAGGGAGAAAGAAGTTCAGGAGATCCTGATTGAACAATTCGATTTATCCAAGTTCGCCACAGAAGTCCTGTGACTACGTCTTGTCCCCTGAGGTCGCAGCCTACAGAGATTTTATAAATCCACTATTCAGAACTTTTATGGCAAGTTCAGAAGCTCCTTTACATCAACAGAACTTAAGCTAATTTCTCACTTAGTCCTGACTAGCCTAAAAAGAGTTAAAGGATTTCCACCAGAACAAACAATACTCTGTTTTCTGGATTTCTCACCCAACTCTAATCTCAACTAGATTTCTCTCTTTAAATCTAACTGAAGATCACAAACGATCTCAGTTTACAAGATTCCTACTATGAACTTGTTTTTCTTCACTCTCTCACTTTACTAAGACTATGCTAAGAAAGATTGAGAATGGAAAAGTTGCTCTGTTTTCTTGTTTAAAACAGTGTGTTAAGATTTTGCTCGATGATCATGCGTGTGTTGATGCATTGGAGCTTGGCTACTATTTATAGTGATTGAAGATGACCGTTGTGGAGTTTGAAACTTCAAAGGAGATGACATCAGTTGTTGTAGCCGTTAATTTGTCAAGTCTTCAAACGGTCTTCAAACACTTTGATTCCGTTATCCTTGTTCTTTAACTAAATCCGGTAAGTGATTTGAAATCAAGGATGAGGATGACAGAATCATTCTTCAATTAGATCAACAAAGGGTAGACAAGGAAATTCCGGTTTCTCTTGAACAGACAAGCGCGCTCCATCAAAACAGCTTTTTGAACTTTTGGCGCCTTGCATTGAATGCAAGTGTCAGAGCATTAAATGCTCAAACAAACCCGTGACTAAGCTTTCAGAAGCTTATTTCCAGTTGTCTAGACTTCTGATCAAATTGGCATAACTTCTGATTGCAAAGAACTTCTGAGGAGAGCTTTAGCAGACTTCTGCTTCAGAGCGGAGTATCCAGCTTCTGAGTTATTGAAACTCTGACTTCAGCAAACTGATCTTCTGAGTTCTTTAGGCAATCCAGAAAAGATTCATTCAGCACCTGCTGAGTAACTTACACATAAACTAAAACAAAAATATTAGTCAACAATAAACTATATGTAAGATAGAATTAAGTTTTCATCTTCTGAAATGTTTGGACATAATCAAAACACTTAGGGTTCATCATATTGGGCATCCAAAAATCTGAGCTCGAGTTAAAGTTTTGTCCGACCCATCAAAAAAACGTGTTAAAATTCAGTCCCGGTCCCCGAGGCACCCTAGAATAAGGCCCGAAAAACCCAAAATTTAAACGACCATTCATTTGTTAAACGTTTTAGTCGGGGTAGTGGGCATCCAAAAATCTAAGCTCGAGTTAAAGTTTTGTGCGACGCATCAAAAAAACGTGTTAAAATTCAGTCCCGGTCTCCGAGGCACCCTAGAATTCGGCCCGAAAAACCCGAAATTTAAACGACCCATCATTTGTTATACGTGTTAGTTGGGGTAATGGGCATCCATAAATCTGAGCTCGAGTTAAAGTTTTGTCGGACGCATCAAAAAAACGTGTTAAAATTCAGTCCCGGTCCCCGAGGCACACTAGAATTCGGCCCGAAAAATCCAAAATTTAAACGACCCATCATTTGTTATACGTGTTAGTTGGGGTATTGGGCATCCAAAAACCTGACCTCGAGTTAAAGTTTTTTCCGACGCATCAAAAAAACGTGTTAAAATTCTGTCCCGGTCCCCGAGGTACCCTAGAATTCGGCCCGAAAACCCGAAATTTAAACGACACATCATTTGTTATACGTTTTAGTCGTGGTATTGGGACATCAAAAATCTGAGCTCGGGTTAATGTTTTGTCCGACTCATCATAAAAACGTGTTAAAATTCAGTCCCAGTCCCCGAGGCACCCTAAAATCTGGCCCGAAAAACCCAAAATTTAAACGACCCTCCATTTAATATACGTGTTAGTCGTGGTATTGGGAAATCCAAACATCTGAGCTCGAGTTAAAGTTTTGTCCGGCGCATGAAAAAACACTTGTTAAATTTCTGCTCCTGTTCCCGTGGCAGCCTAGTATCCGGCCCAAAAAACCCAAAATTTAAACGACCCATCATAGGTTATACATGTTAGTCGTGGTAATGGGCATCCAAAAATCTGAGCTCGAGTTAAAGTTTTGTCCAACTTCTCAAAAAAACGTTTTAAAATTCAGTCCCGGTCCCCGAGGCACCCTAGAATCCGGCCCGAAAAACCCAAAATTTAAACCACCCATCATTTGTTATACGTGTTAGTCGGGGTATTGGGACATCAAAAATCTGAGCTCGAGTTAAAGTTTTGTCCGATGCATCATAAAAACTTGTTAAAATTCAGTCCCGGTCCCCGAGGCACCCTAGAATCAGGCCCGAAAAAACCCAAAATTTAAACGACCCATCATTTGTTATACGTGTTAGTAGTGGTATTGGGCATCCAAAAATCTGAGCTCAAGTTAAAGTTTTGTTCGACGCATCCAAAAAACGTGTTAAAATTCAATCCCGGTCTTTGAGGCAGCCTAGTATCCGGCCCGAAACACCCAAAATTTAAACGACCCATCATTTGTTATACGTGTTAGTTGGGGTAATGGGCATCCATAAATCTGAGCTCGAGTTAAAGTTTTGTCTGACGCATCAAAAAAACGTGTTAAAATTCAGTCCCGGTCCCCGAGGCACCCTAGAATTCGGCCCGAAAAACCAAAATTTAAACGACCCATCATTTGTTATACGTGTTAGTTGGGGTATTGGGCATCCAAAAATCTGAGCTCGAGTTAAAGTTTTGTTCGACGCATCAAAAAAACGTGTTAAAATTCAATCCCGGTCTTTGAGGCAGCCTAGTATCCGGGCCGAAAAACCCAAAATTTAAACGACCCATCATAGGTTATACATGTTAGTCGTGGTAATGGGCATCCAAAAATCTGAGCTCGAGTTAAAGTTTGGTCCGACTTCTCAAAAAAACGTTTTAAAATTCAGTCCCGGTCCCCGAGACACCCTAGAATCCGGCCCGAAAAACCCGAAATTTAAACCACCCATCATTTGTTATACGTCTTAGTCGGGGTATTGGGACATCAAAAATCTGAGCTCGAGTTAAAGTTTTGTCCGACGCATCATAAAAACTTGTTAAAATTCAGTCCCGGTCCCCGAGGCACCCTAGAATCAGGCCCGAAAAAACCCAAAATTTAAACGACCCATCATTTGTTATACGTGTTAGTCGTGGTATTGGGCATCCAAAAATCTGAGCTCAAGTTAAAGTTTTGTTCGACGCATCCAAAAAACGTGTTAAAATTCAATCCCGGTCTTTGAGGCAGCCTAGTATCCGGCCTGAAACACCCAAAATTTAAACGACCCATCATTTGTTATACGTGTTAGTTGGGGTAATGGGCATCCATAAATCTGAGCTCGAGTTAAAGTTTTGTCTGACGCATCAAAAAAACGTGTTAAAATTCAGTCCCGGTCCCCGAGGCACCCTAGAATTCGGCCGGAAAAACCAAAATTTAAACGACCCATCATTTGTTATACGTGTTAGATGGGGTATTGGGCATCCAAAAATCTGAGCTCGAGTTAAAGTTTTGTTCGACGCATCAAAAAAACGTGTTAAAATTCAATCCCGGTCTTTGAGGCAGCCTAGTATCCGGGCCGAAAAACCCAAAATTTAAACGACCCATCATAGGTTATACATGTTAGTTGTGGTAATGGGCATCCAAAAATCTGAGCTCGAGTTAAAGTTTGGTCCGACTTCTCAAAAAAACGTTTTAAAATTCAGTCCCGGTCCCCGAGACACCCTAGAATCCGGCCCGAAAAACCAGAAATTTAAACCACCCATCATTTGTTATACGTGTTAGTCGGGGTATTGGGACATCAAAAATCTGAGCTCGAGTTAAAGTTTTGTCCGACGCATCATAAAAACTTGTTAAAATTCAGTCCCGGTCCCCGAGGCACCCTAGAATCAGGCCCGAAAAAACCCAAAATTTAAACGACCCATCATTTGTTATACGTGTTAATCGTGGTATTGGGCATCCAAAAATCTGAGCTCGAGTTAAAGTTTTGTTCGACGCATCCAAAAAACGTGTTAAAATTCGTCCCGGTCCTCCCTAGAATTCGGCCCGCAAAATCCAAAATTTAAACAACCCATCATTTGTTATACGTGTTAGTTGGGGTAATGGGCATCCATAAATCTGAGCTCGAGTTAAAGTTTTGTCTGACGCATCAAAAAAACGTGTTAAAATTCAGTCCCGGTCCCCGAGGTACCCTAGAATTCGGCCCGAAAACCCGAAATTTAAACGACACATCATTTGTTATACGTTTTAGTCGTGGTATTGGGACATCAAAAATCTGAGCTCGAGTTAAAGTTTTGTCCGACGCATCATAAAAACGTGTTAAAATTCAGTCCCGGTCCCCGAGGCACCCTAGAATCTGGCCCGAAAAACCCAAAATTTAAACGACCCTCCATTTTATATACGTGTTAGTCGTGGTATTGGGAAATCCAAACATCTGAGGTCGAGTTAAAGTTTTGTCCGACGCATGAAAAAACACTTGTTAAATTTCTGCTCCTGTTCCCGTGGCAACCTAGTATCCGGGCAAAAAAACCCAAAATTTAAACGACCCATCATAGGTTATACATGTTAGTCGTGGTAATGGGTATCCAAAAATCTGAGCTCGAGTTAAAGTTTTGTCCGACTTCTCAAAAAAACGTTTTAAAATTCAGTCCCGGTCCCCGATGCACCCTAGAATCCGGCCCGAAAAACCCAAAATTTAAACGACCCATCATTTGTTACACGTGTTTGTCGGGGTATTGGGACATCAAAAATCTGAGCTCGAGTTAAAGTTTTGTCCGACGCATCATAAAAACTTGTTAAAATTCAGTCCCGGTCCCCGAGGCACCCTAGAATCAGGCCCGAAAAAACCCAAAATTTAAACGACCCATCATTTGTTATACGTGTTAGTCGTGGTATTGGGCATCCAAAAATCTGAGCTCAAGTTAAAGTTTTGTTCGACGCATCCAAAAAACGTGTTAAAATTCAATCCCGGTCTTTGAGGCAGCCTAGTATCCGGCCCGAAACACCCAAAATTTAAACGACCCATCATTTGTTATACGTGTTAGTTGGGGTAATGGGCATCCATAAATCTGAGCTCGAGTTAAAGTTTTGTCTGACGCATCAAAAAAACGTGTTAAAATTCAGTCCCGGTCCCCGAGGCACCCTAGAATTCGGCCCGAAAAACCAAAATTTAAACGACCCATCATTTGTTATACGTGTTAGTTGGGGTATTGGGCATCCAAAAATCTGAGCTCGAGTTAAAGTTTTGTTCGACGCATCAAAAAAACGTGTTAAAATTCAATCCCGGTCTTTGAGGCAGCCTAGTATCCGGGCCGAAAAACCCAAAATTTAAACGACCCATCATAGGTTATACATGTTAGTCGTGGTAATGGGCATCCAAAAATCTGAGCTCGAGTTAAAGTTTGGTCCGACTTCTCAAAAAAACGTTTTAAAATTCAGTCCCGGTCCCCGAGACACCCTAGAATCCGGCCCGAAAAACCCGAAATTTAAACCACCCATCATTTGTTATACGTGTTAGTCGGGGTATTGGGACATCAAAAATCTGAGCTCGAGTTAAAGTTTTGTCCGACGCATCATAAAAACTTGTTAAAATTCAGTCCCGGTCCCCGAGGCACCCTAGAATCAGGCCCGAAAAAACCCAAAATTTAAACGACCCATCATTTGTTATACGTGTTAATCGTGGTATTGGGCATCCAAAAATCTGAGCTCGAGTTAAAGTTTTGTTCGACGCATCAAAAAAACGTGTTAAAATTCGTCCCGGTCCTCCCTAGAATTCGGCCCGCAAAATCCAAAATTTAAACAACCCATCATTTGTTATACGTGTTAGTTGGGGTAATGGGCATCCATAAATCTGAGCTCGAGTTAAAGTTTTGTCTGACGCATCAAAAAAACGTGTTAAAATTCAGTCCCGGTCCCCGAGGTACCCTAGAATTCGGCCCGAAAACCCGAAATTTAAACGACACATCATTTGTTATACGTTTTAGTCGTGGTATTGGGACATCAAAAATCTGAGCTCGAGTTAAAGTTTTGTCCGACGCATCATAAAAACGTGTTAAAATTCAGTCCCGGTCCCCGAGGCACCCTAGAATCTGGCCCGAAAAACCCAAAATTTAAACGACCCTCCATTTTATATACGTGTTAGTCGTGGTATTGGGAAATCCAAACATCTGAGGTCGAGTTAAAGTTTTGTCCGACGCATGAAAAAACACTTGTTAAATTTCTGCTCCTGTTCCCGTGGCAACCTAGTATCCGGGCAAAAAAACCCAAAATTTAAACGACCCATCATAGGTTATACATGTTAGTCGTGGTAATGGGCATCCAAAAATCTGAGCTCGAGTTAAAGTTTTGTCCGACTTCTCAAAAAAACGTTTTAAAATTCAGTCCCGGTCCCCGAGGCATCATTTGTTATACGTGTTAGTTGGGGTATTGGCTATCCAAAAATCTGAGCTCGAGATCAAGTTTTGTTCGACGCATCAAAAAAACGCGTTAAAATTCAGTCCCCGTCCTCGAGGCACCCTAGAATTCGGCCTGAAAAACCCGAAATTTAAACGACCCATCATTTGTTATACGTTTTAGTCGTGGTATTGGGACATAAAAAATCTGAGCTCGAGTTAAAGTTTTGTCCGACGCATCATAAAAACGTGTTAAAATTCAGTCCCGGTCCCCGAGACACCCTAGAATTCGGCCCGAAAAATCCAAAATTTAAACGACCCATCGTTTGTTATACGTGTTAGTTGGGGTATTGGGCATCCAAAAATCTGAGCTCGAGTTAAAGTTTTTTCCGACGCATCAAAAAAACGTGTTAAGATTCAGTCCCGGTCCCCGAGGCACCCTAGAATTCGGCCCCAAAAACCCGAAATTTAAACGACCCATCATTTGTTATACGTTTTAGTCGTGGTATTGGGCATCCAAAAATCTGAGCTCGAGTTAAAGTTTTGTTCGACGCATCAAAAAAACGTGTTAAAATTCAGTCCTGGTCTTCGAGGCACCCTAGAATTCGGCCCGAAAAACCCGAAATTTAAACGACCCATCATTTGTTATACGTGTTAGTTGGGGTAATGGGCATCCAAAAATCTGAGCTCGAGTTAAAGTTTTGTTCGACGCATCAAAAAAACGTGTTAGAATTCAGTCCCGGTCTCCGAGGCACCCTAGAATTCTGCCCGAAAAACCCGAAATTTAAACGACCCATCATTTGTTATACGTTTTAGTCGTGGTATTGGGACATCAAAAATCTGAGCTCGAGTTAAAGTTTTGTCCGACGCATCATAAAAACGTGTTAAAATTCAGTCCCGGTCCCCGAGGCACCCTAGAATCTGGCCCGAAAAACCCAAAATTTAAACGACCCTCCATTTTATATACGTGTTAGTCGTGGTATTGGGAAATCCAAACATCTGAGCTCGAGTTAAAGTTTTGTCCGACGCATGAAAAAACACTTGTTAAATTTCTGCTCCTGTTCCCGTGGCAACCTAGTATCCGGGTAAAAAAACCCAAAATTTAAACGACCCATCATAGGTTATACATGTTAGTCGTGGTAATGGGCATCTAAAAATCTGAGCTCGAGTTAAAGTTTTGTCCGACTTCTCAAAAAAACGTTTTAAAATTCAGTCCCGGTCCCCGAGGCACCCTAGAATTCGGCCTGAAAAACCCGAAATTTAAACGACCCATCATTTGTTATACGTTTTAGTCGTGGTATTGGGACATAAAAAATCTGAGCTCGAGTTAAAGTTTTGTCCGACGCATCATAAAAACGTGTTAAAATTCAGTCCCGGTCCCCGAGACACCCTAGAATTCGGCCCGAAAAATCCAAAATTTAAACGACCCATCGTTTGTTATACGTGTTAGTTGGGGTATTGGGCATCCAAAAATCTGAGCTCGAGTTAAAGTTTTTTCCGACGCATCAAAAAAACGTGTTAAGATTCAGTCCCGGTCCCCGAGGCACCCTAGAATTCGGCCCCAAAAACCCGAAATTTAAACGACCCATCATTTGTTATACGTTTTAGTCGTGGTATTGGGCATCCAAAAATCTGAGCTCGAGTTAAACTTTTGTTCGACGCATCAAAAAAAAGTGTTAAAATTCAATCCCGGTCTTTGAGGCAGCCTAGTATCCGGCCCGAAAAACCCAAAATTTAAACGACCCATCATTTGTTATACGTGTTAGTTGGGGTATTGGCTATCCAAAAATCTGAGCTCGAGTTCAAGTTTTCTTCGACGCATCAAAAAAACGTGTTAAAATTCAGTCCCCGTCCTCGAGGCACCCTAGAATTCGGCCCGAAAAACCCGAAATTTAAACGACCCATCATTTGTTATACGTTTTAGTCGTGGTATTGGGACATAAAAAATCTGAGCTCGAGTTAAAGTTTTGTCCGACGCATCATAAAAACGTGTTAAAATTCAGTCCCGGTCCCCGAGACACCCTAGAATTCGGCCCGAAAAATCCAAAATTTAAACGACCCATCATTTGTTATACGTGTTAGTTGGGGTATTGGGCATCCAAAAATCTGAGCTCGAGTTAAAGTTTTTTCCGACGCATCAAAAAAACGTGTTAAGATTCAGTCCCGGTCCCCGAGGCACCCTAGAATTCGGCCCGAAAAACCCGAAATTTAAACGACCCATCATTTGTTATACGTTTTAGTCGTGGTATTGGGAATCCAAAAATCTGAGCTCGAGTTAAAGTTTTGTTCGACGCATCAAAAAAACGTGTTAAAATTCAGTCCCGGTCTCCGAGGCACCCTAGAATTCGGCCCGAAAAACCAGAAATTTAAACGACCCATCATTTGTTATACGTGTTATTCGGGGTAATGAACATCAACTCACAAAGTTTCTTCTTGTGAAACTGCACTGGATATTTGGAACAAGCTAGAAGTCACATATGAAGGAACTGGAAAAGTGAAGCAATCTAAAGTCAACCAACTCATGAGAGAATATGAGCTATTTGAAATGTTTGATAAAGAATCTATTTCAGATATGAACTCTAGATTCACCAAGATAGTCAATGACTTGAAGAGTTTAGGAAAGGATATTGAAGAATCTGATCGAGTGAAGAAGATTGTCAGAAGCTTACCAAGGTCTTGGCAAGCCAAGAAGACTGCTATTGAAGAAGTTCAGGATTTGAGCTATTACTTGTATGATGAGCTCATTGGGTCTCTAATTACCCATGAGATGTCATTAAAGAATCATGACCTAAGAGAAAGGTCAGAAGGAAAAAGAGTAGTCCTGAAAGCAGAATCTTCTGAAGAATCCTCTGAAGATGAGGAACTGGCTATGCTGACCAGGAAGTTCAAGAAGGCCTTTAGGAAAGGCAGAGGTGGAAACTACAAGAAGCCTTTCAGGAGCTTTGATAAGAAAACTCCTGATTCTGGTGAAAAGTTCAAGAGAGATCCAAACAAGCCAATTGTGTGCTATGGATGTCAGCAACCGGGGCACATTAAGCCTAACTGCCCGGAGCTGAAGAAAGATAAGAAGAAGTTCAAGAAAGCTATGCTGGCTGCCTGGTCAGACTCTGAGACCAGCAGTGATCCTGAAGAAAAGGAAGAGCAAGCTCAGATTTGTTTTATGGCTATTGATGAGCCAACCTCTGAAGATGTCACAGGAGAAACTTCCGCACCTCCTGAAGCTACTTATGATTCTGAGGTAAACATATCTTCTGAACAAAATATCTTTGATTCTCTTGAAGAACTCTATAGTATGTTCAAGTACCTGAAAAGGAAATTGGACAAGAGTGAGGCTGACAAGTTTCTTAGGTTTACTCAAGTTTATTCTGACATGAAAGTGTTAGAAGAAAAACTGTGTAAACAGTTCAGCACTTCTGCTGATGGCTCTAAAGTCAAAGGCAAGGAAAAGCTGCCTCTGGGAAGTGATAAACCCCAGAAGAAGAAGAAACCTGTCACTCCCTCTCTTCTGAAAGAGATAGCTTCTCCTCCTGATGTTGGTACCTCTGAGAGTGCTGGTATAGCCTCTGAAGATATTGGTCCTTCTCAGAAGAAAAAGAAATCTCCCAGGAAGCAAAGGGAAAGATCCAAGAACCCTCCCTTTTGCAAACTTTGCAAGAGTGATGGTCACTGGTTGAAGGATTGCAAGTACCATATTAAAAACCTCTTGCAATCTGAGATATCATTAAAACCTGCTGAAGAGAAATCTAACTCTGAAGGACCCAATAAGGATTGGGTACCTGTCACTAATTGATTGTGTTGCAGGTGGCTGTGAGTGCTCCATCAATGTCAAAGCTGTGGTACATTGACAGTGGGTGCTCAAGGCATATGACAGGTGATGAAAAAGCATTCATCACATTTGATCCTAAAAGAGGTGGAAAAGTCAGCTTTGGAGATGCTCAGAAAGGTAGGATACTTGGTTCTGGATCCATAGGAACTAATCCTCCGATCGAAGATGTCTCCCTAGTCAGAGGTCTGAAGTTCAATCTCCTGAGTGTTGCACAACTGTGTGATAAAGGTAGAGATGTTGTCTTCAGCTCCTCTGGATGTAAAATCTTGGACAGTAAGTCAAGGGAAGTTATTCTAACTGCTCCTAGAGTTGAAAATGTTTTCATGCTGAATCTTGATAATCTTTGCAAAAATATATGCTTGATGTCCAAAGAGGATACCTCCTGGCTCTGGCATAGGAGACTTGCTCATGTGAGCATGGATCTTCTGGCCAAAGTAGCTAGAAATCAATTGGTTGAGGGTCTGCCTGAAATTAGTTTTAAAAAGAACCATTTATGCAATGCTTGCCAATCTGGTAAACAATCCAGAAGCTCTTTTAAAACTAAGAAAGTCATTTCAACTAAAAGACCTTTGGAATTACTTCATATGGATCTTTTTGGCCCTGTTCAACCAATGAGCATGGGTGGAAAGAAGTATGCCTTTGTCATTGTAGATGACTATTCAAGATTCACTTGGGTCATCTTGCTGTCTAGCAAAGATGAGTCACTTGGATGTTTCTCAGTTCTGATAAAGAAACTTGAGAATGAAAGGAATGAAAAGGTTGTCCATATCAGAAGTGATAATGGTGGAGAATTCAAGAATTTTAGGTTTGAAGAATTCTGTGAAACCAAGGGAATTGATCATAACTTTTCTGCTCCCAGAACTCCTCAACAAAATGGGGTAGTTGAAAGGAAGAATAGAACTCTGGTTGAGATAGCCAGAACTATGATCAATGAAAAAAGGCTTCCTAAGTACTTTTGGGGAGAAGCTGTGAACACAGCTTGCTATGTTCTGAATAGAGTGCTAATCAGAAGCATTTTGAACAAGACCCCTTATGAACTCTGGAAAGGTCGAAAGCCTAAAATAGGTTATTTCAGAACCTTTGGTTGTAAGTGTTATGTTTTGAATACAAAAGAATATCTTTCAAAGTTTGATTCAAAGGCAGATGAGGCCATTTTTCTTGGTTACTCAACACATAGTAAAGCATATAGGGTTTTTAATAAGAGGACTCAAACTTTAGATGAATCTGTTCATGTACAGTTTGATGAGACTAACCTTGCAGATAGTAGAGCTCCTGATGAAGATGTAGTTCAAGCTCCTGAAGTTACATCTCCTGTTGAAGAAGAAGATGTTTCTCCCAGAGCTGCTGAAGTGGTTCCTCCTGTTGCTGAACAAGCTCAAGATGAGAATCCTACTCCAGAAGTCAACTTCCTTCCAGAAGATGCTCCTATATATGATTCAACAAATGATGAACAGGTTTCAGAAGACTCATTGGATGTACCAAGAGAAGTTAGAACTCATAGGAATCATTCCTTAGAGAACATTATTGACTCTGTTCATAATCCTGTCATGACCAGAGCTCAGCTCAGAAGATACATGGGGAATGTGGCTTTTGTGTCACTTCTTGAACCCAAGGACTTCTATGAAGCT
This sequence comes from Euphorbia peplus, assembly GCA_028411795.1. Lineage (NCBI taxonomy): Eukaryota > Viridiplantae > Streptophyta > Magnoliopsida > Malpighiales > Euphorbiaceae > Euphorbia > Euphorbia peplus. The sequence goes on along the minus strand of CP110837.1, from coordinate 11,967,244 downwards.
GCTGATGATGACTCCTGGTTAATGGCAATGCAAGAAGAACTTGACCAGTTCAAAAGGTCAGAAGTTTGGACTTTGGTTCCCAGACCTAACAACATAAAGGTTGTTGGAACTAGATGGGTTCTGAAGAACAAGCTTGATGAATTTGGAAATGTTGTGAGGAACAAGGCAAGACTTGTTGCTCAAGGTTACAGTCAGCAAGAAGGCATAGATTATGGTGAAACTTTTGCTCCTGTTGCAAGATTAGAAGCCATTAGAATCTTATGTGCTTTTGCATCATACAAAGGTTTTAAGCTCTTTCAAATGGATGTGAAAAGTGAATTCTTGAATGGTTATATTGATGAGGAAGTCTATGTGTCTCAACCTCCTGGTTTTGAAGATCCTAAGTTTCCTGATCAAGTATTTAAGCTGAAGAAAGCATTGTATAGACTGAAACAAGCTCCCAGAGCTTGGTATGAAAGACTGACAAAGTTCCTTCTGTCTAAGGGATTTGTCAGAGGCTGTGTTGATACAACTCTATTCACTCTGAAGAAGAACAAGGATATCCTTATAGCTCAGGTATATGTTGATGATATTATATTTGGTGCTACTAATGAATCTTTGTGCAGAGAGTTCAGTGACCACATGAAGGCTGAGTTTGAAATGTCTATGATGGGAGAATTAACCTTCTTCTTAGGACTTCAGATCAAGCAAAGTAATGATGGTGTGTTTATCAATCAAGCCAAGTACACTAGAGAAGTGCTGAAGAAATTTGGCATGATGGACTCTAATGCTGTTGATATTCCAATGGATGTCAGCAAAGACATTGATGATGAAGAGAAAGCTGGTAAACCTGTAGATATAAAAACCTACAGAGGTATGATTGGTTCTCTTTTATACCTAACCGCCAGCAGGCCAGATATACATTTTGTTGTGTGTTTTTGTGCTAGATATCAATCAAAGCCAAGAGAAATTCATGATGTTGCTGTCAAAAGAATTCTCAGATATCTTAAAGGCACACCAGAAGCCGGTTTGTGGTATCCCTGTAGTTCTGATTTCACTCCTATAGGATACACAGACTCTGACTATGGTAGAGATAAATTGAAAAGGGTCAGCACTTCTGGTGGTTGTCATTTTCTGGGGAGTGCCTAGTCTCCTGGCATAGCAAGAAGCAAACCTCTGTGGCTCTCTCAACTGCTGAAGCTGAGTATGTTGCTGCTGGAAGTTGTGTTTCTCAGATGCTCTGGATCAAGCAACAAATTGCTGACTATGGAGTCATCCCTGGAACAATTACAATCTACTGTGATAACAAGAGTGCAATTGATCTTTCAAAGAATCCTATTCAGCACAGCAGGATGAAGCATGTTCATATTAGGCATCACTTTCTGAGAGATCATGTTCTGAAGAAGGATATTATCATTACTCATGTTCCCTCTGAAGAAAATCTTGCTGACATGTTTACTAAGCCTCTGGCTGGTAATTCCTTCAGCAACTTACGAGAAGGCATTGGTATGACTTATCCACTTCAATAACTTAGATTAATTATTTTTGTATGTCTTAAGTGATTAATCGTTTGAGATAATTAAGTTATAATTAATTCTAATCATGATTTGACACTTAAGCATGCGTTATCTACTGCATATTACGGCGCTGTTCTGTGGTTAACGGTTATCTGTTCCCTTTTAAACGGTGTGTATTTGCTTTTTGAATTGGAACGGTTTCTGTGTTTGGGTATAAATAAGGGTTTTCCATACTTAGAAGTTTTTACTCTCATTTTCTTTGACCATTAGAATTTCCATAGATTTTTCTGTGTTCTCTTCTCTCTAAAATCTTAACCTAATTTCTTATATCTTCAAAAATGGCTCAAGAAATCACTGTCACTCACATCTTCTCCACTGAATCACAAAAGAAGGTTAGCGAATCTAGGGTATTCACCTCTAGGTTCCTAGATGATGAAGTTAAATCGACTGAACCTATTTCTCACTGGCTTAGCGCTCAAAACTGGAATTCATTCGTTTCTCTCGATGAATTCATTTATCCTAAGTTAGTTACAGAATTCTATCAGAACCTTCATTTCTTTTCTAATGAGGAGGATGTTCTACATTCTGTAGTCGGGGAAGTTGAGATCGAAGTCAGCAGGGCTTCCATTTCTCAAGTGATAGGGATTGATGATGAAGGAATCATCATTGGTGATGATGGTTCAGCAGATGGTTTTACTGAAGCCAACTGGGCTAGGCCAGATCTGAATGCTAAGGAAACGTATGCCACCTGGTTGACTCAGCACCAGAGGTGGGCACACTATTTGACTACAAATGTCTTTCTTCCGAAGGCTGGAGGAGTCAATGGGGTTTCCAACAGGGAAAGGGTTTTCATGTGGCATCTGGTCAACCAGAAGAAAATTAATTTACCTGCCATGCTGATAAGGCAGATGAAGAATGTAACGACCGTGAGTGCATTAGCATATGGCTCACTCCTGACGAGGTTGTTTGAGGCAGCCTCTGTTGTTGTTTCAGGAGAAGGTGTTACTAGTAGGAGTACGGTTCTGAAGATGCATACCTTCAGGAACCTGAGTTTTGGTGTGACTCCGAAGAAGATTGAGAAGGGCTCCTCTGTGAGTATTGCTCAGAAGGAAATTATGGAAGCTACTGTGCAGAAAGGAAAGATTGCTGCCAAGAAGGGCAAGGGAAAGAAAGGATCAAGCAAGTTGGTCCTGACTGTTGAGAAGGTGGTTGTCTCAGAACCTCTTCCCACGATGGTTCAAACAACAATCAATGTTGAACCCTCTGGCAAGATTGTTGCTGAGAAGCCAAAGGATGTTCCTGAGAAGGAAGCTCAGGATGCTGAGGAAGCACGCCTTGCTGAGAAAGAGAAGGCTGCTGAAGCTGAAAAAGTTGCAAGAGTTGTGGCTCTTGCTGAAGAGAAAAGAAAGAAGAAGGAAGCTGAGGATCAGTTAGCTACTGAGAGAGAAATTGCTGCAAAGGCTAAGGCCGATGCAAGACTTATAGCATGTGCTGCTGAACTTCAGGATGCGGAGTTCTCAAAGGAAGTTGAGGCTTCAGAAGAAGGAGAGAATCTTGAGAATATCTCTCTGTCCTCTCGGATAATTGAGAATATCTCTCTCTCTACCAGGATTGGGAAGAAGGCTGTTGCAAAACGAAGGTTGCTGAGGAAAAAGGACTTCGTTGTTCCCTCCAGTGCTGAATTAGAAGATCCTGTTACTCAGGAACCGGAAGATGCTGATAAAGACTTATCAGAGATGTCTGATGAAGAGAATGTTGATGCTCCTCTGATTGAAGAGCTGTCAGAAGAGAGTGAACCAGAAGATGAAGAGGTTCTTCAGAATGCAAAACAATTTGTTGAGAATGTTGATGATGAAAACTTCATTGACAACATTCTTCTGAATCAAGGAAGAAACCCTGGTGAAAGGGACACCTCTGAAACACTGATCAGGATGGCTCACATCTTTGCTGAGCCCATCTCAATGTTTGATCCAAACTCTGACCAGGTCATCTCTTCTCCCACTCTTACTCCTCATCAATCTCCTTCACTCCCTTCTGTCACAGAAGTGAGTGGTTCCCAAACTTCCATTCCTCCTACAACTTCAACCTCTGAGGTTGTACCTCCTTCAATCATTCCTCCTTCTGGATCCTTTTCAGAAGTGAATTTAAACACTGCTCCCATTTTCACAGACTCTATATCCACATCCACTAGCTCCTATATTCCTTCCTCCTCTGTAAGTCCATCAATTGGATTTACTGCTCCATCTTTCTCACTACCATCTACTTTACCTTCCATTTCTCCTACCATTTCTTCCTCTACCACCAATGCCATCCCTTCCTCAAACACTCAAATTCCTCCTCTCTCAACTTCTGGACATACACCTCCTGTGTGTGATCCTTTAACTACCTCCTCCACTACTTCTTGTTGTGCTGGGTTGTCATCCAACTATGACTTCCTGCGCAAACACATGAATCGGGATGATCTGGATACCGGGTTTGGTAGTTTTGGTTTCATGGGCAGAGCTTCTGGTATTTTCGAAGCTGGAGGTGCCCCCAGTGTTGAAGAGTTGAGAAGAATGAGTCAGAGTGGCTCTGATGAACTGCTGAATAGATTTGCTGGTATGGGGCAAAGGACCTCTGCTGCTGACATGTATGCTCAGGGCATTGTGCTGCAAGAATTGCATTCTTTGAAAGCTCAGAACCTGCAGCTCATGACTATGCTTCAAATGCAGGATCCTTCTGTTTACATACGCAATCTTTCTACACTTCATCTAGCTACCTATGAAGAGCTGTACAAATTGAGAGAACTAGCTCTGACTCTTCCTTCATTGGATAATATTGCTCTTGCTTCTTCTCAGAATGTCAATGAGAATCTGGAGATATTGACAGAAGAAGTCAAGGAAGCAAACGAGCATTATGAGGCTCATGAGAAGATACTCCCAAGTAAGATTGATGACCTGCAAAGTACTGCAAATCACATTCTGAGAGAAGTGAAATCTTCTGCTCAAGGTTCATCATCTTCCGGGGCTGCTAAGATTGTATATGACATCACTCCTGATCTCAACAATCGACTCTCCAACATTGAGTCTGTTGTATCTGCTCAGAACGCACAGATTGCTGAGCTTACTGAACTTCTGAAGGTTATGCACACTCAAGCACGAGAACCAGAGAAGACTCTTCATAATTGTTATAGGTTTGTTCGAGGACAGACTTATATTCAGAATGAGCATCTTACTGTTGCTGTGTATGCTAACAATAGGTTGATCAAGCTCCTTCTGGAAGATGTTCAGAGACAGCGACCTATGTCTGGTCAGACCTTTGATCATATGAAGACCATTGATGATGACTTCAGAAGACGAATGGATCTGATCAATACTGTGAGACCAACCCCTCAGCAATATCAGACTGCACTGAATGTTCAACAAAAATTGAAATCTCAAGGTGCTCTGGGTGTTGCTCCTGGTTCTGGTCAAACGGGGGAGAAGTCTGGTCAGAAGAGATCAAGTGCTGCCGAAGGTTCTAGTGTTGTTCCTCCTGCTCAGAAGAAACCTAGGAACTTGTAATCTTTTAGGACTTATGCTTCTTAGCTAGGTTCTGGGTTGGGTAGTTTTTGTCTTAGGACTTTTTCTGCTCTTCTGATTATTTTGTTTCTTATGCTGTCTTCTGAATGAATTTATACACACTGAATCTTTCTTATACTCTCTTGCGTATCTGACTTCTTACTTTTTGCTTATGTTTCTTTTTGACTTAGTAAATTACACTTCATCAAATCTAACAACTTGATCTTAAGTCTTTCTTTAAGTTTATACAGATTGCTGAAGTTCACCATTTACACTAAAATGGGGGAGTTAATTTACTCAGAAGTTATGAAACATTTGCATCAGGAAGTCATTTTCTAAACCTCATGTTTTCTGTTACCTTCTGACCACGGTTTGTCCATAACCAAAATGGGGGAGAATGATGAACCCTAAGTGTTTTGATTATGTCCAAACGTTTCAGAAGATGATAACCTAATACTATCTTACATATAGTTTATTGTTGACTAATACTTTTGCTTTAGTCTATGTGTAAGTTTCTCAGCAGTTGCTGAATGAATCGTTTCTAGATTGCCTAAAGAACTCAGAAGATCAGTTGCTGAAGTCAGAGTTTCAACAATTCAGAAGCTGGATTCCTCCGCTCTGAAGCCGAAGTCTGCTACAGCTCTCCTCAGAAGTTCCTTGCAATCAGAAGTTTTGCCAATTGTGATCAGAAGTCTAGTCAACTAGAAATTAGCTTCTGAAAGCTAAAGTCACGGGTTCTGGATAGCATTTAATGCTCTGACAGGTGCATTTAATGCAAGGCGCCAAAAGTTCAAAAAGCTGTTTTGGTGGAGCGCGGCTGTCTGTTTAAAAGAAACCAGAATTTTCATGTCTACCCTTTGTTGATCCAATTGAAGAATGATTCCAGTCAACCTCGTCTTTGATTTCAAATCACTTACCGGATTTAGTTAAAGAACAAGGATAACGGAATCAAAGTGTTTGAAGACCGTTTGAAGATTTGACAAATTAACGGCTACAACAACTGATGTCATCTCCTTTGAAGTTTCAAACTCACCAACGGTCATCTTCACTCACTATAAATAGTAGCCAAGCTCCAAAGCATCAACACGCATGATCATCGAGGAAAATCTCAACGCACTGTTCTAACTAGAAAAACAGAGCAACACTTCCCATTCTCAATCTTTCTTAGCATAGTCTTAGTTAAAGTGAGACAGTGAAGAAAAACAAGTTCATAATAGGAATCTTGTAAACTGAGATCGTTTGTGATCTTCAGTTAGATTTAAAGAGAGAAATCTAGTTGAGATTAGAGTTGGGTGAGAAATCCAGAAAACAGAGTTGTTGTTTGTTCTTGTGGAAATCCTTTAACTCTTTTTAGGCTAGTCAGAACTAAGTGAGAAATTAGCTTAAGTTCTGTTGATGTAAAGGAGCTTCTGAACTTGCCATAAAAGTTCTGAATAGTGGATTTATAAAATCTCTGTAGGCTGCGACCTCAGGGGACAAGACGTAGTCACAGGACTTCTGTGGCGAACTTGGATAAATCGAATTGTTCAATCAGGATCTCCTGAACTTCTTTCTCCCTCTTATACTTGTTATTTTTGCCTCTGTGTACTTGTTCATATTTACTGCTGAAACAGATTTTCTCTAAAGTATCATTGTCTTTGTTCAGAAGACTGTCCAGAAGTTCTCAAAGCAGAACTTCTGTTGCTGAAAACAGTCTAACTGTGTTTAGGCAGAATTTCCCTCAGAAGCAACTTCTGTAAGCTAGCTTCTGACTCTGAGGAAATTTGACTCTGAAAATTAAGTTTCCCGAAAAACTTAGAAATTTTCAGTTTTCAACTTTGACACCTATTCACCCCCCTCTAGGTGATTCTGTTCTTAATAGGGCCAACAAAAGTTTTGTTCGACGCATCAAAAAAACGTGTTAAAATTCAGTCCCGGTCTCCGAGGCACCCTAGAATTCGGCCCGAAAAACCCGAAATTTAAAAGACCCATCATTTGTTATACGTGTTAGTTGGGGTATTGGGACATCAAAAATCTGAGCTCGAGTTAAAGTTTTGTCCGACGCATCATAAAAACGTCTTAAAATTCAGTCCCGGTCCTCGCGGCACCCTAGAATTCGGCCCGAAAAATCCAAAATTTAAACGACCCATCATTTGTTATACGTGTTAGTTGGGGTATTGGGCATCCAAAAATCTGAGCTCGAGTTAAAGTTTTGTCCGACGCATTAAAAAAACGTGTTAAAATTCTGTCCAGGTCCCCGAGGTACCCTAGAATTCGGCCCGAAAAACCCAAAATTCAAACGACCCATCATTTGTTATACGTTTTAGTCGGGGTATTGGGCATCCAAAAATCTGAGCTCGAGTTAAAGTTTTGTTCGACGCATCAAAAAAACGTGTTAAAATTCAGTCCCAGTCTCCGAGGAACCCTAGAATTCGGCCCGAAAAACCCGAAATTTAAACGACCCATCATTTGTTATACGTGTTAGTTGGGGTAATGGGCATCCAAAAATCTGAGCTCGAGTAAAAGTTTTGTCCGACGCATCAAAAAAACGTATTAAAATTCAGTCCCGGTCCCCGAGGCACCCTAGAATTCGACCCGAAAAATCCAAAATTTAAACCACCCATCATTTGTTATACGTGTTAGTTGGGGTATTGGGCATCCAAAAATCTGAGCTCGAGTTAAAGTTTTGTCCGACTTCTCAAAAAAACGAGTTAAAATTCAGTTCCGGTCCCCGAGGCACTCTAGAATCCGGCCCGAAAAACCTAAAATTGAAACGACCCATCATTTGTTATACGTTTAAGTCGTGGTATTGGGACATGAAAAATCTGAGCTCGAGTTAAAGTTTTGCCCGACGCATCATAAAAACGTGTTAAAATTCAGTCCCGGTCCCCGAGGCACCCTAAAATAAGGCCCGAAAAACCCAAAATTTAAACGACCGTCCATGTTATATACGTGTTAGTCGTGGTATTTGGAAATCCAAACATCTGAGCTCGAGCTAAAGTTTTGTCCGACGCATCAAAAAACACTTGTTAAATTTCTTCCCCTGTTCCCGTGGCAGCCTAGTATCCGGCCCAAAAAACCCAAAATTTAAACGACCCATCATAGGTTATACATGTTAGTCGTGGTAATGGGCATCCAAAAATCTGAGCTCGAGTTAAAGTTTTGTCCGACTTCTCAAAAAAACGTTTTAAAATTCAGTCCCGGTCCCCGAGGCACCCAAAAATCCGGCCCGAAAAACCCAAAATTTAAACGACCCATCATTTGTTATACATGTTAGTCGGGGTATTGGGACATCAAAAATCGGAGCTCGAGTTAAAGTTTTGTCCGACGCATCATAAAAACTTGTTAAAATTCAGTCCCGGTCCCCGAGGCACCCTAGAATCAGGCCCGAAAAAACCCAAAATTTAAACGACCCATCATTTGTTATACGTGTTAGTCGTGGTATTGGGCATCCAAAAATCTGAGCTCAAGTTAAAGTTTTGTTCGACGCATCAAAAAAACGTGTTAAAATTCAATCCCGGTCTTTGAGGCACCCTAGAATTCGGCCTGAAAAATCCAAAATGTAAACTACCCATAATTTGTTATACGTGTTAGTTGGGGTATTGGCTATCCAAAAATCTGAGCTCGAGTTCAAGTTTTGTCCGACGCATCAAAAAAACGTGTTAAAATTCAGTCCTGGTCCTCGAGGCACCCTAGAATTCGGCCCGAAAAACCCGAAATTTAAACGACCCATCATTTGTTATACGTTTTAGTCGTGGTATTAGGACATCAAAAATCTGAGCTCGAGTTAAAGTTTTGTCCGACGCATCATAAAAACGTGTTAAAATTCAGTCCCGGTCCCCGAGGCACCCTAGAATCCGACCCGAAAAACCCAAAATTTAAACGACCCTCCATTTTATATACGTGTTAGTCGTGGTATTGGGAAATCCAAACATCTGAGCTCGAGTTAAAGTTTTGCCGACGCATGAAAAAACACTTGTTAAATTTCTGCCCCGGTTCCCGTGGCAGCCTAGTATTCGGCCCGAAAAATCCAAAATTTAAACGACCCATCATTTGTTATACGTGTTAGTCGTGGTAATGGGATTCCAAAAATCTGAGCTCGAGTTAAAGTTTTGTCCGACTTCTCAAAAAAACGAGTTAAAATTCAGTCCCGGTCCCCGAGGCACTCTAGAATCCGGCCCGAAAAACCCAAAATTTAAACGACCCATCATTTGTTATACGTGTGAGTCGGGGTATTGAACATCAAAAATCTGAGCTCGAGTTAAAGTTTTGTCCGACTTCTCAAAAAAACGAGTTAAAATTCAGTCCCGGTCCCCGAGGCACTCTAGAATCCGGCCCGAAAAACCCAAAATTTAAACGACCCATCATTTGTTATACGTTTTAGTCGTGGTATTGGGACATCAAAAATCTGAGCTCGAGTTAAAGTTTTTTCCGACGCATCATAAAAACGTGTTAAAATTCAGTCCCGGTCCCCGAGGCACCCTAGAATCCGGCCCGATAAACCCAAAATTTAAACGACCCTCCATTCTATATACGTCTTAGTCGTGGTATTGGGAAATCCAAACATCTGAGCTCGAGTTAAAGTTTTGTACGACGCATCAAAAAACACTTGTTAAATTTCTGCCCCGGTTCTCGTGGCCGCCTATTATCCGGCCCGAAAAACCCAAAATTTAAACGACCCATCATTTGTTATACGTGTTAGTCGGAGTATTGAACATCAAAAATCTGAGCTCGAGTTAAAGTTTCGTCCGACACATCATAAAAACGTGTTAAAATTCCGTCCCGGTCCTCGAGGCGCCATAGAATCGGGCCCGAAAAATCCCAAACTTTAAACGACCCATCATTTGTTATACGTGTTAGTCGTGGTATTGGGCATCCAAAAATCTGAGCTCGAGTTATAGTTTTGTTCGACGCATCAAAAAAACGTGTTAAAATTCAGTCCCGGTCTCCGAGGCACCCTAGAATTCGGTCCGAAAAACCCGAGATTTAAACGACCTATCATTTGTTATACGTGTTAGTTGGGGTATTGGGACATCAAAAATCTGAGCTCGAGTTAAAGTTTTGTCCGACGCATCATGAAAACGTGTTAAAATTCAGTCCCGGTCCCCGAGGCACCCTAGAATTCGGTCCGAAAAACCCGAGATTTAAACGACCTATCATTTGTTATACGTGTTAGTTGGCGTAATGGGCATCCAAAAATCTGAGCTCCAGTTAAAGTTTTGTCTGACGCATCAAAAAAACGTGTTAAAATTCTGTCCCGGTCCCCGAGGCACCCTAGAATTCGGCCCGAAAAAGCCGAAATATAAATGACCCATCATTTGTTATACGTTTTAGTCGTGGTATTGGGACATCAAAAATCTGAGCTCGGGTTAAAGTTTTGTCCGACGCATCATAAAAACGTGTTAAAATTCAGTCCCGGTCTCCGAGGCACCCTAGAATTCGGCCCGAAAAACCCGAAATTTAAACGACCCATCATTTGTTATACGTGTTAGTCGGGGTATTGGGACATCCAAAATCTGAGCTCGAGTTCAAGGTTTGTCCGACGCATCAAAAAAACGTGTTAAAATTCAGTCCTGGTCCCCGAGGCACCCTAGAATTCGGCCCGAAAAACCCGAAATTTAAACGACCCATCATTTGTTATACGTTATAGTCGGGGTATTGGGACATCAAAAATTTGAGCTAGCGTTAAAGTTTTGTCCGACGCATCATAAAAACGTGTTAAAATTCAGTCCCGGTCCCCGAGGCACCATAGAATTCGGCCCGAAAAATCCAAAATTTAAACGACCCATCATATGTTATACGTGTTAGTTGGGGTATTGGGCATCGAAAAATCTGAGCTCGAGTTAAAGTTTTGTCCGACTTCTCAAAAAACCGTGTTAAAATTCAGTCCCGGTCCCCGAGGCACCCTAGAATCCGGCCCGAAAAACCCAAAATTTAAACGACCCTCCATTTTATATACGTGTAAGTCGTGGTATTGGGAAATCCAAACATCTGAGCTCGAGTTAAAGTTTTGTCCGACGCATCAAAAAACACTTGTTAAATTTCTGCCCCGGTTCCCGAGGCAGCCTAGTATTCGGCCCGAAAAACCCAAAATTTAAACGACCCATCATTTGTTATACGTGTTAGTCGTGGTTATGGGCATCCAAAAATCTGAGCTCGAGTTAAAGTTTTGTCCGACTTCTCAAAAAAACGTGTTAAAATTCAGTCCCGGTCCCCGAGGCACCCTAGAATCCGGCCCGAAAAACCCGAAATTTAAACGACCCATCATTTGTTATACGTGTTAGTCGGGGTATTGGGACATCAAAAATCTGAGCTCGAGTTAAAGTTTTGTCCGACTTCTCAAAAAAACGTGTTAAAATTCAGTCCAATTCCCCGAGGCACCCTAGAATTTGGCCCGAAAAACCCGAAATTTAAACGACCCATCATTTGTTATACGTGTTAGTCGGGGTATTGGGACATCAAAAATCTGAGCTCGAGTTAAAGTTTTGTCCGACTTCTCAAAAAAACGTGTTAAAATTCAGTCCCGGTCCCCGAGGCACCCTAGAATCCGGCCCGAAAAACCCGAAATTTAAACGACCCATCATTTGTTATACGTGTTAGTCGGGGTATTGGGACATCAAAAATCTGAGCTCGAGTTAAAGTTTTGTCCGACTTCTCAAAAAAACGTGTTAAAATTCAGTCCAAGTCCCCGAGGCACCCTAGAATTCGGCCCGAAAAACCCAAAATTTAAACGACCCATCATTTGTTATACGTGTTAGTCGGGGTATTGGGACATCCAAAATCTGAGCTCGAGTTCAAGGTTTGTCCGACGCATCAAAAAAACGTGTTAAAATTCAGTCCTGGTCCCCGAGGCACCCTAGAATTCGGCCCGAAAAACCCGAAATTTAAACGACCCATCATTTGTTATACGTGTTAGTCGGGGTATTGGGACATCAAAAATCTGAGCTAGCGTTAAAGTTTTGTCCGACGCATCATAAAAACGTGTTAAAATTCAGTCCCGGTCCCCGAGGCACCATAGAATTCGGCACGAAAAATCCAAAATTTAAACGACCCATCATATGTTATACGTGTTAGTTGGGATATTGGGCATCGAAAAATCTGAGCTCGAGTTAAAGTTTTGTCCGACTTCTCAAAAAACCGTGTTAAAATTCAGTCCCGGTCCCCGAGGCACCCTAGAATCCGGCCCGAAAAACCCAAAATTTAAACGACCCATCATTTGTTATACGTGTTAGTCGGGGTATTGGGACATCAAAAATCTGAGCTCGAGTTAAAGTTTTGTCCGACGCATCATAAAAACGTGTTAAAATTCAAGCCCGGTCCCCGAGGCACCCTAGAATTCGGCCCGAAAAATCCAAAATTTAAACGACCCATCATTTGTTATACGTGTTAGTTGGGGTATTGGGCATCCAAAAATCTGAGCTCGAGTTAAATTTTGTTCGACGCATCAAAAAAACGTGTTAGAATTCAGTCTCGGTCTCCGAGGCACCCTACAATTCTGCCCGAAAAAACCGAAATTTAAACGACCCATCATTTGTTATACGTGTTAGTCGGGGTATTGGGACATCAAAAATCTGAGCTCGAGTTAAAGTTTTGTTCGACGCATCATAAAAACGTGTTAAAATTCAGTCCCGGTCCCCGAGGCACCCTAAAATTCGGCCCGAAAAATCCGAAATTTAAACAACCCATCATTTGTTATACGTTTTAGTCGTGGTATTGGGCATCCAAAAATCAAAGCTCGAGTTAAAGTTTTGTTCGACGCATCAAAAAAACGTGTTAAAATTCAGTCCCGGTCTCCGAGGCACCCTAGAATTCGGCCCGAAAAACCTGAAATTTAAACGACCCATCATTTGTTATACGTGTTACTTGGGGTAATTGGCATCCAAAAATCTGAGCTCGAGTTAAAGTTTTGTCCGACGCATCAAAAAAACGTGTTAAAATTCTGTCCCGGTCCCCGAGGCACCCTAGAATTCGGCCCGAAAAACCCGAAATTTAAACGACCCATCATTTGTTATACGTTTTAGTCGTGGTATTGGGACATCAAAAATCTGAGCTCGGGTTATAGTTTTGTCCGACGCATCATAAAAACGTGTTAAAATTCAGTCCCGATCCCCGGGGCACCCCAAAATCCGGCCCGAAAAACCCAAAATTTAAACGACCGTCCATTTTATATACGTGTTAGTTGTGGTATTGGGAAATCCAAACATCTGAGCTCGAGTTAAAGTTTTGTCCGACGCATCAAAAAACACTTGTTAAATTTCTGCCCCGGTTCCCGTGGCAGCCCAGTTTCCGGCTTGAAAAACCCAAAATTTGAACGACCCATCATTTGTTATACGTGTTAGTCGTGGTAATGGGCATCCAAAAATCTTAGCTCGAGTTAAAGTTTTGTCCGACTTCTCAAAAAAACGTGTTAAAATTCAGTCCCGGTCCCCGAGGCACCCTAAAATCCGGCCCGAAAAACCCAAAATTTAAACGACCCATCATTTGTTATACATGTTAGTCGGGGTATTAGGACATCAAAAATCTGAGCTCGAGTTAAAGTTTTGTCCGACGCATCATAAAAACGTGTTAAAATTCAAGCCCGGTCCCCGAGGCACCCTAGAATTCGGCCCGAAAAATCCAAAATTTAAACGACCCATCATTTGGTTTACGTGTTAGTTGGGGTATTGGGCATCCAAAAATCTGAGCTCGAGTTAAAGTTTTGTTCGACGCATCAAAAAAACGTGTTAGAATTCAGTCCCGGTCTCCGAGGCACCCTAGAATTCTGCCCGAAAAACCCGAAATTTAAAACACCCATCATTTGCTATACGTGTTAGTCGGGGTATTGGGACATCAAAAATCTGAGCTCGAGTTAAAGTGTTGTCCGACGCATCATAAAAACGTGTTAAAATTCAAGCCCGGTCCCCGAGGCACCCTAGAATCCGGCCCCAAAAATACAAAATTTAAACGACCCATCATTTGTTATACGTGTTAGTCGTGGTAATGGGCATCCAAAAATCTGAGCTCGAGTTAAAGTTTTGTCCGACTTCTCAAAAAAACGTTTAAAATTCAGTCCCGGTCCCTGAGGCACCCTAGAATCAGGCCCGAAAAAACCCAAAATTTAAACGACCCATCATTTGTTATACGTGTGAGTCGTTGTATTGGGCATCCAAAAATCTGAGCTCGAGTTAAAGTTTTGTTCGACGCATCAAAAAAACGTGTTAAAATTCAGTCCCGGTCTCCGAGGCACCCTAGAATTCGGCCTGAAAAACCCGAAATTTAAACGACCCATCATTTGTTATACTTGTTAGTTGGGGTATTGGCTATCCAAAAATCTGAGCTCGAGTTAAAGTTTTGTCCGACGCATCATAAAAACGTGTTAAAATTCAGTCCTGATCCCCGAGGCACCCTAGAATTCGGCCCGAAAAACCTGAAACTTAAACGACCCATCATTTGTTATACGTTTTAGTCGTGGTATTGGGACATCAAAAACCTGAGCTCGGGTTAAAGTTTTGTCCGACGCATCATAAAAACGTGTTAAAATTCAGTCCCGGTCCCCGAGGCACCCTAAAATTCGGCACGAAAAACCCAAAATTTAAACGACCCTCCATTTTATATACGTGTTAGTTGTGGTATTGGGAAATCCAAACATCTGAGCTCGAGTTAAAGTTTTGTCCGACGCATCAAAAAACACTTGTTAAATTTCTGCCTCGGTTCCCGTGGCAGCCCAGTTTCCGGCTTGAAAAACCCAAAATTTAAACGACCCATCATTTGTTATACGTGTTAGTCGTGGTAATGGGCATCCAAAAATCTGAGCTCGAGTTAAAGTTTTGTCCGACTTCTCAAAAAAACGTGTTAAAATTCAGTCCCGGTCCCCGAGGCACCCTAGAATCCGGCCCGAAAAACCCAAAATTTAAACGACCCATCATTTGTTATACGTGTTAGTCGGGGTATTGGGACATCCAAAAATCTAAGCTCGAGTTAAAGTTTTGTCCGACGCATCAAAAAAACGTGTTAAAATTCAGTCCGGGTCCCCGAGGCACCCTAGAATTCGGCCCGAAAAACCCGAAATTTAAACGACCCATCATTTGTTATACGTGTTAGTCGGGGTATTAGGACATCAAAAATCTGAGCTCGAGTTAAAGTTTTGTCCGACGCATCATAAAAACGTGTTAAAATTCAGTCCCGGTCCCCGAGGCACCCTAGAATTCGGCCCGAAAAACCCGAAATTTAAACGACCCATCATTTGTTATACGTTTGAGTCGTGGTATTGGGACATCAAAAATCTGAGCTCGAGTTAAAGGTTTGTCCGACGCATAATAAAAACGTGTAAAATTTCAGTCCCGGTCCCCGAGGCACCCTAGAATCCGGCCCGAAAAACCCAAAATTTAAACGACCCTCCATTTTATATACGTGTTAGTCGTGGTATTGGGAAATCCAAACATCTGAGCTCGAGTTAAAGTTTTGTCCGACGCATCAAAAAACACTTGTTAAATTTCTGCCCCGGTTCCCGAGGCAGCCTAGTATTCGGCCCGAAAAACCCAAAATTTAAACGACCCATCATTTGTTATACGTGTTAGTCGTGGTTATGGGCATCCAAAAATCTGAGCTCGAGTTAAAGTTTTGTCCGACTTCTCAGAAAAACGTGTTAAAATTCAGTCCCGGTCCCCGAGGCACCCTAGAATCCGGCCCGAAAAACCCGAAATTTAAACGACCCATCATTTGTTATACGTGTTAGTCGGGGTATTGCGACATCAAAAATCTGAGCTCGAGTTAAAGTTTTGTCCGACTTCTCAAAAAAACGTGTTAAAATTAAGTCCAAGTCCCCGAGGCACCCTAGAATTCGGCCCGAAAAACCCAAAATTTAAACGACCCATCATTTGTTATACGTGTTAGTCGGGGTATTGGGACATCAAAAATCTGAGCTCGAGTTAAAGGTTTGTCCGACGCATCATAAACACGTGTGAAAATTCAGTCCCGGTCCCCAAGGCACCCTAGAATCGGGCCCGAAAAACCCAAAATTTAAACGACCCTCCATTTTATATACGTGTTAGTCGTGGTATTGGGAAATCCAAACATCTGAGCTCGAGTTAAAGTTTTGTCCGACGCATCAAAAAACACTTCTTAAATTTCTGCCCCGGTTCCCGTGACCGCCTAGTATCCGGCCCGAAAAACCCAAAATTTAAACGACCCATCATTTTTCATACGTGTTAGTCGTGGTAATAGGCATCTAAAAATCTGAGCTCGAGCTAAAGTTTTGTCCCACTTTTCAAAAAAACGTTTTAAAATTCAGTCCCGGTCCCTGAGGCACCCTAGAATCAGGCCCGAAAAAACCCAAAATTTAAACGACCCATCATTTGTTATACGTGTTAGTTGGGGTATTGGGAATCCAAAAATCTGAGCTCGAGTTAAAGTTTTGTCCGACGCATCAAAAAAACGTGTTAAAATTCAGTCCCGTTCCCCGAGGCACCATAGAATCAGGCCTGAAAAAATCCAAAATTTAAACGACCCATCATTTGTTATACTTGTTAGTCGTGGTAATGGGCATCTAAAAATCTGAGCTCGAGTTAAAGTTTTGTCCGAATTCTCAAAAAAACGTGTTAAAATTCAGTCTCGGTCCCCAAGGCACCCTAGAATCCGGCCCGAAAAACCCAAAATTTAAACGACCCATCATTTGATATACGTGTTAGTCGGGGTATTGGGACATCAAAAATCTGAGCTCGAGTTAAAGTTTTGTCCGACGCATCATAAAAACTTGTTAAAATTCAGTCCCGGTCCCCGAGGCACCATAGAATCAGGCCCGAAAAAACCAAAAATTTAAACGACCCATCATTTGTTATACGTTTTAGTTGGGGTATTGGGCATCCAAAAATCTGAGCTCGAGTTAAAGTTTTGTCCGACGCATCAAAAAAACGTGTTAAAATTCAGTTCCGGTCCCCGAGGCATCCTTGAATTCGGCCAGAAAAACCCGAAATTTAAACGACCCATCATTTGTTATACGTGTTAGTCGGGGTATTGGGACATCAAAAATCTGAGCTCGAGTTAAAGTTTTGTCCGACGCATCATAAAAACGTGTTAAAATTCAGTCCCGGTCCCCGAGGCACCCTAGAATTCGGCCCGAAAAATCCAAAATTTAAAGGACCCATCATTTGTTATACGTGTTAGTTTGGGTTTTGGGCATCCAAAAATCTGAGCTCGAGTTAAAATTTTGTCCGACGCATCCAAAAAACGTGTTAAAATTCAGTCCCGGTCCCCGAGGCACCCTAGAATCCGGCCCGAAAAACCCAAAATTTAAACGACCCTCCATTTTATATACGTGTTAGTCGTGGTATTGGGAAATCCAAACATCTGAGCTCGAGTTAAAGTTTTGCCCGACGCATCAAAAAACACTTGTTAAATTTCTGCTCTGGTTCCCGTGGCAGCCTAGTATGCGGCCCGAAAAACCCAAAATTTAAACGACCCATCATTTTTTATACGTGTTAGTCGTGGTTATCGGCATCCAAAAATCTGAGCTCGGGTTAAAGTTTTGTTCGACTTCTCAAAAAAACGTGTTAAAATTCAGTCCTAGTCCCCGAGACACCCTAGAATCCGGCCCGAAAAACCCGAAATTTAAACGACCCATCATTTGTTATACGTGTTAGTCAGGGTATTGGGACATCAAAAATCGGAGCTCGAGTTAAAGTTTTGTCCGACGCATCATAAAAACGTGTTAAAATTCAGTCTAGTCCCCGAGGCACCCTAGAATTCAGCCCGAAAAACCCAAAATTTAAACGACTCATCATTTGTTATACGTGTTAGTTGGGGTATTGGGCATCCAAAAATCTGAGCTCGAGTTAAAGTTTTGTCCGACTTCTCAAAAAAACGTGTTAAAATTCAGTCCAAGTCCCCGAGGCACCCTAGAATTCGGCCCGAAAAACCCAAAATTTAAACGACCCATCATTTGTTATACGTGTTAGTCGGGGTATTGGGACATCAAAAATCTGAGCTCGAGTTAAAGGTTTGTCCGACGCATCATAAAAACGTGTTAAAATTCAGTCCCGGTCCCCAAGGCACCCTAGAATCGGGCCCGAAAAACCCAAAATTTAAACGACCCTCCATTTTATATACGTGTTAGTCGTGGTATTGGGAAATCCAAACATCTGAGCTCGAGTTAAAGTTTTGTCCGACACATCAAAAAACACTTGTTAAATTTCTGCCCCGGTTCCCGTGACCGCCCAGTATCCGGCCCGAAAAACCCAAAATTTAAACGACCCATCATTTTTCATACGTGTTAGTCGTGGTAATGGGCATCCAAAAATCTGAGCTCGAGTTAAAGTTTTGTCCGACTTTTCAAAAAAACGTTTTAAAATTCAGTCCCGGTCCCTGAGGCACCCTAGAATCAGGCCCGAAAAAACCCAAAATTTAAACGACCCATCATTTGTTATACGTGTTAGTTGGGGTATTGGGAATCCAAAAATCTGAGCTCGAGTTAAAGTTTTGTCCGACGCATCAAAAAAACGTGTTAAAATTCAGTCCCGGAACCCGAGGCACCATAGAATCAGGCCCGAAAAAATCCAAAATTTAAACGACCCATCATTTGTTATACTTGTTAGTCGTGGTAATGGGCATCTAAAAATCTGAGCTCGAGTTAAAGTTTTGTCCGAATTCTCAAAAAAACGTGTTAAAATTCAGTCTCGGTCCCCAAGGCACCCTAGAATCCGGCCCGAAGAACCCAAAATTTAAACGACCCATCATTTGATATAAGTGTTAGTCGGGGTATTGGGACATCAAAAATCTGAGCTCGAGTTAAAGTTTTGTCCGACGCATCATTAAAACTTGTTAAAATTCAGTCCCGGTCCCCGAGGCACCATAGAATCAGGCCCGAAAAAACCAAAGATTTAAACGACCCATCATTTGTTATACGTTTTAGTCGTGGTATTGGGCATCCAAAAATCCGAGCTCGAGTTAAAGCTTTTTCCGACGCATCAAAAAAACGTGTTAATATTCAGTCCCGGTCGCCGAGGCACCCTAGAATTCGGCCCGAAAAACCCGAAATTTAAACGACCCATCATTTGTTATACGTGTTAGTTTGGGTATTGGGCATCCAAAAATCTGAGCTCGAGTTAAAGTTTTGTCCGACGCATCAAAAAAACGTGTTAAAATTCAGTTCCGGTCCCCGAGGCATCCTAGAATTCGGCCAGAAAAACCCGAAATTTAAACGACCCATCATTTGTTATACGTGTTAGTCGGGGTATTGGGACATCAAAAATCTGAGCTCGAGTTAAAGTTTTGTCCGACGCATCATAAAAACGTGTTAAAATTCAGTCCCGGTCCCCGAGGCACCCTAGAATTCGGCCCGAAAAATCCAAAATTTAAAGGACCCATCATTTGTTATACGTGTTAGTTGGGGTTTTGGGCATCCAAAAATCTGAGCTCGAGTTAAAATTTTGTCCGACGCATCCAAAAAACGTGTTAAAATTCAGTCCCAGTCCCCGAGGCACCCTAGAATCCGGCCCGAAAAACCCAAAATTTAAACGACCCTCCATTTTATATACGTGTTAGTCGTGGTATTGGGAATACCAAACATCTGAGCTCGAGTTAAAGTTTTGCCCGACGCATCAAAAAACACTTGTTAAATTTCTGCTCTGGTTCCCGTGGCAGCCTAGTATGCGGCCCGAAAAACCCAAAATTTAAACGACCCATCATTTTTTATACGTGTTAGTCGTGGTTATCGGCATCCAAAAATCTGAGCTCGAGTTAAAGTTTTGTTCGACTTCTCAAAAAAACGTGTTAAAATTCAGTCCTAGTCCCCGAGACACCCTAGAATCCGGCCCGAAAAACCCGAAATTTAAACGACCCATCATTTGTTATACGTGTTAGTCAGGGTATTGGGACATCAAAAATCGGAGCTCGAGTTAAAGTTTTGTCCGACGCATCATAAAAACGTGTTAAAATTCAGTCTAGTCCCCGAGGCACCCTAGAATTCAGCCCGAAAAATCCAAAATTTAAACGACTCATCATTTGTTATACGTGTTAGTTGGGGTATTGGGCATCTAAAAATCTGAGCTCGAGTTAAAGTTTTGTCCGACGCATCAAAAAAACGTGTTAAAATTCAGTCCCGGACCCCGAGGCACCCTAGAATTCGGCCCGAAAAACCCGAAATTTAAACGACCCATCATTTGTTATACGTTTTAGTTGTGGTATTGGGACATCAAAAATCTGAGCTCGAGTTAAAGTTTTGTTCGACGCATCATAAAAACGTGTTAAAATTCAGTCCCGGTCCCCGAGGCACCCTAGAATTCGGCCCGAAAAACCCAAAATTTAAACGACCCTCCATTTTATATACGTGTTAGTCGTGGTATTTGGAAATCTAAACATCTGAGCTCGAGTTAAAGTTTTGTCCGACGCATCAAAAAACACTTGTTAAATTTCTGCCCCGGTTCCCGTAGCAGCCTAGTATCCGGCCCGAAAAACCCAAAATTTAAACGACCCATCATTTGTCATACGTGTTAGTCGTGGTAATGGGCATCCAAAAATCTGAGCTCGAGTTAAAGTTTTGTTCGACGCATCAAAAAAACGTGTTAAAATTCAGTCCCGGTCTCCGAGGCACCCTAGAATTCGGCTTGAAAAACCCGAAATTTAAACGACCCATCATTTGTTATACTTGTTAGTAGGGGTATTGGCTATCCAAAAATCTGAGCTCGAGTTAAAGTTTTGTCCGACGCATCATAAAAACGTGTTAAAATTCAGTCCCGATCCCCGAGGCATCCTAGAATTCGGCCCGAAAAACTCGACATTTAAACGACCCATCATTTGTTATACGTGTTAGTCGGGGTATTGGGACATCAAAAATCTGAGCTCGAGATAAAGTTTTGTCCGACTTCTGAAAAAAACGTGTTAAAATTCAGTCCAAGTCCCCGAGGCACCCTAGAATTCGGCCCGAAAAACCCAAAATTTAAACGACCCATCATTTGTTATACGTGTTAGTCGGGGTATTGGGACATCAAAAATCTGAGCTCGAGTTAAAGGTTTGTCCGACGCATCATAAAAACGTGTTAAAATTCAGTCCCGGTCCCCAAGGCACCTTAGAATCGGGCCCGAAAAACCGAAAATTTAAACGACCCTCCATTTTATATACGTGTTAGTCGTGGTATTGGGAAATCCAAACATCTGAGCTCGAGTTAAAGTTTTGTCCGACGCATCAAAAAACACTTGTTAAATTTCTGCCCCGGTTCCCGTGACCGCCTAGTATCCGGCCCGAAAAACCCAAAATTTAAACGACCCATCATTTTTCATACGTGTTAGTCGTGGTAATGGGCATCCAAAAATCTGAGCTCGAGTTAAAGTTTTGTCCGACGCATCAAAAAAACGTGTTAAAATTCAGTCCCGGTCCCCGAGGCACCATAGAATCAGGCCCGAAAAAATCCAAAATTTAAACGACCGATCATTTGTTATACATGTTAGTCGTGGTAATGGGCATCTAAAAATCTGAGCTCGAGTTAAAGTTTTGTTCGAATTCTCAAAAAAACGTGTTAAAATTCCGTCCCGGTCCCCAAGGCACCCTAGAATCGGGCCCGAAAAACCCAAAATTTAAACGACCCTCCATTTTATATACGTGTTAGTCGTGGTATTGGGAAATCCAAACATCTGAGCTCGAGTTAAAGTTTTGTCCGACGCATCAAAAAACACTTGTTAAATTTCTGCCCCGGTTCCCGTGGGAGCCTAGTATCCGGCCCGAAAAACCCAATATTTAAACGACCCATCATTTGTCATACGTGTTAGTCGTGGTAATGGGCATCCAAAAATCTGAGCTCGAGTTAAAGTTTTGTTCGACGCATCAAAAAAACGTGTTAAAATTCAGTCCCGGTCTCCGAGGCACCCTAGAATTCGGCCTGAAAAACCCGAAATTTAAACGACCCATCATTTGTTATACTTGTTAGTTGGGGTATTGGCTATCCAAAAATCTGAGCTCGAGTTAAAGTTTTGTCCGACGCATCATAAAAACGTGTTAAAATTCAGTCCCGATCCCCGAGGCACCCTAGAATTCGGCCCGAAAAACCCGAAATTTAAACGACCCATCATTTGTTATACGTTTTAGTCGAGGTATTGGGACATCAAAAATCTGAGCTCGGGTTAAAGTTTTGTCCGACGCATCATAAAAACGTGTTAAAATTCAGTCCCGGTCCTCGAGGCACCCTAAAATCCGGCCCGAAAAACTTAAAATTTAAACGACCCTCCATTTTATATACGTGTTAGTTGTGGTATTGGGAAATCCAAACATCTGAGCTCGAGTTAAAGTTTTGTCCGACGCATCAAAAAACACTTGTTAAATTTCTGCCCCGCTTCCCGTGGCAGCCCAGTTTCCCGCTTGAAAAACCCAAAATTTAAACGACCCATCATTTGTTATACGTGTTAGTCGTGGTAATGGGCATCCAAAAATCTGAGCTCGAGTTAAAATTTTGTCCGACTTCTCAAAAAAACGTGTTAAAATTCAGTCCCGGTCCCCGAGGCACCCTAGAATCCGACCCGAAAAACCCAAAATTTAAACGACCCATCATTTGTTATACGTGTTAGTCGGGGTATTGGGACATCAAAAATCTTAGCTCGAGTTAAAGTTTTGTCCCACGCATCATAAAAACGTGTTAAAATTCAAGCCCGGTCCCCGAGGCACCCTACTAGAATTCGGCCCGAAAAATCCAAAATTTAAACGACCCATCATTTGTTTTACGTGTTAGTTGGGGTATTGCGCATCCAAAAATCTAAGCTCGAGTTAAAGTTTTGTCCGACGCATCAAAAAAACGTGTTAAAATTCAGTCCGGGTCCTAGAGGCACCCTAGAATTCGGCCCGAAAAACCCGAAATTCAAACGACCCATCATTTGTTATACGTGTTAGTCGGGGTATTAGGACATCAAAAATCTGAGCTCGAGTTAAAGTTTTGTCCGACGCATCATAAAAACGTGTTAAAATTCAGTCCCGGTCCCCGAGCCACCCTAGAATTCGGCCCGAAAAACCCGAAATTTAAACGACCCATCATTTGTTATACGTGTTAGTTGGGGTATTGGGCATCCAAAAATCAGAGCTCGAGTTAAAGTTTTGTCCGACGCATCAAAAAAACGTGTTAAAATTCAGTCCCGGTCCCCGAGGCACCCTAGAATTCGGCCCGAAAAACCCAAAATTTAAACGACCCATCATTTGTCATACGTGTTAGTCGTGGTAATGGGCATCCAAAAATCTGAGCTCGAGTTAAAGTTTTGTCTGACTTCTCAAAAAAATATTTTAAAATTCTGTACCGGTCCCTGAGGCACTCTAGAATCAGGCCCGAAAAAACCCAAAATTTAAACGACCC
This sequence comes from Euphorbia peplus, assembly GCA_028411795.1. Taxonomy (NCBI): domain Eukaryota; kingdom Viridiplantae; phylum Streptophyta; class Magnoliopsida; order Malpighiales; family Euphorbiaceae; genus Euphorbia; species Euphorbia peplus. The sequence goes on along the minus strand of CP110837.1, from coordinate 11,943,928 downwards.
ATCATTTGTTATACGTGTTAGTCGTGGTATTGGGCATCCAAAAATCTGAGCTCGAGTTAAAGTTTTGTTCGACGCATCAAAAAAACGTGTTAAAATTCAGTCCTGGACCCCGAGGCACCCTAGAATTCGGCCCGAAAAACCAAAATTTAAACGACCCATCATTTGTTATACGTGTTAGTTGGGGTATTGGGCATCCAAAAATCTGAGCTCGAGTTAAAGTTTTGTCCGACGCATCAAAAAAACGTGTTAAAATTCAGTCCTGGTCCCCGAGCCACCCTAGAATTCGGCCCGAAAAACCCGAAATTTAAACGACCCATCATTTGTTATACGTTTTAGTCGTGGTATTGGGACATCAAAAATCTGAGCTCGAGTTAAAGTTTTGTCCGATGCATCAAAAAAACGTGTTAAAATTCAGTCCCGGTCCCCGAGGCACCCTAGAATTCGGCCCGAAAAAACCGAAATTTAAACGACCCATCATTTGTTATACGTGTTAGTTGGGGTATTGGGACATCAAAAATCTGAGCTCGAGTTAAATTTTTGTCCGACGCATGATAAAAACGTGTTAAAATTCAGTCCCGGTCCCCGAGGCACCCTAGAATTCGGCCCGAAAAATCCAAAATTTCAACGACCCATCATTTGTTATACGTGTTTGTTGGGGTATTAGGCATCCAAAAATCTGAGCTCGAGTTAAAGTTTTGTCCGACGCATCAAAAAAACGTGTTAAAATTCAGTCCCGGTCCCCGAGGCACCCTAGAATTCGGCCCGAAAAACCCGAAATTTAAACGACCCATCATTTGTTATACGTTTTAGTCGTGGTATTGGGACATCAAAAATCTGAGCTCGAGTTAAAGTTTAGTCTGATGCATAAAAAAAACATGTTAAAATTCAGTCCCGGTCCCCGAGGCACCCTAGAATTCGGCCCGAAAAACCCGAAATTTAAACGACCCATCATTTGTTATACGTGTTAGTCAAGGTATTGGGTATCCAAAAATCTGAGCTCGATTTAAAGTTTTGTTCGACGCATCAAAAAAACGTGTTAAAATTCAGGCCCGGTCTCCGAGTCACCCTAGAATTCGGCCCGAAAAACCTGAAATTTAAACGACCCATCATTTGTTATACGTGTTAGTTGGGGTATTGGGACATCAATAATCTGAGCTCGAGTTAAAGTTTTTTCCGACGCATCATAAAAACATGTTAAAATTCAGTCCCGGTCCCCGAGGCACCCTAGAATTCGGCCCGAAAAACCCGAAATTTAAACGACCCATCATTTGTTATACGTTTTAGTCGTGGTATAGGGCATCCAAAAATCTAAGCTCGAGTTAAAGTTTTGTTCGACGCATCAAAAAAACGTGTTAAAATTCAGTCCCGGTCTCCGAGGCACCCTAGAATTCGGCCCGAAAAACCCAAAATTTAAACGACCCTACATTTTATATACGTGTTAGTCGTGATATTGGGAAATCCAAACATCTGAGCTCGAGTTAAAGTTTTGTCCGACGCATCAAAAAACACTTGTTAAATTTCTGCCCCGGTTCCCGTGGCAGCCTAGTATCCGGCCCGAAAAACCCAAAATTTAAACGACCCATCATTTGTTATACGTGTTAGTCGTGGTAATGGGCATCCAAAAATCTGAGCTCGAGTTAAAGTTTTGTCCGACTTCTCAAAAAAACGTGTTAAAATTCAGTCCCGGTCCCCGAGGCACCCTAGAATCCGTCCCGAAAAACTCAAAATTTAAACGACCCATCATTTGTTATACGTGTTAGTCGGGGTATGGGGACATCAAAAATCTGAGCTCGAGTTAAAGTTTTGTCCGACGCATCATAAAAACGTGTTCAAATTCAGTCCCGGTCCCCGAGGTACCCTAAAATCCGGCCCGAAAAACCAAAAATTTAAACGACCCTCCATTTTATATACGTGTTAGTCGTGGTATTGGGAAATCCAAACATCTGAGCTCGAGTTAAAGTTTTGTTCGACGCATCAAAAAACACTTGTTAAATTTCTGCCCCGGTTCCCATGGCAGCCTAGTATCCGGCCCGAAAAACCCAAAATTTAAACGACCCATCATTTGTTATACTTGTTAGTCGTGGTAATGGGCATCTAAAAATATGAGCTCGAGTTAAAGTTTTGTCCGACTTCTCAAAAAAACGTGTTAAAATTCAGTCTCGGTCCCCGAGGCACCCTAGAATCCGGCCCGAAAAACCCAAAATTTAAACGACCCATCATTTGATATACGTGTTAGTCGGGGTATTGGGACATCAAAAATATGATCTCGAGTTAAAGTTTTGTCCGACGCATCATAAAAGCTTGTTAAAATTCAGTCCCGGTCCCCGAGGCACCATAGAATCACGCCCGAAAAAACCAAAAATTTAAACGACCCATCATTTGTTATACGTTTTAGTCGTGGTATTGGGCATCCAAAAATCCGAGCTCGAGTTAAAGTTTTGTCCGACGCATGAAAAAAACGTGTTAAAATTCAGTCCCGGTCCCCGAGGCACCCTAGAATTCGGCCCGAAAAACCCGAAATTTAAACGACCCATCATTTGTTATACGTGTTAGTCGTGGTATTGGCACATCAAAAATCTGAGCTCGAGTTAAAGTTTTGTCCGACGAATCAAAAAAACGTGTTAAATATCAGTCCCGGTCCCCGAGGCACCCTAGAATTCGGCCCAAAAAACCCGAAATTTAAACAACCTATCATTTGTTATACGTGTTAGTCGTGGTATTGGGCATCCAAAAATCTGAGCTCGATTTAAAGTTTTGTTCGACGCATCAAAAAAACGTGTTGAAATTCAGTCCCGGTCTCCGAGGCACCCTAGAATTCGGCCCGAAAAACCTGAAATTTAAACGACCCATCATTTGTTATACGTGTTAGTTGGGGTATTGAGACATCAAAAATCTAAGCTCGAGTGAAAGTTTTGTCCGACGCATTATAAAAACGTGTTAAAATTCAGTCCCGGTCCCCGAGGCACCCTAGAATTCGGCCCGAAAAATCCAAAATTTTAACGACCCATCATTTGTTATACGTGTTAGTTGGGGTATGGGGTATCCAAAAATCTGAGCTCGAGTTAAAGTTTTGTCCGACGCATCAAAAAAACGTGTTAAAATTCAGTCCCGGTCCCCGAGGCACCCTAGAATTCGGCCCGAAAAACCCGAAATTTAAACGACCCATCATTTGTTATACGTATTAGTCGTGGTATTGGGCATCCAAAAATCTGAGCTCGAGTTAAAGTTTTGTCCGACGCATAAAAAAAACGTGTTAAAATTCAGTCCCAGTCCCCGAGGCACCCTAGAATTTGGCCCGAAAAACCCGAAATTTAAACGACCCATCATTTGTTATACGTTTTAGTCGTGGTATTGGGACATCAAAAATCTGAGCTCGAGTTAAAGTTTTGTCCGATGCATCAAAAAAACGTGTTAAAATTCAGTCCCGGTCCCCGAGGCACCCTAGAATTCGGCCCGAAAAAACCGAAATTTAAACGACCCATCATTTGTTATACGTGTTAGTTGGGGTATTGGGACATCAAAAATATGAGCTCGAGTTAAAGTTTTGTCCGACGCATGATAACAACGTGTTAAAATTCAGTCCCGGTCCCCGAGGCACCCTAGAATTCGGCCCGAAAAATCCAAAATTTCAACGACCCATCATTTGTTATACGTGTTAGTTGGGGTATGAGGCATCCAAAAATCTGAGCTCGAGTTAAAGTTTTGTCCGACGCATCAAAAAAACGTGTTAAAATTCAGTCCCGGTCCCCGAGGCACCCTAGAATTCGGCCCGAAAAACCCGAAATTTAAACGACCCATCATTTGTTATACGTTTTAGTCGTGGTATTGGGACATCAAAAAATCTGAGCTCGAGTTAAAGTTTTGTCTGATGCATCAAAAAAACATGTTAAAATTCAGTCCCGGTCCCCGAGGCACCTTAGAATTCTGCCCGAAAAACCCGAAATTTAAACGACCCATCATTTGTTATACGTGTTAGTCGTGGTATTGGGCATCCAAAAATCTGAGCTCGATTTAAAGTTTTGTTCGACGCATCAAAAAAACGTGTTAAAATTCAGTCCCGGTCTCCGAGGCACCCTAGAATTCGGCCCGAAAAACCCAAAATTTAAACGACCCTCCATTTTATATACGTGTTAGTCGTGGTATTGGGAAATCCAAACATCTAAGCTCGAGTTAAAGTTTTGTCTGACGCATCAAAAAACACTTGTTAAATTTCTGCCCCGGTTCCCGTGGCAGCCTAGTATCCGGCCCGAAAAACCCAAAATTTAAACGACCCATCATTTGTTATACGTGTTAGTCGTGGTAATGGCCATCAAAAAATCTGAGCTCGAGTTAAAGTTTTGTCCGACTTCTCAAAAAAACGTGTTAAAATTCAGTCCCGGTCCCCGAGGCACCCTAGAATCCGTCCCGAAAAACCCAAAATTTAAATGACCCATCATTTGTTATACGTGTTAGTCGGGGTATTGGGACATCAAAAATCTGAGCTCGAGTTAAAGTTTTGTCCGACGCATCATAAAAACTTGTTAAAATTCAGTCCCGGTCCCCGAGGCACCCTAGAATCAGGCCCGAAAAAACCCAAAATTTAAACGACCCATCATTTGTTATATGTGTTAGTCGTGGTATTGGGCATCCAAAAATCTGAGCTCGAGTTCAAGTTTTGTCCGACGCATCAAAAAAACGTGTTAAAATTCTGTCCCGGTCTCCGAGGCACCCTAGAATTCGGCCTGAAAAACCTGAAATTTAAACGACCCATCATTTGTTATACGTGTTAGTTGGGGTATTGGGACATCAAAAATCTGAGCTCGAGTTAATGATTTGTCCAACGCATCATAAAAACGTGATAAAATTCAGTTCCGGTCCCCGAGGCACCCTAGAATTCGGCCCAAAAAATCCAAAATTTAAACGACCCATCTTTTGTTACACGTGTTAGTTGGGGTATTGGGCATCCAAAAATCTGAGCTCGAGTTAAAGTTTTGTCCGATGCATCAAAAAAACGTGTTAAAATTCAGTCCCGGTCCCCGAGGCACCCTAGAATTCGGCCCGAAAAACCCGAAATTTAAACGACCTATCATTTGTTATACGTGTTAGTCGTGGTATTGGGCATCCAAAAATCTGAGCTCGATTTAAAGTTTTGTTCGACGCATCAAAAAAACGTGTTGAAATTCAGTCCCGGTCTCCGAGGCACCCTAGAATTCGGCCCGAAAAACCTGAAATTTAAACGACCCATCATTTGTTATACGTGTTAGTTGGGGTATTGAGACATCAAAAATCTAAGCTCGAGTGAAAGTTTTGTCCGACGCATTATAAAAACGTGTTAAAATTCAGTCCCGGTCCCCGAGGCACCCTAGAATTCGGCCCGAAAAATCCAAAATTTTAACGACCCATCATTTGTTATACGTGTTAGTTGGGGTATGGGGTATCCAAAAATCTGAGCTCGAGTTAAAGTTTTGTCCGACGCATCAAAAAAACGTGTTAAAATTCAGTCCCGGTCCCCGAGGCACCCTAGAATTCGGCCCGAAAAACCCGAAATTTAAACGACCCATCATTTGTTATACGTATTAGTCGTGGTATTGGGCATCCAAAAATCTGAGCTCGAGTTAAAGTTTTGTCCGACGCATAAAAAAAACGTGTTAAAATTCAGTCCCAGTCCCCGAGGCACCCTAGAATTTGGCCCGAAAAACCCGAAATTTAAACGACCCATCATTTGTTATACGTTTTAGTCGTGGTATTGGGACATCAAAAATCTGAGCTCGAGTTAAAGTTTTGTCCGATGCATCAAAAAAACGTATTAAAATTCAGTCCCGGTCCCCGAGGCACCCTAGAATTCGGCCCGAAAAAACCGAAATTTAAACGACCCATCATTTGTTATACGTGTTAGTTGGGGTATTGGGACATCAAAAATCTGAGCTCGAGTTAAAGTTTTGTCCGACGCATGATAACAACGTGTTAAAATTCAGTCCCGGTCCCCGAGGCACCCTAGAATTCGGCCCGAAAAATCCAAAATTTCAACGACCCATCATTTGTTATACGTGTTAGTTGGGGTATGAGGCATCCAAAAATCTGAGCTCGAGTTAAAGTTTTGTCCGACGCATCAAAAAAACGTGTTAAAATTCAGTCCCGGTCCCCGAGGCACCCTAGAATTCGGCCCGAAAAACCCGAAATTTAAACGACCCATCATTTGTTATACGTTTTAGTCGTGGTATTGGGACATCAAAAAATCTGAGCTCGAGTTAAAGTTTTGTCTGATGCATCAAAAAAACATGTTAAAATTCAGTCCCGGTCCCCGAGGCACCCTAGAATTCTGCCCGAAAAACCCGAAATTTAAACGACCCATCATTTGTTATACGTGTTAGTCGTGGTATTGGGCATCCAAAAATCTGAGCTCGATTTAAAGTTTTGTTCGACGCATCAAAAAAACGTGTTAAAATTCAGTCCCGGTCTCCGAGGCACCCTAGAATTCGGCCCGAAAAACCCAAAATTTAAACGACCCTCCATTTTATATACGTGTTAGTCGTGGTATTGGGAAATCCAAACATCTAAGCTCGAGTTAAAGTTTTGTCTGACGCATCAAAAAACACTTGTTAAATTTCTGCCCCGGTTCCCGTGGCAGCCTAGTATCCGGCCCGAAAAACCCAAAATTTAAACGACCCATCATTTGTTATACGTGTTAGTCGTGGTAATGGCCATCAAAAAATCTGAGCTCGAGTTAAAGTTTTGTCCGACTTCTCAAAAAAACGTGTTAAAATTCAGTCCCGGTCCCCGAGGCACCCTAGAAACCGTCCCGAAAAACCCAAAATTTAAATGACCCATCATTTGTTATACGTGTTAGTCGGGGTATTGGGACATCAAAAATCTGAGCTCGAGTTAAAGTTTTGTCCGACGCATCATAAAAACTTGTTAAAATTCAGTCCCGGTCCCCGAGGCACCCTAGAATCAGGCCCGAAAAAACCCAAAATTTAAACGACCCATCATTTGTTATACGTGTTAGTCGTGGTATTGGGCATCCAAAAATCTGAGCTCGAGTTCAAGTTTTGTCCGACGCATCAAAAAAACGTGTTAAAATTCTGTCCCGGTCTCCGAGGCACCCTAGAATTCGGCCTGAAAAACCCGAAATTTAAACGACTCATCATTTGTTATACGTGTTAGTTGGGGTATTGGGACATCAAAAATCTGAGCTCGAGTTAATGATTTGTCCAACGCATCATAAAAACGTGTTAAAATTCAGTTCCGGTCCCCGAGGCACCCTAGAATTCGGCCCAAAAAATCCAAAATTTAAACGACCCATCTTTTGTTACACGTGTTAGTTGGGGTATTGGGCATCCAAAAATCTGAGCTCGAGTTAAAGTTTTGTCCGATGCATCAAAAAAACGTGTTAAAGTTCAGTCCCGGTCCCCGAGGCACCCTAGAATTCGGCCCGAAAAACCCGAAATTTAAACGACCCATCATTTGTTATACGTTTTAGTCGTGGTATTGGGACATCAAAAATCTGAGCTCGAGTTAAAGTTTTGTCCGACGCATCATAAAAACGTGTTAAAATTCAGTCCAGGTCCCCGAGGCACCCTAGAATCCGGCCCGAAAAACCCAAAATGTAAACGACCCTCCATTTTATATACGTGTTAGTCGTGGTATTGGGAAATCCAAACATCTGAGCTCGAGTTAAAGTTTTGTCCGACGCATCAAAAAGCACTTGTTAAATTTCTGCCCCGGTTCCCGTTGGAGCCTAGTATTCGGCCCGAAAAACCCAAAATTTCAACGACCCATCATTTGTTATACGTGTTAGTTGGGGTATTGGAAATCCAAAAATCAGAGCTCGAGTTAAAGTTTTGTCCGACGCATCATAAAAACGTGTTAAAATTTAGTCCCTGTCCCCGAGGCACCCTAGAATCCGGCCCGAAAAACCCAAAATGTAAACGACCCTCCATTTTATATACGTGTTAGTCGTGGTATTGGGAAATCCAAACATCTGAGCTCGAGTTAAAGTTTTGTCCGACGCATCAAAAAGCACTTGTTAAATTTCTGCCCCGGTTCCCGTTGGAGCCTAGTATTCGGCCCGAAAAATCCGAAATTTAAACGACCCATCATTTGTTATGCGTGTTAGTTGGGGTATTGGGCATCCAAAAATCTGAGCTCAAGTTAAAGTTTTGTCCGACGCATCAAAAAAACGTGTTAAAATTCAGTCCCGGTCCCCGAGGCACCCTAGAATTCGGCCCGAAAACCCCGAAATTTAAACGACCCATCATTTGTTATACGTTTTAGTCGTGGTATTGGGACATCAAAAATCTGAGCTCGAGTTAAAGTTTTGTCCGACGCATCAAAAAAACGTGTTAAAATTCAGTCCCGTTCCCGAGGTACCCTAGAATCCGGCCCTGAAAAACCTAAAATTTAAACGACCCATCATTTGTTATACGTGTTAGTCGGGGTATTGGGACATCAAAAATCTGAGCTCGAGTTAAAGTTTTGTCCGACGCATGATAAAAACGTGTTAAAATTCAGTCCCGGTCCCCGAGGCCCCGTAGAATCGGGCCCGAAAAAACCCAAAATTTAAACGACCCATCATTTGTTATACGTGTTAGTCGTGGTATTGGGCATCCAAAAATCTGAGCTTAAGTTAAAGTTTTGTCCCACTCATCAAAAAAACGTGTGAAAATTCATTCCCGGTCCCCGAGGCACCCTAGAATTTGTCCCGAAAACCCCGAAATTTAAACGACCCATCATTTGTTGTACGTGTTAGTTGGGGTATTGGAACATCAAAAATCTGAGCTCGAGTTAAAGTTTTGTCCGGCGGATTATAAAAACGTGTTAAAATTCAGTCCCGGTCCCCGAGGCACCCTAGAATTCGGCCCGAAAAATCCAAAATTTAAACGACCCATCATTTGTTATACGTGTTAGTTGGGGTATTGGGAATCCAAAAATCTAAGCTCGAGTTAAAGTTTTGTCCGACGCATCAAAAAAACGTGTTAAAATTAAGTCCTAGTCTTCGAGGCACCCTAGAATTCGGCCCGAAAAATCCAAAATTTAAACGACCCATCATTTGTTATATGTTTTAGTCGTGGTATTGGGACATCAAAAATCTGAGCTCGAGTTAAAGTTTTGTCCGACGCATCATAAAAACGTGTTAAAATTCAGTCCCGGTCCCCGAGGCACCCTAGAATTCGGCCCAAAAAACCCGATATTTTAAACGACCCTCCATTTTATATAGGTGTTAGTCGTGGTATTGGAAAATCCAAAAATCTGAGCTCGAGTTAAAGTTTTGTCCGACACATCAAAAAACACGTGTTAAAATTCAGTCCCGGTCTCCGAGGCGCCCAAGAATTCGGCCTGAAAAACCTAAAATTTATACGACCCATCATTTTTTATACGTGTTAGTCGTGGTAATGGGCATCCAAAAATCTGAGCTCGAGTTAAAGTTTTGTCCGACTTCTCCAAAAAACGTGTTAAAATTCAGTCTCGGTCCCCGAGGCACCCTAGAATCCGGCCCTCAAAAACCCAAAATTTAAACGACCCATCATTTGTTATACGTGTTAGTCGGGGTATTGGGACATCAAAAATCTGAGCTCGAGTTAAAGTTTTGTCCGTCGCATTATAAAAACGTGTTAAAATTCAGTCCCGTTCCCCGAGGCACCCTAAAATCGGGCCCGAAAAAACCCAAAATTTAAACGACCAATCATTTGTTATACGTGTTAGTCGGTGTATTGGGCATCCAAAAATCTGAGCTAGAGTTAAAATTTTGTCCGACGCATCAAAAAAACGTGTTAAAATTCAGTCCCGGTCCCCGAGGCACCCTAGAATTCGGCACGAAAAACTTAAAATTTAAACGACCCATCATTTGTTATACGTTTTAGTCGTGGTATTGGGACATCAAAAATCTGAGCTCGAGTTAAAGTTTTGTTTGACGCATCAAAAAAACGTGTTAAAATTCAGTCCCGGTCCCCGAGGCACCCTAGAATCCGGCCCGAAAAACCCAAAATTTAAACGACCTCCATTTTATATACGTGTTAGTCGTGGTATTGGGAAATCCAAACATCTGAGCTCGAGTTAAAGTTTTGTCCGACGCATCAAAAAACACTTGTTAAATTTCTGCCCCGGTTCCCGAGGCAGCCTAGTATCCGGCCCGAAAAACCGGAAATTTAAACGACCCATCATTTGTTATACTTGTTAGTCGGGGTATTGGGACATCAAAAATCTGAGCTCGAGTTAAAGTTTTGTCCTACGCATCATAAAAACGTGTTAAAATTCAGTCCCGGTCTCCGAGGCACCCTAGAATTCGGCCCGAAAAACCCGAAATTTAAACGACCCATCATTTGTTATACGTTTTAGTCCTGGTATTGGGACATCAAAAATCTGAGCTCGAGTTGAAGTTTTGTCCGACGCATCATAAAAACGTGTTAAAATTCAGTCCCGGTCCCCGAGGCACCTTAGAATCCGGCCCGAAAAACCCAAAATTTAAACGACCCTCCATTTTATATACGTGTTAGTCGTGGTATTGGGAAATCCAAACATCTGAGCTCGAGTTAAAGTTTTGTCCGACGCATCAAAAAACACTTGTTAAATTTCTGCCCTGGTTCCCGAGGCAGCCTAGTATCCGGCCCGAAAAACCGGAAATTTAAACGACCCATCATTTGTTATACTTGTTAGTCGGGGTATTGGGACATCAAAAATCTGAGCTCGAGTTAAAGTTTTGTCCTACGCATCATAAAAACGTGTTAAAATTCAGTCCCGGTCTCCGAGGCACCCTAGAATTCGGCCCGAAAAACCCGAAATTTAAACGACCCATCATTTGTTATACGTTTTAGTCGTGGTATTGGGACATCAAAAATCTGAGCTCGAGTTGAAGTTTTGTCCGACGCATCATAAAAACGTGTTAAAATTCAGTCCCGGTCCCCGAGGCACCCTAGAATCCGGCCCGAAAAACCCAAAATTTAAACGACCCTCCATTTTATATACGTGTTAGTCGTGGTATTGGGAAATCCAAAAATCTGAGCTGGAGTTAAAGTTTTGTCCGACGCATCATAAAAAAACGTGTTAAAATTTAGTCCCGGTCTCCGAGGCACCCTAGAATTCGGCCCGAAAACCCCGAAATTTAAACGACCCATCATTTGTTATACGTGTTTTTTAGGGTATTGGGACATCAAAAATCTGAACTCGAGTTAAAGTTTTGTCCGACGCATCATAAAAACGTGTTAAAATTCCCACCCGGTCCCCGAGGCACCCTAGAATCCGGCCCGAAAAACCCAAAATTTAAACGACCCTCCATTTTATATAAGTGTTAGTCGTGGTATTGGGAAATCCAAAAATCTGAGCTTGAGTTAAAGTTTTGTCCGACGCATCATAAAAACGTGGTAAAATTCAGTCCCGGTCCCCGAGGAACCCTAGAATTCGGCCCAAAAATCCAAAATTTAAACGACCCATCATTTGTTATACGTGTTAGTTGGGGTATTGGGCATCCAATAATCTGAGCTCGAGTTAAAGTTTTGTACGACGCATCAATAAAACGTGTTAAAATTCAGTGCCGGTCCCCGAAGCACCCTAGAATTCGGCCCGAAAAATTCGAAATTTAAACGACCTATCATGTGTTATACGTTTTAGCCGTGGTATTGGTGATGAACCCTAAGTGTTTTGATTATGTCCAAACGTTTCAGAAGATGATAATCTAATACTATCTTACATATAGTTTTTTGTTGACTAATATTTTCGCTTTAGTCTATGTGTAAGTTTCTCAGCAGTTGCTGAATGAATCGTTTCTAGATTGCCTAAAGAACTCAGAAGATCATTTCACTACTAGAAAAAGCTCGATTTCTGACGGAAAACTCAGACGGAAATGTTTCCGTTAGAAAATTCCGTCGGAATTCCGTCAGCAAGGACAACTGTCAGGAGGTCCGACGGAATATCCTGACGGAAACAAATTTCCGTCAGAACATTTTGGAGGGAAGGTTGGCGCCAATTTTCTGACGGTTTTTTCTGACGGAAAGTCTTTCCGTCTGGCTGCAGACGGAATTTCTGACGGATTTCCGTCGGAGACGTTTTCCTTTTATTTTTTTATATACAATAATAAATATATTATGTTTTTTTTTTGAAAAGAAATATATTATGATTTATATTTATTATAATTTAATATTTAGAGAGCTTATATTTTATGTTGAATGAAAAACTATTGTTTATTTTTATTATTTTCTTTCTCATACTATTTTTATCTATATTATTTCAAATATTTTAAAAAATCACGAAATTTTATATTTTCTCTTATGTTTGTAAAGTTTAGCAGATATATTTTAAAGTTTTAAACTAATTACACATGTGATTTTTATTTACTCTATTTATATACACTATTCATTTTCTTATTTTATTTAATTTGTTAGATTTTTTTGGATGATTTTACGGATAAAATTGGCAAAAACTAAATACCAAGTGTATTAAAAATGTATAGGCGCTAGTAAGGCGGCCAAGAGACTCTAGACCGTAACCCTAACCCTAACCCTGACCCTAATTCTGACCATACACTATCCAACTGGTATTTTTAATTAACAGTCTCATTTCTTTGGTCAGTGACTGATCAAGTTATAATAATATTAAAAATTATAAATGTAAAAATAATAAATAATAATAATAAATATTAATAAGTAATAATAAATAATAAAAATAAATAATAATATCTACTAAGTCTATTTGGATTAATCGAGGGTGAATTCGTTATTATTTACACCAAGTCCCTAAATTTAATTCTCTATGTATAATGGTGGAGTCAACTAAGGTTTCTAAATTGATGCAATTAACTAGTAAAAATTGAAACGATAATTTGACTAATTACTCTATATTAACAACTAGTACGAATATTTATTCACATGTGCACAAAATATTGAGATAGATATAAAGTGTATCCTAGAGCTAAAATTATGTTTTATGTAAGTTAAACGATGATTAAATCATAACGCTAATATTTATATCTAATATCACATGAATTTATAAAAACCATAAAATGTATATATATTATATTTATATCTAATATCACATGAATTTATAAAAACCATAAGATGCATATATATAAATAAGAGTTGGATTAATGACTTACCTGAGTTGGGCCTGAGATGTGGTATTTAATTTGAAAACCCTAACACCAATGTCATTTCTTCTTCTCCCTCTCTTCAGAAGCAGCCGCCTCCCTCTCTCTCTCTCTTCTCTCTACGCCGATCTCGGCGTTTCTTTCTCTTCTTTCCATATTCATGCTCTAGCCAAAACCTTAAGTCTCGGCCTCTTCCCCTTCTTCTCCGTTTCTGTATGGTGGTGGCTGGAGAACAGTGGTAGCGGCGGTGAGGTTTCAGACGAGGGTAGATAGGTAAATGGTGGGGATTTGGATTACTATTTGGTTAAATCCATTTTACTTTTGTTTCGATCCATTTTCTGGTATAGATGGTGATTCTGATTTGGTTTTGGCAGGTTTCTAGTGGAAGGCGGTTCACCGGCGGTGACAGGCGGGCGGCAAGACGGTGACCGGAGGCAGCGACGGAGGTTGGCGGGGGTAAGAGTTGTTGTTAGTTTCTATTTGTTTGTAGATCCGTGGATCTACTTGTTTTAGTATAGATTGGTGGTTTTGATTTGGATTTTGCAATTTGAGGGGTTTTTGGTAATGCTGAAACTTTCCTATATTAGTAATTAGTTTAGTGGTTTTGATTTAGGTTCTGCAATTTCAAGGGTTTTGATTTGATTTAGTTGAAGCTTATAATGCTGAAACTTTCCTAAAATAGATTAGATATAAATATAATATATACATAAGATTGATTTGAATATTTACTTCATGCTAGAATTTAGATTTCAGGGGTTCTGCAATTTTAGATTAGATAAAATAGATAGTTAGATTGTTTTGGATATTTACTTCATGCTAGAATTTATGCATAAGATTGCAGCTAATTTGGATATGGTTTAATATTTTGACTATTTGGACCAGGACCTTGACGCGTACTGCAATCTCCTGTCGAAATCGGTTCAAGCGTAAGCGTTGCTCAAGGACTATGTCGAAAGGTAAAAATGAAAATGATTGATTGTTTATAAATTTTGTTTCCCACACTTTATTAGATGGTATGAACTTAAATCAACTGGAGTTATAATTGCTCAACCAATCAACAGTCTAACTGCGATTTATCGAACTAGAAAAGTGACTAATTTCAACAGTTTATTTAGTCATGGACTCTCAAAATGACTTTGCTCATATGTGATATCGTTCATAGTCGTTTCTTTCTCTTACATGTCTTTGGTTTGCAGGGAGAAGAAGAAACAGGAAGAGCTAATAGGATAGCAAAAGGAGAATGAAGCTGTAAGAAGTTGTTTGGGAAATGTATGCTTATTGAATCAGTTTTGAATTGTAATGTCCACATTAATTTGTAACGTTTTTATTCTTGTATAATTACAGTGTTAAATATGTTTTAATTATTTTTATGCTTATTATTATTCTAGCATATAAATAATTACTAGTATAATTTTTTTTTTTAAAATTAATTATCATGTTCTGACGGAATTTCGTCTACAAAATATGATTGCTGACGATCAGATTTATGTCTGAAAAACGTCCGATGAAACCGTCAGGAAGTCCAGACGTTTGGTTCCATCTGAAATTCCGTCAGCCTTGCTGACGGTGTTTCGTCTGGCGACCGTCAGACTGTTCCGTCAAGAAAAGCGTCAAAAAAATTTGCGTCGATCGATATTACCACGGCAAAATTTCGTCAGAAAATCCGTCGGAATGTCGACTTTCTGACGGAAATTGGCGATTTCAGACGGAATTTCTCCGTCAGAAATTGGCTGTTTTCTAGTAGTGTTTGCTGAAGTCAGAGTTTCAACAATTCAGAAGCTGGATTCCTCCGCTCTGAAGCCGAAGTCTGCTACAGCTCTCCTCAGAAGTTCCTTGCAATCAGAAGTTTTGTCAATTGTGATCAGAAGTCTAGTCAACTAGAAATTAGCTTCTGAAAGCTAAAGTCACGGGTTCTGGATAGCATTTAATGCTCTGACAAGTGCATTTAATGCAAGGCGCCAAAAGTTCAAAAAGCTGTTTTGGTGGAGCGCGCCTGTCTGTTTAAAAGAAACCAGAATTTCCATGTCTACCCTTTGTTGATCCAATTGAAGAATGATTCCAGTCAACCTCGTCTTTGATTTCAAATCACTTACCGGATTTAGTTAAAGAACAAGGATAACGGAATCAAAGTGTTTGAAGATCGTTTGAAGATTTGACAAATTAACGGCTACAACAACTGATGTCATCTCCTTTGAAGTTTCAAACTCACCAACGGTCATCTTCACTCACTATAAATAGTAGCCAAGCTCCAAAGCATCAATACGCACGATTATCGAGCAAAATCTCAACGCACTGTTCTAACTAGAAAAACAGAGCAACACTTCCCATTCTCAATCTTTCTTAGCATAGTCTTAGTTAAAGTGAGAGAGTGAAGAAAAACATGTTCATAATAGGAATCTTGTAAACTGAGATCGTTTGTGATCTTCAGTTAGATTTAAAGAGAGAAATCTAGTTGAGATTAGAGTTGGGTGAGAAATCCAGAAAACAGAGTTGTTGTTTGTTCTGGTGGAAATCCTTTAACTCTTTTTAGGCTAGTCAGAACTACGTGAGAAATTAGCTTAAGTTCTGTTGATGTAAAGGAGCTTCTGAACTTGCCATAAAAGTTCTGAATAGTGGATTTATAAAATCTCTGTAGGCTGCGACCTCAGGGGACAAGACGTAGTCACAGGACTTCTGTGGCGAACTTGGATAAATCGAATTGTTCAATCAGGATCTCCTGAACTTCTTTCTCCCTCTTATATTTGTTATTTTTGCCTCTGTGTACTTGTTCATATTTAGTGCTGAAACAGATTTTCTCTAAAGTATCATTGTCTTTGTTCAGAAGACTGTCCAGAAGTTCTCAAATCAGAACTTCTGTTGCTGAAAACAGTCTAACTGTGTTTAGGCAGAATTTCCCTCAGAAGCAACTTCTGTAAGCTAGCTTCTGACTCTGAGGAAATTTGACTCTGAAAATTAAGTTTCCCAAAAAACTTAGAAATTTTCAGTTTTCAACTTTGACACCTATTCACCCCCCTCTAGGTGATTATGTTCTTAATAGGGCCAACAAGTGGTATCAGGGTGAAGGTCACTTCGCATATTTACTACAGATCTAACATTCTAAGTGTAAGATCCTATCAGAATCAATAGAGATGGCTAGTAGACACCAGCCTGAGAATTCTTCTCACTTCATAGTTCCAGAAGGTTCTTCTACTACTAGACCTCCATTATTTAATGGCAACAACTACTCATACTGGAAGAAAAGGATGATGTACTTCATCCAAGCTCAGAACATGAGTGCTTGGTATGTCATCACTAATGGTGATTTCATTCCCACCATAATGGAACAAGGTTTAGGGAATGTTGTTATTCCTCAGAGAGAATACACAGATGACATTCTGAAAAAACTCCAAACTAATGCTTCAGCAATAAATATGTTGCATTGTGCACTTACAGCTACTGAATATAACAAAGTTTCTTCTTGTGAAACTGCACAGGATATTTGGAACAATCTAGAAGTCACATATGAAGGAACTGGAAAAGTGAAGCAATCTAAAGTCAACCAACTCATGAGAGAATATGAGCTATTTGAAATGCTTGATAAAGAATCTATTTTAGATATGAACTCTAGATTCACCAAGATAGTCAATGACTTGAAGAGTTTAGGAAAGGATATTGAAGAATCTGATCGAGTGAAGAAGATTGTCAGAAGCTTACCAAGGTCTTGGCAAGCCAAGAAGACTGCTATTGAAGAAGTTCAGGATTTGAGCTATTACTTGTATGATGAGCTCATTGGGTCTCTAATTACCCATGAGATGTCATTAAAGAATCATGACCTAAGAGAAAGGTCAGAAGGAAAAAGAGTAGTCCTGAAAGCAGAATCTTCTGAAGAATCCTCTAAAGATGAGGAACTGGCTATGCTGACCAGGAAGTTCAAGAAGGCCTTTAGGAAAGGCAGAGGTGGAAACTACAAGAAGCCTTTCAGGAGCTTTGATAAGAAAACTCCTGATTCTGGTGAAAAGTTCAAGAGAGATCCAAACAAGCCAATTGTGTGCTATGGATGTCAGCAACCGGGGCACATTAAGCCTAACTGCCCGGAGCTGAAGAAAGATAAGAAGAAGTTCAAGAAAGCTATGCTGGCTGCCTGGTCAGACTCTGAGACCAGCAGTGATCCTGAAGAAAAGGAAGAGCAAGCTCAGATTTGTTTTATGGCTATTGATGAGCCAACCTCTGAAGATGTCACAGGAGAAACTTCCGCACCTCCTGAAGCTACTTATGATTCTGAGGTAAACATATCTTCTGAACAAACTATCTTTGATTCTCTTGAAGAACTCTATAGTATGTTCAAGTACCTGAAAAGGAAATTGGACAAGAGTGAGGCTGACAAGTTTCTTAGGTTTACTCAAGTTTATTCTGACATGAAAGTGTTAGAAGAAAAACTGTGTAAACAGTTCAGCACTTCTGCTGATGGCTCTAAAGTCAAAGGCAAGGAAAAGCTGCCTCTAGGAAGTGATAAACCCCAGAAGAAGAAGAAACCTGTCACTCCCTCTCTTCTGAAAGAGATAGCTTCTCCTCCTGATGTTGGTACCTCTGAGAGTGCTGGTATAGCCTCTGAAGATATTGGTCCTTCTCAGAAGAAAAAGAAATCTCCCAGGAAGCAAAGGGAAAGATCCAAGAACCCTCCCTTTTGTAAACTTTGCAAGAGTGATGGTCACTGGTTGAAGGATTGCAAGTACCATATTAAAAACCTCTTGCAATCTGAGATATCATTAAAACCTGCTGAAGAGAAATCTAACTCTGAAGGACCCAATAAGGATTGGGTACCTGTCACTAATTGATTGTGTTGCAGGTGGCTCTGAGTGCTCCATCAATGTCAAAGCTGTGGTACATTGACAGTGGGTGCTCAAGGCATATGACAGGTGATGAAAAAGCATTCATCACATTTGATCCTAAAAGAGGTGGAAAAGTCAGCTTTGGAGATGCTCAGAAAGGTAGGATACTTGGTTCTGGATCCATAGGAACTAATCCTCCGATCGAAGATGTCTCCCTAGTCAGAGGCCTGAAGTTCAATCTCCTAAGTGTTGCACAACTGTGTGATAAAGGTAGAGATGTTGTCTTCAGCTCCTCTGGATGTAAAATCTTGGACAGTAAGTCAAGGGAAGTTATTCTAACTGCTCCTAGAGTTGAAAATGTTTTCATGCTGAATCTTGATAATCTTTGCAAAAATATATGCTTGATGTCCAAAGAGGATACCTCCTGGCTCTGGCATAGGAGACTTGCTCATGTGAGCATGGATCTTCTGGCCAAAGTAGCTAGAAATCAATTGGTTGAGGGTCTGCCTGAAATTAGTTTTAAAAAGAACCATTTATGCAATGCTTGCCAATCTGGTAAACAATCCAGAAGCTCTTTTAAAACTAAGAAAGTCATTTCAACTAAAAGACCTTTGGAATTACTTCATATGGATCTTTTTGGCCCTGTTCAACCAATGAGCATGGGTGGAAAGAAGTATGCCTTTGTCATTGTAGATGACTATTCAAGATTCACTTGGGTCATCTTGTTGTCTAGCAAAGATGAGTCACTTGGATGTTTCTCAGTTCTGATAAAGAAACTTGAGAATGAAAGGAATGAAAAGGTTGTCCATATCAGAAGTGATAATGGTGGAGAATTCAAGAATTTTAGGTTTGAAGAATTCTGTGAAACCAAGGGAATTGATCATAACTTTTCTGCTCCCAGAACTCCTCAACAAAATGGGGTAGTTGAAAGGAAGAATAGAACTCTGGTTGAGATAGCCAGAACTATGATCAATGAAAAAAGGCTTCCTAAGTACTTTTGGGGAGAAGCTGTGAACACAGCTTGCTATGTTCTGAATAGAGTGCTAATCAGAAGCATTCTGAACAAGACCCCTTATGAACTCTAGAAAGGTCGAAAGCCTAAAATAGGTTATTTCAGAACCTTTGGTTGTAAGTGTTATGTTTTGAATACAAAAGAATATCTTTCAAAGTTTGATTCAAAGGCAGATGAGGCCATTTTTCTTGGTTACTCAACACATAGTAAAGCATATAGGGTTTTTAATAAGAGGACTCAAACTTTAGATGAATCTGTTCATGTACAATTTGATGAGACTAACCCTGCAGATAGTAGAGCTCCTGATGAAGATGTAGTTCAAGCTCCTGAAGTTACATCTCCTGTTGAAGAAGAAGATGTTTCTCCCAGAGCTGCTGAAGTGGTTCCTCCTGTTGCTGAACAATCTCAAGATGAGAATCCTACTCCAGAAGTCAACTTCCTTCCAGAAGATGCTCCTATATATGATTCAACAAATGATGAACAGGTTTCAGAAGACTCATTGGATGTACCAAGAGAAGTTAGAACTCATAGGAATCATTCCTTAGAGAACATTATTGACTCTGTTCATAATCCTGTCATGACCAGAGCTCAGCTCAGAAGATACATGGGGAATGTGGCTTTTGTGTCACTTCTGGAACCCAAGGACTTCTATGAAGCTGCTGATGATGACTCCTGGTTAATGGAAATGCAAGAAGAACTTGACCAGTTCAAAAGGTCAGAAGTTTGGACTTTGGTTCCCAGACCTAACAACATAAAGGTTGTTGGAACTAGATGGGTTCTGAAGAACAAGCTTGATGAATTTGGAAATGTTGTGAGGAACAAGGCAAGACTTGTTGCTCAAGGTTACAGTCAGCAAGAAGGCATAAATTATGGTGAAACTTTTGCTCCTGTTGCAAGATTAGAAGCCATTAGAATCTTATGTGCTTTTGCATCATACAAAGGTTTTAAGCTCTTTCAAATGGATGTGAAAAGTGCATTCTTGAATGGTTATATTGATGAGGAAGTCTATGTGTCTCAACCTCCTGGTTTTGAAGATCCTAAGTTTCCTGATCATGTATTTAAGCTGAAGAAAGCATTGTATGGACTGAAACAAGCTCCCAGAGCTTGGTATGAGAGACTGACAAAGTTCCTTCTGTCTAAGGGATTTGTCAGAGGCTGTGTTGATACAACTCTGTTCACTCTGAAGAAGAACAAGGATATCCTTATAGCTCAGGTATATGTTGATGATATTATATTTGGTGCTACTAATGAATCTTTGTGCAGAGAGTTCAGTGACCACATGAAGGCTGAGTTTGAAATGTCTATGATGGGAGAATTAACCTTCTTCTTAGGACTTCAGATCAAGCAAAGTAATGATGGTGTGTTTATCAATCAAGCCAAGTACACTAGAGAAGTGCTGAAGAAATTTGGCATGATGGACTCTAATGCTGTTGATATTCCAATGGATGTCAGCAAAGACATTGATGATGAAGAGAAAGCTGGTAAACCTGTAGATATAAAAACCTACAGAGGTATGATTGGTTCTCTTTTATACCTAACCGCCAGCAGGCCAGATATACATTTTGCTGTGTGTTTTTGTGCTAGATATCAATCAAAGCCAAGAGAAATACATGATGTTGCTGTCAAAAGAATTCTCAGATATCTTAAAGGCACACCAGAAGCCGGTTTGTGGTATCCCTGTAGTTCTGATTTCACTCCTATAGGATACACAGACTCTGACTATGGTAGAGATAAATTGAAAAGGGTCAGCACTTCTGGTGGTTGTCATTTTCTGGGGGAGTGCCTAGTCTCCTGGCATAGCAAGAAGCAAACCTCTGTGGCTCTCTCAACTGTTGAAGCTGAGTATGTTGCTGCTGCAAGTTGTGTTTCTCAGATGCTCTGGATCAAGCAACAAATTGCTGACTATGGAATCATCCCTGGAACAATTACAATCTACTGTGATAACAAGAGTGCAATTGATCTTTCAAAGAATCCTATTCAGCACAGCAGGATGAAGCATGTTCATATTAGGCATCACTTTCTGAGAGATCATGTTCTGAAGAAGGATATTATCATTACTCATGTTCCCTCTGAAGAAAATCTTGCTGACATGTTTACTAAGCCTCTGGCTGGTAATTCCTTCAGCAACTTACGAGAAGGCATTGGTATGACTTATCCACTTCAATAACTTAGATTAATTATTTCTGTATGTCTTAAGTGATTAATCGTTTGAGATAATTAAGTTATAATTAATTCTAATCATGATTTGACACTTACGCATGCGTTATCTACTGCATATTACGGCGCTGTTCTGTGGTTAACGGTTATCTGTTCCCTTTTAAACGGTGTGTATTTGCTTTTTGAATTGGAACGGTTTCTGTGTTTGGGTATAAATAAGGGTTTTCCATACTTAGAAGTTTTTACTCTCATTTTCTTTGACCATTAGAATTTCCATAGATTTTTCTGTGTTCTCTTCTCTCTAAAATCTTAACCTAATTTCTTATATCTTCAAAAATGGCTCAAGAAATCACTGTCACTCACATCTTCTCCACTGAATCACAAAAGAAGGTTAGCGAATCTAGGGTATTCACCTCTAGGTTCCTAGATGATGAAGTTAAATCGACTGAACCTATTTCTCACTGGCTTAGCGCTCAAAACTGGAATTCATTCGTTTCTCTCGATGAATTCATTTATCCTAAGTTAGTTACAGAATTCTATCAGAACCTTCATTTCTTTTCTAATGAGGAGGATGTTCTACATTCTGTAGTCGGGGAAGTTGAGATCGAAGTCAGCAGGGCTTCCATTTCTCAAGTGATAGGGATTGATGATGAAGGAATCATCATTGGCGATGATGGTTCAGCAGATGGTTTTACTGAAGCCAACTGGGCTAGGCCGGATCTGAATGCCAAGGAAACGTATGCCACCTGGTTGACTCAGCACCAGAGGTGGGCACACTATTTGACTACAAATGTCTTTCTTCCGAAGGCTGGAGGAGTCAATGGGGTTTCCAACAGGGAAAGGGTTTTCATGTGGCATCTGGTCAACCAGAAGAAAGTTAATTTACCTGCCATGCTGATAAGGCAGATGAAGAATGTAACGACCGTGAGTGCATTAGCATATGGCTCACTCCTGACGAGGTTGTTTGAGGCAGCCTCTGTTGTTGTTTCAGGAGAAGGTGTTACTAGTAGGAGTACGGTTCTGAAGATGCATACCTTCAGGAACCTGAGTTTTGGTGTGACTCCGAAGAAGATTGAGAAGGGCTCCTCTGTGAGCATTGCTCAGAAGGAAATTATGGAAGCTACTGTGCAGAAAGGAAAGATTGCTGCCAAGAAGGGCAAGGGAAAGAAAGGATCAAGCAAGTTGGTCCTGACTGTTGAGAAGGTGGTTGTCTCAGAACCTCTTCCCACGATGGTTCAAACAACAATCAATGTTGAACCCTCTGGCAAGATTGTTGCTGAGAAGCCAAAGGATGTTCCTGAGAAGGAAGCTCAGGATGCTGAGGAAGCACGCCTTGATGAAAAAGAGAAGGTTGCTGAAGCTGAAAAAGTTGCAAGAGTTGTGGCTCTTGCTGAAGAGAAAAGAAAGAAGAAGGAAGCTGAGGATCAGTTAGCTGCTGAGAGAGAAATTGCTGCAAAGGCTAAGGCCGATGCAAGACTTATAGCATGCGCTGCTGAACTTCAGGATGCGGAGTTCTCAAAGGAAGTTGAGGCTTCAGAAGAATGAGAGAATCTTGAGAATATCTCTCTGTCCTCTCGGATAATTGAGAATATCTCTCTCTCTACCAGGATTGGGAAGAAGGCTGTTGCAAAACGAAGGTTGCTGAGGAAAAAGGACTTCGTTGTTGCCTCCAGTGCTGAATTAGAAGATCCTGTTACTCAGGAACCGGAAGATGCTGATAAAGACTTATCAGAGATGTCTGATGAAGAGAATGTTGATGCTCCTCTGATTGAAGAGCTGTCAGAAGAGAGTGAACCAGAAGATGAAGAGGTTCTTCAGAATGCAAAACAATTTGTTGAGAATGTTGATGATGAAAACTTCATTGAAAACATTCTTCTGAATCAAGGAAGAAACCCTGGTGAAAGGGACACCTCTGAAACACTGATCAGGATGGCTCACATCTTTGCTGAGCCCATCTCACTGTTTGATCCAAACTCTGACCAGGTCATCTCTTCTCCCACTCTTACTCCTCATCAATCTCCTTCACTCCCTTCTGTCACAGAAGTGAGTGGTTCCCAAACTTCCATTCCTCCTACAACTTCAACCTCTGAGGTTGTACCTCCTTCAATCATTCCTCCTTCTGGATCCTTTTCAGAAGTGAATTTAAACACTGCTCCCATTTTCACAGACTCTATATCCACATCCACTACCTCTTCTATTCCTTCCTCCTCTGTAAGTCCATCAATTGGATTTACTGCTCCATCTTTCTCACTACCATCTACTTTACCTTCCATTTCTCCTACCATTTCTTCCTCTACCACCAATGCCATCCCTTCCTCAAACACTCAAATTCCTCCTCTCTCAACTTCTGGACATACACCTCCTGTGTGTGATCCTTTAACTACCTCCTCCACTACTTCTTGTTTTGCTGGGTTGTCATCCAACTATGACTTCCTGCGCAAAGACATGAATCGGGATGATCTGGATACCAGGTTTGGTAGTTTTGGTTTCATGGGCAGAGCTTCTGGTATTTTCGAAGCTGGAGGTGCCCCCAGTGTTGAAGAGTTGAGAAGAATGAGTCAGAGTGGCTCTGATGAACTGCTGAATAGATTTGCTGGTATGGGGCAAAGGACCTCTGCTGCTGACATGTATGCTCAGGGCATTGTGCTGCAAGAATTGCATTCTTTGAAAGCTCAGAACCTGCAGCTCATGACTATGCTTCAAATGCAGGATCCTTCTGTTTACATACGCAATCTTTCTACACTTCATCTAGCTACCTATGAAGAGCTGTACAAATTGAGAGAACTAGCTCTGACTCTTCCTTCATTCGATAATATTGCTCTTGCTTCTTCTCAGAAGGTCAATGAGAATCTGGAGATATTGACAGAAGAAGTCAAGGAAGCAAACGAGCATTATGAGGCTCATGAGAAGATGCTCCCAAGTAAGATTGATGACCTGCAAAGTACTGCAAATCACATTCTGAGAGAAGTGAAATCTTCTGCTCAAGGTTCATCATCTTCCGGGGCTGCTAAGATTGTATATGACATAACTCCTGATCTCAACAATCGACTCTCCAACATTGAGTCTGCTGTATCTGCTCAGAACGCACAGATTGCTGAGCTTACTGAACTTCTGAAGGTTATGCACACTCAAGCACGAGAACAAGAGAAGACTCTTCATAATTGTTATAGGTTTGTTCGAGGACAGACTTATATTCAGAATGAGCATCTTACTGCTGCTGTGTATGCTAACAATAGGTTGATCAAGCTCCTTCTGGAAGATGTTCAGAGACATCGACCTATGTCTGGTCAGACCTTTGATCATATGAAGACCATTGATGATGACTTCAGAAGACGAATGGATCTGATCAATACTGTGAGACCAACCCCTCAGCAATATCAGACTGCACTGAATGTTCAACAAAAATTGAAATCTCAAGGTGCTCTGGGTGTTGCTCCTGGTTCTGGTCAAACGGGGGAGAAGTCTGGTCAGAAGAGATCAAGTGATGCCGAAGGTTCTAGTGTTGTTCCTCCTCCTCAGAAGAAACCTAGGAACTTGTAATCTTTTAGGACTTATGCTTCTTAGCTAGGTTCTGGGTTGGGTAGTTTTTGTCTTAGGACTTTTTCTGCTCTTCTGATTATTTTGTTTCTTATGCTGTCTTCTGAATGAATTTATACACACTGAATCTTTCTTATACTCTCTTGCGTATCTGACTTCTTACTTTTTGCTTATGTTTCTTTTTGACTTAGTAAATTGCACTTCATCAAATCTAACAACTTGATCTTAAGTCTTTCTTTAAGTTTATACAGATTGCTGAAGTTCACCATTTACACTAAAATGGGGGAGTTAATTTACTCAGAAGTTATGAAACATTTGCATCAGGAAGTCATTTTCTAAACCTCATGTTTTCTGTTACCTTCTGACCACGGTTTGTCCATAACCAAAATGGGGGAGAATGATAAACCCTAAGTGTTTTGATTATGTCCAAACGTTTCAGAAGATGATAATCTAATACTATCTTACATATAGTTTTTTGTTGACTAATATTTTCGCTTTAGTCTATGTGTAAGTTTCTCAGCAGTTGCTGAATGAATCGTTTCTAGATTGCCTAAAGAACTCAGAAGATCATTTGCTGAAGTCAGAGTTTCAACAATTCAGAAGCTGGATTCCTCCGCTCTGAAGCCGAAGTCTGCTACAGCTCTCCTCAGAAGTTCCTTGCAATCAGAAGTTTTGCCAATTGTGATCAGAAGTCTAGTCAACTAGAAATTAGCTTCTGAAAGCTAAAGTCACGGGTTCTGGATAGCATTTAATGCTCTGACAAGTGCATTTAATGCAAGGCGCCAAAAGTTTAAAAAGCTGTTTTGGTGGAGCGCGCCTGTTTGTTTAAAAGAAACCAGAATTTCCATGTCTACCCTTTGTTGATCCAATTGAAGAATGATTCCAGTCAACCTCGTCTTTGATTTCAAATCACTTACCGGATTTAGTTAAAGAACAAGGATAACAGAATCAAAGTGTTTGAAGACCGTTTGAAGATTTGACAAATTAACGGCTACAACAACTGATGTCATCTCCTTTGAAGTTTCAAACTCACCAACGGTCATCTTCACTCACTATAAATAGTAGCCAAGCTCCAAAGCATCAATACGCATGATTATCGAGCAAAATCTCAACGCACTGTTCTAACTAGAAAAACAGAGCAACACTTCCCATTCTCAATCTTTCTTAGCATAGTCTTAGTTAAAGTGAGAGAGTGAAGAAAAACAAGTTCATAATAGGAATCTTGTAAACTGAGATCGTTTGTGATCTTCAGTTAGATTTAAAGAGAGAAATCTAGTTGAGATTAGAGTTGGGTGAGAAATCCAGAAAACAGAGTTGTTGTTTGTTCTTGTGGAAATCCTTTAACTCTTTTTAGGCTAGTCAGAACTAAGTGAGAAATTAGCTTAAGTTCTGTTGATGTAAAGGAGCTTCTGAACTTGCCATAAAAGTTCTGAATAGTGGATTTATAAAATCTCTGTAGGCTGCGACCTCAGGGGACAAGACGTAGTCACAGGACTTTTGTGGCGAACTTGGATAAATCGAATTGTTCAATCAGGATCTCCTGAACTTCTTTCTCCCTCTTATACTTGTTATTTTTGCCTCTGTGTATTTGTTCATATTTAGTGCTGAAACAGATTTTCTCTAAAGTATCATTGTCTTTGTTCAGAAGACTGTCCAGAAGTTCTCAAATCAGAACTTCTGTTGCTGAAAACAGTCTAACTGTGTTTAGGCAGAATTTCCCTCAGAAGCAACTTATGTAAGCTAGCTTCTGACTCTGAGGAAATTTGACTCTGAAAATTAAGTTTCCCAAAAAACTTAGAAATTTTCAGTTTTCAACTTTGACACCTATTCACCCCCCTCTAGGTGATTCTGTTCTTAATAGGGCCAACAATTGGGACATCAAAAATCTGAGCTCGAGTTAAAGTTTTGTCCGACACATCAAAAAAACGTGTTAAAATTCAGTCCCGGTCCCCGAGGCACCCTAGAATTCGGCCCGAAAAACCCGAAATTTAAATAAGCCTCCATTTTACATACATGTTAGTCGTGGTATTGGGAAATCCAAAAATCTGAGCTCGAGTTAAACTTTTGTCCGACGCATCAAAAAAACGTGTTAAAAATCAGTCCCGGTCTCCGAGGCACCTTAGAATTCGGCCTGAAAAATCCGAAATTTAAACGACCCATCATTTGTTATACGTGTCAGTTGGGGTATTGGGACATCAAAAATCTGAGCTCGAGTTAAAGTTTTGTCCGACGCATCATAAAAACGTGTTAAAATTCAGTCCCGGTCCCCGAGGCACCCTAGAATTCGGCCCCAAAAATCCAAAATTTAAACGACCCATCATTTGTTATACGTGTTAGTCGGGGTATTGGGCATCCAAAAATCTGAACTCGAGTTAAAGTTTTGTCCGACGCATCAAAAAAACGTGTTAAAAATTAGTCCCGGTCTCCGAGGCACCTTAGAATTCGGCCCGAAAAATCCAAAATTTAAACGACCCATCATTTGTTATACGTGTTAGTTGGGGTATTGGGACATCAAAAATCTGAGCTCGAGTTAAAGTTTTGTCAGACGCATCAAAAAACACGTGTTAAAATTCAGTCCCGGTCTCCGAGGCATCCTAGAATTCGGCTCGAAAAACCTAAAATTTAAACGACCCATCATTTGTTATACGTGTTAGTATGGGTATCTGGATATCAAAAATATTAGCTCGAGTTAAAGTTTTGTCCGACGCATCATAAAAACGTGTTAAAATTCAGTCCCGGTCCCCGAGGCACCGTAGAATCCGGCCTGAAAAAACCAAAAATTTAAACGACCCATCATTTGTTATACGTGTTAGTTGGGGTATTGGGAATTCAAAAATCTAAGCTCAAGTTAAAGTTTTGTCCGACGCATCAAAAAAACGTGTTAAAATTAAGTCCCAGTCCCCGAGGCACCCTAGAATTCGGCCCGAAAAACCCGAAATTTAAACGACCCATCATTTGTTATACGTTTTAGTCGTGGTATTGGGACATCAAAAATCTGAGCTCGAGTTAAAGTTTTGTCTGACGCATCATAAAAACGTGTTAAAATTCAGTCCCAGTCCCCGAGGCACTTTAGAATCCGGCCCGAAAAACCCAAAATTTAAACGACCCTCCATTTTATATACGTGTTGATCGTGGTATTGGGAAATCCAAAAATCTGAGCTCGAGTTAAAGTTTTGTCCGACACATCAAAAAACACGTGTTAAAATTCAGTCCCGGTCTCCGAGGCGCCCAAGAATTCGGCCCGAAAAACCTAAAATTTATACGACCCATCATTTTTTATACGTGTTAGTCGTGGTAATGGGCATCCAAAAATCTGAGCTCGAGTTAAAGTTTTGTCCGACTTCTCAAAAAAACGTGTTAAAATTCAGTCCCGGTCCCCGAGGCAACCTAGAATCCGGCCCTCAAAAACCCAAAATTTAAACGACCCATCATTTGTTATACGTGTTAGTCGGTGTATTGGGCATCCAAAAATCTGAGCTCGAGTTAAAGTTTTGTCCGACGCATCAAAAAAACGTGTTAAAATTCAGTCGCCGTCCCCGAGGCAGCCTAGAATTCGGCACGAAAAACTCAAAATTTAAACGACCCATCATTTGTTATACGTTTTAGTCGTGCTATTGGGACATCAAAAATCTGAGCTCGAGTTAAAGTTTTGTCCGACGCATCATAAAAACGTGTTAAAATTCAGTCCCGGTCTCCGAGGCACCCTAGAATTCGGCCCGAAAACCCCGAAATTTAAACGACCCATCATTTGTTATACGTGTTAGTTGTGGTATTTGGACATCAAAAATCTGAGCTCGAGTTAAAGTTTTGTCCGACGCATCATAAAAACGTGTTAAAATTCAGTCCCGGTCCCCGAGGCACCCTAGAATTCGGCCCGAAAAATCCAAAATTTAAACGACCCATCATTTGTTATACGTGTTAGTTGGGGTATTCGGTATCCAAAACTCTGAGCTCGAGTTAAAGTTTTGTCCGACGCATCAAAAAAACGTGTTAAAATTCAGTCCCGGTCTCCGAGGCACCCTAGAATTCGGCCCGAAAACCCCGAAGTTTAAACGACCCATCATTTGTTATACGTGTTTGTTGGGGTATTGGGACATCAAAAATCTGAGCTCGAGTTAAAGTTTTGTCCGACGCATCATAAAAACGTGTTAAAATTTAGTCCCGGTCCCCGTGGCACCCTAGAATTCGGCCCGAAAAATCAAAAATTTAAACAACCCATCATTTGTTATACGGGTTAGTTGGGGTATTGGGCATCCAAAAATCTGAGCTCAAGTTCAAGTTTTGTCCGACGCATTAAAAAAACGTGTTAAAATTAAGTCCCGGTCTCCTTTATGAATATCTGGGGCTGTGATGCTCATGTCAAGAAATTGATTAGTAGCAAACTAGAGTCCAAAACTGTCAAATGCCAGTTTGTAGGTTACCCTAAGGAAAGTAAGGGATACTATTTCTACAATCCATTAGAGAACAAAGTTTTTGTGAGGCACCCTAGAATTCGGCCTAAAAAACCCGAAATTTAAACGACCCATCATTTGTTATACGTTTTTGTCGTGGTATTGGGACATCAAAAATCTGAGCTCGAGTTAAAGTTTTGTCCGACGCATCAAAAAACACTTGTTAAATTTCTGCCCCAGTTCCCGAGGCAGCCTTGTATCCGGCCCGAAAAACCCAAAATTAAACGACCCATCATTTGTTATACGTGTTAGTCGTGGTAATGGGCATCCAAAAATCAGAGCTCGAGTTAAAGTTTTGTCCGACTTCTCAAAAAAACGTGTTAAAATTCAGTCCGGGTCCCCGAGGCACCCTAGAATCCGGCCCGAAAAACCCAAAATTTAAACGACCCATCATTTGTTATACATGTTAGTCAGGGTATTGGGACATCAAAAATCTGAGCTCGAGTTAAAGTTTTATCTGACGCATCATAAAAACGTGTTAAAATTAAGTCCCGGTCCCCGAAGCACCGTAGAATCGGGCCCGAAAAAACCCAAAATTTAAACGACCCATCATTTGTTATACGTGTTAGTCGTGGTATTGGGCATCCAAAAATCTGAGCTCAAGTTAAAGTTTAGTCCGACGCATCCAAAAAAACGTGTTAAAATTCAGTCCCGGCCTCCGAGGCACCCTAGAATTCGGCCCGAAAACCCCGAAATTTAAACGACCCATCATTTGTTATACGTGTTAGTTGGGGTATTGGGACATCAAAAATCAGAGCTCAAGTTAAAGTTTTGCCCAACGCATCATAAAAACGTGTTAAAATTCAGTCCCGGTCCCCGAGGCACCCTAGAATTCGGCCCGAAAAATCCAAATTTAAACGACCCATCATTTATTATACGTGTTAGTTGGGGTATTGGGCATCCAAAAATCTGAGCTCGAGTTAATGTTTTGTCCGACGCATCAAAAAAACGTGTTAAAATTCAGTCCCGGTCCCCAAGGCATCCTAGAATTCGGCCCGAAAAACCCGAAATTTAAACGACCCATCATTTGTTATACGTTTTAGTCGTGGTATAGGGACATCAAAAATCTGAGCTCGAGTTAAAGTTTTGTCCGACGCATCAAAAAACGTGTTAAAATTCAGTCCCGGTCTCCGAGGCACCCTAGAATTCGGCCCGAAAACCCAGAAATTTAAACGACCCATCATTTGTTATACGTGTTAGTTAGGGTATTGGGACATCAAAAATCTGAGCTCGAGTTAAAGTTTTGTCGGACTCATCATAAAAACGAGTTAAAATATAGTCGCGGTCCCCGAGGCACTCTAGAATTCGGCCCGAAAAATCCAAAATTTAAACGACCCATCATTTGTTATACGTGTTAGTTGGGGTATTGGGCATCCAAAAATCTGAGCTCGAGTTAAAGTTTTGTCCGACGCATCAAAACAACGTGTTAAAATTTAGTCCCGGTCCCCGAGGCACCCTAGAATCCGGCCCGAAAAACCCAAAATTTAAACGACCCATCATTTGTTATACATGTTAGTCAGGGTATTGGGACATCAAAAATCTGAGCTCGAGTTAAAGTTTTATCTGACGCATCATAAAAACGTGTTAAAATTAAGTCCCGGTCCCCGAAGCACCGTAGAATCGGGCCCGAAAAAACCCAAAATTTAAACGACCCATCATTTGTTATACGTGTTAGTCGTGGTATTGGGCATCCAAAAATCTGAGCTCAAGTTAAAGTTTAGTCCGACGCATCCAAAAAAACGTGTTAAAATTCAGTCCCGGCCTCCGAGGCACCCTAGAATTCGGCCCGAAAACCCCGAAATTTAAACGACCCATCATTTGTTATACGTGTTAGTTGGGGTATTGGGACATCAAAAATCAGAGCTCAAGTTAAAGTTTTGCCCAACGCATCATAAAAACGTGTTAAAATTCAGTCCCGGTCCCCGAGGCACCCTAGAATTCGGCCCGAAAAATCCAAATTTAAACGACCCATCATTTATTATACGTGTTAGTTGGGGTATTGGGCATCCAAAAATCTGAGCTCGAGTTAATGTTTTGTCCGACGCATCAAAAAAACGTGTTAAAATTCAGTCCCGGTCCCCAAGGCATCCTAGAATTCGGCCCGAAAAACCCGAAATTTAAACGACCCATCATTTGTTATACGTTTTAGTCGTGGTATTGGGACATCAAAAATCTGAGCTCGAGATAAAGTTTTGTCCAACGCATCAAAAAACACTTGTTAAATTTCTGCCCCGGTTCCCGTGGCAGCCTAGTATCCGGCCCGAAAAACCCAAAATTTAAACGACCGATCATTTGTTATACGTGTTAGTCGTGGTAATGGGCAACCAAAAATCTGAGCTCGAGTTAAAGTTTTGTCCGACTTCTCAAAAAAACGTGTTAAAACTCAATCCCGTTCCCCGAGGCACCCTAGAATCCGGCCCGAAAAACCCAAAATTAAAATGACCCATCATTTGTTATACGTGTTAGTCGGGGTATTGGGACATCAAAAATCTGAGCTCGAGTTAAAGTTTTGTCTGACCCATCATAAAAACGTGTTAAAATTCAGTCCCGGTCCCCGAGGCACCCTAGAATTCGGCCCGAAAAATAAAAAATTTAAACGACCCATCATTTGTTATACGTGTTAGTTGGGGTATTGGGCATCCAAAAATTTGAGCTCGAGTTAAAGTTTTGTCCGACGCATCAAAAAAACGTGTTAAAATTCAGTCCCGGTCCCCGAGAAACCCTAGAATTCGGCCTGAAAAACCCGAAATTTAAACGACCCATCATTTGTTATACGTTTTAGTCGTGGTATTGGGACATCAAAAATCTGAGCTCGAGTTAAAGTTTTGTCCGACGCATCAAAAAACACTTGTCAAATTTCTGCCCCGGTTCCTGTGGCAGCCTTATATCCGGCACGAAAAACCCAAAATTTAAACGACCCATCATTTGTTATACGTGTTAGTCGTGGTAATGGGCAACCAAAAATCTGAGCTCGAGTTAAAGTTTTGTCCGACTTCTCAAAAAAACGTGTTAAAATTCAGTCCCAGTCTCCGAGGCACCCTTGAATTCGGCCGAAAACCCCGAAATTTAAACCACCCATCATTTGTTATACGTGTTAGTTGGGGTATTGGGACATCAAAAATCTGAGCTCGAGTTGTAGTTTTGTCCGACGCATCATAAAAACGTGTTAAAATTCAGTCCCGGTCCTCGAGGCACCCTAGAATCCGGCCCGAAAAATCCAAAATTTAAATGACCCATCATTTGTTATACGTGTTAGTTGGGGTATTGGGCATCCAAAAATCTGAGCTCGAGTTAAAGTTTTGTCCGATTTCTCAAAAAAACGTGTTAAAACTCAATCCCGGTCCCCGAGGCACCCTTGAATTCGGCCGAAAACCCCGAAATTTAAACGACGCATCATTTGTTATACGTTATAGTCGTGGTATTAGGACATCAAAAAATCTGAGCTCAAGTTAAAGTTTAGTCCGACGCATCCAAAAAAACGTGTTAAAATTCAGTCCCGGCCTCCGAGGCACCCTAGAATTCGGCCCGAAAACCCCGAAATTTAAACGACCCATCATTTGTTATACGTGTTAGTTGGGGTATTGGGACATCAAAAATCAGAGCTCAAGTTAAAGTTTTGCCCAACGCATCATAAAAACGTGTTAAAATTCAGTCCCGGTCCCCGAGGCACCCTAGAATTCGGCCCGAAAAATCCAAATTTAAACGACCCATCATTTATTATACGTGTTAGTTGGGGTATTGGGCATCCAAAAATCTGAGCTCGAGTTAATGTTTTGTCCGACGCATCAAAAAAACGTGTTAAAATTCAGTCCCGGTCCCCAAGGCATCCTAGAATTCGGCCCGAAAAACCCGAAATTTAAACGACCCATCATTTGTTATACGTTTTAGTCGTGGTATTGGGACATCAAAAATCTGAGCTCGAGATAAAGTTTTGTCCAACGCATCAAAAAACACTTGTTAAATTTCTGCCCCGGTTCCCGTGGCAGCCTAGTATCCGGCCCGAAAAACCCAAAATTTAAACGACCGATCATTTGTTATACGTGTTAGTCGTGGTAATGGGCAACCAAAAATCTGAGCTCGAGTTAAAGTTTTGTCCGACTTCTCAAAAAAACGTGTTAAAACTCAATCCCGTTCCCCGAGGCACCCTAGAATCCGGCCCGAAAAACCCAAAATTAAAATGACCCATCATTTGTTATACGTGTTAGTCGGGGTATTGGGACATCAAAAATCTGAGCTCGAGTTAAAGTTTTGTCTGACCCATCATAAAAACGTGTTAAAATTCAGTCCCGGTCCCCGAGGCACCCTAGAATTCGGCCCGAAAAATAAAAAATTTAAACGACCCATCATTTGTTATACGTGTTAGTTGGGGTATTGGGCATCCAAAAATTTGAGCTCGAGTTAAAGTTTTGTCCGACGCATCAAAAAAACGTGTTAAAATTCAGTCCCGGTCCCCGAGAAACCCTAGAATTCGGCCTGAAAAACCCGAAATTTAAACGACCCATCATTTGTTATACGTTTTAGTCGTGGTATTGGGACATCAAAAATCTGAGCTCGAGTTAAAGTTTTGTCCGACGCATCAAAAAACACTTGTCAAATTTCTGCCCCGGTTCCTGTGGCAGCCTTATATCCGGCACGAAAAACCCAAAATTTAAACGACCCATCATTTGTTATACGTGTTAGTCGTGGTAATGGGCAACCAAAAATCTGAGCTCGAGTTAAAGTTTTGTCCGACTTCTCAAAAAAACGTGTTAAA
Source organism: Euphorbia peplus (assembly GCA_028411795.1). Classification (NCBI taxonomy): domain Eukaryota; kingdom Viridiplantae; phylum Streptophyta; class Magnoliopsida; order Malpighiales; family Euphorbiaceae; genus Euphorbia; species Euphorbia peplus. The sequence goes on along the minus strand of CP110837.1, from coordinate 11,910,156 downwards.
ATTCAGTCCCAGTCTCCGAGGCACCCTTGAATTCGGCCGAAAACCCCGAAATTTAAACCACCCATCATTTGTTATACGTGTTAGTTGGGGTATTGGGACATCAAAAATCTGAGCTCGAGTTGTAGTTTTGTCCGACGCATCATAAAAACGTGTTAAAATTCAGTCCCGGTCCTCGAGGCACCCTAGAATCCGGCCCGAAAAATCCAAAATTTAAATGACCCATCATTTGTTATACGTGTTAGTTGGGGTATTGGGCATCCAAAAATCTGAGCTCGAGTTAAAGTTTTGTCCGATTTCTCAAAAAAACGTGTTAAAACTCAATCCCGGTCCCCGAGGCACCCTTGAATTCGGCCGAAAACCCCGAAATTTAAACGACGCATCATTTGTTATACGTTTTAGTCGTGGTATTAGGACATCAAAAATCTGAGCTCGAGTTAAAGTTTTGTCCGACGCATCATAAAAACGTGTTAAAATTCAGTCCCGGTTCCCGAGGCACCCTAGAATTCGGCCCGAAAAACCCGAAATTTAAACGACCCATCATTTGTTATACGTTTTAGTCGTGGTATTGGGACATCAAATATCTGAGCTCGAGTTAAACTTTTGTCCGACGCATAAAAAACACTTGTTAAATTTCTGCCCCGGTTCCCGTGTCAGCCTTGTATCCGGCCCGAAAAACAAAAAATTAAACGACCCATCATTTGTTATACATGTTAGTCGTGGTAATAGGCATCAAAAATTCTGAGATCAAGTTAAAGTTTTGTCCGACTTCTCAAAAAAACGTGTTAAAATTCAGTCCCGGTCCCCGAGGCAACCTAGAATTCGGCCTGAAAAATCCAAAATTTAAACGACCCATCATTTGTTATACGTGTTAGTTGGGGTATTGGGCATCCAAATATCTGAGCTCGAGTTAAAGTTTTGTCCGACGCATCAAAAAAACGTGTTATAATTCAGTCCCGGTCCCCGAGGCACCCTAGAATTCGGCCCGAAAAACCCGAAATTTAAACGACCCACACTTGTTATACGTTTGAGTCGTGGTATTGGGACATCAAAAATCTGAGCTCGATTTAAAGTCTTGTCCGACGCATCAAAAAACACTTGTTAAATTTCTGCCCTGGTTCCTGAGGCAGCCTTGTATCCGGCTCGAAAAACCCAAAATTAAACGACCCATCATTTGTTATAAATGCTAGTCGTGGTAATAGGCATCCAAAAATTTGAGCTCGAGTTAATGTTTTGTCCGACTTCTCAAAAAAACGTGTTAAAATTCAGTCCCGGTCCCCGAGGCACCCTAGAATTCGGCCCGAAAAATCCAAAATTTAAACGACCCATTATTTGTTATACGTGTTAGTTGGGGTATTGGGCATCCAAAAATCTGAACTCGAGTTTAAGTTTTGTCCGACGCATCAAAAAACCGTGGTAAAATTCAGTCCCGGTCCCCGAGGCACCCTAGAATTCGGCCCGAAAAACCCGAAATTTAAACGACCCATCATTTGTTATACGTTTTAGTCGTGGTATTGGGACATCAAGAATCTGAGCTCGAGTTAAAGTTTTGTCCGACCCATCAAAAAAACGTGTTAAAATTCAGTCCCGGTCCCCGAGGCACCCTAGAATTCGGCCCGAAAAACCCGAAATTTTAACGACCCATCATTTGTTATACGTTTTAGTCGTGGTATTGGGACATATAAAATCTGAGCTCGAGTTAAAGTTTTGTCCGACGCATCAAAAAACACTTGTTAAATTTCTGCCCTGGTTCCTGGGGCAGCCTTGTATTCGGCCCGAAAAACCCAAAATTAAACGACCCATCATTTGTTATACATGCTAGTCGTGGTAATAGGCATCCAAAAATTTGAGCTCGAGTTAAAGTTTTGTCCGACTTCTCAAAAAAACGTGTTAAAATTCAGTCCCGGTCCCCGAGGCACCCTAGAATTCGGCCCGAAAAATACAAAATTTAAACAACCCATCATTTGTTATACGTGTTAGTTGGGTTATTGGGCATCCAAAAATCTGAGCTCGAGTTAAAGTTTTGTCCTACGCATCAAAAAACCGTGTTAAAATTCAGTCCCGGTCCCCGAGGCACCCTAGAATTCGGCCCGAAAAACCCGAAATTTAAACGACCCATCATTTGTTATACGTTTTAGTCATGGTATTGGGACATCAAGAATCTGAGCTCGAGTTAAAGTTTTGTCCGACGCATCAAAAAAACGTGTTAAAATTCAGTCCCGGTCCCCGAGGCACCCTAGAATTCGGCCCGAATAACCCGAAATTTTAACGACCCATCATTTATTATACGTTTTAGTCGTGGTATTGGGACATCAAAAATCTGAGCTCGAGTTAAAGTTTTGTCCGACGCATCAAAAAACACTTGTTAAATTTCTGCCCTGGTTCCTGAGGCAGCCTTGTATCCGGCCCGAAAAACCCAAAATTAAACGACCCATCATTTGTTATACATGCTAGTCGTGGTAATAGGCATCCAAAAATTTGAGCTCGAGTTAAAGTTTTGTCCGACTTCTCAAAAAAACGTGTTAAAATTCAGTCCCGGTCCCCGAGGCACCCTGGAATTCGGTCGAAAAATCCAAAATTTAAACGACCCATCATTTGTTATACGTGTTAGTTGCGGTATTGGGCATCCAAAAATCTGAGCTCGAGTTAAAGTTTTGTCCGACGCATCAAAAAAACGTGTTAAAATTCAGTCCCGGTCCCCGAGAAACCCTAGAATTCGGCCTGAAAAACCCGAAATTTAAACGACCCATCATTTGTTATACGTTTTAGTCGTGGTATTGGGACATCAAAAATCTTAGCTCGAGTTAAAGTTTTGTCCGACGCATCAAAAAACACTTGTTAAATTTCTGCCCCGGTTCCCGTGGCAGCCTTATATCCGGCACGAAAAACCCAAAATATAAATGACCCATCATTTGTTATACGTGTTAGTCGTGGTAATGGGCAACCAAAAATCTGAGCTCGAGTTAAAGTTTTGTCCGACTTCTCAAAAAAACGTGTCAAAATTCAGTCCCGGTCCCCGAGGCACCCTAGAATCTGGCCCGACAAACCAAAAATTTAAACCACCCATCATTTGTTATACGTGTTAGTCGGGGTATTGGGACATCAAAAATCTGAGCTCAAGTTAAAGTTTTGTCCAACGCATCATAAAAACGTGTTAAAATTCAGTCCAGGTCCCCGAGGCACCGTAGAATCGGGCCCGAAAAAACCCAAAATTTAAACGACCCATCATTTGTTATACATGTTAGTTGTGGAATTGGGCATCCAAAAATCTGAGCTCGAGTTATAGTTTTGTCCGACGCATCCAAAAAAACGTGTTAAAATTCAGTCCCGGTCTCCGAGGCACCCTAGAATTCGGCCCGAAAACCCCGAAATTTAAACGACCCATCATTTGTTATACGTGTTAGTTGGGGTATTGGGACATCAAAAATCTGAGCTCGAGTTGTAGTTTTGTCCGACGCATCATAAAAACGTGTTAAAATTTAGTCCCGGTCCACGAGGCAGCCTAGAATCCGGCCCGAAAAATCCAAAATTTAAATGACCCATCATTTGTTATACGTGTTAGTTGTGGTATTGGGCATCCAAAAATCTGAGCTCGAGTTAAAGTTTTGTCCGACGCATCAAAAAAACGTGTTAAAATTCAGTCCCAGTCCCCGAGGCACCCTAGAATTCGGCCCGAAAACCCCGAAATTTAAACGAACCATCATTTGTTATACGTGTTAGTTGGGGTATTGGGACATCAAAAATCTGAGCTCGAGTTAAAGTTTTGTCCGACGCATCATAAAAACGTGTTAAAATTCAGTCCCGGTCCCCGAGGCCCCCTAGAATTCGGCCCGAAAAACCCGAAATTTAAACGACCCATCATTTGTTATACGTTTTAGTCGTGGTATTGGGACATCAAAAATCTCAGCTCGAGTTAAAGTTTTGTCCGACGCATCAAAAAACACTTGTTAAATTTCTGCCCCGGTTCGCGTGGCAGCCTTATATCCGGCACGAAAAACCCAAAATTTAAACGACCCATCATTTGTTATACGTGTTAGTCGTGGTAATGGGCAACCAAAAATCTGAGCTCGAGTTAAAGTTTTGTCCGACTTCTCAAAAAAACGTGTTAAAATTCAGTCCCGGTCCTCGAGGAACCCTAGAATCCGGCCCGACAAACCAAAAATTTAAACGACCCATCATTTGTTATACGTGTTAGTCGTGGTATTGGGACATCAAAAATCTGAGCTCAAGTTAAAGTTTTGTCCAACGCATCATAAAAACGTGTTAAAATTCAGTCCCGGTCGCCGAGGCACCGTAGAATCGGGCCCGAAAAAACCCAAAATTTAAACGACCCATCATTTGTTATACATGTTAGTCGTGGAATTGGGCATCCAAAAATCTGAGCTCGAGTTAAAGTTTTGTCCGACGTATCAAAAAAACGTGTTAAAATTCAGTCCCAGTCCCCGAGGCACCCTAGAATTCGGCCCGAAAACCCCGAAATTTAAACGAACCATCATTTTTTATACGTGTTAGTTGGGGTATTGGGACATCAAAAATCTGAGCTCGAGTTAAAGTTTTGTCCGACGCATCATAAAAACGTGTTAAAGTTCAGTCCCGGTCCCCGAGGCATCCTAGAATTCGGCCCGAAAAACCCGAAATTTTAACGACCCATCATTTGTTATACGTTTTAGTCGTGGTATTGGGACATCAAAAATCTGAGCTCGAGTTAAAGTTTTGTCCGACGCATCAAAAAACACTTGTTAAATTTCTACCCTGGTTCCTGAGGCAGCCTTGTATCCGGCCCGAAAAACCCAAAATTAAACGACCCATCATTTGTTATACATGCTAGTCGTGGTAATAGGCATCCAAAAATTTGAGCTCGAGTTAAAGTTTTGTCCGACTTCTCAAAAAAACGTGTTAAAATTCAGTCCCGGTCCCCGAGGCACCCTAGAATTCGGCCCGAAAAATCCAAAATTTAAACAACCCATCATTTGTTATACGTGTTAGTTGGGGTATTGGGCATCCAAAAATCTGAGCTCGAGTTAAAGTTTTGTCCGACGCATCAAAAAACCATGTTAAAATTCAGTCCCGGTCCCCGAGGCACCCTAGAATGGCCCGAAAAACCCGAAATTTAAACGACCCATCATTTGTTATACGTTTTAGTCGTGGTATTGGGACATAAAGAATCTGAGCTCGAGTTAAAGTTTTGTCCGACGCATCAAAAAAACGTGTTAAAATTCAGTCCCAGTCGCCGAGGCACCCTAGAATTCGGCCCGAATAACCCGAAATTTTAACGACCTATCATTTGTTATACGTTTTAGTCGTGGTATTGGGACATCAAAAATCTGAGCTCGAGTTAAAGTTTTGTATGACGCATCAAAAAACACTTGTTAAATTTCTGCCCTGGTTCCTGAGGCAGCCTTGTATCCGGCCCGAAAAACCCAAAATTAAACGACCCATCATTTGTTATACATGCTAGTCGTGGTAATAGGCATCCAAAAATTTGAGCTCGAGTTAACGTTTTGTCCGACTTCTCAAAAAAACGTGTTAAAATTCAGTCCCGGTCCCCGAGGCACCCTAGAATTCGGCCCGAAAAATCCAAAATTTAAACGACCCATCATTTGTTATACGTGTTAGTTGGGGTATTGGGCATCCAAAAATCTGAGCTCGAGTTAAAGTTTTGTCCGACGCATCAAAAAACCGTGTTAAAATTCAGTCCCGGTCCCCGAGGCACCCTAGAATTCGGCCCGATAAACCCGAAATTTAAACGACCCATCATTTGTTATACGTTTTAGTCGTGGTATTGGGACATCAAGAATCTGAGCTCGAGTTAAAGTTTTGTCCGACGCATCAAAAAAACGTGTTAAAATTCAGTCCCGGTCCCCGAGGCATCCTAGAATTCGGCCCGAAAAACCCGAAATTTTAACGTCCCATCATTTGTTATACGTTTTAGTCGTGGTATTGGGACATCAAAAATCTGAGCTCGAGTTAAAGTTTTGTCCGACGCATCAAAAAACACTTGTTAAATTTCTGCCCCGGTTCCCGTGTCGGCCTAGTATCCGGCCCGAAAAACCCAAAATTTAAACGACCCATCATTTGTTATACGTGTTAGTCGTGGTAATGGGCAACCAAAAATCTGAGCTCGAGTTAAAGGGTTGTCCGACTTCTCAAAAAAACGTGTTAAAATTCAGTCCTGGTCCCCGAGGCACCCTAGAATCCGGCCTGAAAAACCCAAAATTTAAACGACCCATCATTTGTTATACGTGTTAGTCGGGGTATTGGGACATCAAAAATCTGAGCTCGAGTTAAAGTTTTGTCCGACGCATCTTAAAAACGTGTTAAAATTCAGTCCCGGTCCCCGAGGCACCCTAGAATTCGGCCTGAAAACCCAAAAATTTAAACGACCCATCATTTCTTTTACGTGTTAGTTGGGGTATTGGGACATCAAAAATCTGATCTCGAGTTAAACCTTTGTCCGACGCATCATAAAATCGTGTTAAAATTCAGTCCCGGTCCCCAAGGCACCCTATAATTCGGCCCGAAAAATCCAAAATTTAAACGACCCATCATTTGTTATACGTGTTAGTTGGGGTATTGCGCATCCAAAAATCTGAGCTCGAGTTAAAGTTATGTCCGACGCATCAAAAAAACGTGTTAAAATTCAGTCCCGCTCCCCGAGGCACCCTAGAATTCGCCCCGAAAAACCCGAAATTTAGACGACCCATCATTTGTTATACGTTTTGGTCGTGGTATTGGGACATCAAAAATCTGAGCTCGAGTTAAAGTTTTGTCCGACGCATCAAAAAACACTTGTTAAATTTCTGCCCCGGTTCCTGGGGCAGCCTTGTATCCCGCCCGAAAAACGCAAAATTAAACGACCCATCATTTGATATACGTGCTAGTCGTGGTAATAGGCATCCAAAAATCTGAGCTCGAGTTAAAGTTTTGTCCGACTTCTAAAAAAAACGTGTTAAAATTCAGTCCCGGTCCCCGAGGCACCCTAGAATTCAGCCTGAAAAATCCAAAATTTAAACGACCTATCATTTGTTATACGTGTTAGTTGGGGTATTGGGCATCCAAAAATCTGAGCTCGAGTTAAAGTTTTGTCCGACGCATCAAAAAAACGTGTTAAAATTCAGTCCCCGTCCCCTAGGCACCCTAGAATTCGGCCCGAAAAACCCGAAATTTAAACGACCCATCATTTGTTATACGTTTTAGTCGTGGTATTAGGACATCAAAAATCTGAGCTCGAGTTAAAGTTTTGTCCGACGCATCATAAAAACGTGTTAAAATCCAGTCCCGGTTCCCGAGGCACCCTAGAATTCGGCCCGAAAAACCCGAAATTTAAACGACCCATCATTTGTTATACGTTTTAGTCGTGGTATTGGGACATCAAAAATCTGAGCTCGAGTTAAAGTTTTGTCCGACGCATCAAAAAACACTTGTTAAATTTCTGCCCCGGTCCCCGTGTCAGCCTTGTATCCGGCCCGAAAAACAAAAAATTAAACGACCCATCATTTGTTATACAAGTTAGTCGTGGTAATAGGCATCAAAAAGTTTGAGATCAAGTTAAAGTTTTGTCCGACTTCTGAAAAAAACGTGTTAAAATTCAGTCCCGGTCCCCGAGGCAACCTAGAATTCGGCCCGAAAACTCCAAAATTTAAACGACCCATCATTTGTTATACGTGTTAGTTGGGGTATTGGGCATCCAAATATCTGAGCTCGAGTTAAAGTTTTGTCCGACGCATCAAAAAACGTGTTATAATTCAGTCCCGGTCCCCGAGGCACCCTAGAATTCGGCCGAAAACCCCGAAATTTAAACGACCCATCATTTGTTATACGTGTTAGTTGGGGTATTGGGACATCAAAAATCTGAGCTCGAGTTAAAGTTTTATCCGATGCATCATAAAAACGTGTTAAAATTAAGTCCCGGTCCCCGTGGCACCCTAGAATTCGGCCCGAAAAATCAAAAATTTAAACTACCCATCATTTGTTATACGTGGTAGTTGGGGTATTGGGCATCCAAAAATTTGAGCTCGAGTTAAAGTTTTGTCCGACGCATCAAAAAAACGTGTTAAAATTCAGTCCCGGTCCCCGAGGCACCCTAGAATTCGGCCCGAAAAACCTGAAATTTAAACGACCCATGATTTGTTATACGTTTTAGTCGTGGTATTGGGACATGAAAAATCTGAGCTCGAGTGAAAGTTTTGTCCGACGCATCAAAAAAACGTGTTAAAATTCAGTCCCGGTCCCCGAGGCACCCTAGAATCTGGCCCGAAAAACCCAAAGTTTAAACGACCCACATTTGTTATACGTGTTAGTCGTGGTAATAGGCATCAAAAAGTCTGAGATCAAGTTAAAGTTTTGTCCGACTTCTCAAAAAAACGTGTTAAAATTCATTCCCGGTCCCCGAGGCAACCTAAAATTCGGCCCGAAAACTCCAAAATTTAAACGACCCATCATTTGTTATACGTGTTAGTTGGGGTATTGGGCATCCAAATATCTGAGCTCGAGTTAAAGTTTTGTCCGACGCATCAAAAAAACGTGTTATAATTCAGTCCCGGTCCCCGAGGCACCCTAGAATTCGGCCGAAAATCCCGAAATTTAAACGACCCATCATTTGTTATACGTGTTAGTTGGGGTATTGGGACATCAAAAATCTGAGCTCGAGTTAAAGTTTTATCCGATGCATCATAAAAACGTGTTAAAATTCAGTCCCGGTCCCCGTGGCACCCTAGAATTCGGCCCGAAAAATCAAAAATTTAAACTACCCATCATTTGTTATACGTGTTAGTTGGGGTATTGGGCATCCACAAATTTGAGCTCGAGTTAAAGTTTTGTCCGACGCATCAAAAAAACGTGTTAAAATTCATTCCCGGTCCCCGAGGCACCCTAGAATTCGGCCCGAAAAACCTGAAATTTAAACGACCCATGATTTGTTATACGTTTTAGTCGTGGTATTGGGACATGAAAAATCTGAGCTCGAGTGAAAGTTTTGTCCGACGCATCAAAAAACGTGTTAAAATTCAGTCCAGGTCCCCGAGGCACCCTAGAATCTGGCCCGAAAAACCCAAAATTTAAACGACCCATCATTTGTTATACGTGTTAGTCGGGGTATTGGGACATCAAAAATCTGAGCTCGAGTTAAAGTTTTGTCCGACGCATCATAAAAACGTGTTAAAATTCAGTCCCGGTCCCCGAGGCCCCGTAGAATCGGGCCAGAAAAAACCAAAAATTTAAACGACCCATCATTTTTTATACGTGTTACTCGTGGTATTGGGCATCCAAAAATCTGAGCTCGAGTTAAAGTTTTGTCCGACGCATCCAAAAAAAACGTGTTCAGTCCTGGTCTCCGAGGCACCCTAGAATTCGGCCCGAAAACCCCGAAATTTAAACGACCCATAATTTGTTATACGTGTTAGTTGGGGTATTGGGACATCAAAAATCCGAGCTCGAGTTAAAGTTTTGTCCGACGCATCATAAAATTGTGTTAAAATTCAGTTCCGGTGCCCGAGGCACCCTAGAATTCGGCCTGAAAAACCCAAAATTAAAAACTCATCATTTGTTATACGTGCTAGTCGTGGTAATAGGCATCCAAAAATCTGAGCTCGAGTTAATGTTTTGTCCGACTTCTCAAAAAAACATGTTAAAATTCAGTCCCGGTCCCCGAGGCACCTTAGAATTCGGCCCGAAAAATCCAAAATTTAAACGACCCATCATTTGTTATACGTGTTAGTTGGGGTATTGGGCATCCAAAAATCTGAGCTCGAGTTAAAGTTTGTCCGACGCATCAAAAAAACGTGTTAAAATTCAGTCCCGGACCCCGAGGCACTCTAGAATTCGGCCCGAAAAACCCGAAATTTAAACGACCCATCATTTGTTATACGTTTTAGTCGTGGTATTGGGACATCAAAAATCTGAGCTCGAGTTAAAGTTTTGTCCGACGCATCAAAAAACACTTGTTAAATTTTTACCCCGGTTCCTGAGGCAGCCTTGTATCCGGCCCGAAAAACCCAAAATTAAACGACCCATCATTTGTTATACGTGCTAGTCGTGGTAATAGGCATCCAAAAATCTGAGCTCGAATTAAAGTTTTGTCCGACTTCTCAAAAAAACGTGTTAAAATTCAGTCCCGGTCCCCGAGGCACCCTAGAATTCGGCCTGAAAAATCCAAAATTTAAACGACCCATCATTTGTTATACGTGTTAGTTGGGGTATTGGGCACCCAAATATCTGAGCTCGAGTTAAAGTTTTGTCCGACGCTTAAAAAAAAAGTGTTAAAATTCAGTCCCGGTCCCCGAGGGACCCTAGAATTCGGCCCTAAAAATCCGAAATTTAAACGACCCATCGTTTGTTATACGTTTTAGTCGTGGTATTGGGACATCAAAAATCTGAGTTCGAGTTAAAGTTTTGTCCGACGCATCAAAAAATACATGTTAAATTTCTGCCCCGGTTCCCGTGGCAGCCAAGTATCCGGCCCGAAAAATCCAAAATTTAAACGACCCATCATTTGTTATACGTGTTAGTCGTGGTAATGGGCAACAAAAATTCTGAGCTCGAGTTAAAGTTTTGTCCGACTTCTCAAAAAAACGTGTTAAAATTCAGTCCCAGTCCACGAGGCACCTTAGAATCCGGCCCGAAAACCCCAAAATTTAAACGACCCATCATTTGTTATACGTGTTAGGCGGGGTATTGGGACATTAAAAATCTGAGCTCGAGTTAAAGTTTTGTCCGACTTCTCAAAAAAATGTGTTAAAATTCAGTCCCGGTCCCGGAGACACCCTAGAATTCGGCCCGAGAAATCCAAAATTTAAACGACCCATAATTTGTTATACGTGTTAGTTGGGGTATTGGGCATCCAAAAATCTGAGCTCGAGTTAAAGTTTTGTCCGACGCATCAAAAAAACGTGTTAAAATTCTGTCCCGGTCCCCGAGGCACCCTAGAATTCGGCCCGAAAAACCCGATATTTAAACGACCCATCTTATGTTATACGTTGTAGTCGTGGTATTGGGACATCAAAAATCTGAGCTCGAGTTAAAGTTTTGTCCGACGCATCATAAAAACGTGTTAAAATTCCATCCCGGTCCCCAAGGCACCTTAGAATTCGGCCCGAAGAACCCAAAATTTAAACGACCCATAATTTGTTATACGTTTTAGTCGTGGTATTGGGACATCTAAAATCTGAGCTCGAGTTAAAGTTTTGTCCGACGCATGAAAAAACACTTGTCAAATTTCTGCCCCGGTTCCCGTGGCAGCCTTATATCCGGCACGAAAAACCCAAAATTTAAACGAACCATCATTTGTTATACGTGTTAGTCGTGGTAATGGGCAAGAAAAAATCTGAGCTCGAGTTAAAGTTTTGTCCGACTTCTCAAAAAAACGTGTTAAAATTCAGTACCGATCCCCGAGGCACCCTAGAATCCGGACCGAAAAACCCAAAATATAAAGGACCCATCATTTGTTATACGTGTTAGTCGGGGTATTGGGACATCAAAAATCTGAGCTCGAGTTAAAGTTTTGTCCGACGCATCATAAAAACGTGTTAAAATTCAGTCCCGGTCCCCGAGGCACCGTAGAATCGGGCCCGAAAAAACCCAAAATTTAAACGACCCATCATTTGTTATACGTGTTAGTCATGGTATTGGGCATCCAAAAATATGAGCTCGAGTTAAAGTTTTGTCCGACGCATCCAAAAAAACGTGTTAAAATTCAGTCCCGGTCTCCGAGGCACCCTAGAATTCGCCCCGAAAACCCCGAAATTTAAACGACCCATCATTTGTTATACGTGTTAGGTGGGGTATTGGGACATTAAAAATCTGAGCTCGAGTTAAAGTTTTATCCGACGCATCATAAAAACGTGTTAAAATTCAGTCCCGGTCCCCGAGGCACCCTAGAATTCGGCCGAAAAATCAAAAATTTAAACGACCCATCATTTGTTATACGTGTTAGTTGGGGTATTGGGCATCCAAAAATTTGAGCTCGAGTTAAAGTTTTGTTCGACGCATCAAAAAAACGTGTTAAAATTCAGTCCCGGTCCCCGAGGCACCCTAGAATTCGGCCCGAAAAACCCGAAATTTAAACGACCCATCATTTGTTATACGTTTTAGTCGTGGTATTGGGACATCAAAAATCTGAGCTCGAGTGAAAGTTTTGTCCAACGCATCAAAAAAACGTGTCAAAATTCAGTCCCGGTCCCCGAGGCACCCTAGAATCCGGCCCGAAAAACCCAAAATTTAAACGACCCATCATTTGTTATACGTGTTAGTCGGGGTATTGGGACATCAAAAATCTGAGCTCGAGTTAAAGTTTTGTCCGATGCATCATAAAAACGCGTTAAAATTCAGTCCCGGTCCCCGAGGCAACATAGAATCGGGCCCGAAAAAACCCAAAATTTTAACGACCCATCATTTGTTATACGTGTTAGTCGTGGTATTGGGCATCCAAAAATCTGAGCTCGAGTTAAAGTTTTGTCCGACGCATCCAAAAAAACGTGTTCAGTCCCGGTCTCCGAGGCAGCCTAGAATTCGGCCCGAAAACCCCGAAATTTAAACGACCCATCATTTGTTATACGTGTTAGTTGGGGTATTGGGACATAAAAAATCTGAGCTCGAGTTAAAGTTTTGTCCGACGCATCATAAAATTGTGTTAAAATTCAGTTCCGGTCCCCGAGGCACCCTAGAATTCGGCCTGAAAAACCCAAAATTAAACAACTCATCATTTGTTATACGTGCTAGTCGTGGTAATAGGCATCCAAAAATCTGAGCTCGAGTTAATGTTTTGTCCGACTTCTCAAAAAAACGTGTTAAAATTTAGTCTCGGTCCCCGAGGCACCTTAGAATTCGGCCCAAAAAATCCAAAATTGAAACGACCCATCATTTGTTATACGTGTTACTTGGGGTATTGGGCATCCAAAAATCTGAGCTCGAGTTAAAGTTTTGTCCGACGCATCAAAAAAAGTGATAAAATTCAATCCCGGTCTCCGAGGCACCCTATAATTCGGCCCGAAAAACCTGAAATTTAAACGACCAATAATTTCTTATACGTTTTAGTCGTGGTATTGGGACATCAAAAATTTGTGCTAGAGTTAAAGTTTTGTCCGACGCACCAAAAAACACTTGTTAAATTTCTGCCCTGGTTCCCGTGGCAGGCTTGTATCTGGCCCGAAAAACCCAAAATTAAACGACCCATCATTTATTATACGTGTTAATCGTGGTAATAGGCATCCAAAAATCTGAGCTCGAGTTAAAGTTTTGTCCGACTTCTCAAAAAAACGTGTTGAAATTCAGTCCCGGTCCCAGAGGCACCCTAGAATTTGGCCCGAAAAATCCAAAATTTAAACGACCCATCATTTGTTATACGTGTTAGTTGGGGTATTGGGCATCCAAAAATCTGAGCTCGAGGTAAAGTTTTGTCCGACGCATCAAAAAAACGTGTTAAAATTCAGTCCCGGTTCACGAGGCAGCCTAGTATCCGGCCCGAAAAACCGAAAATTTAAACGACCCATCATTTGTTATACGTGTTAGTCGTGGTAATGGGCAACCAAAATTCTGAGCTCGAGTTAAAGTTTTGTTCGACTTCTCAAAAAAACGTGTTAAAATTCAGTCCCGGTCCCCGAGGCACCCTAGAATCCGGCCCGAAAAACCCAAAATTTAAACGACCCATCATTTGTTATACGTGTTAGGCAGGGTATTGGGACATTAAAAATCTGAGCTCGAGTTAAAGTTTTGTCCGACGCATCATAAAAACGTGTTAAAATTCAGTCCCGGTCCCCGAGGCACCCTAGAATTCGGCTCGAAAAATCCAAAATTTAACGACCCATCATTTGTTATACGTGTTAGTTGGGGTATTGGGCATCCAAAAATCTGAGCTCGACTTAAAGTTTTGTCCGACGCATCAAAAAAACGTGTTAAAATTCAGTCCCGGTCCTCGAGGCACCCTAGAATTCGGCCCGAAAAATCCGAAATTTAAACGACCCACATTTGTTATACGTTTTAGTCGTGGTATTGGGGCATCAAAAATCTGAGCTCGAGTTAAAGTTTTGTCCGACGCATCATAAAAACGTGTTAAAATTCAGTCTCGGTCCTTGAGGCACCCTAGAATCCGGCCCGAAAAACCCAAAATTTAAACGACCCTTCTTTTTATATATGTGTTAGTCGTGGTATTGGGAAATCCAAACATCTGAGCTCGAGTTAAAGTTTTGTCCGAGGCATCAAAAAACACTTGTTAAATTTCTGCCCCGGTTCCCGTGGCAGCCTAGTATCCGGCCCGAAAAACTCAAAATTTAAACGACCCATCATTTGTTATACGTCTTAGTCGTGGTAATGGGCTTCAAAAAATCTGAGCTCGAGTTCAAGTTTTGTCCGACGCATCAAAAAAACGTGTTAAAATTCAATCCCAGTCTCCGAGGCACCCTAGAATTCGGCCCGAAAAACCGGAAATTTAAACGACCCATCATTTGTTATACGTGTTAGTCGGGGTATTGGGACATCAAAAATCTGAGCTCGAGTTAAAGTTTTGTCCTACGCATCATAAAAACGTGTTAAAATTCAGTCCCGGTCTCCAAGGCACCCTAGAATTCGGCACGAAAAACCCGAAATTTAAACGACCCATCATTTGTTATACGTTTTAGTCGTGGTATTGGGACATCAAAAATCTGAGCTCGAGGTGAAGTTTTGTCCGACGCATCATAAAAACGTGTTAAAATTCAGTCCCGGTCCCCGAGGCACCCTAGAATCCGGCCCGAAAAACCCAAAATTTAAACGACCCATCATTTGTTGTACGTGTTAGTCGTCGTAATGGGCATCCAAAAATCTGAGCTCGAGTTAAAGTTTTGTCCGACTGCTCAAAAAAACGTGTTAAAATTCAGTCCCGGTCCCCGAGGCACCCTAGAATCCGGCCCGAAAAACCCAAAATTTAAACGACCCATCATTTATTATACGTGTTAGTCGGGGTATTGGGACATCAAAAATCTGAGCTCGAGTTAAAGTTTTCTTCGACGCATCATAAAAACCTGTTAAACTTCAGTCCCGGTCTCCGAGGCACCCTAGAATTCGGCCCGAAAAACCCGAAATTTAAACGACCCATCATTTGTTATATGTTTTAGTCGTTGTATTGAGACATCAAAAATCTGAGCTCGAGTTAAAGTTTTGTCCGACGCATCATAAAAACGTGTTAAAATTCAGTCCCGGTCCCCGAGGCACCCTAGAATCCGGCCCGAAAAACCCAAAATTTAAACGACCCTCCATTTTATATACGTGTTAGTCGTGGTATTGGGAAATCCAAATATCTGAGCTCGAGTTAAAGTTTTGTCCGACGCATCAAAAAACACTTGTTAAATTTCTGCCCCGGTTCCCGGGGAAGCCTAGTATCCGGCCCGAAAAACTCAAAATTTAAACGACCCATCATTTGTTATACGTGTTAGTCGTGGTAATGGGCATCAAAAAATCTGAGCTCGAGTTCAAGTTTTGTCCGACGCATCAAAAAAACGTGTTAAAGTTCAATCCCGGTCTCCGAGGCACCCTAGAATTCGGCCCGAAAAACCAGAAATTTAAACGACCCATCATTTCTTATACGTGTTAGTCGGGGTATTGGGACATCAATAATCTGAGCTCGAGTTAAAGTTTTGTCCTACGCATCATAAAAACGTGTTAAAATTCAGTCCCGGTCTCCGAGGCACCCTAGAATTCGGCACGAAAAAACCCGAAATTTAAATGACCCATCATTTGTTATACGTTTTAGTCGTGGTATTGGGACATCAAAAATCTGAGCTCGAGTTGAAGTTTTGTCCGACGCATCATAAAAACGTGTTAAAATTCAGTCCCGGTCCCCGAGGCACCCTAGAATCCGGCCCGAAAAACCCAAAATTTAAACGACCCTCCATTTTATATACGTGTTAGTCGGGGTATTGGGACATCAAAAATCTGAGATCAAGTTAAAGTTTTGTCCGACGCATCATAAAAACGTGTTAAAATTCAGTCCCGGTCTCCGAGGCACCCTATAATTCGGCCCGAAAAACCCGAAATTTAAACGACCCATCATTTGTTATACGTTTTAGTCGGGGTATTGGGACATCAAAAATCTGAGCTCGAGTTAAAGTTTTGGCCGACGCATCATAAAAACCTGTTAAAATTCAGTCCCGGTCTCCGAGGCACCCTAGAATTCGGCCCGAAAAACCCGAAATTTAAACGACCCATCATTTGTTATACGTTTAACTCGTTGTATTGAGACATCAAAAATCCGAGCTCGAGTTAAAGTTTTGTCCGACGCATCATAAAAACGTGTTAAAATTCAGTCCCGGTCCCCGAGGCACCCTAGAATCCGGCCCGAAAAACCCAAAATTTAAACGACCCTCCATTTTATATACGTGTTAGTCGGGGTATTGGGACATCAAAAATCTGAGCTCAAGTTAAAGTTTTGTCCGACGCATCATAAAAACGTGTTAAAATTCAGTCCCGGTCTCCGAGGCACCCTATAATTCGGCCCGAAAAACCCGAAATTTAAACGACCCATCATTTGTTATACGTTTTAGTCGTGGTATTGGGACATCAAAAATCTGAGCTCGAGTTAAAGTTTTGTCCGACGCATCATAAAAACGTGTTAAAATTCAGTCCCGGTCTCCGAGGCACCCTAGAATTCGGCCCGAAAAACCCGAAATTTAAACGACCCATCATTTGTTATACGATTTAGTCGTGGTATTGAGACATTAAAAATCTGAGCTCGAGTTAAAGTTTTGTCCGACGCATCATAAAAACGTGTTAAAATTCAGTCCCGGTCCCCGAGGCACCCTAGAATCCGGCCCGAAAAACCCAAAATTTAAACGACCCTCCTTTTTATATATGTGTTAGTCGTGGTATTGGGAAATCCAAACATCTGAGCTCGAGTTAAAGTTTTGTCCGACGCATCAAAAAACACTTGTTAAATTTCTGCCCCGGTTCCCGTGGCAGCCTAGTATCCGGCCCGAAAAACTCAAAATTTAAACGACCCATCATTTGTTATACGTCTTAGTCGTGGTAATGAGCTTCAAAAAATCTGAGCTCGAGTTCAAGTTTTGTCCGACGCATCAAAAAAACGTGTTAAAATTCAATCCCAGTCTCCGAGGCACCCTAGAATTCGGCCCGAAAAACCGGAAATTTAAACAACCCATCATTTGTTATACGTGTTAGTCGGGGTATTGGGACATCAAAAATCTGAGCTCGAGTTAAAGTTTTGTCCTACGCATCATAAAAACGTGTTAAAATTCAGTCCCGGTCTCCGAGGCACCCTAGAATTCGGCACGAAAAACCCGAAATTTAAACGACCCATCATTTGTTATACGTTTTAGTCGTGGTATTGGGACATCCAAAATCTGAGCTCGAGTTGAAGTTTTGTCCGACGCATCATAAAAACGTGTTAAAATTCAGTCCCGGTCCCCGAGGTACCCTAGAATCCGGCCCGAAAAACCCAAAATTTAAACGACCCATCATTTGTTATACGTGTTAGTCGTGGTAATGGGCATCCAAAAATCTGAGCTCGAGTTAAACTTTTGTCCGACTTCTCAAAAAAACGTGTTAAAATTTAGTCCCGGTCCCCGAGGCACCCTAGAATCCGGCCCGAAAAACCCAAAATTTAAACGACCCATCATTTATTATACGTGTTAGTCGGGGTATTGGGACATCAAAAATCTGAGCTCGAGTTAAAGTTTTCTCCGACGCATCATAAAAACCTGTTAAACTTCAGTCCCGGTCTCCGAGGCACCCTAGAATTCGGCCCGAAAAACCCGAAATTTAAACGACCCATCATTTGTTATACGTTTTAGTCGTTGTATTGAGACATCAAAAATCTGAGTTCGAGTTAAAGTTTTGTCCGACGCATCATAAAAACGTGTTAAAATACAGTCCCGGTCCCCGAGGCACCCTAGAATCCGGCCCGAAAAACCCAAAATTTAAACGACCCTCCATTTTATATACGTGTTAGTCGTGGTATTGGGAAAACCAAATATCTGAGCTCGAGTTAAAGTTTTGTCCGACGCATCAAAAAACACTTGTTAAATTTCTGCCCCGGTTCCCGGGGAAGCCTAGTATCCGGCCCGAAAAACTCAAAATTTAAACGACCCATCATTTGTTATACGTGTTAGTCGTGGTAATGGGCATCCAAAAATCTGAGCTCGAGTTATATTTTTGTCCGACGCATCAAAAAAACGTGTTAAAATTCAATCCCGGTCTCCGAGGCACCCTAGAATTCGGCCCGAAAAACCGGAAATTTAAACGACCCATCATTTGTTATACGTGTTAGTCGGTGTATTGGGACATCAAAAATCTGAGCTCGAGTTAAAGTTTTGTCCTACGCATCATAAAAACGTGTTAAAATTCAGTCCCCGTCTCCGAGGCACCCTATTGTTCGGCCCGAAAAACCCGAAATTTAAACGACCCATCATTTGTTATACGTTTTAGTCATGGTATTGGGACATCAAAAATCTGAGCTCGAGTTGAAGTTTTGTCCGACGCATCATAAAAATGTGTTAAAATTCAGTCCCGGTCCCCGAGGCACCCTAGAATCCGGCCCGAAAAAACCCAAAATTTAAACGACCCTCCATTTTATATACGTTTTAGTCGTGGTATTGGGAAATCCAAACATCTGAGCTCGAGTTAAAGTTTTGTCCGACGCATAAAAAAACACTTGTTAAATTTCTGCCCCGGTTCCTGTGGCAGCCTAGTTTCCGGCCCGAAAAACCCAAAATTTAAACGACCCATCATTTGTTATACGTGTTAGTCGTGGTAATGGGCATCCAAAAATCTGAGCTCGAGTTAAAGTTTTGTCCGACTTCTCAAAAAAACGTGTTAAAATTCAATCCCGGTCCCCGAGGCACCCTAGAATTCGGCCCGAAAAAACCCAAAATTTAAACGACCCTCCATTTTATATACGTATTAGTCGTGGTATTGGGAAATCCAAACATCTGAGCTCGAGTAAAAGTTTTGTCCGACGCATCAAAAAACACTCGTTAAATTTCTGCCCCGGTTCACGTGGCAGCCTAGTATCCGGCCCGAAAAACCCAAAATTTAAACGACCCATCATTTGTTATACGTGTTAGTCGTTGTAATGGGCATCCCAAAATCTGAGCTCGAGTTAAAGATTTGTCCGACTTCTCAAAAAAACGTGTTAAAATTCAGTCCCGGTCCCAGAGGCACCCTAGAATCATGCCTGAAAAACCCAAAATTTAAACGACCCATCATTTGTTATACGTGTTAGTCAGGGTATTGGGACATCAAAAATCTGAGCTACAGTTAAAGTTTTGTCCGACGCATCATAAAAACGTGTTAAAATTCAGTCCCGGTCTCCGAGGCACCTTAGAATTCGGCCCGAAAAACCCGAAATTTAAACGACCCATCATTTGTTATACGTTTTAGTCGTGGTATTGAGATATCAAAAATCTGAGCTCGAGTTAAAGTTTTGTCCGACGCATCATAAAAACGTGTTAAAATTCAGTCCCGGTCCCCGATGCACCCTAGAATCCGGCCCGAAAAACCCAAAATTTAAACGACCCTCCATTTTATATACGTGTTAGTCGTGGTATTGGGAAATCCAAACATCTGAGCTCGAGTTAAAGTTTTGTCCGACGCATCAAAAAACACTTGTCAAATTTCTGCCCCGGTTCCCAGGGTAGCCTAGTATCCGGCCCGAAAAACTCAAAATTTAAACGACCCATCATTTGTTATACGTGTTAGTCGTGGTAATGGGCATCCAAAAATCTGAGCTCGAGTTAAATTTTTGACCGACGCATCAAAAAAACGTGTTAAAATTCAATCCCGGTCTCCGAGGCACCCTATAATTCGGCCCGAAAAACCGGAAATTTAAACGACCCATCATTTGTTATACGTGTTAGTCCGGGTATTGGGACATCAAAAATCTGAGCTCGAGTTAAAGTTTTGTCCTACGCATCATAAAACCGTGTTAAAATTCAGTCCCGGTCTCCGAGGCACCCTAGAATTCGGCCCGAAAAACCCGAAATTTAAACGACCCATCATTTGTTATACGTTTTAGTCGTGGTATTGGGACATCAAAAATCTGAGCTCGAGTTGAAGTTATGTCCGACTTATCATAAAAATGTGTTAAAATTCAGTCCCGGTCCCCGAGGCACCCTAGAATCCGGCCCGAAAAAACTCAAAATTTAAACGACCCTCCATTTTATATACGTTTTAGTCGTGGTATTGGGAAATCCAAACATCTGAGCTCGAGTTAAAGTTTTGTCCGACGCATCAAAAAACACTTGTTAAATTTCTGCCCCGGTTCCCGGGGCAGCCTAGTTTCCGGCCCGAAAAACCCAAAATTTAAACGACCCATCATTTGTTATACGTGTTAGTCGTGGTAATGGGCATCCAAAAATCTGAGCTCGAGTTAAAGTTTTGTCCGACTTCTCAAAAAAACGTGTTAAAATTCAGTCCCGGTCCCCGAGGCACCCTAGAATCAGGCTTGAAAAAACCCAAAATTTAAACGACCCTCCATTTTATATATGTGTTAGTCGGGGTATTGGGAAATCCAAACATCTGAGCTCGAGTTAAAGTTTTTGTCCGACGCATCAAAAAACACTCGTTAAATTTCTGCCCCGGTTCCCGAGGCAGCCTAGTATCCGGCACGAAAAACCCAAAATTTAAACGACCCATCATTTGTTATACATGTTAGTCGTGGTAATGGGCATCCAAAAATCTGAGCTCGAGTTAAAGTTTTGTCCGACTTCTCAAAAAAACGTGTTAAAATTCAGTCCCGGTCCCCGAGGCACCCTAGAATCCTGCCCGAAAAACCCAAAATTTAAACGACCCATCATTTGTTATACGTGTTAGTCGGGGTATTGGGACATCAAAAATCTGAGCTCGAGTTAAAGTTTTGTCCGACGCATCATAAAAACGTGTTAAAATTCAGTCCCGGTCCCCGAGGCACCCTAGAATCCGGCCCGAAAAACCCAAAATTTAAACGACCCTCAATTTTATATACGTGTTAGTCGTGGTATTGGGAAATCCAAACATCTGAGCTCGAGATAAAGTTTTGTCCGACGCATCAAAAAACACTTGTTAAATTTCTGCCCCGGTTCCCGCGGCAGCCTAGTATCTGGCCCGAAAAACCCAAAATTTAAACAACCCATCATTTGTTATACGTGTTAGTCGTGGTAATGGGCATCCAAAAATCTGAGCTCGAGTTAAAGTTTTGTCCGACGCATCAAAAAAACGTGTTAAAATTCAATCCCCGTCTCCGAGGCACCCTAGAATACGGCCCGAAAAACCGGAAATTTAAACGACCCATCATTTGTTATACGTGTTTGTCGGGGTATTGGGTCATCAAAAATCTGAGCTCGAGTTAAAGTTTTGTCCTACGCATCATAAAAACGTGTTAAAATTCAGTCCCGGTCTCCGAGGCACCCTAGAATTCGGCCCGAAAAACCCGAAATTTAAACGACCCATCATTTGTTATACGTTTTAGTCGTGGTATTGGGACATCAAAAATCTGAGCTTGAGTTGAAGTGTTGTCCGACGCATACTAAAAATGTGTTAAAATTCAGTCCCGGTCCCCGAGGCACCCTAGAATCCGGCCCGAAAAACCCAAAATTTAAACCATCCTCGATTTTATATACGTGTTAGTCGTGGTATTGGGAAATCCAAACATCTGAGCTCGAGTTAAAGTTTTGTCCGACGCATCAAAAAACACTTGTTAAATTTCTGCCCCGGTTCCCGCGGCAGCCTAGTATCTGGCCCGAAAAACCAAAAATTTAAACAACCCATCATTTGTTATTCGTGTTAGTCGTGGTAATGGGCATCCAAAAATCTGAGCTCGAGTTAAAGTTTTGTCTGACTTCTCAAAAAAACGTGTTAAAATTCAGTCCCGGTCCCCGAGGCACCCTAGAATCCGGCCCGAAAAACCCAAAATTTAAACGACCCATCATTTGTTATACGTGTTAGTCGGGGTATTGGGACATCAAAAATCGTAGCTCGAGTTAAAGTTTTGTCCGACGCATCATAAAAACGTGTTAAAATTCCGTCCCGGTCCACGAAGCACCCTAGAATTCAGCCCGAAAAACCCGAAAATTAAACGACCCATCATTTGTTATACGTGTTAGTTGGGGTATTGGGACATCAAAAATCTGAGCTCGAGTTAAAGTTTTGTTCTAGGCATCATAAAAACGTGTTAAAATTCAGTCTCGGTCCCCGAGGCACCCTAGAATTCGGCCAGAAAAATCCAAAATTTTAACGACCCATCATTTGTTATACGTTTTAGTCGTGGTATTGGGACATCAAAAATCTGAGCTCGAGTTAAAGTTTTGTCCGACGCATAGTAAAAACGTGTTAAAATTCGGCCCGAAAAACCCGAAAATTAAACGACCCATCATTTGTTATACGTGTTAGTTGGGGTATTGGGACATCAAAAATCTGAGCTCGAGTTAAAGTTTTGTCCGACGCATCTAAAAACACTTGTTAAATTTCTGCCCCGGTTCCCGATGCAGCCTAGTATCCGGCCCGAAAAACCCAAAATTTAAACGACCCATCATTTGTTATACGTGTTAGTCGTGGTAATGGGCATCCAAAAATCTGAGCTCGAGTTAAAGTTTTTTCCGACTTCTCAAAAAAACGTGTTAAAATTCAGTCCCGGTCCCCGAGGCACCCTAGAATCGGGCCCGAAAAAACCCAAAATTTAAACGACCCATCATTTGTTATACGTGTTAGTCGTGGTATTGGGCATCCAAAAATCTGAGCTCGAGTTAAAGTTTTGTCCGACGCATCAAAAAAACGTGTTAAAATTCAGTCCCGGTCCCCGAGGCACCCTAGAATTCGGCCCGAAAAATCCAAAATTTTAACGACCCATCATATGTTATACGTGTTAGTCGTGGTATTGGGCATTCAAAAATCTGAGCTCGAGTTAAAGTTTTGTCCGACGCATCAAAAAAACGAGTTAAAATTCAGTCCCGGTCCCCGAGGCACCCTAGAATCGGGCCTGAAAAAACCCAAAATTTAAACGACCCATCATTTGTTATACGTGTTAGTCGTGGTATTGGGCATTCAAAAATCTGAGCTCGAGTTAAAGTTTTGTCCGACGCTTCAAAAAAACGTGTTAAAATTCAATCCCGGTCCCCGAGGCACCCTAGAATTCGGCCCAAAAAATCCAAAATTTTAACGACCCATCATTTGTTATACGTTTTAGTCTTGGTATTGGGACATCAAAAATCTGAGCTCGAGTTAAAGTTTTGTCCGACGCATCATAAAAACGTGTTAAAATTCAGTCCCGGTTCCCGAGGCACCCTAGAATTCGGCCCGAAAAACCCAAAAATTAAATGACCCTTCATTTGTTATACGTGTTAATTGGGGTATTGTGACATCAAAAATCTGAGCTCGAGTTAAAGTTTTGTTCTACGCATCATAAAAACGTGTTAAAATTCAGTCCCGGTCCCCGAGGCACCCTAGAATTCGGCTCGAAAAATCCAAAATTTTAACGACCCATCATTTGTTATACGTTTTAGTCGTGGTATTGGGACATCAAAAATCTGAGCTCGAGTTAAAGTTTTGTGCGACGCATCATAAAAACGTATTAATATTCAGTCCCGGTCCCCGAGGCACGCTAGAATCAGGCCCGAAAAACCCAAAATTTAAACGACCCTCCATTTTATATACGTGTTAGTCGTGGTATTGGGAAATCCAAACATCTGAGCTCGAGTTAAAGTTTTTTTCCGACGCATCAAAAAACACTTGTTAATATCTGTCCCGGTTCCCGGGGCAGCCTAGTATCCGGCCCGAAAAACCCGAAATTTAAACAACCCATCATTTGTTATACTGTTGGAATCTGATCAACGATCAGAGTCGCGCAGCGGAAGCGAGAAAAACGATATTTAAAATCATTGATCAGATTACACTTGATTTTTATCATTGCCTCAATGTTATTTATTTGATTAACGTGATTAAACCTACTTTAGTCACTCACATGGAATCCCTCTGAGAGAGATGGACGAACCGCACGATCGGTG
The DNA here is from genome assembly GCA_028411795.1 of Euphorbia peplus. Lineage (NCBI taxonomy): Eukaryota > Viridiplantae > Streptophyta > Magnoliopsida > Malpighiales > Euphorbiaceae > Euphorbia > Euphorbia peplus. The sequence continues at coordinate 11,886,202 of CP110837.1, read as the reverse complement.
ATTCCTCCAAATTCACGTGCACGACACCTCCAGTGATCAGGTACTCGCAAGAGGCACGAAGAACGATGAACGATCACTCCGGGATCACCCTAGAAGGGTTCGGCCGAATAGGGTCGAGGGATTTAGGGTTTCTCTGATTTCTGTGTCAGAAAGTCTAGGGTTTCAATCGATTAGGATTAATTTATAGTGTGTCGACTAATTACAGTTTTAGTACCTGCATTAATTTAATTAATCTGATTGTACCACAATAGAATACAATAGATTCAATTAACATCAATTAGGTTATAATTAATCACACACTAACCCCTAAAGAAAATCTAATTAATCAATCGCTTAATTAATTAACCCGATTGAATAATTAATCCCTCCAAACAATTAATTAACTTGTTCCATTCAGAACAATTAATCAATTAACATTATCAGTTAACAACTAATAATAAGTTCATCACAAATACACTACATGTATTAGTTCTCCGAGTACAAGTCTCAGTGTCTAGTGTGCACGATCCTGTGGGCCATAATCAATTAGCTCAACGACTGATAGAGAGTTGCCTAGACCATATCAGTCACCAATTGATTAGAGTGTTAGTCCATCTCATACAGATAGATACCCTGTAGTATTCTCTAATATCTCTTACCAAGCATATCGATATATCAAGTATGAGGCATGGTGGACGTCATCCTCTACAACTTGAGATATTTCTCGATCTAGAGTTAACTGAAGAACAGATAAGTAACCAACTTATCTGAGTGTGGCCACACATTTCTCAGTTCAACTCAACGAGTGGCCTAATGATATCATCTCACTTATAGAGTGAGTGGTAATCCCTTCACTTCAACTATCAGTATGAATGAGTTCACTGACCAGACCAATCATACCCGTATTTGGCATCCTTTTACAGACCTGTTAGGCGTATGTCAAATCTAGTCAGATTCCTCATTCAATACTATATTGAAATCAGGTCGACAGATAAAAGAGATCTACATTTATAGAAGGGCAATGACACTTCCACCATGTGCCTTCTAAAGCGGATCGACCAAGTCCCGTATTGGTCATACGTACCTACAAACATATCCTGTACACGTGTACATATCCTGTTCGTAAAAGCTTTACATTCTATTCATTCCCATGAGTAGAACTAGCTTCTGGTTATTTATGATATACAATCAATGGATACTTCATACAGTGCATATAATACAAGATATATTAACTGAATGAATTAATGCCTTTTATTCCATAAAACAATTGTATAGTACAATCAACAAAAAAACAATACAATAACAAAATAACTATGCCTAGAACTAGGGCACACCAACAATCTCCCACTTGACCTAGGTCCAAGCAGGCATAGCCCTAATTCCTATAGATCTAGCATGAGCATTGTTCTTGCGTTCAGCAAGAGCCTTCGTCATCGGATCAGCAACATTGTTATCTGTATCAAGTCTAACATCACCTCTTTGGATAATCTCCCGGATAAGGTGAAACTTCCTGAGTACATGCTGATTCTTCTTTGTAGACTGGGGCTCCTTAGCTTGTATCATGGCCCCATTGTTGTCACAGAAGAGCACTACTGAATCCTGGATAGAAGGTACTACTCCAAGATCAGAAATGAACTTCCTCATCCAGACCGCTTCCTTAGAAGCCTCACAAGCAGCAATGTACTCAGCTTCTGCTGTAGAATCTGCAACTGTTGGCTGTTTAGTGGACTTCCAACTAATGGCACCGCCATTCAAGAGGAACACAAAACCAGATTGGGATTGTTGTTCATCTTGATCAGTCTGGAATCCTGAGTCAGTGTAACTGGATACAGCCAACTCATCATCGCCACCATAAACCAAGAAAAGATCTCTAGTACGTCTCAAGTACTTTAGAATTGCCTTGACTGCCTTCCAGTGTTTCTCGCCGAAGCAAGACTGGAAACGGCTAGTCATACTGAGGGCAAAAGCAACATCAGGCCTGGTACATAGCATAGCGTACATAATCGACCCTATAGCAGAAGCATAAGGGTATTTGGAGACCTTGCGCCTCTCCTTCTCAGTCTTAGGACTGTGTTCCTTCTTAGACAGTTTCAAACCATGTGCCATAGGGATGAATCCCTTCTTTGAGTTGGACATGTTGAACCTCTTAAGGATTTTGTCTACGTACTTTGCCTGAGAAAGCCCCAGCAGGCGTTTTGCCCTATCTCTGTGGATTCTGATCCCCAAGATAGTCTCAGCCTCCCCAAGGTCCTTCATTGCAAAACATTTGTTCAGCCACTGCTTTGTGGCTTGCAGCTCTGAAATGTTTCCTCCTATCAATAGAATGTCATCGACATAGAGCACTAGGAAAGTGTCTGAGCTCCCACTATTCTTACGATACACACAGGGCTCATCGAGGTTCTGAATGAATCCAAATTCCTTTATGGATTCATTGAACTTCTTGTTCCAAGACCTAGATGCTTGCTTAAGTCCATAGATGGACTTTTGAAGCTTGCATATTCGGTTAGGATATTCTGGATTTACAAAACCTTCAGGTTGAGCCATATAGACATCCTCCTCTAGCTCTCCATTCAAGAAAGCGGTCTTGACATCCATTTGCCATATCTCATAGTCGTACCATGCCGCTATAGCAAGTAATATCCTTATGGATTTGAGCATAGCTACTGGTGAGAAAGTTTCATCATAATCAATTCCATGAATTTGCCTGAATCCTTTCGCTACTAGTCGCCCCTTGAAGGTGTTGTCAGCCTTTAGCTTGAAAAGCCACATGCTCTCCACAACTTTGACTCCAGGGAAGGGATCAACGAACCGCCAGACCTCATTGTCATACATAGATTGCATTTCAGATTCCATGGCTCCACGCCATTTATCTGATTGTGGTCCTTCAATAGCCTCCTTGTAGGATTTTGGATCATCTTGTTCCACAACCATGATCTCTTCGTCTTGGGTGACCAGGTATCCATACCTCTCAGGCCCTTGACGTGACCTACCAGACCTTCTAGGTTCCCGTACAATATAATCTACCTGTTCATCAACCTGAACATCAGGAACAATTGTCTCAGCTTCCTCAGCAGTTGCTGCAGGAGTTTGCGGTTCTTGAACTTCTCCAAGTTCAATACTGCTCCCACTGTCTTTCTTGGAAATGAAATCCTTTTCCAAAAAGACTCCAGTTCGAGCAACAAAAACTTTGTTCTCTAATGGATTGTAGAAGTAGTAACCCTTAGCTTCCTTAGGGTAACCTACAAACTGGCATTTGACAGTTCTGGACTCTAGTTTGCTACTAATCAATTTCTTGACATGAGCATCACAGCCCCAGATCTTCATAAAGGACACACAGGGTTTCCTGCCCTTCCATAGCTCGTATGGTGTTCCCTTAACTGCCTTGCTGGGTGTATTGTTTAGAATGTAAGCAACAGTCTCTAAAGCATATCCCCAAAAGGATATAGGGAGATTAGCCTGACTCATCATTGAGCGGACCATGTCTAACAAGGTCATGTTTCTCCTCTCTGAAACCCCATTCCATTGAGGTGTACCAGGAGGAGTAAGTTGGGATACTATCCCACACTCACTCAAGAATTCGTCAAACTCTTGGCTCAGATATTCACCCCCTCTATCAGACCGGAGTGCTTTAATCTTCTTACCAAGCTGGTTTTCAACTTCATTCTTAAAATCCTTGAACTTTTGAAGTGTCTCAGATTTGTGTCTCATCAAATACACATAGCCGAAACGGCTATAGTCATTTGTGAAAGTAATGAAATACTGAAAACCTTGTCTAGCTTGTGTGCTCATTGGTCCACATACATCTGAATGTATAAGCCCCAATAGCTCAGTTGATCTTTCACCAGTCTTCTTGAAAGGTGCTTTTGTCATCTTGCCACGTAAACAAGATTCACAAGTATCTAGAGCCTGTAGATCAAACGATCCTAAAATTCCACTTGAGTGGAGCTCAGCGATACGTCTCTCGTTTATGTGCCCAAGACGGCAATGCCAGACATATGTGGGATTATTATAATCACTTATCTTAATCCTTTTATTTACATTGTATACATGAGATTGATTTGATAAATCTAAGACATACAACCCGTTCTGAAGAACGCCTGTTCGATACAAAATATTATCACATAAGATACTAAAAGTTCCATGCATAATATTAAAGGAAAATCCCAAATCATCCAAACAAGAAACTGAAATAATATTCCTGCGCATCGCAGGTACATAGTAACAATTTCTCAAAATGAGTTCCAGCCCAGTGGGCAAACATAAGTAATAATCTCCTACATCTAATGCCTGCACTCTGGCACCATTTCCGACGCGGAGATCCACATCACTCGAACTCAAGCTCCTCCTATTTCTCAGCCCCTGCACATTTGAACAAATGTGAGAACCACATCCTGTGTCTAAAACCCAAGATGAAGAAATAGTGAGATTAATCTCAACAATATAAATACCTGAAGATGAAGCAGCCTGCTTGTTCTTCACATTTCCCCTTAGCTTAGGACATGCACTCTTCCAGTGCCCCTTTTCACCACACTCGTGGCATAGGTCTAATGGGTGAGGCTTGAAAGCTTTCTTCTTGCCTTTGCCAGCGGGCTTCCTACCCTTGTTCTTGAACGTCTTCTTGTTCTTAGGCCCATTAGCCTTGCCACCACTCACCACATTCACCTCCACCTTCCTACCCTTAGTCATAGTCTGCTCAGCCTGTTTTAGCAGGCCATGCAACTCCATGACTGTTCTATCCCGACCCTGCATATTGTAGTTCAGGATAAAAGCGTCGAAGGAAGGAGGGAGTGAACTGAGGATCATGTCCACTGCAGTGGTCTCAAGCACAGCAGAGTTGAGACCCGCCAACCTGTCAATGTAGCCCTTCATCTTTAGCACATGAGCACTAACAGAAGTCCCAGGTTGCATCACAGTTGTGCTCAATGCCTTGGTGGTCAGGTACCTCTCCTGACGAGCCTGGTCTTGGAACATAGTTCTAAGATTGGTCATCATTTGACGGGCACCTTGATCCATGAACTGCTTTTGTAACTCAGTAGTCATTGTACCAAGCATCACACATGCCACTTCTCTGTCATCCTTAATATGCTTTTCATAAGCTTGGATGACTGCAGCAGTGGCACGTGCAGCAGGAGCAGCTGCAATAGGAGTTGTTAGCACATACTCCCTAGCCTCGTGCCTTAGGACGATTTGCACCGCCCTAGCCCAATCTAGGAAGTTTCACCCCGTCAACTTCTCCTTTTCCAACAGTGGTTTGAGAGGATTGTTAGTTGCCATCTCTTTTCTTAATCGAGTTTAAGTTTTAAGTAGATTCTGCAGAAAGAGAGAGAGAATTAGAATAAGGACTTTAATGTCAATAAAACAAATAAATATCTGATAAAATAATTTCTTTTGGTGATTATATTGACTTCGTAATACCAAGATCCACAATCCCATTAATAATTGATCAAGCTAGGGCTTGTATCTCATATTAGCGTATTTGGTAGAGCAACCTACTCAATTCTCCCACCTAGAGAACTCTTGGTTTGATAGGTCTATTGACACTTTACCTATCCATGCTTAGGAACCCGCAACAAGCTTAATGATGTTCCTTCTTCGAGTAAAACCTACAATCTCTGTTAACCACACTCTCAAAAGAAAGTATCTCAACCCTCAACGGCCCACCAGTTACTACAATATATTCTGCTAGGGCATGATATATAGTGTAGCACCACCTGGGAGGAAGATGTGAGGTTTAGGTAAAGCATTTATAAAATACCCGATATTTTTGTTTTAACAGATTACATTGGGTGATCGGCTTAACATGTGAAAAAGAATTGATCTGGTGATCAAAAGCGATGCAACTTATTTGATTCGTTTTAACAGTCCATATTACATATTATATAAGATATAATAATACAAAAATAAAAAATAGACATCCTATGGGCTTTTCTAATACATCCTATAGGACTATTAATTGAAAAACAGAAATGAAATCTCCGGGCTTCCTCCATGGGCTTGGGCTCATCAGGAACTTCTCTTCGGTCTTCTTATGATTACATCAAAATAAAACCTATACAATTTGTCTAAGCAAAAGTAATGAAAATTTAAAATCCAAAAATTACATTCCATACTTCAATTAAAAGCCCATAAGATTCTATATCAAGTTGCTGCAAAAGAACGTTATACAGAATAAAATAAATGCATGACTACGGTAATCCTAATCCACATTTTAAATAAATTAAGCCAACCCAATTTGATAAAATCGTTTCAGTTTTCTCAAACAGTAAATTAGCCCGTGAAGGCCCAATGATTAAATCATTGCTCCCACTGAACTTTGGGAATTACTCAATCGAAAACTAAACACATATAATGCCACCGGTGTCTCGATCCATTAAATTAATTTTATCGTCATACCATATTCAATTTAATATCGTTGAAAATAAATCTAAGATATACAAATGCATGGCACGACATAAACTTTTCAAATTAATTAATTTTAACCTAAGCTAATAAAATAATTAACTGTATTTGGGCCAAATTAATTTTTAATAAAACAAGTTTAATTCAAACAAAATAAAAATTAAATTGTCCCCAAATATACCGGACCCGACCCGTTTCCCGCTCCGACCTGTACCCCGAGACCAATTTTTTCAAAAATTAGGGTTTCGGGGGCGTTCGGGACGGGTTCGGGTCGCCCCGGTCCAGGGGACTGCTGCGCCTGGCCGGCCGGTGGCCGGCGACAGGCGGCCGCCCCTCGCAGGGCGTCGCCGGTCGTCGGCCGCCGCCGGCCGTGGCCAGCAGTCCCGCCGGACTGCTGCCATGTGCAGCGGGGCTGCTGTTACAGCAGCCCCTTTATGGCAGCGGGGACTGCTGTAACAGCAGTCCCCTTGGCCGGCGGTGCCGGCCACCGGCCAGCAGGCCCAATAGGGCTGCTGGCCGGCGGTCGGCTGCCGCCGCCTCTGCCGGGGGCGGTGGTTCCGGCCACCGTCCCCAAATAAACCCTAAAAACAAATTTTTTTTTTTTTATAATTAAATAAATTCAGAAAAATAAATCAACAAACACACGTCATCGGAAAAATCAAAACCATCGATCAAACACATGCCATATGATCAGATTAAATTCCTATATCGGGAAAAATAGCAAAAACCCGATTCAACTAAAAATAACATTAATCAATGATTCAACCAACGGCTCTGATGCCACTGTTGGAATCTGATCAACGATCAGAGTCGCGCAGCGGAAGCGAGAAAAACGATATTTAAAATCATTGATCAGATTACACTTGATCTTTATCATTGCCTCAATGTTATTTATTTGATTAACGTGATTAAACCTGCTTTAGGCACTCACATGGAATCCCTCTGAGAGAGATGGACGAACCGCACGATCGGTGATTCCTCCAAATTCACGTGCACGACACCTCCAGTGATCAGGTACTCGCAAGAGGCACGAAGAACGATGAACGATCACTCCGGGATCACCCTAGAAGGGTTCGGCCGAATAGGGTCGAGGGATTTAGGGTTTCTCTGATTTCTGTGTCAGAAAGTCTAGGGTTTCAATCGATTAGGATTAATTTATAGTGTGTCGACTAATTACAGTTTTAGTACCTGCATTAATTTAATTAATCTGATTGTACCACAATAGAATACAATAGATTCAATTAACATCAATTAGGTTATAATTAATCACACACTAACCCCTAAAGAAAATCTAATTAATCAATCGCTTAATTAATTAACCCGATTGAATAATTAATCCCTCCAAACAATTAATTAACTTGTTCCATTCAGAACAATTAATCAATTAACATTATCAGTTAACAACTAATAATAAGTTCATCACAAATACACTACATGTATTAGTTCTCCGAGTACAAGTCTCAGTGTCTAGTGTACACGATCCTGTGGGCCATAATCAATTAGCTCAACAACTGATAGAGAGTTGCCTAGACCATATCAGTCACCAATTGATTACAGTGTTAGTCCATCTCATACAGATAGATACCCTGTAGTATTCTCTAATATCTCTTACCAAGCATATCGATATATCAAGTATGAGGCATGGTGGACGTCATCCTCTACAACTTGAGATATTTCTCGATCTAGAGTTAACTGAAGAACAGATAAGTAACCAACTTATCTGAGTGTGGCCACACATTTCTCAGTTCAACTCAACGAGTGGCCTAATGATATCATCTCACTTATAGAGTGAGTGGTAATCCCTTCACTTCAACTATCAGTATTGTCGCACCCCGAAAAACGCCGGGCGCGAGGCCGTGCTCGCTCTTAATTGTTTGGGAGCGGAAACGTCATTTTTGGGGCATTATCCGCTAATTAAGAGTCGAGTCGCCACCAATTATCTTGTACGGTGTAATTGGATAACCGTTATGTTGCTTGACTCTGTTTATCATGTTTTTGGATAAGTAACTGATTTGAGAGATTCTTCGGTTCTATGTATTTTCTTGTATTGCTTATATATTGTTAAAAGTTATGACATAACCTTGTTCTGATTAAAATGTTAACGTGTAATTATTACATAACTACACGTGTTGAAAAAGTGTTGTTTTTGAAATACTGTTTTTGATGTTTTGAAAAATATGTTTATAGTTATTACATAACTATTTTGTGTTTAGAATTATAACATAACCCTGTGCTTTATTTGAAATGGTATATAGTTATCACATAACTATTTGTTTTATCTAATTAGACGTTTACATGGTTATTACATAACCCTTTTAATATATATTAAAATTTATTAAATACTTGATTCACAATTATTACATAGTCATGAGTCGACCTTTTTTTACTCGATAAAAATCAGTAATATTTTTATATTTAACAAGGCTAATTTACGTGTGTCACATAGACGTAAATTTGTCATTTTTGTATTTGGAAAACGTTTTATTACGGCGTTTTGAGTTCACGTGTATAACATACACGTGGCGTTTATAAGTTTACGTTTTGTTTAAAGGTTCCAAGCATTAATAATTAATAATAATAATATCATAAAAATAATAAATATTAATAATAAATTGTATTAACACTAAATATTAATAATAATATATAAATATAATAATAAATATTTAATAAATAATAATAATAAATAATATGATAATAATAAATAATGAATATAATAATGATAATAATAATAATAAATATATAATAGTATAATAAATTAGTAATTCTAAATATTAGAAAAAAGGTAAAAAATTGCTACTAAGCCTAATTCGACTAAATGGGGTTAAATTTGTCAAAGTTTTCATAAATTGCTAAATTTGAAATTCTATACGATAAAAGTGAAGCTACTTAAAGTTTTCTAATCGATGCAATTGATTTGATTGAAAGTTGTGAACGAATTTACCTATGCTAATTAGCATGAATATTGAATATTTATACAAGTTATAAAATTATAAATAATAAATACTGATCATGGCAATTAATAAATATTTATTTTAATTAACATGCTAATACTTACGAAACGAACAAACTATTATATACTAAGACAGATTAATTATTATTTTCCAGGATAAGTTAAAATGATTAAGCTAATTATGCAATAAAATTATTAATAAGAATGAATTAAAAACTCAACTGGGTTGGGCTTAAACTGAAGGGCAGACGGGTCGGATACGGATCAGATCGAATCCGTTTTAATGGTAACTGGGTCGGTTTGGATTCATTTGGTGAACGGGTCAAGAGGGGGTATAAAAATGAAAACCCTAATTTCCTTAATCATTTCATCTTCTCCTTCTCTTCTCTGCCTCAGGAAACGCCGGCCACCCTCTTCTCTTCGCCGCCGTTCTTCTCTCCTTCGCCGGCGATCTCTGCTTCTGTTTCTCCGGCAGTGGAGTTCTGCTTCTTTTCGACGGAAACAGCCGCCGTTCTCCTCTACTCCTCTCATCATTCATTCTGTAAAAAAAACAACCGAAACCTCTATGGCGGTTAGGGACGACAACGGCGGCAGGCAATGACTACCATCGACGGCGGGAGTTTTCCGGCGGTGAGTTTTCTGTCCTCACTTCTGACCTCCTTCATTTTAATTAGACTTGTTTCTTAGATCCGTGGATCTATTTGATAATTGCTTAGATTCGTTATTGTTTTGGTGATTCTGATTTGGGTTTTGGATGTTTCAGGGGAGTTTCCGATGACGGCGGCTGGTTTACAGGCAGCGGAGTCGACGGCGACGGTTTCAGCGGCGGTTCGCCATTGACGGCGAAGGTTCCGGCGACCGGCAGCAGCAACTCAGTGTACCTGCAGGGGCAAAACTGGAAACGAAATGAAAAATAGATAATTGTAATAATTAGTTAACTAGATTAGATTAATTGTTAAGTTAATTAGCTAGATTAGGATTTGTTATTTTATGTAAACTGTTAAGATAAAACTGATAGTGAAAAAGTATTATAGACTCGTGAGAGATCAGTAAGGGCTCGAGCAAATTAAATGGGTTCGACTCCTAAGAGTTTGATTATCGAATCTGAACTGTTTTCGAGTCAAAACCTGTTTTTCATTAAAGCTGAAAATGGTTTAAACTGAAAGGTCGATTCCAAAGAGTAGATTTAGATTGTTAAATCATATTTTTGCTATACCAGTAGATAAAACAACAAAGAACCAAATTAAGAACTTTGTAAAAAAAAAATGTAAATAGATAAGAACACGAACAAAAGAACTAAATGAATATGATTGCAAGAAATGTTAAGTATTTTTGTATTAGAATTTGATGGGAGTGAGTTCCAGAATTGGGAACCGATTTACAAATGGTAAGAAATGCCTTTTTATAGGCAATTTCAGCTTAAAGGTTAAGCAAACAATCTAGTATAGATTTGGGAGATCAAAATCAAATCCAATTCAAAATAAAATCAAATCAAATCTCTTCAAAATCTACTCAAAATCAGATTTAAATTTGATATGATTTCCCAAATTTGTATCTACAAAATATCTTGTGATGGGCTTCCTTCAATCCAAAATGGGCCTCCTGAAACGTGTAGATGGGCCTCGCGAGTTGAAATGGGCCTGATGAAATTGATTGGGCCTTTGCTTGTGTTCGGCTTGAATCTGTTGATGAGTCGGACTTTCATATCAAATTTGACATAACCCGAGCTGAAATGGAGTTGAATTAATCTTGGGACTTGAACTTGGGATTGAATGATGACTTGAATTTAGATTGAACGTCTTCTTGGATCTTGACTGCTCGGCTCACTTCGAGACTCGAACATTTGCTTTGGAGTTCTGTTTGCAGATGAGACAGCTGTACCTGTCAAAAATTAAACGTAGATATAAAATAGATACAATTGATAGCTAAACATTATTAAGATGAAAATAATGTTATAAGTTGAGAAATGTGTGCTAATGAAATTTTCATTATAAGTTGATACGTCTATCGATTATTCGTCAAAATATGATAAATCGAAGTTAAAAGTACTATTTAAGTTAAGTTTCATATTTTAAAAAAGTTCTAGAATATGTTCAAAATTTTAAGCTTATTTATTAAACGGATAAAAATTAAGGGCACAAAAGTTCATTTTTACAGAAAAAGATGTTTTTCGAGCCGGTCAAAAATGGGTGCTAACAGCTGCCCCCCTTTGTATATCTCCATTGAAAAGGGAGTATACAAAGCACAATAAAGGCGACCATTTTTGGCCGAGTCATAATGTAACTAGAATTAAATGGAAATTGATGTAAATTAGATGTAATGTAATTGAAATTAAAAGAAAGTGACAGAAGTTGGTTGAATGTTTTTCACTGAGCATTCTCCAGGATGAAATTGTTGTTGAAGAGTTGGATTGCAAATGAGTCGCGCATCCGTCGGGTTGAAGAGGTAGTGGATTGCAAATGATTCGCAAATCCGTCGAATAAGTTGTAGTAGATTGCAAATTAACCGCGCATCCATCGGTTTGAAGAGGTATTGGATTGCAAATGAGTCGCGCATCCGTCGAGTTGAAGTGGTAGTGGATTGCAAATGAGTCGTGCATCCGTCGGGTTTAAGTGGTATTGGATTGCAAATGAGTCGTGCATCCGCCGAGTAAGTGGTAGTGGATTGAAAATTAACCGCGCATCCGTCGGGTTGAAGTGGTATTGGATTGCAAATGAGTCGGGCATCCGTCGAGTTGAAGTGGTATTGGATTGCAAATGAGTCGCGCATCCGCCGAGTTGAATAGGTATGAGTATCATGGCTCCCCATCATTTGAGTTATTAGGGTGGCTCCCTACCATGAATAAATCTGCAAAACTGAATAATTGGGTAAGTGGTAAAGGTTATAAGTGATATTCAAATGAGGTGATTCCTTTGTCTTGGAAAATAGGGACCGAAGTTGGAAAGTTTGTGATGTGATTTTTTTTGAAAATAATTAAACTGTGGCACTTGATCTTAGGGAAATCTATGGAGGCAAATTCAGGGAATTCTAAAGATGCGATTTATGAGAATTGATCTCAGGGAATTCTAAAGATGCGAATTCAGGAAATTCTAAAGATGCAAATTATGAGAATTGATCTCAAGGAATTCTAAAGATGTGAATTCAGGGAATTCTAAGGATGCGAATTATGAGAATTGATCTCAGGGAATTCTAAAGATGCGAATTATGAGAATTGATCTCAGGGAATTCTAAAGGTGCGAATTATGAGAGTTGATCTCAGGGAATTCTAAGGATGCGAACTATGAGAATTGATCTCAGGGAATTCTAAAGATGCGAATTATGAGACCTAATCTCAGGGAATTCAAAAGGGTAAGTCCTATGGAAGTGGAAGTGAACTATGAGACTTAATCACATGGAATTGAAAAGGTCTACCGACTAGTATGATGAAGTTCAAGTTGACTGAAATAACAATTTTTGTTGAGTTTTGTGGCTCCCCACCATTTGAGTGATTAAGGTAGCTCCCCGCCGCTGAACTATTTGTCGGAATGAGTTTTTATCGTGGCTCTCCACTGCAGGAATATGTGATGGATTTTATTTCTATAAAGACTTGGTGATATATGTAATGAATATTTAACAGTGATTCCTTTACCTTTGAGAAGATGAATCAAATTTGGATATTTTTGGATATATTTATTTTTTTTAGAAAAGTTGTGATAAAGGCAGACTCTACTGGGGATTCGTCAGAAATTTTGTTTTGTTGAAAAAGGTTTTGAAAGCATGCAAATGAGAAAAGTATGGAAAGATCCATTTATTAACTGCTGGGGAAATTAATGCAAAATACTCAAATGTTTTGAAGGTAATGTAAGATAACATGTAATAATGCATGATGATAGAACGATTATTTTGAAAAGAAGAATCTAAATTGTTTATTTAAAATTCTATTTTGGATATGGTGATGCATGATGAATGAATTAAGGTAATATCTAGAGAATGCATAATGAATTGACAAGTGAATATGTGATAAAAGTGATTATGAAGATATGCATTTGTATAAGAAGTAATTAAGATTTTATACGCAAAGATGAGAATATGATTTATCAACAAGATTAAAACTAAATTGACATCTGTACAAGTTGTTCTAAACATATTAAGTGAATAACTTTGTCTAAGGAAGTGATAATGTTGAGAAAATGTGAATGGAAAATTATAATAATGTCGAAGGTAGACTCATGTAATCAAGATATTCTTGTGATGTTAAAAGAGTTTATTTGGTAAATTTTTGAAAATTCATTTAAGGATAAAAGAATGTTAACTTATTTGAAAAAGTTGTAATGGAAACATTAATGTGATATGACAAAAATATTAATGAAAGACAATTTATCATTAAGAGATGTGGTAAAAAGAAGTTGTATGAGATCATGATGATATAAACATTAAATGTGATTTAAGTTGAAAATTGAAGGGAAACGAGATGAAAATAAAAGTGAATGTGATTTAATGTATAAATTAAAGGGAAATAAGATGGTGAAAATTGTATAAAATATGATAATAGGAATAACAAAATAATTTATGGTGAAAAATGTATGAAACATGATGATGGGAACTCATGGCATTGAATTTGATGGCAACATTTTATCTGGATTATTTGCAGCAAATTTTTACAAATGAATGAGCATACATTTCTATATGCAATGTGAAATGATTATGGATATATGTATGTACGTATTTATAATGGAATATCTACAACAGATTTGATAAATGAATGAAAGGATATATAATTTTTTTACATGCATTGTAAAATGATCAAGAGAAAATGTATGAAAGCTATACTTATGATGCAACACAATATGGATATCTATATACACATTGGAAAGAGTATCTAGGAACTCAATGAGGACAAACGGATTTATCAACAGATAAAAATAAAAGCAAACGATTTATGTTACAAAATAAGCCAATAAATATATATATATATATATTTATAAGAAGAAGTATCTAGGACTCATAACTTAATAAAGACAAATGGATTTATAGACTGACAAGAGTGAGACTAAACTGACATATGTACAGGTTTACTCTAAACATGGATACCTACGTGCCTATAAGAAGGAGCAACTAGGATTTATAACTTGATGATGACAAAATATTTATTGATTTGACAAGCTTAAGGCTAAAGCGACCTATGTACAAATTGCAAAATAAGTCACGAATATCTATACGCATATAAGAAGGAGTATCTAGGACTCATAACTTAACGATGAGAAAGATGATTTATACACTAACAATAGTAAGACTAAACCGACCTATGTACAAGTTTACTAAAAAGTTGATGAATGGGATGACATGTTATATGGAGAAAATGGGGAAATTTGTGTGAACACACTATGACAATGCCTAAACAGGACTTGTTGGGGAAAATGCAGCTAAGTATATGCAAAATGATATTTGATTATTATTTATTTTATTTTTTATGTTGAGTAATAGCTTATTCATTTGGCTTATGGAATGAAGAGATCAAAACTACTTCATAGGAATCTTATTTAATTTGACCAGAATTTGAGGATGCTGATTTGGTTGGCAAACTGTCATTCAGATGTATCTTGGCTCGTTCTTGCGCGAGAAATTGATCAATCTTTTTGCGACTCGGCTAATGATGATCCTCAAGACTTCTGAAAATTATGGTTCTGTATAATGTCTTTCCGACATTCATTCTGTGAGAAGAGATGTTCTTGCAATTTCTCCCAACTTCTGCTTCAAAGTAGTTGATGAATAGATTTGATGCTGGAATTCAACCATGTTGCCCCCAAGCTTGTTGATGTCTTTATGTTAATGTTCGAAAGAGTCAATCATATTGCCCCCTAGCTTGTTGATATTTCAATTATGGCACATCAAATGTTGAGGGAGTCAATTATATTGCATCCAAGTAGTCCAATGTTCATTAATAGCTTCATCTTGCTTGTCTTTGGATTTTTCAATTTGATGTCATGCAAATGGGATGGCTCATTAGCCTTTATAATTGCCCTCAATCTTCTCAATTAAGTGCATATTTATTCATGTTGAAGAAACCTTCACAACTGTTTGGCCTTGTTGAATCGACTTAAGCAATGACTGATATGTTGTTGGTGGGAAGATGGACCTTGATGCCCTCGCTTTTCTAAGTGTATTCAGAGTGACATTCGAAGCGATTCTGCTTTTGCAAGAGTTTTAAGCTGAGATTGTCTTGAGCGATACCATTGAGGTTTCTTGACACATTTCATTTATTTACTCTAATTGTTGCCTAGATTTCCTTTTGCGGGTTTCAAACTAGCGGATTTTCTTTGCCTTAATTGTTGCCTAGATCGCCCTTTGCGGGTTTTCAACCTAGCAGGCTTTTTATTGTTTAAAGTTGCTGATGGGGTAGAAGATTTCTGTTGATGTCGTTCTGATTGTCTTTTCAACCTTCTTAGAATGGGATTATGAACACCGCTTCCTTGGTGGCATTTTTGCATTTGCCCCCAAATCGTGCTCATCTCAATGCAGATTCATGTTGGCCTGAGTGAATTCTGCTGAAAAGGTCAATTTTGACTACCCTGACTTCTCAACATATTTTCTTTGAAGTTTGAAAGGCATCTATAAGAAGATTCATTATGCTTGTGAGGAAATTCCTGGATACTTTCCCTTTTATCTGCTTCGAAAATGTTCTGGCTTCAACTGTCCTGGTTCAAGCATGATTGATCTTATGATTCTAGGAGACAACTCTGGAATCCCCTGGTCGTCATTTTTGTGTTCAAATGATGCAATAAACCAAGTGATCTCTGCTGATGGCCTTCAATGTTGTTGATTTCTGCTTAAAATTAGCCATACGTTAATTGATCTATGTTGAAGACATTCAAATTGTCCCCAAATCTCATATCTTTGATCTATGATGATGTTGTGAACATGCTTTCTTGGTGACATTTCTGCATTTGCCCCCAAATTGTGCTCATCTTGGTGTAGATTTCTTCATTCTTGGGAGTGTCCCAACTTCAGTTGCGTCTGTTTGGACACACATTTTGCTATCAATCATGATGATCTGAATCTTCTCAATGAAATGGCTTCTCTGAACGCGGCTAATTGTTCATTTTCGATGCAAATTCAAGTCTTGTGTAATCCACTTCTGTCAATGGCGATTCTACATGGATTTTGTCATGACAAACCCATAAATGATAATACTCTTGTGGCTTTCTTTGGAGATTGAGGAATGTTCATAAAGCGATTCTTGATACTTTTGTGGAAACCTTCAGGAATGCAATTAAATTTTAACAGCAATGTGACCGCTCTGGTTCTTCTTTCATATATTCACACAAATGTTCTGCTGACAGTCCCATAATTTGCTGAGATTGCTGATGATTCATAAGAGATTTTCCCCAAATTGACTTTTTCAGCTTCACAAATGGCATTGAAGGTGATAAGTCTTGATGAGCTCGACTTTTTTCAAATATTCGGAGCATTTTGTTCAAAGATTCATAAGGCATATGCTGATGTAGCGAACGTTCCTCTGATGGCTTCAAAGCAATTTGTGATGATTAACTGATATGTCGAAGAAATTAACCATGATGCCCTCCAATTTCTTCAGTTAATTTGGTTTACTCATTTATGAGATCTTCACAAAACTTGGCTAACTTCGAACATGAAGTTTGTTTGATCATCTTAAGAGAACACATCATCTGCTACTCCATATGTTTGTTTAGGGCCAAGCAGTACCCTTGATTGAATGTATTTCCAAACTACCATAAGCTTATTCTTCGTATTCATCTCCACTAATGTAGATTAACTCATGACTATGGATCGAAAGGTCTTTCGGGATTTTTGAGGGTTAAAATGGGAGTGGGAAACCAGTTGAATTGGATGGCCTTTGGCTAATGTAAGATGGTCTTCTTGATATATTCAGTCTTCATTACCGTTGCGTACCGGGTAATTTTGTTGATTATTTTAACTTGTAATTTTTCATTTTCAGTTTTATGGGGGGTTTTCATTTAATCTCTCTTTTTCCTCATTTTTCTTTTTCACTCTTTCCGCTCAGTAACATTCTCTCTTTTTTTTATTTTGCTCAGTTTCGTTTATTAAATTTTTTATTTTTATTTTTTTCTATATCTTTTTGCCCCCTGCCTGGTATCTAGGCCGCCCTTTACGGGTTTTCAACCTAACAGGCTTCATTATGGATATTAGCTGCTTTAATTGACATGATGCAACATCTTGGAATTAATTTGACCTTGTTCGGGGTCCTTTTTGCTTTTATTTGGGAAATGGACTTCTTTGGTCCAATTCTGACTTTTTGATGAGTTCTTGATTTTTGACCGATTCTTGGTTTTTGGTCAATTTTTGCTCGTTCTTGTTCTTCGGTCAACTGGTTTCCTTTGGTAACTGACAACCGGACAAGGTGAAAAAAAAAAAAAAGAAAAAATCGTCGGCGCAAATGTGGGTAACTAGGGAATATACTTGAAGGGTAGGTAGGGCTAAATGAGATATCCTAATGGTGCCTTAGTCATTTCCTAATCATGAGTTAATCAGATATTTCGCCTCGATGAAAACTCAAATAAGTTCTAGAGTTCTCAGTCAAAGCAACAAGTGTGTTATCAATTTTTGCTTGTGAAATACATTCGTTTTGCGATTCTCAGACAATCACATAACTCATTAATAGAACCATCAACTCATGCATACATATTAAATATAAAGCTCATCTTCAATTATTATCGTCATTCCAGAGCGACTTTATGAGCATCCCAAGCATATGTCAACATGTGAAAAATAGATCCATCATTGTAAATTTTTGCGCCGCTGAGGGATATATGAAAATCTTTCAAAAAGATAAATCATGCTGCAAATCATCAAAATCTCTGGCTCAGCTGAAACCCAACTTTTCAGCTTCTATTATCTGCTTGATGAGTAGTTTAAAAGTTTGGCATAGATTCAATGATTGCCTGACAAAATCTTGAACTGAATTCACACCGGCCTCGGGATCATACCACTTCGGATACGGCGATTACAATGGCTCAACATATCAAGAGGATTTATGCTAGCTTTGAAGCAATTGAGAAAAATATCAAAGTATAAGGTAATGATACTGGATCATTAAAGGCCCTCCTTATCTTCCTTCCATGGAGTTGTGATCCTTCATGCATCATATGATCAAATGGTCAAGGTATCATCAATGACATCCAGCGGACAATATTCTTCGCATTTTCCTTCATTTCTGACTGCTTTAAACCTCTGTTTAATTTTGTACTACGACTAAATCTGAAAAATTCTTCACGGGCCTTGCCCTTATCAAATTGGTATATGGAAGGGTTTTCAACATGTGTAGGAATACTCTGCCTTTTCTTCCTCTGTCATTGTCAGATTAAATTGAACTGCCATGATTGATCATCTTTCAATATCTGATACATGTCTTCTTCAGCATTTCATCATGAAAGCATCTGCTCGACTTTCGTAATTTCGAGCACAAGTTTGCTCCAATTGTGAGTACTAGAACTTCAAGGTTTTCTGGGAAAATTTGTATCATGACTTCATCATCATCACAAGTCATTATCATGATAGTTCTTCATTCGTGCTCCACAGCAAAGAAAACAAAATCCAGAAGACAAAACTGAGATTTGAACCACTCTGAGCAAATTGGATGCATTTTTGACAACTTCGGGTTCCTTCTTCATGTCAGTTGGGAAATTTGCTCTCCACTACTAGCATTCTCGGCTCTCATCTGTTCTCTATTCAAGGCCTTTCACTGTCGGGGCAAGATATTTAGTAAGAAGTCTTTCAGGTGTTAATATTTGAGTCTTCATACTCGAGGGTTTAAATGCATCGTCTTTCAATTGTTTAGCCTTTATTTTCCCCTGACATCTGAGAGAACTGCTCCTCTGGTTGGTAGACTTCATCTTGTCAAATCCTCACAAGTCTGGTAATAAATGAATTTTTATCCCTTTTGAAGCTTTCTCTTTTATAAGCCAAATAGACAAGTCATTATTCATTTTTATTAATTTTATCATGTTTAACTTTGGCGTGCTATGGAAATATGTGAAAATACGGATGACTGTGACAACACGGTGTATGCCTAAGAAAGTTGACACAAAATGAGAAAACTACTCTATGAATGATTATGAATGGATAACTAAACGGAACTAGAAAACATTGTATGAGATAAGATGACAAATTCTAGGATATGCAAAGACACGTAACGATTGTTACAACACTATTTACACAAAATAGGAAAACTAGACTATGAATGATAATAAATGAAAAAGTAGATAAAACTATGAAATATATATCCTGAAATATGCAAAGACACTATATGGTGACTAACATGTTTAGGCATGTCAGAGTTGACGCAGAATGGGAAAGCTAATGAATTAGGTTATCGAGATATATATATTGACAAAAACGATGGATTCTAGAAGAAACTGTATGTTATGAACAATGATTGCTACAAAACATTTATGCATGCAAAAGATGGAAAAGATGGAAAAGCTAGACTATGAAGGATGACTAGCGAGAACCTAAACAAAATCAGGTTAGAAGAATATACATATACATGTTGATTTAAGGAAAAAGTAACTATTGTTATAACATAATTTATGCATGAAGAAGGGTATACAAATAGAATGGTACACAATAGATGATGATGAACACCTATACGAGACTAGGCTATCAAGAGGATGACAAAATGAATCTTAAACTATACAATGAGACTAGATCCTAATATGCTCAACATTTAATCATGTTAATTTTCCAGAAATGTATGTATTTTCATTTAATTAGAGTAATGATGTAACATGATGACAAATGAACATTGATAAATTAAGATATATAATAGGCACATCATGATATAATAATGCATGAGGAGATCCTAAAAGGTGGATACCTGCACAAAAGGGCTAGCTTCTAGTGGGGTAATATTAGTTCTAAGCAGCAGTTCCCGATTTCCTTATCCCACCAAAGTTGTGAGAGATCAGTCCTCAGGTTGAGTACGTTTCAGGATCCTTTTCCCGCATTCGAGAGGTATCCATACTTTGCCTCGTCCTATATCTCCTAAAGGGTAGATTATAGCATGACCTTTTGGGTGTAAGTGTGTGTCCGTGTAGATTTATGATGAGACAATTTTAAAATGGAACATTTATATACAATATACAAACATAAGCAATATAAAAATAAAATAAAAAGTTAATAATATTTTTTCGAAAATACGAATTTCCCCAGCAGAGTCGCCAGCTGTCGCACCCCGAAAAACGCCGGGCGCGAGGCCGTGCTCGCTCTTAATTGTTTGGGAGCGGAAACGTCATTTTTGGGGCATTATCCGCTAATTAAGAGTCGAGTCGCCACCAATTATCTTGTACGGTGTAATTGGATAACCGTTATGTTGCTTGACTCTGTTTATCATGTTTTTGGATAAGTAACTGATTTGAGAGATTCTTCGGTTCTATGTATTTTCTTGTATTGCTTATATATTGTTAAAAGTTATGACATAACCTTGTTCTGATTAAAATGTTAACGTGTAATTATTACATAACTACACGTGTTGAAAAAGTGTTGTTTTTGAAATACTGTTTTTGATGTTTTGAAAAATATGTTTATAGTTATTACATAACTATTTTGTGTTTAGAATTATAACATAACCCTGTGCTTTATTTGAAATGGTATATAGTTATCACATAACTATTTGTTTTATCTAATTAGACGTTTACATGGTTATTACATAACCCTTTTAATATATATTAAAATTTATTAAATACTTGATTCACAATTATTACATAGTCATGAGTCGACCTTTTTTTACTCGATAAAAATCAGTAATATTTTTATATTTAACAAGGCTAATTTACGTGTGTCACATAGACGTAAATTTGTCATTTTTGTATTTGGAAAACGTTTTATTACGGCGTTTTGAGTTCACGTGTATAACATACACGTGGCGTTTATAAGTTTACGTTTTGTTTAAAGGTTCCAAGCATTAATAATTAATAATAATAATATCATAAAAATAATAAATATTAATAATAAATTGTATTAACACTAAATATTAATAATAATATATAAATATAATAATAAATATTTAATAAATAATAATAATAAATAATATGATAATAATAAATAATGAATATAATAATGATAATAATAATAATAAATATATAATAGTATAATAAATTAGTAATTCTAAATATTAGAAAAAAGGTAAAAAATTGCTACTAAGCCTAATTCGACTAATTGGGGTTAAATTTGTCAAAGTTTTCATAAATTGCTAAATTTGAAATTCTATACGATAAAAGTGAAGCTACTTAAAGTTTTCTAATCGATGCAATTGATTTGATTGAAAGTTGTGAACGAATTTACCTATGCTAATTAGCATGAATATTGAATATTTATACAAGTTATAAAATTATAAATAATAAATACTGATCATGGCAATTAATAAATATTTATTTTAATTAACATGCTAATACTTACGAAACGAACAAACTATTATATACTAAGACAGATTAATTATTATTTTCCAGGATAAGTTAAAATGATTAAGCTAATTATGCAATAAAATTATTAATAAGAATGAATTAAAAACTCAACTGGGTTAGGCTTAAACTGAAGGGCAGACGGGTCGGATACGGATCAGATCGAATCCGTTTTAATGGTAACTGGGTCGGTTTGGATTCATTTGGTGAACGGGTCAAGAGGGGGTATAAAAATGAAAACCCTAATTTCCTTAATCATTTCATCTTCTCCTTCTCTTCTCTGCCTCAGGAAACGCCGGCCACCCTCTTCTCTTCGCCGCCGTTCTTCTCTCCTTCGCCGGCGATCTCTGCTTCTGTTTCTCCGGCAGTGGAGTTCTGCTTCTTTTCGACGGAAACAGCCGCCGTTCTCCTCTACTCCTCTCATCATTCATTCTGTAAAAAAAACAACCGAAACCTCTATGGCGGTTAGGGACGACAACGGCGGCAGGCAATGACTACCATCGACGGCGGGAGTTTTCCGGCGGTGAGTTTTCTGTCCTCACTTCTGACCTCCTTCATTTTAATTAGACTTGTTTCTTAGATCCGTGGATCTATTTGATAATTGCTTAGATTCGTTATTGTTTTGGTGATTCTGATTTGGGTTTTGGATGTTTCAGGGGAGTTTCCGATGACGGCGGCTGGTTTACAGGCAGCGGAGTCGACGGCGACGGTTTCAGCGGCGGTTCGCCATTGACGGCGAAGGTTCTGGCGACCGGCAGCAGCAACTCAGTGTACCTGCAGGGGCAAAACTGGAAACGAAATGAAAAATAGATAATTGTAATAATTAGTTAACTAGATTAGATTAATTGTTAAGTTAATTAGCTAGATTAGGATTTGTTATTTTATGTAAACTGTTAAGATAAAACTGATAGTGAAAAAGTATTATAGACTCGTGAGAGATCAGTAAGGGCTCGAGCAAATTAAATGGGTTCGACTCCTAAGAGTTTGATTATCGAATCTGAACTGTTTTCGAGTCAAAACCTGTTTTTCATTAAAGCTGAAAATGGTTTAAACTGAAAGGTCGATTCCAAAGAGTAGATTTAGATTGTTAAATCATATTTTTGCTATCTAATATACCAGTAGATAAAACAACAAAGAACCAAATTAAGAACTTTGTAAAAAAAAAAATGTAAATAGATAAGAACACGAACAAAAGAACTAAATGAATATGATTGCAAGAAATGTTAAGTATTTTTGTATTAGAATTTGATGGGAGTGAGTTCCAGAATTGGGAACCGATTTACAAATGGTAAGAAATGCCTTTTTATAGGCAATTTCAGCTTAAAGGTTAAGCAAACAATCTAGTATAGATTTGGGAGATTAAAATCAAATCCAATTCAAAATAAAATCAAATCAAATCTCTTCAAAATCTACTCAAAATCAGATTTAAATTTGATATGATTTCCCAAATTTGTATCTACAAAATATCTTGTGATGGGCTTCCTTCAATCCAAAATGGGCCTCCTGAAACGTGTAGATGGGCCTCGCGAGTTGAAATGGGCCTGATGAAATTGATTGGGCCTTTGCTTGTGTTCGGCTTGAATCTGTTGATGAGTCGGACTTTCATATCAAATTTGACATAACCCGAGCTGAAATGGAGTTGAATTAATCTTGGGACTTGAACTTGGGATTGAATGATGACTTGAATTTAGATTGAACGTCTTCTTGGATCTTGACTGCTCGGCTCACTTCGAGACTCGAACATTTGCTTTGGAGTTCTGTTTGCAGATTAGACAGCTGTACCTGTCAAAAATTAAACGTAGATATAAAATAGATACAATTGATAGCTAAACATTATTAAGATGAAAATAATGTTATAAGTTGAGAAATGTGTGCTAATGAAATTTTCATTATAAGTTGATACGTCTATCGATTATTCGTCAAAATATGATAAATCGAAGTTAAAAGTACTATTTAAGTTAAGTTTCATATTTTAAAAAAGTTCTAGAATATGTTCAAAATTTTAAGCTTATTTATTAAACGGATAAAAATTAAGGGCACAAAAGTTCATTTTTACAGAAAAAGATGTTTTTCGAGCCGGTCAAAAATGGGTGCTAACAAGTATGAATGAGTTCACTGACCAGACCAATCATACCCGTATTTGGCATCCTTTTACAGACCTGTTAGGCGTATGTCAAATCTAGTCAGATTCCTCATTCAATACTATATTGAAATCAGGTCGACAGATAAAAGAGATCTACATTTATAGAAGGGCAATGACACTTCCACCATGTGCCTTCTAAAGCGGATCGACCAAGTCCCATATTGGTCATACGTACCTACAAACATATCCTGTACACGTGTACATATCCTGTTCGTAAAAGCTTTACATTCTATTCATTCCCATGAGTAGAACTAGCTTCTGGTTATTTATGATATACAATCAATGGATACTTCATACAGTGCATATAATACAAGATATATTAACTGAATGAATTAATGCCTTTTATTCCATAAAACAATTGTATAGTACAATCAACAAAAGTACAATACAATAACAAAATAACTATGCCTAGAACTAGGGCACACCAACATATATGTTTTAGTCGTGGTATTGGGACATCAAAAATCTGAGCTCGAGTTAAAGTTTTGTCCGACGCATCATAAAAACGTGTTAAAATTCAGTCCAGGTCTCCGAGGCACCCTAGAATTCGGCCCGAAAAACCCGAAGTTTAAACGACCCATCATTTGTTATACGTTTTAGTCGTGGTATTGGGACATCAAAAATCTGAGCTCGAGTTAAAGTTTTGTCCGACGCATCATAAAAACGTGTTAAAATTCAGTCCCAGTCCCCGAGGCACCCTAGAATCCGGCCCGAAAAACCCAAAATTTAAACGACCCTCAATTTTCTATACGTGTTAGTCGTGGTATAGGGAAATCCAAACATCAGAGCTCGAGTTAAAGTTTTGTCCGACGCATCAAAAAACACTTGTTAAATTTCTGCCCCGGTTCCGGTGGCAGCCTAGTATCCGGCCCAAAAAACCCAAAATTTAAACGACCCATCATTTGTTATACTTGTTAGTCGTGGTAATGGGCATTCAAAAATCTGAGCTCCAGTTAAAGTTTTGTTCGACGCATCATAAAAACGTGTTAAAATTCAGTCCCGGTCCCCGAGGCACCCCAGAATCCGGCCCGAAAAACCCAAAATTTAAACGACCCTCCATTTTCTATACGTGTTAGTCTTGTTATAGGGAAATCGAAACATCTGAGCTCGAGTTAAAGTTTTGTCCGACGCATCAAAAAACACTTGTTAAATTTCTGCCCCGATTCCCGTGGCAGCCTATAATCCGGCCCGAAAAACCCAAAATTTAAACAACCCATCATTTGTTATACGTGTTAGTCGTGGTAATGGGCATCCAAAAATCTGAGCTCGAGTTAAAGTTTTGTCCGACTTCTCAAAAAAACGTGTTAAAATTCAGTCCCGGTCTCCGATGCACCCAAGAATCCGGCCCGAAAAACCCAAAATTTAAACGACCCATCATTTCTTATACGTGTTAGTCGGGGTATTGGGACATCAAAAATCTGAGCTCGAGTTAAAGTTTTGTACGACGCATCATAAAAATCTGTTAAAATTCAGTCCCGGTCCCCGAGGCACCCTAGAATTCGGCCCGAAAAACCCGAAAATTAAACGACCCATCATTTGTTATACGTGTTAGTTGGGGTATTGGGACATAAAAAATCTGAGATCGAGTTAAAGTTTTGTTCTACGCATCATAAAAACTTGTTAAAATTCAGTCCCGGTCCCCGAGGCACCCTAGAATTCCGCCCGAAAAATCAAAAATTTTAACGACCCATCATTTGTTATACGTTTTAGTCGGGGTATTGGGACATCAAAAATCTGAGCTCGAGTTAAAGTTTTGTCCGACGCATCATAAAAACGTGTTAAAATTCAGTCCCGGTCCCCGAGGCACCCTAGAATCCGGCCCGAAAAACCCAAAATTTAAACGACCCTCCATTTTATATACGTGTTAGTCGTGGTATTGGGAAATCCAAACATCTGAGCTCGAGTTAAAGTTTTGTCCGACGCATCAAAAAACACTTGTTAAAATTCAACCCCGGTCTCCGAGGCACCCTAGAATTCGGCCCGAAAAACCGGAAATTTAAACAACCCATCATTTGTTATACGTGTTAGTTGGGGTATTGGGACATCAAAAATCTGAGCTCGAGTTAAAGTTTTGTCCTACGCATCATAAAAACGTGTTAAAATTCAGTCCCGGTCCCCGAGGCACCCTAGAATTCGGCCCGAAAAATCCCAAATTTAAACGACCCATCATTTGTTATACGTGTTAGTCGTGGTAATGGGAATCCAAAAATCTGAGCTCGAGTTAAAGTTTTGTCCGACGCATCAAAAAACACTTGTTAAATTTCGGCCCCGGTTCCCGTGGCAGCCTAGTATCCGGCCCGAAAAACCCAAAATTTAAACGACCCATCATTTGTTAAACGTGTTAGTCGTGGTAATGGGCATCCAAAAATCTGAGCTCGAGTTAAAGTTTTGTCCGACGCATCAAAAAAACGTGTTAAAATTCAATCCCGGTCTCCGAGGCACCCTAGAATTCGGCCCGAAAAACCGGAAATTTAAACAACCCATCATTTGTTATACGTGTTAGTTGGGGTATTGGGACATCAAAAATCTGAGCTCGAGTTAAAGTTTTGTCCTACGCATCATAAAAACGTGTTAAAATTCAGTCCCGGTCCCCGAGGCACCCTAGAATTCGGCCCGAAAAATCCCAAATTTCAACGACCCATCATTTGTTATACGTTTTAGTCGTGGTATTGGGACATCAAAAATCTGAGCTCGAGTTAAAGTTTTGTCCGACGCATCATAAAAATGTGTTAAAATTCAGTTCCGGTCCCCGAGGCACCCTATAATCCGGCCCGGAAAAACCCAAAATTTAAACGACCCTCCATTTTCTATACGTGTTAGTCGTGGTATTGGGAAATCCAAACATCTGAGCTCGAGTTAAAGTTTTGTCCGACGCATCAAAAAACACTTGTTAAATTTCTGCCCCGGTTCCCGTGGCAGCCTAGTATCCGGCCCGAAAAACCCAAAATTTAAACGACCCATCATTTGTTAAACGTGTTAGTCGTGGTAATGGGCATCCAAAAATCTGAGCTCGAGTTAAAGTTTTGTCCGACGCATCAAAAAAACGTGTTAAAATTCAATCCCGGTCTCCGAGGCACCCTAGAATTCGGCCCGAAAAACCGGAAATTTAAACAACCCATCATTTGTTATACGTGTTAGTTGGGGTATTGGGACATCAAAAATCTGAGCTCGAGTTAAAGTTTTGTCCTACGCATCATAAAAACGTGTTAAATTTCAGTCCCGATCCCCGAGGCACCCTAGAATTCGGCCCGAAAAATCCCAAATTTAAACGACCCATCATTTGTTATACGTTTTAGTCGTGGTATTGGGACATCAAAAATCTGAGCTCGAGTTAAAGTTTTGTCTGACGCATCATAAAAATGTGTTAAAATTCTGTCCCGGTCCCCGAGGCACCATAGAATTCGGCCCGAAAAATCCAAATTTTAACGACCCATCATTTGTTATACGTGTTAGTCGTGGTATTGGGCATCCAAAAATCTGAGCTCGAGTTAAAGTTTTGTCCGATGCATCAAAAAAAACTTGTTAAATTTCTGCCCTGGTTCCCGAGGCAGCCTAGTATCCGGCACGAAAAACCCAAAATTTAAACGACCCATCATTTGTTATACGTGTTAGTCGTGGTAATGGGCATCCAAAAATCTGAGCTCGAGTTAAAGTTTTGTCCGACTTCTCAAAAAAACGTGTTAAAATTCAGTCCCGGTCCCCGAGGCACCCTAGAATCCGGCCCAAAAAACACAAAATTTAAACGACCCATCATTTGGTATACGTGTTAGTCGGGATATTGGGACATCAAAAATCTGAGCTCGAGTTAAAGTTTTGTCTGACGCATCATAAAAACGTGTTAAAATTTAGTCCCGGTCCCCGAGGCACCCTAGAATTCGGCCCGAAAAACCCGAAATTTAAACGACCCATCATTTGTTATACGTTTTAGTCGTGGTATTGGGACATCAAAAATCTGAGCTCGAGTTAAAGTTTTGTCCGACGCATCATAAAAATGTGTTAAAATTCAGTTCAGGTCCCCGAGGCACCCTATAATCCGGCCCGGAAAAACCCAAAATTTAAACGACCCTCCATTTTCTATACGTGTTAGTCGTGGTATTGGGAAATCCAAACATCTGAGCTCGAGTTAAAGTTTTGTCCGACGCATCAAAAAACACTTGTTAAATTTCTGCCCCGGTTCCCGTGGCAGCCTAGTATCCGGCCCGAAAAACCCAAAATTTAAACGACCCATCATTTGTTAAACTTTTTAGTCGTGGTAATGGGCATCCAAAAATCTGAGCTCGAGTTAAAGTTTTGTTCGACGCATCAAAAAAACGTGTTAAAATTCAATCCCGGTCTCCGAGGCACCCTAGAATTCGGCCCGAAAAACCGGAAATTTAAACAACCCATCATTTGTTATACGTGTTAGTTGGGGTATTGGGACATCAAAAATTTGAGCTCGAGTTAAAGTTTTGTCCTACGCATCAAAAAAACGTGTTAAAATTCAGTCCCGGTCCCCGAGGCACCCTAGAATTCGGCCCGAAAAACCCGAAATTTAAACGACCCATCATTTGTTATACGTTTTAGTCGTGGTATTGGGACATCAAAAATCTGAGCTCGAGTTAAAGTTTTGTCCGACGCATCATAAAAATGTGTTAAAATTCAGTTCCGGTCCCCGAGGCACCCTATAATCCGGCCCGGAAAAACCCAAAATTTAAAGGACCCTCCATTTTCTATACGTGTTAGTCGTGGTATTGGGAAATCCAAACATCTGAGCTCGAGTTAAAGTTTTGTCCGACGCATCAAAAAACACTTGTTAAATTTCTGCCCCGGTTCCCGTGGCAGCCTAGTATCCGGCCCGAAAAACCCAAAATTTAAACGACCCATCATTTGTTAAACGTGTTAGTCGTGGTAATGGGCATCCAAAAATCTGAGCTCGAGTTAAAGTTTTGTCCGACGCATCAAAAAAACGTGTTAAAATTCAATCCCGGTCTCCGAGGCACCCTAGAATTCGGCCCGAAAAACCGGAAATTTAAACAAACCATCATTTGTTATACGTGTTAGTTGGGGTATTGGGACATCAAAAATTTGAGCTCGAGTTAAAGTTTTGTCCTACGCATCAAAAAAACGTGTTAAAATTCAGTCCCGGTCCCCGAGGCACCCTAGAATTCGGCCCGAAAAACCCGAAATTTAAACGACCCATCATTTGTTATACGTTTTAGTCGTGGTATTGGGACATCAAAAATCTGAGCTCGAGTTAAAGTTTTGTCCGACGCATCATAAAAATGTGTTAAAATTCAGTTCCGGTCCCCGAGGCACCCTATAATCCGGCCCGGAAAAACCCAAAATTTAAACGACCCTCCATTTTCTATACGTGTTAGTCGTGGTATTGGGAAATCCAAACATCTGAGCTCGAGTTAAAGTTTTGTCCGACGCATCAAAAAACACTTGTTAAATTTCTGCCCCGGTTCCCGTGGCAGCCTAGTATCCGGCCCGAAAAACCCAAAATTTAAACGACCCATCATTTGTTAAACGTGTTAGTCGTGGTAATGGGCATCCAAAAATCTGAGCTCGAGTTAAAGTTTTGTCCGACGCATCAAAAAAACGTGTTAAAATTCAATCCCGGTCTCCGAGGCACCCTAGAATTCGGCCCGAAAAACCGGAAATTTAAACAACCCATCATTTGTTATACGTGTTAGTTGGGGTATTGGGACATCAAAAATCTGAGCTCGAGTTAAAGTTTTGTCCTACGCATCATAAAAACGTGTTAAATTTCAGTCCCGATCCCCGAGGCACCCTAGAATTCGGCCCGAAAAATCCCAAATTTAAACGACCCATCATTTGTTATACGTTTTAGTCGTGGTATTGGGACATCAAAAATCTGAGCTCGAGTTAAAGTTTTGTCTGACGCATCATAAAAATGTGTTAAAATTCTGTCCCGGTCCCCGAGGCACCATAGAATTCGGCCCGAAAAATCCAAATTTTAACGACCCATCATTTGTTATACGTGTTAGTCGTGGTATTGGGCATCCAAAAATCTGAGCTCGAGTTAAAGTTTTGTCCGATGCATCAAAAAAAACTTGTTAAATTTCTGCCCTGGTTCCCGAGGCAGCCTAGTATCCGGCACGAAAAACCCAAAATTTAAACGACCCATCATTTGTTATACGTGTTAGTCGTGGTAATGGGCATCCAAAAATCTGAGCTCGAGTTAAAGTTTTGTCCGACTTCTCAAAAAAACGTGTTAAAATTCAGTCCCGGTCCCCGAGGCACCCTAGAATCCGGCCCAAAAAACCCAAAATTTAAAGGACCCATCATTTGGTATACGTGTTAGTCGGGATATTGGGACATCAAAAATCTGAGCTCGAGTTAAAGTTTTGTCTGACGCATCATAAAAACGTGTTAAAATTCAGTCCCGGTCCCCGAGGCACCCTAGAATTCGGCCCGAAAAACCCGAAATTTAAACGACCCATCATTTGTTATACGTTTTAGTCGTGGTATTGGGACATCAAAAATCTGAGCTCGAGTTAAAGTTTTGTCCGACGCATCATAAAAATGTGTTAAAATTCAGTTCAGGTCCCCGAGGCACCCTATAATCCGGCCCGGAAAAACCCAAAATTTAAACGACCCTCCATTTTCTATACGTGTTAGTCGTGGTATTGGGAAATCCAAACATCTGAGCTCGAGTTAAAGTTTTGTCCGACGCATCAAAAAACACTTGTTAAATTTCTGCCCCGGTTCCCGTGGCAGCCTAGTATCCGGCCCGAAAAACCCAAAATTTAAACGACCCATCATTTGTTAAACGTGTTAGTCGTGGTAATGGGCATCCAAAAATCTGAGCTCGAGTTAAAGTTTTGTCCGACGCATCAAAAAAACGTGTTAAAATTCAATCCCGGTCTCCGAGGCACCCTAGAATTCGGCCTGAAAAACCGGAAATTTAAACAACCCATCATTTGTTATACGTGTTAGTTGGGGTATTGGGACATCAAAAATCTGAGCTCGAGTTAAAGTTTTGTCCTACGCATCAAAAAAACGTGTTAAAATTCAGTCCCGGTCCCCGAGGCACCCTAGAATTCGGCCCGAAAAACCCGAAATTTAAACGACCCATCATTTGTTATACGTTTTAGTCGTGGTATTGGGACATCAAAAATCTGAGCTCGAGTTAAAGTTTTGTCTGACGCATCATAAAAATGTGTTAAAATTCCGTCCCGGTCCCCGAGGCACCATAGAATTCGGCCCGAAAAATCCAAATTTTAACGACCCATCATTTGTTATACGTGTTAGTCGTGGTATTGGGCATCCAAAAATCTGAGCTCGAGTTAAAGTTTTGTCCGATGCATCAAAAAAAACTTGTTAAATTTCTGCCCTGGTTCCCGAGGCAGCCTAGTATCCGGCACGAAAAACCCAAAATTTAAACGACCCATCATTTGTTATACGTGTTAGTCGTGGTAATGGGCATCCAAAAATCTGAGCTCGAGTTAAAGTTTTGTCCGACTTCTCAAAAAAACGTGTTAAAATTCAGTCCCGGTCCCCGAGGCACCCTAGAATCCGGCCCAAAAAACCCAAAATTTAAACGACCCATCATTTGGTATACGTGTTAGTCGGGATATTAGGACATCAAAAATCTGAGCTCGAGTTAAAGTTTTGTCTGACGCATCATAAAAACGTGTTAAAATTCAGTCCCGGTCCCCGAGGCACCCTAGAATTCGGCCCGAAAAACCCGAAATTTAAACGACCCATCATTTGTTATACGTTTTAGTCGTGGTATTGGGACATCAAAAATCTGAGCTCGAGTTAAAGTTTTGTCCGACGCATCATAAAAATGTGTTAAAATTCAGTTCAGGTCCCCGAGGCACCCTATAATCCGGCCCGGAAAAACCCAAAATTTAAACGACCCTCCATTTTCTATACGTGTTAGTCGTGGTATTGGGAAATCCAAACATCTGAGCTCGAGTTAAAGTTTTGTCCGACGCATCAAAAAACACTTGTTAAATTTCTGCCCCGGTTCCCGTGGCAGCCTAGTATCCGGCCTGAAAAACCCAAAATTTAAACGACCCATCATTTGTTAAACGTGTTAGTCGTGGTAATGGGCATCCAAAAATCTGAGCTCGAGTTAAAGTTTTGTCCGACGCATCAAAAAAACGTGTTAAAATTCAATCCCGGTCTCCGAGCCACCCTAGAATTCGGCCCGAAAAACCGGAAATTTAAACGACCCATCATTTGTTATACGTTTTAGTCGTGGTATTGGGACATCAAAAATCTGAGCTCGAGTTAAAGTTTTGTCCGACGCATCATAAAAATGTGTTAAAATTCAGTTCCGGTCCCCGAGGCACCCTATAATCCGGCCCGGAAAAACCCAAAATTTAAACGACCCTCCATTTTCTATACGTGTTAGTCGTGGTATTGGGAAATCCAAACATCTGAGCTCGAGTTAAAGTTTTGTCCGACGCATCAAAAAACACTTGTTAAATTTCTGCCCCGGTTCCCGTGGCAGCCTAGTATCCGGCCCGAAAAACCCAAAATTTAAACGACCCATCATTTGTTAAACGTGTTAGTCGTGGTAATGGGCATCCAAAAATCTGAGCTCGAGTTAAAGTTTTGTCCGACGCATCAAAAAAACGTGTTAAAATTCAATCCCGGTCTCCGAGGCACCCTAGAATTCGGCCCGAAAAACCGGAAATTTAAACAACCCATCATTTGTTATACGTGTTAGTTGGGGTATTGGGACATCAAAAATCTGAGCTCGAGTTAAAGTTTTGTCCTACGCATCAAAAAAACGTGTTAAAATTCAGTCCCGGTCCCCGAGGCACCCTAGAATTCGGCCCGAAAAACCCGAAATTTAAACGACCCATCATTTGTTATACGTTTTAGTCGTGGTATTGGGACATCAAAAATCTGAGCTCGAGTTAAAGTTTTGTCCGACGCATCATAAAAATGTGTTAAAATTCAGTTCCGGTCCCCGAGGCACCCTATAATCCGGCCCGGAAAAACCCAAAATTTAAACGACCCTCCATTTTCTATACGTGTTAGTCGTGGTATTGGGAAATCCAAACATCTGAGCTCGAGTTAAAGTTTTGTCCGACGCATCAAAAAACACTTGTTAAATTTCTGCCCCGGTTCCCGTGGCAGCCTAGTATCCGGCCCGAAAAACCCAAAATTTAAACGACCCATCATTTGTTAAACGTGTTAGTCGTGGTAATGGGCATCCAAAAATCTGAGCTCGAGTTAAAGTTTTGTCCGACGCATCAAAAAAACGTGTTAAAATTCAATCCCGGTCTCCGAGGCACCCTAGAATTCGGCCCGAAAAACCGGAAATTTAAACAACCCATCATTTGTTATACGTGTTAGTTGGGGTATTGGGACATCAAAAATCTGAGCTCGAGTTAAAGTTTTGTCCTACGCATCAAAAAAACGTGTTAAAATTCAGTCCCGGTCCCCGAGGCACCCTAGAATTCGGCCCGAAAAACCCGAAATTTAAACGACCCATCATTTGTTATACGTTTTAGTCGTGGTATTGGGACATCAAAAATCTGAGCTCGAGTTAAAGTTTTGTCCGACGCATCATAAAAATGTGTTAAAATTCAGTTCCGGTCCCCGAGGCACCCTATAATCCGGCCCGGAAAAACCCAAAATTTAAACGACCCTCCATTTTCTATACGTGTTAGTCGTGGTATTGGGAAATCCAAACATCTGAGCTCGAGTTAAAGTTTTGTCCGACGCATCAAAAAACACTTGTTAAATTTCTGCCCCGGTTCCCGTGGCAGCCTAGTATCCGGCCCGAAAAACCCAAAATTTAAACGACCCATCATTTGTTAAACGTGTTAGTCCTGGTAATGGGCATCCAAAAATCTGAGCTCGAGTTAAAGTTTTGTCCGACGCATCAAAAAAACGTGTTAAAATTCAATCCCGGTCTCCGAGGCACCCTAGAATTCGGCCCGAAAAACCGGAAATTTAAACAACCCATCATTTGTTATACGTGTTAGTTGGGGTATTGGGACATCAAAAATCTGAGCTCGAGTTAAAGTTTTGTCCTACGCATCATAAAAACGTGTTAAAATTCAGTCCCGGTCCCCGAGGCACCCTAGATTTCGGCCCGAAAAATCCAAAATTTAAACGACCCATCATTTGTTATACGTTTTAGTCGTGGTATTGGGACATCAAAAATCTGAGCTCGAGTTAAAGTTTTGTCCGACGCATCATAAAAACGTGTTAAAATTCAGTCCCGGACCCCGAGGCACCCTAGAATCCGGCCCGAAAAACCCAAAATTTAAACGACCCATCATTTATAATACGTGTTAGTTGGGGTATTGGGACATCAAAAATCTGAGCTCGAGTTAAAGTTTTGTCTGACGCATCATAAAAACGTGTTAAAATTCAGTCCCGGTCCCCGAGGCACCATAGAATTCGGCCCGAAAAATCCAAATTTTAACGACCCATAATTTGTTATACGTGTTAGTCGTGGTATTGAGCATCCAAAAATCTGAGCTCGAGTTAAAGTTTTGTCCGATGCATCAAAAAACACTTCTTAAATTTCTGCCCTGGTTCCTGAGGCAGCCTAGTATCCGGCACGAAAAACCCAAAATTTAAATGACCCATCATTTGTTATACGTGTTAGTCGTGGTAATGGGCATCCAAAAATCTGAGCTCGAGTTAAAGTTTTGTCCGACTTCTCAAAAAAACGTGTTAAAATTCAGTCCCGGTCCCCGAGGCACCCTAGAATCCGGCCCAAAAAACCCAAAATTTAAACGACCCATCATTTGGTATACGTGTTAGTCGGGATATTGGGACATCAAAAATCTGAGCTCGAGTTAAAGTTTTGTCCGACTTCTCAAAAAAACGTGTTAAAATTCAGTCCCGGTCCCCGAGGCACCCTAGAATTCGGCCCGAAAAACCCGAAATTTAAACGTCCCATCATTTGTTATACGTTTTAGTCGTGGTATTGGGACATCAAAAATCTGAGCTCGAGTTAAAGTTTTGTCCGACGCATCATAAAAATGTGTTAAAATTCAGTTCCGGTCCCCGAGGCACCCTATAATCCGGCCCGGAAAAACCCAAAATTTAAACGACCCTCCATTTTCTATACGTGTTAGTCGTGGTATTGGGAAATCCAAACATCTGAGCTCGAGTTAAAGTTTTGTCCGACGCATCAAAAAACACTTGTTAAATTTCTGCCCCGGTTCCCGTGGCAGCCTAGTATCCGGCCCGAAAAACCCAAAATTTAAACGACCCATCATTTGTTAAACGTGTTAGTCGTGGTAATGGGCATCCAAAAATCTGAGCTCGAGTTAAAGTTTTGTCCGACGCATCAAAAAAACGTGTTAAAATTCAATCCCGGTCTCCGAGGCACCCTAGAATTCGGCCCGAAAAATCGGAAATTTAAACAACCCATCATTTGTTATACGTGTTAGTTGGGGTATTGGGACATCAAAAATCTGAGCTCGAGTTAAAGTTTTGTCCTACGCATCATAAAAACGTGTTAAAATTCAGTCCCGGTCCCCGAGGCACCCTAGAATTCGGCCCGAAAAATCCCAAATTTAAACGTCCCATCATTTGTTATACGTTTTAGTCGTGGTATTGGGACATCAAAAATCTGAGCTCGAGTTAAAGTTTTGTCCGACGCATCATAAAAACGTGTTAAAATTCAGTCCTGGTCCCCGAGGCACCCTAGAATCCGGCCTGAAAAACCCAAAATTTAAACGACCCTCCAGTTTATATACGTGTTAGTCGTGGTATTGGGCATCCAAACATCGGAGCTCGAGTTAAAGTTTTGTCCGACGCATCAAAAAAACGTGTTAAAATTCAGTCCCGGTCTCTGTGGCACCCTAGAATTCGGCCCGAAAAACCCGAAATTTAAACGACCCATCATTTGTTATACGTGTTAGTTGGGGTATTGGGACATCAAAAATCTGAGCTCGAGTTAAAGTTTTGTCTGACGCATCATAAAAACGTGTTAAAATTCAGTCCCGGTCCCCGAGGCACCCTAGAATCCGGCCCGAAAAACCCAAAATTTAAACGACCCATCATTTGTAATACGTGTTAGTTGGGGTATTGGGACATCAAAAATCTGGGCTCGAGTTAAAGTTTTGTCTGACGCATCATAAAAACGTGTTAAAATTCAGTCCCGGTCCCCGAGGCACCATAGAATTCGGCCCGAAAAAATC
This sequence comes from Euphorbia peplus, assembly GCA_028411795.1. NCBI lineage: Eukaryota > Viridiplantae > Streptophyta > Magnoliopsida > Malpighiales > Euphorbiaceae > Euphorbia > Euphorbia peplus. Next base: position 11,850,163 of record CP110837.1, on the reverse strand, counting down.
CAAATTTTAACGACCCATCATTTGTTATACGTGTTAGTCGTGCTATTGGGCATCAAAAAATCTGAGCTCGAGTTAAAGTTTTGTCCGATGCATCAAAAAACACTTGTTAAATTTCTGCCCTGGTTCCCGAGGCAGCCTAGTATCCGGCACGAAAAATCCAAAATTTAAACGACCCATCATTTGTTATACGTGTTAGTCGTGGTAATGGGCATCCAAAAATCTGAGCTCGAGTTAAAGTTTTGTCCGACTTCTCAAAAAAACGTGTTAAAATTCAGTCCCGGTCCCCGAGGCACCCTAGAATTCGGCCCGAAAAACCCGAAATTTAAACGACCCATCATTTGTTATACGTTTTAGTCGTGGTATTGGGACATCAAAAATCTGAGCTCGAGTTAAAGTTTTTTCCGACGCATCATAAAAATGTGTTAAAATTCAGTTCCGGTCCCCGAGGCACCCTATAATCCGGCCCGGAAAAACCCAAAATTTAAACGACCCTCCATTTTCTATACGTGTTAGTCGTGGTATTGGGAAATCCAAACATCTGAGCTCGAGTTAAAGTTTTGTCCGACGCATCAAAAAACACTTGTTAAATTTCTGCCCCGGTTCCCGTGGCAGCCTAGTATCCGGCCCGAAAAACCCAAAATTTAAACGACCCATCATTTGTTAAACGTGTTAGTCGTGCTAATGGGCATCCAAAAATCTGAGCTCGAGTTAAAGTTTTGTCCGACGCATCAAAAAAACGTGTTAAAATTCAATCCCGGTCTCCGAGGCACCCTAGAATTCGGCCCGAAAAACCGGAAATTTAAACAACCCATCATTTGTTATACGTGTTAGTTGGGGTATTGGGACATCAAAAATCTGAGCTCGAGTTAAAGTTTTGTCCTACGCATCATAAAAACGTGTTAAAATTCAGTCCCGGTCCCCGAGGCACCCTAGAATTCGGCCCGAAAAATCCCAAATTTAAACGACCCATCATTTGTTATACGTTTTAGTCGTGGTATTGGGACATCAAAAATCTGAGCTCGAGTTAAAGTTTTGTCCGACGCATCATAAAAACGTGTTAAAATTCAGTCCCGGTCCCCGAGGCACCCTAGAATCCGGCCTGAAAAACCCAAAATTTAAACGACCCTCCAGTTTATATACGTGTTAGTCGTGGTATTGGGCATCCAAACATCGGAGCTCGAGTTAAAGTTTTGTCCGACGCATCAAAAAAACGTGTTAAAATTCAGTCCCGGTCTCCGTGGCACCCTAGAATTCGGCCCGAAAAACCCGAAATTTAAACGACCCATCATTTGTTATACGTGTTAGTTGGGGTATTGGGACATCAAAAATCTGAGCTCGAGTTAAAGTTTTGTCCGACGCATCATAAAAACGTGTTAAAATTCAGTCCCGGTCCCCGAGGCACCCTAGAATCCGGCCCGAAAAACCCAAAATTTAAACGACCCATCATTTGTAATACGTGTTAGTTGGGGTATTGGGACATCAAAAATCTGGGCTCGAGTTAAAGTTTTGTCTGACGAATCATAAAAACGTGTTAAAATTCAGTCCCGGTCCCCGATGCACCATAGAATTCGGCCCGAAAAATCCAAATTTTAACGACCCATCATTTGTTATACGTGTTAGTTGGGGTATAGGGAAATCCAAACATCTGAGCTCGAGTTAAAGTTTTGTCCTACGCATCAAAAAACACTTGTTAAATTTCTGCCCCGGTTCCCGTGGCAGCCTAGTATCCGGCCCGAAAAACCCAAAATTTAAACGACCCATCATTTGTTAAACGTGTTAGTCGTGCTAATGGGCATCCAAAAATCTGAGCTCGAGTTAAAGTTTTGTCCGACGCATCAAAAAAACGTGTTAAAATTCAATCCCGGTCTCCGAGGCACCCTAGAATTCGGCCCGAAAAACCGGAAATTTAAACAACCCATCATTTGTTATACGTGTTAGTTGGGGTATTGGGACATCAAAAATCTGAGCTCGAGTTAAAGTTTTGTCCTACGCATCATAAAAACGTGTTAAAATTCAGTCCCGGTCCCCGAGGCACCCTAGAATTCGGCCCGAAAAATCCCAAATTTAAACGACCCATCATTTGTTATACGTTTTAGTCGTGGTATTGGGACATCAAAAATCTGAGCTCGAGTTAAAGTTTTGTCCGACGCATCATAAAAACGTGTTAAAATTCAGTCCCGGTCCCCGAGGCACCCTAGAATCCGGCCTGAAAAACCCAAAATTTAAACGACCCTCCAGTTTATATACGTGTTAGTCGTGGTATTGGGCATCCAAACATCGGAGCTCGAGTTAAAGTTTTGTCCGACGCATCAAAAAAACGTGTTAAAATTCAGTCCCGGTCTCCGTGGCACCCTAGAATTCGGCCCGAAAAACCCGAAATTTAAACGACCCATCATTTGTTATACGTGTTAGTTGGGGTATTGGGACATCAAAAATCTGAGCTCGAGTTAAAGTTTTGTCCGACGCATCATAAAAACGTGTTAAAATTCAGTCCCGGTCCCCGAGGCACCCTAGAATCCGGCCCGAAAAACCCAAAATTTAAACGACCCATCATTTGTAATACGTGTTAGTTGGGGTATTGGGACATCAAAAATCTGGGCTCGAGTTAAAGTTTTGTCTGACGAATCATAAAAACGTGTTAAAATTCAGTCCCGGTCCCCGATGCACCATAGAATTCGGCCCGAAAAATCCAAATTTTAACGACCCATCATTTGTTATACGTGTTAGTTGGGGTATAGGGAAATCCAAACATCTGAGCTCGAGTTAAAGTTTTGTCCTACGCATCAAAAAACACTTGTTAAATTTCTGCCCCGGTTCCCGTGGCAGCCTAGTATCCGGCCCGAAAAACCCAAAATTTAAACCACCCATCATTTGTTATACGTGTTAGTCGTGGTAATGGGCATCCAAAATCTGAGCTCGAGTTAAAGTTTTGTCCGACGCATGAAAAAAACGTGTTAAAATTCAATCCCGGTCTCCGAGGCACCCTAGAATTAGGCCCGAAAAACCGGAAATTTAAACGACCCATCATTTGTTATACGTGTTAGTTGGGGTATTGGGATATCAAAAATCTGAGCTCGAGTTAAAGTTTTGTCCTACGCATCATAAAAACGAGTTAAAATTCAGTCCCGGTCCCCGAGGCACCCTAGAATTCGGCCCGAAAAATCCAAAATTTAAACGACCCATCATTTGTTATACGTTTTAGTCGTGGTATTGCGACATCAAAAATCTGAGCTCGAGTTAAAGTTTTGTCCGACGCATCATAAAAACGTGTTAAAATTCAGTCCCGGTCCCCGAGGCACCCTAGAATTCGGCCCTGAAAAACCCGAAAATTAAACGACCCATCATTTGTTATACGTGTTAGTTGGGGTATTGGGACATCAAAAATCTGAGCTCGAGTTAAAGTTTTGTTCTATGCATCATAAAAACGTGTTAAAATTCAGTCCCGGTCCCCGAGGCACCCTAGAATTCGGCCCGAAAAATCCAAAATTTTAACGACCAATCATTTGTTATACGTTTTAGTCGTGGTATTGGGACATCAAAAATCTGAGCTCGAGTTAAAGTTTTGTCCGACGCATCATAAAAACGTGTTAAAATTCAGTCCCGGTCCCCGAGGCACCCTAGAATCCGGCCCGAAAAACCCAAAATTTAAACGACCCTCCATTTTATATACGTGTTAGTCGTGGTATAAGGAAATCCAAACATCTGAGCTCGAGTTAAAGTTTTGTCCGACGCATCAAAAAACACTTGTTAAATTTCTGCCCCGGTTCCCTAGGCAGCCTAGTATCCGGCCCGAAAAACCCAAAATTTAAACGACCCATCATTTGTTATACGTGTTAGTCGTGGTAATGGGCATCCAAATATCTGAGCTCGAGTTAAAGTTTTGTCCGACGCATCAAAAAAACGTGTTAAAATTCAATCCCGGTCTCCGAGGCACCCTAGAATTCGGCCCGAAAAAACCGGAAATTTAAACGACCTATCATTCGTTATACGTGTTAGTCTGGGTATTGGGACATCAAAAATCTGAGCTCGAGTTAAAGTTTTGTTCGACGCATCATAAAAACGTGTTAAAATTCAGTCCCGGTCCCCAAGGAACCGTAGAATCGGGCCCGAAAAAATCCAAAATTTAAACGACCCATCATTTGTGATACGTGTTAGTCGTGGTATTGGGCATCCAAAAATCTGAGCTCGAGTTAAAGTTTTGTCCGACGCATCAAAAAAACGTGTTAAAATTCAGTCCCGGTCCCTGAGGCACCCTAGAATTCGGCCCGAAAAATCCAAAATTTTAACGACCCATCATTTGTTATACGTTTTAGTCGTGGTATTGGGACATCAAAAATCTGAGCTCGAGTTAAAGTTTTGTCCGACGCATCATAAAAACGTGTTAAAATTCAGTCCCGGTCTCCGAGGCACCCTAGAATTCGGCCCGAAAAACCGGAAATTTAAACAAGCCATAATTTGTTATACGTCTTAGTTGGGGTATTGGGACATCAAAGATCTGAGCTCGAGTTAAAGTTTTGTCCTACGCATCATAAAAACGAGTTAAAATTCAGTCCCGGTCCCCGAGGCACCGTAGAATTCGGCCCGAAAAATCCAAAATTTAAACGACCCATCATTTGTTATACGTTTTAGTCGTGGTATTGCGACATCAAAAATCTGAGCTCGAGTTAAAGTTTTGTCCGACGCATCATAAAAACGTGTTAAAATTCAGTCCCGGTCCCCGAGGCACCCTAGAATTCGGCCCTGAAAAACCCGAAAATTAAACGACCCATCATTTGTTATACGTGTTAGTTGGGGTATTGGGACATCAAAAATCTGAGCTCGAGTTAAAGTTTTGTTCTATGCATCATAAAAACGTGTTAAAATTCAGTCTCGGTCCCCGAGGCACCCTAGAATTCGGCACGAAAAATCCAAAATTTTAACGACCAATCATTTGTTATACGTTTTAGTCGTGGTATTGGGACATCAAAAATCTGAGCTCGAGTTAAAGTTTTGTCCGACGCATCATAAAAACGTGTTAAAATTCAGTCCCGGTCCCCGAGGCACCCTAGAATCCGGCCCGAAAAACCCAAAATTTAAACGACCCTCCATTTTATATACGTGTTAGTCGTGGTATAAGGAAATCCAAACATCTGAGCTAGAGTTAAAGTTTTGTCCGACGCATCAAAAAACACTTGTTAAATTTCTGCCCCGGTTCCCTAGGCAGCCTAGTATCCGGCCCGAAAAACCCAAAATTTAAACGACCCATCATTTGTTATACGTGTTACTCGTGGTAATGGGCATCCAAATATCTGAGCTCGAGTTAAAGTTTTGTCCGACGCATCAAAAAAACGTGTTAAAATTCAATCCCGGTCTCCGAGGCACCCTAGAATTCGGCCCGAAAAAACCGGAAATTTAAACGACCTATCATTCGTTATACGTGTTAGTCTGGGTATTGGGACATCAAAAATCTGAGCTCGAGTTAAAGTTTTGTTCGACGCATCATAAAAACGTGTTAAAATTCAGTCCCGGTCCCCAAGGAACCGTAGAATCGGGCCCGAAAAAATCCAAAATTTAAACGACCCATCATTTGTGATACGTGTTAGTCGTGGTATTGGGCATCCAAAAATCTGAGCTCGAGTTAAAGTTTTGTCCGACGCATCAAAAAAACGTGTTAAAATTCAGTCCCGGTCCCTGAGGCACCCTAGAATTCGGCCCGAAAAATCCAAAATTTTAACGACCCATCATTTGTTATACGTTTTAGTCGTGGTATTGGGACATCAAAAATCTGAGCTCGAGTTAAAGTTTTGTCCGACGCATCATAAAAACGTGTTAAAATTCAGTCCCGGTCTCCGAGGCACCCTAGAATTCGGCCCGAAAAACCGGAAATTTAAACAAGCCATAATTTGTTATACGTCTTAGTTGGGGTATTGGGACATCAAAGATCTGAGCTCGAGTTAAAGTTTTGTTCTACGCATCATAAAAACGTGTTAAAATTCAGTCCCGGTCCCCGTGGCACCCTAGAATTCGGCCCGAAAAATCCCAAATTTAAACGACCCATCATTTGTTATACGTTTTAGTCGTGGTATTGGGACATCAAAAATCTGAGCTCGAGTTAAAGTTTTGTCCGACGCATCATAAAAACGTGTTAAAATTCAGTCCCGGTCCCCGAGGAACGCTAGAATCCGGCCCGAAAAACCCAAAATTTAAACGACCCTCCAGTTTATATACGTGTTAGTCGTGGTATTGGGCATCCAAAGATCGGAGCACGAGTTAAAGTTTTGTCCGACGCAAAAAAAAAACGTGTTAAAATTCAGTCCCGGTCTCTATGGCACCCTAGAATTCGGCCGGGAAAACCCGAAATTTAAACGACCCATCATTTGTTATACGTGTTAGTTGGGGTATTGGGACATCAAAAATCTGAGCTCGAGTTAAAGTTTTGTCCGACGCATCATAAAAACGTGTTAAAATTCAGTCCCGGTCCCCGAGGCACCCTAGAATCCGGCCCGAAAAACCCAAAATTTAAACGACCCATCATTTGTAATACGTGTTAGTTGGGGTATTGGGACATCAAAAATCTGAGCTCGAGTTAAAGTTTTGTCCGACGCATCATAAAAACGTGTTAAAATTCAGTCCCGGTCCCCGAGGCACCATAGAATTCGGCCCGAAAAATCCAAATTTTAACGACCCATCATTTGTTATACGTGTTAGTCGTGGTATTGGGCATCCAAAAATCTGAGCTCGAGTTAAAGTTTTGTCCGACGCATCAAAAAACTCTTGTTAAATTTCTGCCCTAGTTCCCGAGGCAGCCTAGTATCCGGCCCGAAAAACCGAAAATTTAAACGACCCATCATTTGTTATACGTGTTAGTCGTGGTAATGGGCATCCAAAAATCTGAGCTCGAGTTAAAGTTTTGTCCGACTTCTCAAAAAAACGTGTTAAAATTCAGTCCCGGTCCCCGAGGCTCCCTAGAATCCGGCCCAAAAAACCCAAAATTTAAACGACCCATCATTTGGTATAAGTGTTAGTCGGGATATTGGGACATCAAAAATCTGAGCTCGAGTTAAAGTTTTGTCCGACGCATCAAAAAACGTGTTAAAATTCAGTCCCGGTCTCCGAGGCACCCTAGAATTCGGCCCGAAAAACCCCAAATTTAAACGACCCATCATTTGTTATACGTGTTAGTTGGGGTATTGGGACATCAAAAATCTGAGCTCGAGTTAAAGTTTTGTCCGACGCATCATAAAAACGTGTTAAAATTCAGTCCCGGTCCCCGAGGCACCCTAGAATCCGGCCTGAAAAACCCAAAATTTAAACGACCCTCCATTTTATATACGTGTTAGTCGTGGTATTGGGAAATCCAAACAACTGAGCTCGAGTTAAAGTTTTGTCCGACGCATCAAAAAAGTCTTGTTAAATTTCTGCCCCGGTTCCCGTGGCAGCCTAGTATCCGGCCCGAAAAACCCAAAATTTAAACGACCCATCATTTGTTATACGTGTTAGTCGTGGTAATGGGCATCCAAAAATTTGAGCTCGAGTTAAAGTTTTGTCCGACTTCTCAAAAAAACGTGTTAAAATTCCGTCCCGGTCCCCGAGGCACCCTAGAATCCGGCCCGAAAAACCCAAAATTTAAACGACCCATCATTTGTTATACGTGTTAGTCGGGGTATTGGGACATCAAAAATCTGAGCTCGAGTTAAAGGTTTGTCCGTCGCATCATAAAAACGTGTTAAAATTAAGTCCCGGTCTTCGAGGCACCCTAGAATTCGGCCCGAAAAACCCGAAATTTAAACGACCCATCATTTGTTATACGTTTTAGTCGTGGTATTGGGACATCAAAAATCTGAGCTCGAGTTAAAGTTTTGTCCGACGCATCATAAAAACGTGTTAAAATTCAGTCCCGGTCCCCGAGGTACCGTAGAATCCGGCCCGAAAAACCGAAAATTTAAACGACCCATCATTTGTTATACGTGTTAGTCGTGGTATTGGGCATCCAAAAATCTGAGCTCGAGTTAAAGTATTGTCCGACGCATCAAAAAAACGTGTTAAAATTCAGTCCCGGTCCCCGAGGCACCCTAGAATTCGGCCCGAAAAATCCAAAATTTAAACGACCCATCATTTGTTATACGTGTTAGTTGAGGTATTGGGCATCAAAAAATCTGAGCTCGAGTTAAAGTTTTTTCCGACGCATCATAAAAACGTTTTAAAATTCAGTCCCGGTCCCAGAGGCACCCTAGAATTTGGCCCGAAAAATCCAAATTTTAATGACACATCATTTGTTATACGTGTTAGTCGTGGTATTGGGCATCCAAAAATCTGAGCTCGAGTTAAAGTTTTGTCCGACGCATCAAAAAAACGTGTTAAAATTCAGTCCCGGTCCCCGAGGCACCCTAGAATTCGGCCCGAAAAATCCAAAATTTTAACGAACCATCATTTGTTATACGTTTTAGTCGTGGTATTGGGATATCAAAAATCTGAGCTCGAGTTAAAGTTTTGTCCGACGCATCATAAAAACGTGTTAAAATTCAGTCCCGGTCCCCGAGGCACCCTAGAATCCGGCCCGAAAAACCCAAAATTTAAACGACCCTCCATTTTATATACGTGTTAGTCGTGGTATTGGGACATCCAAACATCTGAGCTCGAGTTAAAGTTTTGTCCGACGCATCATAAAAACACTTGTTAAATTTCTGCCCCAGTTCCCGGGGCAGCCTAGTATCCGGCCCGAAAAACCCAAAATTTAAACGACCTATCATTTGTTATACGTGTTAATCGGGGTATTGGGACATCAAAAATCTGAGCTCTAGTTAAAGTTTTGTCCGACGCATCTTAAAAACGTGTTAAACTTCAGTCCCGGTCCCCGAGGCACCCTAGAATTCGGCCCGAAAAATCCAAAATCTAAACGACCCATAATTTGTTATACGTGTTAGTTGGGGTATGGGGCATCCAAAAATCTGAGCTCGAGTTAAAGTTTTGTCCGACTTCTCAAAAAAACGTGTTAAAATTCAGTCCCGGTCCCCGGGGCACCCTAGAATCCGGCCCGAAAAACCCAAAATTTAAACGACCCATCATTTGTTATACGTGTTAGTCGGGGTATATGGAGATCAAAAATCTGAACTCGAGTTAAAGTTTTGTCCGACGCATCATAAAAACGTGTTAAAATTCAGTCCCGGTCTCCGAGGCACCCTAGAATTCGGCCCGAAAAACCCGAAATTTAAACGACCCATCATTCGTTATACGTTTTAGTCGTGGTATTGGGACATCAAAAATCTGAGCTCTAGTTAAAGTTTTGTACGACGCATCATAAAAACGTGTTAAAATTAAGTCCCGGTCCCCGAAGCACCCTAGAATCCGGCCCGAAAAACCCAAAATTTAAACGACCCTCCATTTTATATACGTGTTAGTCGTGGTATTGGGAAATCCAAACATCTGAGCTCGAGTTAAAGTTTTGTCCGACGCATCAAAAAACACTTGTTAAATTTCTGCCCCGGTTCCCGCGGCAGCCTAGTATACGGCCCGAAAAACCCACAATTTTAACGACCCATCATTTGTTATACGTGTTAGTCTTGGTAATGGGCATCCAAAAATATGCGCTCGAGTTAAAGTTTTGTCCGACTTCTCAAATAAACGTGTTAAAATTCAGTCCCGGTCCCCGAGGCACCCTAGAATCCGGCCCGAAAAACCCAAAATTTAAACGACCCATCATTTGTTATACGTCTTAGTCGGGGTATTGGGACATAAAAAATCTGAGCTCGAGTTAAAGGTGTTGGCCCTAACAAGATCAGAATCACCTAGAGGGGGGTGAATAGGTGTTTCAAACGAAAACTGATATTTTCAAACTTTTAATGAAAATTCAATTTTCAGAGTCACTAATCCTCAGAGTCAGAGGCAAGCTTATTGAAGTAGCCTCTGAGGGATAATCTGCTTTAAGACAGGTTCTGTCTTTTCAGCAACAGAAGTTCTGAGTAAAGAACTTCTGGACAGTCTTCTGAACACAGACTTGTGATTTTTAAGAGGAAATCTGTTTCAGCACTAAATATGATACAAGTACACAGAAGCAATTAACAAGTATAAGGAAGGGAGAAAGAGATTCAGGAGGTCCTGATGAACAGTTCAATTTATCCAAGTTCGCCACAGAGTTCCTGTGACTACGTCTTGTCCTCTGAGGTCGCAGCCTCCAGAGATTTTATAAATCCACTATTCAGAACTTTTATGGCAAGTTCAGAAGCTCCTTTACATCAACAGAACTTAAGCTAATTTCTCACTTAGTTCTGACTAGCCTAAAAATGAGTTAAAGGATTTTCACCAGAACAACAATACTCTGTTTTATGGATTTCTCACCCAACTCAAATCTCAACTAGATTTCTCTCTTTTAAATCTAACTGAAGATCACAACCGATCTCAGTTTACAAGATTTCTATTATGAACTTGTTTTTCTTCACTCTCTCACAATTACAAAGTCTAAGCTAAGAAAAGATTGAGAATGGAAAGTGTGCTCTGTTTTCTTGAATATAACAGTGCGTTGAGATTTTTGCTCTATGATCACACACGTAGTTGATGCAGTGGAGCCTTGCTACTATTTATAGTGTTGAGTAGATAACCGTTGAGGATATTTGAATCTTCAAGGGTGACAAGGTTGAAAGTAGCCGTTAATCTTGTCAACTTCTTCGAACGGTCTCAAAACACTCAACTCTGTCAACTTTGTACTTTAACCTAATCCGGTATGGGATTAAGATAAAGGTGATGGAGTTGACTGATCTTGAAGATTGATTTAGAGGGAAACGATAAGAGAGCAGGTTTTGTTTGTTGTGAACAGGCGCGTCCTTCAAACAGCTTTTTGAACTTTTGGCGCCTTGCATTAAATGCAACTGACAAAGCATTAAATGCTTAACTAAACCCGTGATAACGAACTTCTGATGTTCGTATTCCTTCTTAGCGCTTCTGAACTAAAACAACCTTAGTCTTCTGTTTGCACAGGAGAACTTCTGATAAAAAACTTAAGACAGACGATCAAGACTTCAGAGCGGTTGATCCAGCTTCTGAGAAAGTACTTCTGTCTTCAGCTTCTTTAATCTTCTGAGTTCAATAGGCAAGCAGGAATTCTTCATTCAGCATCTGCTGAGAAAACTTATACAATAACTTAACAAAAATTGTTAGTCAACATTGAAAAGTATATAAGTTAATTTTCATTTTCATCTTCTGAAACGTTTGGACATAATCAAAACACTTAGGGTTCATCATTCTCCCCCATTTTGGTTATGGACAAACCGTGGTCAGAAGGTAAAGATTACTTAGAAAACTTTAAGGTTTAGAAAGTAACTTCCTGTTGGTTATAGTTTTTATAACTTCTGAGCAACTTAACTCCCCCATTTTAGTGTAAATGGTGAACTTCAGCAAATCTGAGACTTAGAAGACTTAAGATCAAGTTATTTAACGATTGTGAAGTAAGTTACTAAGTTAGAAAAACATATAAGCAAGCAGTAATATGTAAGAAGACAGAATGTGTGGAAAATTCAAATAGTATAAATATTCAGAGAACAAAGAAACAACATGTCAGAAGCATAAAGATGAATAACTTAACAAGAAGCTACCCAACCCAGAACCTATGACTAAGATTCTTAAGTTCTATGGATTTGACTATGTGTTTCGAGGTTTCTTCTGAAGAGGAGGAACTCCACTACTTGAACTGACATTAGCACCAGATCTCTTTAAACCAGAACTTGGACCACCACCCTGCTCAGCAGGTTTCTCCCCCATTTGTCCATAAACAACAGGCCTTCCCAGAGCTCCTTGAGACATTAACTTCTGTTGAACTTTGAGAGCAGTGTCAAGCTGATGTTTAGTTGGCCTTAAAGCATTGAGTTGATCGATTTTCTGTTTAAAATCAGCCTCAAGCTTTCTCATTTCAGGGAGAGATGGACCGGTCTGAGGTCTTTGCTTCTGAGCATCTTCCAGGAGCAACTTGATAGCTTGGTTGTTCAAATAGACAGCAGCAGTCAAGTATTCATTTTGAAGATAGGTCTGCCCACGAACAAACCGATAATTGTTATTCAGAATCTTCTCATGCTCTTTGGACTGAGAATGCAGAACCTTCATGAACTCAGTGAGTTCAGCAATTTGTGCATTCTGAGCATGGACAAGGGATTCTATGCTCTGAAGACGTTTATTGAGATCAGGAGAAATGTTTTCCACTACTTTGGCAGCCCCAGAGGAAGATTGACCTTGAGCAGAAGATTTCACTTCTCTCAGAACATGATTAATGGTGCTTTGTAGGTCGTCAATCTTAGCTGGGAGAACCTTCTCTTGAGATTCAAAATGTTCATTTGCTTCTCTAACCTCTTGTTGTAGAAAGTTGAGATGTTCATTCACATTGCTAGTAGAAGCATGAGCAATGTTCTCAAGTGTAGGAAGGGTCAGAGCCAACTGCCTTAGTTTATAAAATTCATCATAAGCAGCGAGATGAAGGGTTGACAAATTCTGAATGAACACAGAGGGATTTTGCATTTGTAGCATAGTCATCAACTGTAGATTCTGTGCCTTCAGAGCTTGAATTTCTTGGAGCACCATACCCTGTGCATATAAGTCAGCAGCAGGAGTCCTTTGCCCAAGATTAGCCATATTGTGCAACAATCCATCAGAGCCACTTTGACTCATTCTTCTCAGATCCTCAACAGATGGAACACCACCAGCTGTTGAAATAACAGGAGCTCTGTGAGGAATCCCAAAACTACCAAAGTTTGCAGCCATCTCATCTCGATTCAAGTGATTGAACAGAAATTCATAGTTGGTACGAATACCAGCATAGGAAGGAGGAGTGGATGTATTGGAAGTTGTTAAGGGATCACACACAGGAGGTGTATGTCCAGAGGATGAGGATCTAGGTATTGTGGATGTGAATGAAGGAGCACTCTGAGTAGTCAGAGGAGGGAGAGAGGAGAGAATGGTAGTTGGTATAGAGGATGGAGGAGTGGAGATTGAAGTTGTAAGTCCAGAAAATGGAGGCACAACTTCTGATGGAAGTGATTGTGAGGATGAGATAATAACAGAGTCAGAAAATAAAGGAGCTGTGTTAATATTTACCTCTGAATAGGATCCAGAGGACATAATGGTTTTAAGAGGCATATCCTCAGATGTTGAGGAAATGGGAGGAATTTGAATAGAAGATGTACTTACCTCTGAGACAGAAGTAGGTACAGAAGATGGTTGAGAAGAATGAATAGGAGATGGAGCAGGAGTATGAGGTGGAGATGGTAAAGCTTGATCAGAAGTGTTCTGATCTTCCGGAACATTGGGGTCAAAGGAGCTAATAGGTGTGGCATCAAGATGAGCCATCTTTTCAATAGTGATTCTAGCATCCCTTTCACCAGGATTCCTGCCTTGACCCAGAAGGACATTGTCCAGGAAATCGTCGTTATCAACAGTTTCAGCAAACTCCTTAGCATTTTTAAGGACGATTTCAGGAGGAATCACTTCTTCATCACTATCCTCTGAGAGTTCTTGAATAGTGGGAGCACCAAAATCTCCTTCTGATGCATCCAGCATATCTTCATCAAGAAATTCCTCTTCAGAAGGAATAGCATCTTCCAGCTCAGCACACTCAACAAATAAGTCCTTTTTGTTAAGGATCCTTCTGTGTGCAGCTTTCTTCCTTCTCATTCCCTGTGAAAGTGGAATTTCCCTTTCAGCAGTCTCTTCTTCAGCAACTTCTGAAAGCACAACATCACTGTCCAGTAGGGCAGCAGCTTCTTCCAGTCTGGCATCTTCCTTAGCTTTTGCCAGAGCTAATCTTTCTTCTGTCAATTTCTCAGCAACTTCAGCAGCTTCCTTTTCTCTTCTGGTTAACTCAGCCAGAGAGACAATTCTTTCTTGTTCTTTCTTAGCTTCAGCAGCTCTTGCTAACTCAGCAAGTCTGCTCTTCTCAGCTTCCTCTGCTGCTTTCTTTGCAGCTTCACTAGGTTTTTCAGCAACCACCTTACCAGAAGGTTCAATACTAATGGTAGCTTGAACCATGGGGGGAATAGGCTCTGAAGTAACAACCTTTTCCACAACCAACTTACTTGGCTTTTTCTTGCCTTTGCCTCCTTTGGCAACAGTCTTTCCTTTCTGCTCAACAACCTTCATACTTTCTTTCTGACTTACAACCACAGAGGAACCAGCACCTTCTGGCTTCTTCGGAACTATACTGTGTTGTAACTTAGTCAGAGGAATAAGTTTGATTGGAGTGCTCTTACTGGTAATCCCTTCACCAGAAATCTCTATTCCAGCAGATTCAAACAGCCTGGTCAGAAGAGACCCATAGGCCAAAGCACTTCCAACCTTCACATTCTTCATCTGCCTTATAATCATGGCAGGAAGGTTGATCTTCTTCTCGTTCATTAAGTGGTACATGAACACCCTTTCTCTGTTAGAAACCCCATTAACAGCCCCAGATTTCGGAAGGAACACATTTGTGGTCAAATAATGTGCCCACCTCTGATGCTGTGTCAACCAGGTGGCATAGGTTTCTTTTGCGCTCTGAACTGGCTTAGCCCAGTTTACTTCCGAAAAACCTTCAGCAGTTCCATCATCCCCAATGATGATTCCTTCATCATCAATACTAATGGCTTGGGAAATGGAAGCCCTGCTGACCTCAAAATCAGTGCCATTTACCACAGAGTGTACAGTATCCTCCTCATCAGACCTATAGTGGAGGTTCTGATAGAACTCAGTTACCATCTTGGGATAGAAGAAATCATTCAAAGAAACAAATGAGTTCCAGTTTTGCGCACTTATCCATTTAGAGATGGGAACGGTGGATTTGACTTCATCATCTAAGAATCTAGATGTGAAAACCCTAGATTCACTAAGAATCTCATCATCAGCTAGGATGTGAGTGATAATGACTTGAGGAACATTTTCTTGAGCCATTTTTAGAAAAAGAGATTGAGAAATGTAGATTAAGTAGAAAGATTGCAGAAAATTGCAAGGATAGTTTTAGCTATGAAATCTGGAGAGCAAAAGATTTTCGAGTGAAAAGAACCTAAGTATGGAAACCCTCTATTTATACCCAAACAGTGATCGCTCCCTATTCAAAAAGTAACTAACTACCGTTTAAAAGGAACCAGTTACCGTTAACAACAGAACGGCGCAGTAATAGCATTAAATGTAGACAGCTTTAATTCAAAATCATGATTATCCTTAAACATGCTTAATTAATTCAAACACATGGCAGTTAAGAATTAATAGGACAGTTAAAGATAAGTTATTGAAGTTGATAAGTCATACCAATGCCTTCTCGTAGACTTCTGAAAGGATTATATGCCAGAGGCTTAGTAAACATGTCAGCAAGATTATCTTCAGAGGAGACATGAGTGATGAGTATATCTTTCTTCAGAACATGATCTCTCAGAAAATGATGTCTAATATGGACATGCTTCATTCTACTGTGTTGTATGGGATTTTTGGAAAGGTCAATTGCACTCTTGTTGTCACAAAAGATGGTCATTGTTCCAGGAGTAATTCCATAGTCAGCAATTTGTTGCTTTATCCAGAGCATCTGAGAAACACAACTTCCAGCAGCAACATACTCAGCTTCAGCAGTTGAGAGAGCCACAGATGTTTGCTTCTTACTATGCCAGGAGACTAGACATTCTCCTAGAAAGTGACATCCACCAGAGGTGCTGACTCTTTTCAACTTGTCTCTACCATAGTCAGAGTCTGTGTATCCTACAGGAGTGAAATTAGTACTACAGGGATACCACAAACCAGCTTCTGAAGTGCCCTTGAGATATCTGAGAATTCTTTTGACAGCAATGTCATGAATCTCCTTTGGATTAGCTTGATACCTAGCACAAAAGCACACAGCAAAATGTATATCTGGCCTGCTGGTTGTTAGATATAGAAGTGAGCCAATCATACCTCTGTAGGTTTTAATATCTACAGGTTTACCAGCTTTCTCTTCATCATCAAAGTGTTTGCTGACATCCATGGGGATATCAACAGCATTAGATTCCAACATGCCAAACTTCTTTAGCACTTCTCTAGTATATTTGGCTTGATTGATAAACACACCATCATTACTTTGCTTGATTTGAAGTCCTAGGAAGAAGGTTAGCTCTCCCATCATAGACATCTCAAACTCAGCTTTCATGTGATTGCTGAACTCTCTGCACAAAGATTCATTAGTAGCACCAAATATAATATCATCAACATATACCTGAGCTAAGAGGATATCTTTGTTTTTCTTCAGAGTGAACAGAGTTGTGTCAACACAGCCTCTGACAAATCCTTTAGAGATCAGGAACTTTGTCAGTCTTTCATACCAAGCTCTAGGAGCTTGTTTCAGTCCATACAAGGCCTTCTTCAGCTTGTACACATGATTTGGAAACTTAGGATCTTCAAAACCAGGAGGTTGAGACACATAAACTTCTTCATCAATGTAACCATTCAAGAATGCACTTTTCACATCCATTTGAAAAAGCTTGAAGCCTTTGTATGATGCAAAAGCACATAAGATTCTAATGGCTTCCAACCTTGCAACAGGAGCAAAGGTTTCACCATAATCTATGCCTTCTTGCTGACTGTAACCTTGAGCAACAAGTCTTGCCTTGTTTCTCACAACATTTCCAAATTCATCAAGTTTGTTTTTCAGAACCCATCTTGTACCAACAACCTTCTTATTGTTAGGTCTGGGGACTAAAATCCAAACTTCTGACCTTTTGAACTGATCAAGTTCTTCTTGCATTGCCATTAACCAGGATTCATCTTCCTCAGCCTCATAGAAGTCCTTGGGTTCCAGAAGTGACACAAAAGCCACATTCCCCATATATCTTCTGAGCTGAGCTCTGGTCATGACAGGATTATGAACAGAGTCAATTATGTTCTCTAAGGAATGATTCCTATGAGCTCTAACTTCCCTTGGTAAATCCAATGAGTCTTCTGAAACTTGTTCATCATTTGTTGAATCATATATAGGAGCATCTTCTGGAAGAGAGTTAACTTCTGTAGTTGGATGTTCTTCTGAAATATGTTCAGCAAGAGAATCAACTTCAGCAGCTTTAGGAATAACATCTTCAACAGGAGGAGATGATATTTCAGGAGCTTGAACTTCATCTTCTTCAGAGGCTTTACTATCTGCAGGGTTAGTTTCATCAAACTTTACATGAATGGATTCATCTAAAGTTTGAGTCCTCTTATTAAAGACCCTATATGCTTTACTATGTGTTGAGTAGCCAAGAAAAATAGCTTCATCTGCCTTAGAGTCAAATTTTGAAAGATGTTCTTTTGTATTCAGAACATAACATTTACAACCAAAGGTTCTGAAGTAGCCTATCTTAGGCTTTCTTCCTTTCCAGAGTTCATAGGGAGTTTTGTTCAAGATACTTCTGATTAGAACTCTATTCAGAACATAGCAAGCTGTGTTCACAGCTTCTCCCCAAAAATACTTTGGAAGCCTTCGTTCATTGATCATAGTTCTGGCTATCTCAACCAGGGTTCTATTCTTCCTTTCAACTACCCCATTTTGTTGAGGAGTTCTGGGAGCAGAGAAGTTATGATCAATGCCTTTGATTTCACAGAATTCTTCAAACTTAAAATTCTTGAATTCTCCACCATTATTACTTCTGATATGGACTACCTTTTCATTCCTTTCATTCTCAAGTTTCTTAATCAGAACTGAGAAGCATCCAAGTGATTCATCTTTGCTAGAGAGCAAGATGACCCAAGTGAATCTTGAATAGTCATCTACTATGACTAAGGCATACTTCTTTCCACTCATGCTCATTGGTTGAACAGGGCCAAAAAGATCCATATGAAGTAATTCTAAAGGTCTTTTAGTTGAAATGACTTTCTTAGTTTTAAAAGAACTTCTGGATTGTTTACCAGATTGACACGCAGTACATAAATGGTCCTTTTTAAAACTTATTTCAGGCAGACCCTCAACCAATTGATATCTAGCTACTTTGGTCAGAAGATCCATGCTAACATGAGCAAGTCTTCTATGCCAGAGCCAGGAGGTATCCTCTTTGGACATCAAGCATATATTTTTGCAAAGATTCTCAAGGTTCAGCATGAAAACATTTTCTACTCTAGGAGCAGTTAGAATAACTTCCCTTGACTTACTGTCCAAGATTTTACATCCAGAGGTGTTGAAGATTACATCTCTGCCTTTATCACACAGTTGTGCAACACTCAGGAGATTGAACTTCAGACCTCTGACTAGGGAGACATCTTCGATCGGAGGATTGGTTCCAATGGATCCAGAACCAAGAATTCTTCCTTTCTGAGCATCTCCAAAGCTGACTTTACCACCTCTTTTAGGTACAAATGTGATGAATGCCTCTTCATCACCTGTCATATGCCTTGAGCACCCACTGTCAATGTACCACAGCTTTGACATTGATGGAGCACTCAGAGCAACATGCAACACAATCAATTAGTGACAGGTACCCAATCCTTATTGGGTCCTTCAGAGTTAGATTTAGCTTCTACAGGTTTTTCTGATACTTCAGATTGCAAGAGGTTCTTAATGTGGTACTTGCAATCTTTCAACCAATGTCCATCTTTCTTACACAATTTGCAAGAAGGAGGATTCTTGGATCTTTCCCTTTGCTTCTTAGGAGCATTCTTCTTCTTCTGGGAAGGTACTACTTCTTCAGAGGCATTAGCACTCTTAGAAGTTCCCACTTCAGGAGGAGAAGAGATCTCTTTCAGAAGAGAGGGAGTGACAGATTTCTTCTTCTGAGGTTTATCATTCCTCAGAGGCAGTTTTTCTTTACCTTTGACTTTCGAGTCATCGGAGGAAGAACTGAATTGTTTACTTAGTTTATCTTCCAATATTTTCATATCAGCATAAACTTGAGTAAACCTAAGAAATTTGTCAGCCTCGCTTTTGTCCAACTTCCTTTTTAGGTATTTGAACATGCTGTACAATTCTTCAAGAGAATCAAAGATATTTTGTTCAGAGGATATGTTTACCTCGGAGTCATAGTTTGCTTCAGGAGGTGCGGAAGTTTCTCCTGTGATATCTTCAGAGGATGGCTCATCAATAGCCATGAAACATATCTGGGCTTGCTCTTCCTTCTCTTCAGGATCACTGCTGGTCTCAGAGTCTGACCAAGCAGCCAGCATAGCTTTCTTGAACTTTTTCTTATCTTTCTTCAGCTCTGGGCAGTTAGGCTTAATGTGCCCAGGTTGCTGACATCCATAGCACACAATGGGCTTGTTTGGATCTCTCTTGGTTTTATCACCGAAGTCAGAAGTCTTCTTTTCAAAACTTCTGAATGGCTTCTTGTAGTTTCCACCTTTGCCTTTTCTAAAGGCTCTTTTGAACTTCCTGGTCAGCATGGCCAATTCTTCATCTTCTGATGATTCTTCAGAAGACTCTGCCTTCAGGACTACTTGTCTCTTTCCTTCTGACCTTTCTCTTAGGTCATGATTTTTTAGTGACATCTCATGGGTGATTAGAGACCCAATGAGTTCATCATACAAATAAAAGCTCAAGTCCTGAACTTCTTCAATGGCAGTCTTCTTGGCTTGCCAAGACCTTGGTAAGCTTCTGACAATCTTCTTCACTCTTTCAGACTCTTCAATGTCTCTGCCCAAACTCTTTAAGTCATTGACTATCTTGGTGAATCTGGAATTCATTTCTGAAATAGATTCTTTGTCAAGCATTTCAAATAACTCATATTCTCTCATGAGTTGGTTGACTTTGGACTGCTTTACTTTTCCTGTTCCTTCATATGTGACTTCCAGCTTGTTCCATATATCCTGTGCAGTTTCACAAGAAGAAACTTTGTTATATTCAGTGGCTGTAAGTGCACAATGCAACATATTTATTGCTGAAGCATTTGTTTGGAGCTTTTTCAGAATTTCATCTGAATATTCTCTCTGAGGGATAATGACATTCCCTAGACCTGGTTCCATTCTGGTAGGAATGAAATCTCCATCTGTAATGACAAACCAAGCACTCATGTTCTGAGCTTGAATGAAGTACATCATTCTCTTTTTCCAGTAGGAATAATTGTCACCATTGAATAATGGAGGTCTAGTTGTAGAGGATCCCTCTGGGACAATGAAGTGAGAAGAATTCTCAGGCTGGTGTCTACTAGCCATCTCTATTGATTCTGATAGGATCTTACACTTAGATTGTTAGATCTTTAGTAAATATACGAAGTGACCTTCGCTCTGATACCACTTGTTGGCCCTAACAAGATCAGAATCACCTAGAGGGGGGTGAATAGGTGTTTCAAACGAAAACTGATATTTTCAAACTTTTAATGAAAATTCAATTTTCAGAGTCACTAATCCTCAGAGTCAGAGGCAAGCTTATTGAAGTAGCCTCTGAGGGATAATCTGCTTTAAGACAGGTTCTATCTTTTCAGCAACAGAAGTTCTGAGTAAAGAACTTCTGGACAGTCTTCTGAACACAGACTTGTGATTTTTAAGAGGAAATCTGTTTCAGCACTAAATATGATACAAGTACACAGAAGCAATTAACAAGTATAAGGAAGGGAGAAAGAGATTCAGGAGGTCCTGATGAACAGTTCAATTTATCCAAGTTCGCCACAGAGTTCCTGTGACTACGTCTTGTCCTCTGAGGTCGCAGCCTCCAGAGATTTTATAAATCCACTATTCAGAACTTTTATGGCAAGTTCAGAAGCTCCTTTACATCAACAGAACTTAAGCTAATTTCTCACTTAGTTCTGACTAGCCTAAAAATGAGTTAAAGGATTTTCACCAGAACAACAATACTCTGTTTTCTGGATTTCTCACCCAACTCAAATCTCAACTAGATTTCTCTCTTTTAAATCTAACTAAAGATCACAACCGATCTCAGTTTACAAGATTTCTATTATGAACTTGTTTTTCTTCACTCTCTCACAATTACAAAGTCTAAGCTAAGAAAAGATTGAGAATGGAAAGTGTGCTCTGTTTTCTTGAATATAACAGTGCGTTGAGATTTTTGCTCTATGATCACACACGTAGTTGATGCAGTGGAGCCTTGCTACTATTTATAGTGTTGAGTAGATAACCGTTGAGGATATTTGAATCTTCAAGGGTGACAAGGTTGAAAGTAGCCGTTAATCTTGTCAACTTCTTCGAACGGTCTCAAAACACTCAACTCTGTCAACTTTGTACTTTAACCTAATCCGGTATGGGATTAAGATAAAGGTGATGGAGTTGACTGATCTTGAAGATTGATTTAGAGGGAAACGATAAGAGAGCAGGTTTTGTTTGTTGTGAACAGGCGCGTCCTTCAAACAGCTTTTTGAACTTTTGGCGCCTTGCATTAAATGCAACTGACAAAGCATTAAATGCTTAACTAAACCCGTGATAACGAACTTCTGATGTTCGTATTCCTTCTTAGCGCTTCTGAACTAAAACAACCTTAGTCTTCTGTTTGCACAGGAGAACTTCTGATAAAAAACTTAAGACAGACGATCAAGACTTCAGAGCGGTTGATCCAGCTTCTGAGAAAGTACTTCTGTCTTCAGCTTCTTTAATCTTCTGAGTTCAATAGGCAAGCAGGAATTCTTCATTCAGCATCTGCTGAGAAAACTTATACAATAACTTAACAAAAATTGTTAGTCAACATTGAAAAGTATATAAGTTAATTTTCATTTTCATCTTCTGAAACGTTTGGACATAATCAAAACACTTAGGGTTCATCAAAAGGTTTGTCCGACGCATCATAAAAACGTGTTAAAATTAAGTCCTGGTCTCCGAGGTACCCTAGAAATTCAGCCCGAAAAACACGAAATTTAAGCGACCCATCATTTGTTCTACGTTTTAGTCGCGGTATTGGGACATCAAAAATCTGAGCTCGAGTTAAAGTTTTGTCCGACGCATCAAAAAAACGTGTTAAAATTCAGTCCCGGTCCCCGAGGCACCCTAGAATTTGGCCCGAAAAATCCAAAATTTTAACGACCCATATTTTGTTATACGTTTTAGTCGTGGTATTAGGACATCAAAAATCTGAGCTCGAGTTAAAGTTTTGTCCGACGCATCATAAAAACGTGTTAAAATTAAGTCCCGGTCCCCGAGGCACCCTAGAATCCGGCCCGAAAAACCCAAAATTTAAACGACCCTCCATTTTATATACGTGTTAGTCGTGGTATTGGGAAATCCAAACATCTGAGCTCGAGTTAAAGTTTTGTCCGACGCATCAAAAAAGAATTGTTAAATTTCTGCCCCGGTTCCCGCGGCAGCCTAGTATACGGCCCGAAAAACCCAAAATTTAACCGACCCATCATTTGTTATACGTGTTATTCGGGGTATTGGGACATCAAAAATCTGAGCTCGAGTTAAAGTTTTGTCCGACGCATCATAAAAACGTGTTAAAATTCAGTCCCGGTCTCCGAGGCACCCTAGAATTCGGCCCGAAAAATCCGAAATTTAAACGACCAATCATTTTTTATACGTTTTAGTCGTGGTATTGGGACATCAAAAATCTGAGCTCGAGTTAAAGTTTTGTCTGACGCATCATAAAAACGTGTTAAAATTCAGTCCCGGTCCCCGAGGCACCCTAGAATCCGGCCCGAAAAACCCAAAATTTAACCGACCCATCATTTGTTATACGTGTTAGTTGTGGTATTGGGACATCAAAAATCTGCGCTCGAGTTAAAGTTTTGTCCGACGCATCATAAAAACGTGTTAAAATTCAGTCCCGGTCTCCGATACACCCTAGAATTCGGCCCGAAAAATCCGAAATTTAAACGACCAATCATTTGTTATACGTTTTAGTCGTGGTATTGGGACATCAAAAATCTGAGCTCGAGTTAAAGTTTTGTCTGACGCATCATAAAAACGTGTTAAAATTCAGTCCCGGTCCCCGAGGCACCCTAGAATCCGGCCCGAAAAACTCAAAATTTAAATGACCCTCCATTTTATATACGTGTTAGTCGTGGTATTGGGCATCCAAACATGTGAGCTCGAGTTAAAGTTTTGTCTGACGCATCAAAAAAACGTGTTAAAATTCAGTCCCGGTCTCCGTTACACCCTAGAATTCGGCCCGAAAATCCCGAAATTTAAACGACCCATCATTTGTTATACGTGTTAGTTGGGGTATTGGGACATCAAAAATCTAAGCTCGAGTTAAAGTTTTGTCCGACGCATAATAAAAACGTGTTAAAATTCATTCCCGGTCCCCGAGGCACCCTAGAATTCGGCCCGAAAAATCCAAAATTTAAACGACCCATCATTTGTTATACGTGTTAGTTGAGGTATTGGGCATCAAAAAATCTGAGCTCGAGTTAAAGTTTTTTCCGACGCATCATAAAAACGTTTTAAAATTCAGTCCCGGTCCCAGAGGCACCCTAGAATTTGGCCCGAAAAATCCAAATTTTAATGACACATCATTTGTTATACGTGTTAGTCGTGGTATTGGGCATCCAAAAATCTGAGCTCGAGTTAAAGTTTTGTCCGACGCATCAAAAAAACGTGTTAAAATTCAG
This sequence comes from Euphorbia peplus, assembly GCA_028411795.1. Taxonomy (NCBI): domain Eukaryota; kingdom Viridiplantae; phylum Streptophyta; class Magnoliopsida; order Malpighiales; family Euphorbiaceae; genus Euphorbia; species Euphorbia peplus. Next base: position 11,826,758 of record CP110837.1, on the reverse strand, counting down.
TCCCGGTCCCCGAGGCACCCTAGAATTCGGCCCGAAAAATCCAAAATTTTAACGAACCATCATTTGTTATACGTTTTAGTCGTGGTATTGGGATATCAAAAATCTGAGCTCGAGTTAAAGTTTTGTCCGACGCATCATAAAAACGTGTTAAAATTCAGTCCCGGTCCCCGAGGCACCCTAGAATCCGGCCCGAAAAACCCAAAATTTAAACGACCCTCCATTTTATATACGTGTTAGTCGTGGTATTGGGACATCCAAACATCTGAGCTCGAGTTAAAGTTTTGTCCAACGCATCTTAAAAACGTGTTAAACTTCAGTCCCGGTCCCCGAGGCACCCTAGAATTCGGCCCGAAAAATCCAAAATCTAAACGACCCATAATTTGTTATACGTGTTAGTTGGGGTATGGGGCATCCAAAAATCTGAGCTCGAGTTAAAGTTTTGTCCGACTTCTCAAAAAAACGTGTTAAAATTCAGTCCCGGTCCCCGGGGCACCCTAGAATCCGGCCCGAAAAACCCAAAATTTAAACGACCCATCATTTGTTATACGTGTTAGTCGGGGTATATGGAGATCAAAAATCTGAACTCGAGTTAAAGTTTTGTCCGACGCATCAAAAAAACGTGTTAAAATTCAGTCCCGGTCCCCGAGGCACCCTAGAATTTGGCCCGAAAAATCCAAAATTTTAACGACCCATATTTTTTTATACGTTTTAGTCGTGGTATTAGGACATCAAAAATCTGAGCTCGAGTTAAAGTTTTGTCCGACGCATCATAAAAACGTGTTAAAATTAAGTCCCGGCCCCGAGGCACCCTAGAATCCGGCCCGAAAAACCCAAAATTGAAACGACCCTCCATTTTATATACGTGTTAGTCGTGGTATTGGGAAATCCAAACATCTGAGCTCGAGTTAAAGTTTTGTCCGACGCATCAAAAAACACTTGTTAAATTTCTGCCCCGGTTCCCGAGGCAGCCTAGTATCTGGACTGAAAAACCAAAAATTTAAACGACCCATCCTTTGTTATACGTTTTAGTCGTGGTAATGGGCATCCAAAAATCTGAGCTCGAGTTAAAGTTTTGTCCGACTTCTCAAAAAAACGTGTAAAAATTCAGTCCCAGTCCCCGAGGCACCCTAGAATCCGGCCCGAAAAACCCAAAATTTAAACGACCCATCATTTGTTATACGTCTTAGTCGGGGTATTGGGACATAAAAAATCTGAGCTCGAGTTAAAGGTTTGTCCGACGCATCATAAAAACGTGTTAAAATTAAGTCCCGGTCTCCGAGGCACCCTAGAATTCGGCCCGAAAAACTCGAAATTTAAACGACCCATCATTTGTTATACGTTTTAGTCGTGGTATTGGGACATCAAAAATCTGAGCTCGAGTTAAAGTTTTGTCCGACGCATCATAAAAACGTGTTAAAATTAAGTCCCGGTCCCCGAGGCACCCTAGAATCCGGCCCGAAAAACCAAAAATTTACACGACATTCCATTTTATATACGTGTTAGTCATGGTATTGGGAAATCCAAACATCTGATCTCGAGTTAAAGTTTTGTCCGACGCATCAAAAAACACTTGTTAAATTTCTGCCCCGGTTCCCGTGGCAGCCTAGTATCCGGCCCGAAAAACCCAAAATTTAAACGACCCATCATTTGTTATACATGTTAATCGGGGTATTGGGACATCAAAAATCTGAGCTCTAGTTAAAGTTTTGTCCGACGCATCTTAAAAACGTGTTAAAATTCAGTCCCGGTCCCCGAGGCACCCTAAAATTCGGCCCGAAAAATCCAAAATTTAAACAACCCATCATTTGTTATACGTGTTAGTCGTGGTAATGGGTATCCAAAAATATGAGCTCGAGTTAAAGTTTTGTCCGACTTCTCAAAAAAACGTGTTAAAATTCAGTCCCGGTCCCCGAGGCACCCTAGAATCCGGCCCGAAAAAACCCAAAATTTAAACGACCCATCATTTGTTATACGTGTTAGTTGGGGTATTGGGACATCAAAAATCTGAGCTCGAGTTAAAGGTTTGTCCGACGCATCATAAAAACGTTTTAAAATTAAGTCCCGGTCTCCGAGGCACCCTAGAATTCTGCCCGAAAAATCCGAAATTTAAACGACCCATCATTTGTTATACGTTTTAGTCGTGGTATTGGGACATCAAAAATCTGAGCTCGAGTTAAAGTTTTGTCCGACGCACATTAAAAACGTGTTAAAATTCAGTCCCGGTCCCCGAGGCACCCTAGAATCCGGCCCGAAAAACCCTAAATTTAAACGACCCTCCATTTTATATACGTGTTAGTCGTGGTATTGGGAAATCCAAACATCTGAGCTCGAGTTAAAGTTTTGTCCGACGCATCAAAAAACACTTGTTAAATTTCTGCCCCGGTTCCCGCGGCAGCCTAGTATACGGCCCGAAAAACCCAAAATTTTAACGACCCATCATTTGTTATACGTGTTAGTCGTGGTAATGGGCATCCAAAAATATGAGCTCGAGTTAAAGTTTTGTCCGACTTCTCAAAAAAACGTGTTAAAATTCAGTCCCGGTCCCCGAGGCACCCTAAAATTCGGCCCGAAAAATCCAAAATTTAAACAACCCATCATTTGTTATACGTGTTAGTCGTGGTAATGGGTATCCAAAAATATGAGCTCGAGTTAAAGTTTTGTCCGACTTCTCAAAAAAACGTGTTAAAATTCAGTCCCGGTCCCCGAGGCACCCTAGAATCCGGCCCGAAAAAACCCAAAATTTAAACGACCCATCATTTGTTATACGTGTTAGTTGGGGTATTGGGACATCAAAAATCTGAGCTCGAGTTAAAGGTTTGTCCGACGCATCATAAAAACGTTTTAAAATTAAGTCCCGGTCTCCGAGGCACCCTAGAATTCTGCCCGAAAAATCCGAAATTTAAACGACCCATCATTTGTTATACGTTTTAGTCGTGGTATTGGGACATCAAAAATCTGAGCTCGAGTTAAAGTTTTGTCCGACGCACATTAAAAACGTGTTAAAATTCAGTCCCGGTCCCCGAGGCACCCTAGAATCCGGCCCGAAAAACCCAAAATTTAAACGACCCTCCATTTTATATACGTGTTAGTCGTGGTATTGGGAAATCCAAACATCTGAGCTCGAGTTAAAGTTTTGTCCGACGCATCAAAAAACACTTGTTAAATTTCTGCCCCGGTTCCCGCGGCAGCCTAGTATACGGCCCGAAAAACCCAAAATTTTAACGACCCATCATTTGTTATACGTGTTAGTCGTGGTAATGGGCATCCAAAAATATGAGCTCGAGTTAAAGTTTTGTCCGACTTCTCAAAAAAACGTGTTAAAATTCAGTCCCGGTCCCCGAGGCACCCTAAAATTCGGCCCGAAAAATCCAAAATTTAAACAACCCATCATTTGTTATACGTGTTAGTCGTGGTAATGGGTATCCAAAAATATGAGCTCGAGTTAAAGTTTTGTCCGACTTCTCAAAAAAACGTGTTAAAATTCAGTCCCGGTCCCCGAGGCACCCTAGAATCCGGCCCGAAAAAACCCAAAATTTAAACGACCCATCATTTGTTATACGTGTTAGTTGGGGTATTGGGACATCAAAAATCTGAGCTCGAGTTAAAGGTTTGTCCGACGCATCATAAAAACGTTTTAAAATTAAGTCCCGGTCTCCGAGGCACCCTAGAATTCTGCCCGAAAAATCCGAAATTTAAACGACCCATCATTTGTTATATGTTTTAGTCGTGGTATTGGGACATCAAAAATCTGAGCTCGAGTTAAAGTTTTGTCCGACGCACATTAAAAACGTGTTAAAATTCAGTCCCGGTCCCCGAGGCACCCTAGAATCCGACCCGAAAAACCCAAAATTTAAACGACCCTCCATTTTATATACGTGTTAGTCGTGGTATTGGGAAATCCAAACATCTGAGCTCGAGTTAAAGTTTTGTCCGACGCATCAAAAAACACTTGTTAAATTTCTGCCCCGGTTCCCGCGGCAGCCTAGTATACGGCCCGAAAAACCCAAAATTTTAACGACCCATCATTTGTTATACGTGTTAGTCGTGGTAATGGGCATCCAAAAATATGAGCTCGAGTTAAAGTTTTGTCCGACTTCTCAAAAAAACGTGTTAAAATTCAGTCCCGGTCCCCGAGGCACCCTAAAATTCGGCCCGAAAAATCCAAAATTTAAACAACCCATCATTTGTTATACGTGTTAGTCGTGGTAATGGGTATCCAAAAATATGAGCTCGAGTTAAAGTTTTGTCCGACTTCTCAAAAAAACGTGTTAAAATTCAGTCCCGGTCCCCGAGGCACCCTAGAATCCGGCCCGAAAAAACCCAAAATTTAAACGACCCATCATTTGTTATACGTGTTAGTTGGGGTATTGGGACATCAAAAATCTGAGCTCGAGTTAAAGGTTTGTCCGACGCATCATAAAAACGTTTTAAAATTAAGTCCCGGTCTCCGAGGCACCCTAGAATTCTGCCCGAAAAATCCGAAATTTAAACGACCCATCATTTGTTATACGTTTTAGTCGTGGTATTGGGACATCAAAAATCTGAGCTCGAGTTAAAGTTTTGTCCGACGCACATTAAAAACGTGTTAAAATTCAGTCCCGGTCCCCGAGGCACCCTAGAATCCGGCCCGAAAAACCCAAAATTTAAACGACCCTCCATTTTATATACGTGTTAGTCGTGGTATTGGGAAATCCAAACATCTGAGCTCGAGTTAAAGTTTTGTCCGACGCATCAAAAAACACTTGTTAAATTTCTGCCCCGGTTCCCGCGGCAGCCTAGTATACGGCCCGAAAAACCCAAAATTTTAACGACCCATCATTTGTTATACGTGTTAGTCGTGGTAATGGGCATCCAAAAATATGAGCTCGAGTTAAAGTTTTGTCCGACTTCTCAAAAAAACGTGTTAAAATTCAGTCCCGGTCCCCGAGGCACCCTAAAATTCGGCCCGAAAAATCCAAAATTTAAACAACCCATCATTTGTTATACGTGTTAGTCGTGGTAATGGGTATCCAAAAATATGAGCTCGAGTTAAAGTTTTGTCCGACTTCTCAAAAAAACGTGTTAAAATTCAGTCCCGGTCCCCGAGGCACCCTAGAATCCGGCCCGAAAAAACCCAAAATTTAAACGACCCATCATTTGTTATACGTGTTAGTTGGGGTATTGGGACATCAAAAATCTGAGCTCGAGTTAAAGGTTTGTCCGACGCATCATAAAAACGTTTTAAAATTAAGTCCCGGTCTCCGAGGCACCCTAGAATTCTGCCCGAAAAATCCGAAATTTAAACGACCCATCATTTGTTATACGTTTTAGTCGTGGTATTGGGACATCAAAAATCTGAGCTCGAGTTAAAGTTTTGTCCGACGCACATTAAAAACGTGTTAAAATTCAGTCCCGGTCCCCGAGGCACCCTAGAATCCGACCCGAAAAACCCAAAATTTAAACGACCCTCCATTTTATATACGTGTTAGTCGTGGTATTGGGAAATCCAAACATCTGAGCTCGAGTTAAAGTTTTGTCCGACGCATCAAAAAACACTTGTTAAATTTCTGCCCCGGTTCCCGCGGCAGCCTAGTATACGGCCCGAAAAACCCAAAATTTTAACGACCCATCATTTGTTATACGTGTTAGTCGTGGTAATGGGCATCCAAAAATATGAGCTCGAGTTAAAGTTTTGTCCGACTTCTCAAAAAAACGTGTTAAAATTCAGTCCCGGTCCCCGAGGCACCCTAAAATTCGGCCCGAAAAATCCAAAATTTAAACAACCCATCATTTGTTATACGTGTTAGTCGTGGTAATGGGCATCCAAAAATATGAGCTCGAGTTAAAGTTTTGTCCGACTTCTCAAAAAAACGTGTTAAAATTCAGTCCCGGTCCCCGAGGCACCCTAGAATCCGGCCCGAAAAACCCAAAATTTAAACGACCTATCATTTGTTATACGTGTTAGTCGGGGTATTGGGACATCAAAAATCTGAGCTCGAGTTAAAGGTTTGTCCGACGCATCATAAAAACGTTTTAAAATTAAGTCCCGGTCTCCGAGGCACCCTAGAATTAGGCCCGAAAAATCCGAAATTTAAACGACCCATCATTTTTTATACGTTTTAGTCGTGGTATTGGGACATCAAAAATCTGAGCTCGAGTTAAAGTTTTGTCCGACGCACATTAAAAACGTGTTAAAATTCAGTCCCGGTCCCCTAGGCACCCTAGAATCCGGCCCGAAAAACCCAAAATTTAAACGACCCTCCATTTTATATACGTGTTAGTCGTGGTATTGGGAAATCCAAACATCTGAGCTCGAGTTAAAGTTTTGTCCGACGCATCAAAAAACACTTGTTAAATTTCTGCCCCGGTTCCCGCGGCAGCCTAGTATACGGCCCGAAAAACCCAAAATTTTAACGACCCATCATTTGTTATACGTGTTAGTCGTAGTAATGGGCATCCAAAAATCTGAGCTCGAGTTAAAGTTTTGTCCGACTTCTCAAAAAAACGTGTTAAAATTCAGTCCCGGTCCCCGAGGCACCCTAGAATCCGGCCCGAAAAACCCAAAATTTAAACGACCCATCATTTGTTATACGTGTTAGTCGGGGTATTGGGACATCAAAAATCTGTGCTCGAGTTTAAGTTTTGTCCGACGCATCAAAAAACACTTGTTAAATTTCTGCCCCGGTTCCCGCGGCAGCCTAGTATACGGCCCGAAAAACCCAAAATTTTAACGACCCATCATTTGTTATACGTGTTAGTCGTGGTAATGGGCATCCAAAAATATGAGCTCGAGTTAAAGTTTTGTCCGACTTCTCAAAAAAACGTGTTAAAATTCAGTCCCGGAAACCGAGGCACCCTAGAATCCGGCCCGAAAAACCCAAAATTTAAACGACCCATCATTTGTTATACGTCTTAGTCGGGATATTGGGACATAAAAAATCTGAGCTCGAGTTAAAGGTTTGTCCGACGAATCATAAAAACGTGTTAAAATTAAGTCCCGGTCTCCGAGGCACCCTAGAATTCAGCCCGAAAAACACGAAATTTAAACGACCCATCATTTGTTATACGTTTTAGTCGTTGTATTGGGACATCAAAAATCTGAGCTCGAGTTAAAGTTTTGTCCGACGCATCAAAAAAACGTGTTAAAATTCAGTCCCGGTCCCCGAGGCACCCTAGAATCCGGCCCGAAAAATCCAAAATTTTCACGACCCATCTTTTGTTATACGTTTTAGTTGTGGTATTGGGACATCAAAAATCTGAGCTCGAGTTAAAGTTTTGTCCGACGCATCATAAAAACGTGTTAAAATTAAGTCCCGGTCCCCGACGCACCCTAGAATCCGGCCCGAAAAACCCAAAATTTAAACGACCCTCCATTTTATATACGTGTTAGTCGTGGTATTGGGAAATCCAAACATCTGAGCTCGAGTTAAAGTTTTGTCCGACGCATCAAAAAACACTTGTTAAATTTCTGCCCCGGTTCCCAGGGCCGCCTAGTATCCGGCCCGAAAAACCCAAAATTTAAACGACCTATCCTTCGTTATACATGTTAATCGGGGTATTGGGACATCAAAAATCTGAGCTCTAGTTAAAGTTTTGTCCGACGCATCTTAAAAACGTGTTAAAATTCAGTCCCGATCCCCGAGGCACCCTAGAATTCGGCCCGAAAAATCCAAAATTTAAACGACCCATCATTTGTTATATGTGTTAGTCGTGGTATTGGGCATCCAAAAATCTGAGCTCGAGTTAAAGTTTTGTACGACATATCAAAAAAACGTGTTAAAATTCAGTCCCGGTCACCGAGGCACCCTAGAATTTGGCCCGAAAAATCCAAAATTTTAACGACCCATCATTTGTTATACGTTTTACTCGTGGTATGGGGACATCAAAAATCTGAGCTCGAGTTAAAGTTTTGTCCGACGCATCATAAAAACGTGTTAAAATTCAGTCCCGGTCCTCGAGGCACCCTAGAATCTGGCCCGAAAAACCCAAAATTTAAACGACCCTCCATTTTATATACGTGTTAGTTGTGGTATTGGGAAATCCAAACATCTGAGCTCGAGTTAAAGTTTTGTCCGACGCGTCAAAAAACACTTGTTAAATTTCTGCCCCGGTTCCCGAGGCAGCCTAGTATCCGGCCCGAAAAACCCAAAATTTAAACGACCCATCATTTGTTATACGTGTTAGTCGTGGTAATGGGCATCCAAAAATCTGAGCTCGAGTTAAAGTTTTGTCCGACTTCTAAAAAAAACGTGTTAAAATTCAGTCCCGGTCCCCGAGGCACCCTAGAATCCGGCCCGAAAAACCCAAAATTTAAACGACCCATCATTTGTTATAAATGTTAGTCGGGGTATTGGGACATCAAAAATCTGAGCTCGAGTTAAAGGTTTGTCTGACGCATCATAAAAACGTGTTAAAATTCAGTCCCGGTTCCCGAGGCAGCCTATTATACGGCCCGAAAAACCCAAACATTAAACGACCCATCATTTGTTATACGTGTTAGTCGTGGTAATGGGCATCCAAAAATATGAGCTCGAGTTAAAGTTTTGTCCGACTTCTCAAAAAAACGTGTTAAAATTCAGTCCCGGTCCCCGAGGCACCCTAAAATTCGGCCCGAAAAACCCAAAATTTAAACGACCCATCATTTGTTATACGTGTTAGTCGGGGTATTGGGACATCAAAAATCTGAGCTTGAGTTATTGGTTTGTCCGACGCATCATAAAAACGTTTTAAAATTAAGTCCCGGTCTCCGACGCAACCTAGAATTCGGCCCGAAAAATCCGAAATTTAAACGACCCATCATTTGTTATACGTTTTAGTCGTGGTATTGGGACATCAAAAATCTGAGCTCGAGTTAAAGTTTTGTCCGACGCACATTAAAAACGTGTTAAAATTCAGTCCCAGTCCCCGAGGCACCCTAGAATCCAGCCTGAAAAACCCAAAATTTAAACGACCCTCCATTTTATATACGTGTTAGTCGTGGTATTGGGCATCCAAACATCTGAGCTCCAGTTAAAGTTTTGTCTGACGCATCAAAAAAACGTGTTAAAATTCAGTCCCGGTCTCCGTTGCACCCTAGAATTCGGCCCGAAAAACCCAAAATTTAAACAACCCATCATTTGTTATACGTGTTAGTTGGGGTATTGGGACATCAAAAATCTGAGCTCGAGTTAAAGTTTTGTCCGACGCATAATAAAAACGTGTTAAAATTCATTCCCGGTCCCCGAGGCACCCTAGAATTCGGCCCGAAAAATCCAAAATTTAAACGACCCATCATTTGTTATACGTGTTAGTTGGGGTATTGGGCATCCAAAAATCTGAGCTCGAGTTAAAGTTTTGTCCGACGCATCATAAAAACGTTTTAAAATTCAGTCCCGGTCCCCGAGGCACCCTAGAATTCGGCCCGAAAAATCCAAAATTTAAACGACCCATCATTTGTTATACGTGTTAGTCGTGGTATTGGGCATCCAAAAATCTGAGCTCGAGTTAAAGTTTTGTACGACATATCAAAAAAACGTGTTAAAATTCAGTCCCGGTCACCGAGGCACCCTAGAATTTGGCCCGAAAAATCCAAAATTTTAACGACCCATCATTTGTTATACGTTTTACTCGTGGTATTGGGACATCAAAAATCTGAGCTCGAGTTAAAGTTTTGTCCGACGCATCATAAAAACGTGTTAAAATTCAGTCCCGGTCCTCGAGGCACCCTAGAATCTTGCCCGAAAAACCCAAAATTTAAACGACCCTCCATTTTATATACGTGTTAGTTGTGGTATTGGGAAATCCAAACATCTGAGCTCGAGTTAAAGTTTTGTCCGACGCGTCAAAAAACACTTGTTAAATTTCTGCCCCGGTTCCCGTGGCAGCCTAGTATCCGGCCCGAAAAACCCAAAATTTAAACGACCCATCATTTGTTATACGTGTTAGTCGTGGTAATGGGCATCCAAAAATCTGAGCTCGAGTTAAAGTTTTGTCCGACTTCTAAAAAAAACGTGTTAAAATGTTAGTCGGGGTATTGGGACATCAAAAATCTGAGCTCGAGTTAAAGGTTTGTCTGACGCATCATAAAAACGTGTTAAAATTCAGTCCCGGTCTCCGAGGCACCATAGAATTCGGCCTGAAAAACCCGAAATTGAAACGACCCATCATTTGTTATACGTTTTAGTTTGGTATTAGGACATCAAAAATCTGAGCTTGAGTTAAAGTTTTGTCCGACCCATCATAAAAACGTGTTAAAATTCAGTCCCGGTCCCCGAGGCACCCTAGAATCCGGCCCGAAAAACCCAAAATTTAAACGACCCATCATTTGTTATACGTGTAAGTCGGGGTATTGGGACATCAAAAATCTGAGCTCGAGTTAAATGTTTGTGCGACGAATCATAAAAACGTGTTAAAATTCAGTCCCGGTCTCCGAGGCACCCTAGAATTCGGCCCGAAAAACCCGAAATTTAAACGACCCATCATTTGTTATACGTTTTAGTCGTGGTATTGGGACATCAAATATCTGAGCTCGAGTTAAAGTTTTGTCCGACGCATCATAAAAACGTGTTAAAATTCAGTCCCGGTGTCCGAGGCACCCTAGAATTCGGCCCAAAAAACCCGAAATTTAAACGACCCATCATTTGTTATACGTTTTAGTCGTGGTATTGGGACATCAAAAATCTGAGCTCGAGTAAAAGTTTTGTCCGACGCATCATAAAAACGTGTTAAAATTCAGTCCCGGTCCCCAAGGCACCCTAGAATCTGACCCGAAAAACCCAAAATTTAAACGACCCTCCATTTTATATACGTGTTAGTCGTGGTATTGAGAAATCCAAACATCTGAGCTCGAGTTAAAGTTTTGTCTAACGCATCAAAAACACTTGTTAAATTTCTGCCCCGGTTCCCGAGGCAGCCTAGTATGCGGCCCGAAAAACCCAAAATTTAAACGACCCATCATTTGTTATACGTGTTAGTCGTGGTAATGGGCATCCAAAAATCTAAGCTCGAGATAAAGTTTTGTCCGACTTCTCAAAAAAACGTGTTAAAATTCAGTCCCGGTCCTCGAGGCACCCTAGAATCCGGCTTGAAAAACCCAAAATTTAAACGACCCATCATTTGTTATACGCGTTAGTCGGGGTATTGGGACATCAAAAATCTGAGTTCGAGTTAAAGTTTTGTCCGACGCATCATAAAAACGTGTTAAAATTCAGTCCCGGTCTGCGAGGCACCCTAGAATTCGGCCTGAAAAACCCTAAATTTAAACGACCCATCATTTGTTATACGTTTTAGTCGTGGTATTGGGACATCAAAAATCTGAGCTCAAGTTGAAGTTTTATCCGACGCATCATAAAAACGTGTTAAAATTCAGTCCCGGTCTCCGAGGCACCCTAGAATTCGGCCTGAAAAACCCGAAATTTAAACGACCCATCATTTGTTATACGTGTTAGTCGTGGTAATGGGCATCCAAAAATCTGAGCTCGAGTTAAAGTTTTGTCCGACTTCTCAAAAAAACGTGTCAAAATTCAATCCCGGTCCCCGAGGCACCCTAGAATCCGGCCCGAAAAACCCAATATTTAGACGATCCATCATTTGTTATACGTGTTAGTCGGGGTATTGGGACATCAAAAATCTGAGCTCGAGTTAAAGTTTTGTCCTACGCATCATAAAAACGTGTTAAAATTCAGTCCCGGTCTCCGAGGCACCCTAGAATTCGGCCCGAAAAACCCGAAATTTAAACGACCCATCATTTGTTATACGTTTTAGTCGTGGTATTGGGACATCAAAAATCTGAGCTCGAGTTAAAGTTTTGTCCGACGCACATTAAAAACGTGTTAAAATTCAGTCCCAGTCCCCGAGGCACCCTAGAATCCAGCCTGAAAAACCCAAAATTTAAACGACCCTCCATTTTATATACGTGTTAGTCGTGGTATTGGGCATCCAAACATCTGAGCTCCAGTTAAAGTTTTGTCTGACGCATCAAAAAAACGTGTTAAAATTCAGTCCCGGTCTCCGTTGCACCCTAGAATTCGGCCCGAAAAACCCAAAATTTAAACAACCCATCATTTGTTATACGTGTTAGTTGGGGTATTGGGACATCAAAAATCTGAGCTCGAGTTAAAGTTTTGTCCGACGCATAATAAAAACGTGTTAAAATTCATTCCCGGTCCCCGAGGCACCCTAGAATTCGGCCCGAAAAATCCAAAATTTAAACGACCCATCATTTGTTATACGTGTTAGTTGGGGTATTGGGCATCCAAAAATCTGAGCTCGAGTTAAAGTTTTGTCCGACGCATCATAAAAACGTTTTAAAATTCAGTCCCGGTCCCCGAGGCACCCTAGAATTCGGCCCGAAAAATCCAAAATTTAAACGACCCATCATTTGTTATACGTGTTAGTCGTGGTATTGGGCATCCAAAAATCTGAGCTCGAGTTAAAGTTTTGTACGACATATCAAAAAAACGTGTTAAAATTCAGTCCCGGTCACCGAGGCACCCTAGAATTTGGCCCGAAAAATCCAAAATTTTAACGACCCATCATTTGTTATACGTTTTACTCGTGGTATTGGGACATCAAAAATCTGAGCTCGAGTTAAAGTTTTGTCCGACGCATCATAAAAACGTGTTAAAATTCAGTCCCGGTCCTCGAGGCACCCTAGAATCTTGCCCGAAAAACCCAAAATTTAAACGACCCTCCATTTTATATACGTGTTAGTTGTGGTATTGGGAAATCCAAACATCTGAGCTCGAGTTAAAGTTTTGTCCGACGCGTCAAAAAACACTTGTTAAATTTCTGCCCCGGTTCCCGTGGCAGCCTAGTATCCGGCCCGAAAAACCCAAAATTTAAACGACCCATCATTTGTTATACGTGTTAGTCGTGGTAATGGGCATCCAAAAATCTGAGCTCGAGTTAAAGTTTTGTCCGACTTCTAAAAAAAACGTGTTAAAATGTTAGTCGGGGTATTGGGACATCAAAAATCTGAGCTCGAGTTAAAGGTTTGTCTGACGCATCATAAAAACGTGTTAAAATTCAGTCCCGGTCTCCGAGGCACCATAGAATTCGGCCTGAAAAACCCGAAATTGAAACGACCCATCATTTGTTATACGTTTTAGTTTGGTATTAGGACATCAAAAATCTGAGCTTGAGTTAAAGTTTTGTCCGACCCATCATAAAAACGTGTTAAAATTCAGTCCCGGTCCCCGAGGCACCCTAGAATCCGGCCCGAAAAACCCAAAATTTAAACGACCCATCATTTGTTATACGTGTAAGTCGGGGTATTGGGACATCAAAAATCTGAGCTCGAGTTAAATGTTTGTGCGACGAATCATAAAAACGTGTTAAAATTCAGTCCCGGTCTCCGAGGCACCCTAGAATTCGGCCCGAAAAACCCGAAATTTAAACGACCCATCATTTGTTATACGTTTTAGTCGTGGTATTGGGACATCAAATATCTGAGCTCGAGTTAAAGTTTTGTCCGACGCATCATAAAAACGTGTTAAAATTCAGTCCCGGTGTCCGAGGCACCCTAGAATTCGGCCCAAAAAACCCGAAATTTAAACGACCCATCATTTGTTATACGTTTTAGTCGTGGTATTGGGACATCAAAAATCTGAGCTCGAGTAAAAGTTTTGTCCGACGCATCATAAAAACGTGTTAAAATTCAGTCCCGGTCCCCAAGGCACCCTAGAATCTGACCCGAAAAACCCAAAATTTAAACGACCCTCCATTTTATATACGTGTTAGTCGTGGTATTGAGAAATCCAAACATCTGAGCTCGAGTTAAAGTTTTGTCTAACGCATCAAAAACACTTGTTAAATTTCTGCCCCGGTTCCCGAGGCAGCCTAGTATGCGGCCCGAAAAACCCAAAATTTAAACGACCCATCATTTGTTATACGTGTTAGTCGTGGTAATGGGCATCCAAAAATCTAAGCTCGAGATAAAGTTTTGTCCGACTTCTCAAAAAAACGTGTTAAAATTCAGTCCCGGTCCTCGAGGCACCCTAGAATCCGGCTTGAAAAACCCAAAATTTAAACGACCCATCATTTGTTATACGCGTTAGTCGGGGTATTGGGACATCAAAAATCTGAGTTCGAGTTAAAGTTTTGTCCGACGCATCATAAAAACGTGTTAAAATTCAGTCCCGGTCTGCGAGGCACCCTAGAATTCGGCCTGAAAAACCCTAAATTTAAACGACCCATCATTTGTTATACGTTTTAGTCGTGGTATTGGGACATCAAAAATCTGAGCTCAAGTTGAAGTTTTATCCGACGCATCATAAAAACGTGTTAAAATTCAGTCCCGGTCTCCGAGGCACCCTAGAATTCGGCCTGAAAAACCCGAAATTTAAACGACCCATCATTTGTTATACGTGTTAGTCGTGGTAATGGGCATCCAAAAATCTGAGCTCGAGTTAAAGTTTTGTCCGACTTCTCAAAAAAACGTGTCAAAATTCAATCCCGGTCCCCGAGGCACCCTAGAATCCGGCCCGAAAAACCCAATATTTAGACGATCCATCATTTGTTATACGTGTTAGTCGGGGTATTGGGACATCAAAAATCTGAGCTCGAGTTAAAGTTTTGTCCTACGCATCATAAAAACGTGTTAAAATTCAGTCCCGGTCTCCGAGGCACCCTAGAATTCGGCCCGAAAAACCCGAAATTTAAACGACCCATCATTTGTTATACGTTTTAGTCGTGGTATTGGGACATCAAAAATCTGAGCTCGAGTTAAAGTTTTGTCCGACGCATCATAAAAACGTGTTAAAATTCAGTCCCGGTCTCCGAGGCACCCTAGAATTCGGCCTGAAAAACCCGAAATTTAAACGACCCATCATTTGTTATACCTTTTAGTCGTGGTATTGGGACATCAAAAATCTGAGCTCGAGTTAAAGTTTTGTCCGACGCATCATAAAAACGTGTTAAAATTCAGTCCCGGTCCCCGAGGCACCCAATAATCCGGCCCGAAAAACCAAAAATTTAAACGACCCTCCATTTTATATACGTGTTAGTCGTGGTATTGGGAAATCCAAACATCTGAGCTCGAGTTAAAGTTTTGTCCGACGCATCAAAAAACACTTGTTAAATTTCTGCCCCGGTTCCCGAGGCAGCCTAGTATACGGCTCGAAAAACCCAAAATTTAAACGACCCATCATTTGTTATACGTGTTAGTCGTGGTAATGGGCATCCAAAAATCTGAGCTCGAGTTAAAGTTTTGTCCGACTTCTCAAAAAAATGTGTTAAAATTCAGTCCCGGTCCCCGAGGCGCCCTAGAATCCGGCCCGAAAAACCCAAAATTTAAACGATCCATCATTTGTTATACGTGTTAGTCGGGGTATTGGGACATCAAAAATCTGAGCTCGAGTTAAAGTTTTGTCCGACGCATCTTAAAAACGTGTTAAAATTCAGTCCCGGTCTCCGAGGCACCCTAGAATTCGGCCCGAAAAACCCGAAATTTAAACGACCCATCATTTGTTATACGTTTTAGTCGTGGTATTGGGACATCAAAAATCTGAGCTCGAGTTGAAGTTTTGTCCGACGCATCATAAAAACGTGTTAAAATTCAGTCCCGGTCCCCGAGGCACCCTAGAATCCGGCCCGAAAAACCCAAAATTTAAACGACCCTCCATTTTATATACGTGTTAGTCGTGGTATTTGGAAATCCAAACATCTGAGCTCGAGTTAAAGTTTTGTCCGACGCATCAAAAACACTTGTTAAATTTCTGCCCCGGTTCCCGGGGCAGCCTAGTATCCGGCCGAAAAACCCAAAATTTAAACGACCCATCATTTGTTATACGTGTTAGTCGTGGTAATGGGCATCCAAAAATCTGAGCTCGAGTTAAAGTTTTGTCCGACGCATCAAAAAAACGTGTTAAAATTCAATCCCGGTCTCCGAGGCACCCTATAATTCGGCCCGAAAAACCGGAAATTTAAACGACCCATCATTTGTTATACGTGTTAGTCGGGGTATTGGGACATCAAAAATCTGAGCTCGAGTTAAAGTTTTGTCCTACGCATCATAAAAACGTGTTAAAATTCAGTCCCGGTCTCCGAGGCACCCTAGAATTCCGCCCGAAAAACCCGAAATTTAAACGACCCATCATTTGTTATACGTTTTAGTCGTGGTATTGGGACATCAAAAATCTGAGCTCGAGTTAAAGTTTTGTCCGACGCATCATAAAAACGTGTTAAAATTCAGTCCCGGTCCCCGAGGCACCCTAGAATCCTGCCCGAAAAACCCAAAATTTAAACGACCCTCCATTTTATATACGTGTTAGTCGTTGTATTGGGAAATCCAAACATCTGAGCTCGAGTTAAAGTTTTGTCCGACGCATCAAAAAACACTTGTTAAATTTCTGCCCCGGTCCCCGTGGCACCCTAGAATCCGGCCCGAAAAACCCAAAATTTAAACGACCCATCATTTGTTATACGTGTTAGTCGTGGTAATGGGCATCCAAAAATCTGAGCTCGAGTTAAAGTATTGTCCGACTCATAAAAAAACACTTGTTAAAATTCAGTCCCGGTCCCCGAGGCAGCCTAGTGTACGGCCCGAAAAACCCAAAATTAAAACGACCATCCATTTTATATACGTGTTAGTTGTGGTATTGGGAAATCCAAACATCTGAGCTCGAGTTAAAGTTTTGTCCGACGCATCAAAAAACACTTGTTAAAATTCAGTCCCGGTTCCCTAGGCAGCCTAGTATCCGGCCCGAAGAACCCAAAATTTAAACGACCTATCATTTGTTATATGTGTTAGTCGTGGTAATGGGCATCCAAAAATCTGAGCTCGAGTTAAAGTTTTGTCCGACTTCTCAAAAAAACGTGTTAAAATTCAGTCCCGGTCCCCGAGGCACCCTAGAATCCGGCCCGAAAAACCCAAAATTTAAACGACCCATCATTTGTTATACGTGTTAGTCGGGGTATTGGGATATCAAAAATCTGAGCTCGAGTTAAAGTTTTGTCCGACGCATCATAAAAACGTGTTAAAATTCAGTCCCGGTCCCCGAGGCACCCTAGAATTCGGCCCGAAAAACCAAAAAATTTAAACGACCCATCATTTGTTATACGTGTTAGTCTTGGTATTGGGACATCAAAAATCTGAGCTCGAGTTCAAGGTTTGTCCGACGCATCATAAAAACGTGTTAAAATTCGGTCCCGGTCCCCGAGGCACCCTAAAATTCGGCCCGAAAAACCCGAAATTTAAACGACCCTCCATTTTATATACGTGTTAGTCGTGGTATTGGGAAATCCAAAAATCTGAGCTCGAGTTAAAGTTTTGTCCGACGCATCATAAAAAGACTTGTTAAAATTCAGTCCCGGTTCCCGAGGCACCCTAGTATCCGGTCCGAAAAACCCAAAATTTAAACGACCCTCCATTTGTTATACGTGTTAGTCGTTGTAATGGGCATCCAAAAATCTGAGCTCGAGTTAAAGTTTTGTCCGACTTCTCAAAAAAACGTGTTAAAATTTAGCCCCGGTTCCCGAGGCAGGCTAGTATCCGACCCGAAAAACCCAAAATTTAAACGACCCATCATTTGTTATACGTGTTAGTTGGGGTATTGGGACATGAAAAATCTGAGCTCGAGTTAAAGTTTTGTCCGACGCATCATAAAAACGTGTTAAAATTCAGTCCCGGTCTCCGAGGCACCCTAGAATTCGGCCCGAAAAACCCGAAATTTAAACGACCCATCATTTCTTATACGTTTTAGTCGTGGTATTGGGACATCAAAAATCTGAGCTCGAGTTAAAGTTTTGTCCGACGCATCATAAAAACGTGTTAAAATTCAGTCCCGGTCTCCGAGGCACCCTAGAATTCGGCCTGAAAAACCCGAAATCTAAACGACCCATCATTTGTTATACGTTTTAGTCGTGGTATTGGGACATCAAAAATCTGAGCTCGAGTTAAAGTTTTGTCCGACGCATCATAAAAACGTGTTAAAATTCAGTCCCGGTCCCCGAGGCACCCTAGAATCCGGCTCGAAAAACCAAAAATTTAAACGACCCTCCATTTTATATACGTGTTAGTCGTGGTATTGGGAAATCCAAACATCTGAGCTCGAGTTAAAGTTTTGTCCGACGCATCAAAAAACACTTGTTAAATTTCTGCCCCGGTCCCCGTGGCACCCTAGAATCCGGCCCGAAAAACCCAAAATTTAAACGACCCATCATTTGTTATACGTGTTAGTCGTGGTAATGGGCATCCAAAAATCTGAGCTCGAGTTAAAGTTTTGTCCGACTCATCAAAAAACACTTGTTAAAATTCAGTCCCGGTCCCCGAGGCAGCCTAGTGTACGGCCCGAAAAACCCAAAATTAAAACGACCATCCATTTTATATACGTGTTAGTCGTGGTATTGGGAAATCCAAACATCTGAGCTCGAGTTAAAGTTTTGTCCGACGCATCAAAAAACACTTGTTAAAATTCAGTCCCGGTTCCCTAGGCAGCCTAGTATCCGGCCCGAAGAACCCAAAATTTAAACGACCTATCATTTGTTATATGTGTTAGTCGTGGTAATGGGCATCCAAAAATCTGAGCTCGAGTTAAAGTTTTGTCCGACTTCTCAAAAAAACGTGTTAAAATTCAGTCCAGGTCTCCGAGGCACCCTAGAATACGGCCTGAAAAACCCGAAATTTAAACGACCCATCATTTGTTATACGTTTTAGTCGCGGTATTGGGACATCAAAAATCTGAGCCCGAGTTGAAGTTTTGTCCGACGCATCATAAAAACGTGTTAAAATTCAGTCCCGGTCCCCGAGGCACCCTAGAATCCGGCCCGAAAAACCAAAAATTTAAACGACCCTCCATTTTATATACGTGTTAGTCGTGGTATTGGGAAATCCAAACATCTGAGCTCGAGTTAACGTTTTGTCCGACGCATCAAAAAACACTTGTTAAATTTCTGCCCCGGTTCCCGAGGCAGCCTAGTATACGGCTCGAAAAACCCAAAATTTAAACGACTCATCATTTGTTATACGTGTTAGTCGTGGTAATGGGCATCCAAAAATCTGAGCTCGAGTTAAAGTTTTGTCCGACTTCTCAAAAAAACGTGTTAAAATTCAATCCCGGTCCCCGAGGCACCCTAGAATCCGGCCCGAAAAACCCAATATTTAGAAGATCCATCATTTGTTATACGTGTTAGTCGGGGTATTGGGACATCAAAAATCTGAGCTCGAGTTAAAGTTTTGTCCTACGCATCATAAAAACGTGTTAAAATTCAGTCCAGGTCTCCGAGGCACCCTAGAATTCGGCCCGAAAAACCCGAAATTTAAATGACCCATCATTTGTTATACGTTTTAGTCGTGGTATTGGGACATCAAAAATCTGAGCTCGAGTTAAAGTTTTGTCCGACGCATCATAAAAACGTGTTAAAATTCAGTCCCGGTCTCCGAGGCACCCTAGAATTCGGCCTGAAAAACCCGAAATCTAAACGACCCATCATTTGTTATACGTTTTAGTCGTGGTATTGGGACATCAAAAATCTGAGCTCGAGTTAAAGTTTTGTCCGACGCATCATAAAAACGTGTTAAAATTCAGTCCCGGTCCCCGAGGCACCCTAGAATCCGGCTCGAAAAACCAAAAATTTAAACGACCCTCCATTTTATATACGTGTTAGTCGTGGTATTGGGAAATCCAAACATCTGAGCTCGAGTTAAAGTTTTGTCCGACGCATCAAAAAACACTTGTTAAATTTCTGCCCCGGTCCCCGTGGCACCCTAGAATCCGGCCCGAAAAACCCAAAATTTAAACGACCCATCATTTGTTATACGTGTTAGTCGTGGTAATGGGCATCCAAAAATCTGAGCTCGAGTTAAAGTTTTGTCCGACTCATCAAAAAACACTTGTTAAAATTCAGTCCCGGTCCCCGAGGCAGCCTAGTGTACGGCCCGAAAAACCCAAAATTAAAACGACCATCCATTTTATATACGTGTTAGTCGTGGTATTGGGAAATCCAAACATCTGAGCTCGAGTTAAAGTTTTGTCCGACGCATCAAAAAACACTTGTTAAAATTCAGTCCCGGTTCCCTAGGCAGCCTAGTATCCGGCCCGAAGAACCCAAAATTTAAACGACCTATCATTTGTTATATGTGTTAGTCGTGGTAATGGGCATCCAAAAATCTGAGCTCGAGTTAAAGTTTTGTCCGACTTCTCAAAAAAACGTGTTAAAATTCAGTCCCGGTCTCCGAGGCACCCTAGAATACGGCCTGAAAAACCCGAAATTTAAACGACCCATCATTTGTTATACGTTTTAGTCGCGGTATTGGGACATCAAAAATTTGAGCTCGAGTTGAAGTTTTGTCCGACGCATCATAAAAACGTGTTAAAATTCAGTCCCGGTCCCCGAGGCACCCTAGAATCCGGCCCGAAAAACCAAAAATTTAAACGACCCTCCATTTTATATACGTGTTAGTCGTGGTATTGGGAAATCCAAACATCTGAGCTCGAGTTAACGTTTTGTCCGACGCATCAAAAAACACTTGTTAAATTTCTGCCCCGGTTCCCGAGGCAGCCTAGTATACGGCTCGAAAAACCCAAAATTTAAACGACTCATCATTTGTTATACGTGTTAGTCGTGGTAATGGGCATCCAAAAATCTGAGCTCGAGTTAAAGTTTTGTCCGACTTCTCAAAAAAACGTGTTAAAATTCAATCCCGGTCCCCGAGGCACCCTAGAATCCGGCCCGAAAAACCCAATATTTAGAAGATCCATCATTTGTTATACGTGTTAGTCGGGGTATTGGGACATCAAAAATCTGAGCTCGAGTTAAAGTTTTGTCCTACGCATCATAAAAACGTGTTAAAATTCAGTCCAGGTCTCCGAGGCACCCTAGAATTCGGCCCGAAAAACCCGAAATTTAAACGACCCATCATTTGTTATACGTTTTAGTCGTGGTATTGGGACATCAAAAATCTGAGCTCGAGTTAAAGTTTTGTCCGACGCATCATAAAAACGTGTTAAAATTCAGTCCCGGTCTCCGAGGCACCCTAGAATTCGGCCTGAAAAACCCGAAATTTAAACGACCCATCATTTGTTATACGTTTTAGTCGTGGTATTGGGACATCAAAAATCTGAGCTCGAGTTAAAGTTTTGTCCGACGCATCATAAAAACGTGTTAAAATTCAGTCCCGGTCCCCGAGGCACCCTAGAATCCGGCTCGAAAAACCAAAAATTTAAACGACCCTCCATTTTATATACGTGTTAGTCGTGGTATTGGGAAATCCAAACATCTGAGCTCGAGTTAAAGTTTTGTCCGACGCATCAAAAAACACTTGTTAAATTTCTGCCCCGGTCCCCGTGGCACCCTAGAATCCGGCCCGAAAAACCCAAAATTTAAACGACCCATCATTTGTTATACGTGTTAGTCGTGGTAATGGGCATCCAAAAATCTGAGCTCGAGTTAAAGTTTTGTCCGACTCATCAAAAAAACTTGTTAAAATTCAGTCCCGGTCCCCGAGGCAGCCTAGTATACGGCCCGAAAAACCCAAAATTAAAACGACCATCCATTTTATATACGTGTTAGTCTTGGTATTGGGAAATCCAAACATCTGAGCTCGAGTTAAAGTTTTGTCCGACGCATCAAAAAACACTTGTTAAAATTCAGTCCCGGTTCCCTAGGCAGCCTAGTATCCGGCCCGAAGAACCCAAAATTTAAACGACCTATCATTTGTTATATGTGTTAGTCGTGGTAATGGGCATCCAAAAATCTGAGCTCGAGTTAAAGTTTTGTCCGACATCTCAAAAAAACGTGTTAAAATTCAGTCCCGGTCTCCGAGGCACCCTAGAATACGGCCTGAAAAACCCGAAATTTAAACGACCCATCATTTGTTATACGTTTTAGTCGCGGTATTGGGACAACAAAAATCTGAGCTCGAGTTGAAGTTTTGTCCGACGCATCATAAAAACGTGTTAAAATTCAGTTCCGGTCCCCGAGGCACCCTAGAATCCGGCCCGAAAAACCAAAAATTTAAACGACCCTCCATTTTATATACGTGTTAGTCGTGGTATTGGGAAATCCAAACATCTGAGCTCGAGTTAAAGTTTTGTCCGACGCATCAAAAAACACTTGTTAAATTTCTGCCCCGGTTCCCGAGGCAGCCTAGTATACGGCTCGAAAAACCCAAAATTTAAACGACTCATCATTTGTTATACGTGTTAGTCGTGGTAATGGGCATCCAAAAATCTGAGCTCGAGTTAAAGTTTTGTCCGACTTCTCAAAAAAACGTGTTAAAATTCAATCCCGGTCCCCGAGGCACCCTAGAATCCGGCCCGAAAAACCCAATATTTAGACGATCCATCATTTGTTATACGTGTTAGTCGGGGTATTGGGACATCAAAAATCTGAGCTCGAGTTAAAGTTTTGTCCTACGCATCATAAAAACGTGTTAAAATTCAGTCCCGGTCTCCGAGGCACCCTAGAATTCGGCCCGAAAAACCCGAAATTTAAACGACCCATCATTTGTTATACGTTTTAGTCGTGGTATTGGGACATCAAAAATCTGAGCTCGAGTTAAAGTTTTGTCCGACGCATCATAAAAACGTGTTAAAATTCAGTCCCGGTCTCCGAGGCACCCTAGAATTCGGCCTGAAAAACCCGAAATTTAAACGACCCATCATTTGTTATACGTTTTAGTCGTGGTATTGGGACATCAAAAATCTGAGCTCGAGTTAAAGTTTTGTCCGACGCATCATAAAAACGTGTTAAAATTCAGTCCCGGTCCCCGAGGCACCCTAGAATCCGGCTCGAAAAACCAAAAATTTAAACGACCCTCCATTTTATATACGTGTTAGTCGTGGTATTGGGAAATCCAAACATCTGAGCTCGAGTTAAAGTTTTGTCCGACGCATCAAAAAACACTTGTTAAATTTCTGCCCCGGTTCCCGTGGCAGCCTAGTATACGGCTCGAAAAACCCAAAATTTAAACGACCCATCATTTGTTATACGTGTTAGTCGTGGTAATGGGCATCTAAAAATCTGAGCTCGAGTTAAAGTTTTGTCCGACTTCTCAAAAAATGTGTTAAAATTCAGTCCCGGTCCCCGAGGCACCCTAGAATCCGGCCCGAAAAACCCAAAATTTAAACGATCCATCATTTGTTATACGTGTTAGTCGGGGTATTGGGACATCAAAAATCTGAGCTCGAGTTAAAGTTTTGTCCGACGCATCTTAAAAACGTGTTAAAATTCAGTCCCGGTCTCCGAGGCACCCTAGAATTCGGCCCGAAAAACCCGAAATTTAAACGACCCATCATTTGTTATACGTTTTAGTCGTGGTATTGGGACATCAAAAATCTGAGCTCGAGTTGAAGTTTTGTCCGACGCATCATAAAAACGTGTTAAAATTCAGTCCCGGTCCCCGAGGCACCCTAGAATCCGGCCCGAAAAACCCAAAATTTAAACGACCCTCCATTTTATATACGTGTTAGTCGTGGTATTCGGAAATCCAAACATCTGAGCTCGAGTTAAAGTTTTGTCCGACGCATCAAAAACACTTGTTAAATTTCTGCCCCGGTTCCCGGGGCAGCCTAGTATCCGGCCGAAAAACCCAAAATTTAAACGACCCATCATTTGTTATACGTGTTAGTCGTGGTAATGGGCATCCAAAAATCTGAGCTCGAGTTAAAGTTTTGTCCGACGCATCAAAAAAACGTGTTAAAATTCAATCCCGGTCTCCGAGGCTCCCTATAATTCGGCCTGAAAAACCGGAAATTTTAAACGACCCATCATTTGTTATACGTGTTAGTCGTGGTAATGGGCATCCAAAAATCTGAGCTTGAGTTAAAGTTTTGTCCGACTTCTCAAAAAAACGTGTTAAAATTCAGTCCCGGTCCCCGAGGCACCCTAGAATCCGGCCCGAAAAACCCAAAATTTAAACGACCCATCATTTGTTATACGTGTTAGTCGGGGTATTGGGACATCAAAAATCTGAGCTCGAGTTAAAGTTTTGTCGGACGCATCATAAAAACGTGTTAAAATTCAGTCCCGGTCTCCGAGGCACCCTAGAATTCGGCCTGAAAAACCCGAAATTTAAACGACCCATCATTTGTGATACGTTTTAGTCGTGGTATTGGGACATCAAAAATCTGAGCTCGATTTAAAGTTTTGTCCGACGCATCATAAAAACGTGTTAAAATTCAGTCCCGGTCCCCGAGGCACCCTAGAATCCGGCCCGAAAAACCAAAAATTTAAACGACCCTCCATTTTATATACGTGTTAGTCGTGGTATTGGAAAATCCAAACATCTGAGCTCGAGTTAAAGTTTTGTCCGACGCATGAAAAAACACTTGTTAAATTTCTGCCCCGGTTCCCGTGGCAGCCTAGTATACGGCCCGAAAAACCCATAATTTAAACGACCCATCATTTGTTATACGTGTTAGTCGTGGTAATGGGCATCCAAAAATCTGAGCTCGAGTTAAAGTTTTGTCCGACTTCTCAAAAAAACGTGTTAAAATTCAGTCCCGGTCCCCGAGGCACCCTAGAATACGGCCCGAAAAACCCAAAATTTAAACGACCCATCATTTGTTATACGTGTTAGTCGGGGTATTGGGACATCAAAAATCTGAGCTCGAGTTAAAGTTTTGTCCTACGCATCATAAAAACGTGTTAAAATTCAGTCCCGGTCTCCGAGGCACCCTAGAATTCGGCCCGAAAAACCCGAAATTTAAACGACCCATCATTTGTTATACGTTTTAGTCGTGGTATTGGGACATCAAAAATCTGAGCTCGAGTTAAAGTTTTGTCCGACGCATCATAAAAACGTGTTAAAATTCAGTCCCGGTCTCCGAGGCACCCTAGAATTCGGCCTGAAAAACCCGAAATTTAAACGACCCATCATTTGTTATACGTTTTAGTCGTGGTATTGGGACATCAAAAATCTGAGCTCGAGTTAAAGTTTTGTCCGACGCATCATAAAAACGTGTTAAAATTCAGTCCCGGTCCCCGAGGCACCCTAGAATCCGGCCCGAAAAACCAAAAATTTAAACGACCCTCCATTTTATATACGTGTTAGTCGTGGTATTGGGAAATCCAAACATCTGAGCTCGAGTTAAAGTTTTGTCCGACGCATCAAAAAACACTTGTTAAATTTCTGCCCCGGTTCCCGAGGCAACCTAGTATACGGCTCGAAAAACCCAAAATTTAAACGACCCATCATTTGTTATACGTGTTAGTCGTAGTAATGGGCATCCAAAAATCTGAGCTCGAGTTAAAGTTTTGTCCGACTTCTCAAAAAATGTGTTAAAATTCAGTCCCGGTCCCCGAGGCACCCTAGAATCCGGCCCGAAAAACCCAAAATTTAAACGATCCATCATTTGTTATACGTGTTAGTCGGGGTATTGGGACATCAAAAAACTGAGCTCGAGTTAAAGTTTTGTCCGACGCATCTTAAAAACGTGTTAAAATTCAGTCCCGGTCTCCGAGGCACCCTAGAATTCGGCCCGAAAAACCCGAAATTTAAACGACCCATCATTTGTTATACGTTTTAGTCGTGGTATTGGGACATCAAAAATCTGAGCTCGAGTTGAAGTTTTGTCCGACGCATCATAAAAACGTGTTAAAATTCAGTCCCGGTCCCCGAGGCACCCTAGAATCCGGCCCGAAAAACCCAAAATTTAAACGACCCTCCATTTTATATACGTGTTAGTCGTGGTATTCGGAAATCCAAACATCTGAGCTCGAGTTAAAGTTTTGTCCGACGCATCAAAAACACTTGTTAAATTTCTGCCCCGGTTCCCGGGGCAGCCTAGTATCCGGCCGAAAAACCCAAAATTTAAACGACCCATCATTTGTTATACGTGTTAGTCGTGGTAATGGGCATCCAAATATCTGAGCTCGAGTTAAAGTTTTGTCCGACGCATCAAAAAAACGTGTTAAAATTCAATCCCGGTCTCCGAGGCACCCTATAATTCGGCCCGAAAAACCGGAAATTTTAAACGACCCATCACTTGTTATACGTGTTAGTCGTGGTAATGGGCATCCAAAAATCTGAGCTCGAGTTAAAGTTTTGTCCGACTTCTGAAAAATACGTGTTAAAATTCAGTCCCGGTCCCCGAGGCACCCTAGAATCCGGCCCGAAAAACCCAAAATTTAAACGACCCATCATTTGTTATACGTGTTAGTCGGGGTATTGGGACATCAAAAATCCGAGCTCGAGTTAAAGTTTTGTCCGACGCATCTTAAAAACGTGTTAAAATTCAGTCCCGGTCTCCGAGGCACCCTAGAATTCGGCCTGAAAAACCCGAAATTTAAACGACCCATCATTTGTTATACGTTTTAGTCGTGGTATTGGGACATCAAAAATCTGAGCTCGAGTTAAAGTTTTGTCCGACGCATCAAAAAACACTTGTTAAATTTCTGCCCCGGTTCCCGAGGCAGCCTAGTATACGGCTCGAAAAACCCAAAATTTAAACGACTCATCATTTGTTATACGTGTTAGTCGTGGTAATGGGCATCCAAAAATCTGAGCTCGAGTTAAAGTTTTGTCCGACTTCTCAAAAAAACGTGTTAAAATTCAATCCCGGTCCCCGAGGCACCCTAGAATCCGGCCCGAAAAACCCAATATTTAGACGATCCATCATTTGTTATACGTGTTAGTAGGGGTATTGGGACATCAAAAATCTGAGCTCGAGTTAAAGTTTTGTCCTACGCATCATAAAAACGTGTTAAAATTCAGTCCCGGTCTCCGAGGCACCCTAGAATTCGGCCCGAAAAACCCGAAATTTAAACGACCCATCATTTGTTATACGTTTTAGTCGTGGTATTGGGACATCAAAAATCTGAGCTCGAGTTAAAGTTTTGTCCGACGCATCATAAAAACGTGTTAAAATTCAGTCCCGGTCTCCGAGGCACCCTAGAATTCGGCCTGAAAAACCCGAAATTTAAACGACCCATCATTTGTTATACGTTTTAGTCGTGGTATTGGGACATCAAAAATCTGAGCTCGAGTTAAAGTTTTGTCCGACGCATCATAAAAACGTGTTAAAAGTCAGTCCCGGTCCCCGAGGCACCCTAGAATCCGGCTCGAAAAACAAAAAATTTAAACGACCCTCCATTTTATATACGTGTTAGTCGTGGTATTGGGAAATCCAAACATCTGAGCTCGAGTTAAAGTTTTGTCCGACGCATCAAAAAACACTTGTTAAATTTCTGCCCCGGTTCCCGAGGCAGCCTAGTATACGGCTCGAAAAACCCAAAATTTAAACGACCCATCATTTGTTATACGTGTTAGTCGTGGTAATGGGCATCTAAAAATCTGAGCTCGAGTTAAAGTTTTGTCCGACTTCTCAAAAAATGTGTTAAAATTCAGTCCCGGTCCCCGAGGCACCCTAGAATCCGGCCCGAAAAACCCAAAATTTAAACGATCCATCATTTGTTATACGTGTTAGTCGGGGTATTGGGACATCAAAAATCTGAGCTCGAGTTAAAGTTTTGTCCGACGCATCTTAAAAACGTGTTAAAATTCAGTCCCGGTCTCCGAGGCACCCTAGAATTCGGCCCGAAAAACCCGAAATTTAAACGACCCATCATTTGTTATACGTTTTAGTCGTGGTATTGGGACATCAAAAATCTGAGCTCGAGTTGAAGTTTTGTCCGACGCATCATAAAAACGTGTTAAAATTCAGTCCCGGTCCCCGAGGCACCCTAGAATCCGGCCCGAAAAACCCAAAATTTAAACGACCCTCCATTTTATATACGTGTTAGTCGTGGTATTCGGAAATCCAAACATCTGAGCTCGAGTTAAAGTTTTGTCCGACGCATCAAAAACACTTGTTAAATTTCTGCCCCGGTTCCCGGGGCAGCCTAGTATCCGGCCGAAAAACCCAAAATTTAAACGACCCATCATTTGTTATACGTGTTAGTCGTGGTAATGGGCATCAAAAAATCTGAGCTCGAGTTAAAGTTTTGTCCGACGCATCAAAAAAACGTGTTAAAATTCAATCCCGGTCTCCGAGGCACCCTATAATTCGGCCTGAAAAACCGGAAATTTTAAACGACCCATCATTTGTTATACGTGTTAGTCGTGGTAATGGGCATCCAAAAATCTGAGCTTGAGTTAAAGTTTTGTCCGACTTCTCAAAAAAACGTGTTAAAATTCAGTCCCGGTCCCCGAGGCACCCTAGAATCCGGCCCGAAAAACCCAAAATTTAAACGACCCATCATTTGTTATACGTGTTAGTCGGGGTATTGGGACATCAAAAATCTGAGCTCGAGTTAAAGTTTTGTCGGACGCATCATAAAAACGTGTTAAAATTCAGTCCCGGTCTCCGAGGCACCCTAGAATTCGGCCTGAAAAACCCGAAATTTAAACGACCCATCATTTGTGATACGTTTTAGTCGTGGTATTGGGACATCAAAAATCTGAGCTCGATTTAAAGTTTTGTCCGACGCATCATAAAAACGTGTTAAAATTCCGTCCCGGTCCCCTAGGCACCCTAGAATCCGGCCCGAAAAACCAAAAATTTAAACGACCCTCCATTTTATATACGTGTTAGTCGTGGTATTGGAAAATCCAAACATCTGAGCTCGAGTTAAAGTTTTGTCCGACGCATCAAAAAACACTTGTTAAATTTCTGCCCCGGTTCCCGTGGCAGCCTAGTATACGGCCCGAAAAACCCATAATTTAAACGACCCATCATTTGTTATACGTGTTAGTCGTGGTAATGGGCATCCAAAAATCTGAGCTCGAGTTAAAGTTTTGTCCGACTTCTCAAAAAAACGTGTTAAAATTCAGTCCCGGTCCCCGAGGCACCCTAGAATCCGGCCCGAAAAACCCAAAATTTAAACGACCCATCATTTGTTATACGTGTTAGTCGGGGTATTGGGACATCAAAAATCTGAGCTCGAGTTAAAGTTTTGTCCTACGCATCATAAAAACGTGTTAAAATTCAGTCCCGGTCTCCGAGGCACCCTAGAATTCGGCCCGAAAAACCCGAAATTTAAACGACCCATCATTTGTTATACGTTTTAGTCGTGGTATTGGGACATCAAAAATCTGAGCTCGAGTTAAAGTTTTGTCCGACGCATCATAAAAACGTGTTAAAATTCAGTCCCGGTCTCCGAGGCACCCTAGAATTCGGCCTGAAAAACCCGAAATTTAAACGACCCATCATTTGTTATACGTTTTAGTCGTGGTATTGGGACATCAAAAATCTGAGCTCCAGTTAAAGTTTTGTCCGACGCATCATAAAAACGTGTTAAAATTCAGTCCCGGTCCCCGAGGCACCCTAGAATCCGGCCCGAAAAACCAAAAATTTAAACGACCCTCCATTTTATATACGTGTTAGTCGTGGTATTGGGAAATCCAAACATCTGAGCTCGAGTTAAAGTTTTGTCCGACGCATCAAAAAACACTTGTTAAATTTCTGCCCCGGTCCCCGAGGCAGCCTAGTATACGGCTCGAAAAACCCAAAATTTAAACGACCCATCATTTGTTATACGTGTTAGTCGTGGTATTGGGAAATCCAAAAATCTGAGCTCCCCCGAGGCAGCCTAGTATCCGGCCCGAAAAACCCAAAATTTAAACGATCCATCATTTGTTATACGTGTTAGTCGGGGTATTGGGACATCAAAAATCTGAGCTCGAGTTAAAGTTTTGTCCGACTTCTCAAAAAATGTGTTAAAATTCAGTCCCGGTCCCCGAGGCACCCTAGAATCCGGCCCGAAAAACCCAAAATTTAAACGATCCATCATTTGTTATACGTGTTAGTCGGGGTATTGGGACATCAAAAATCTGAGCTCGAGTTAAAGTTTTGTCCGACGCATCTTAAAAACGTGTTAAAATTCAATCCCGGTCTCCGAGGCACCCTAGAATTCGGCCCGAAAAACCCGAAATTTAAACGACCCATCATTTGTTATACGTTTTAGTCGTGGTAATGGGCATCAAAAAATCTGAGCTCGAGTTAAAGTTTTGTCCGACGCATCAAAAAAACGTGTTAAAATTCAATCCCGGTCTCCGAGGCACCCTATAATTCGGCCTGAAAAACCGGAAATTTTAAACGACCCATCATTTGTTATACGTGTTAGTCGTGGTAATGGGCATCCAAAAATCTGAGCTTGAGTTAAAGTTTTGTCCGACTTCTCAAAAAAACGTGTTAAAATTCAGTCCCGGTCCCCGAGGCACCCTAGAATCCGGCCCGAAAAACCCAAAATTTAAACGACCCATCATTTGTTATACGTGTTAGTCGGGGTATTGGGACATCAAAAATCTGAGCTCGAGTTAAAGTTTTGTCGGACGCATCATAAAAACGTGTTAAAATTCAGTCCCGGTCTCCGAGGCACCCTAGAATTCGGCCTGAAAAACCCGAAATTTAAACGACCCATCATTTGTGATACGTTTTAGTCGTGGTATTGGGACATCAAAAATCTGAGATTGATTTAAAGTTTTGTCCGACGCATCATAAAAACGTGTTAAAATTCCGTCCCGGTCCCCGAGGCACCCTAGAATCCGGCCCGAAAAACCAAAAATTTAAACGACCCTCCATTTTATATACGTGTTAGTCGTGGTATTGGAAAATCCAAACATCTGAGCTCGAGTTAAAGTTTTGTCCGACGCATCAAAAAACACTTGTTAAATTTCTGCCCCGGTTCCCGTGGCAGCCTAGTATACGGCCCGAAAAACCCATAATTTAAACGACCCATCATTTGTTATACGTGTTAGTCGTGGTAATGGGCATCCAAAAATCTGAGCTCGAGTTAAAGTTTTGTCCGACTTCTCAAAAAAACGTGTTAAAATTCAGTCCCGGTCCTCGAGGCACCCTAGAATCCGGCCCGAAAAACCCAAAATTTAAACGACCCATCATTTGTTATACGTGTTAGTCGGGGTATTGGGACATCAAAAAGCTGAGCTCGAGTTAAAGTTTTGTCCTACGCATCATAAAAACGTGTTAAAATTCAGTCCCGGTCTCCGAGGCACCCTAGAATTCGGCCCGAAAAACCCGAAATTTAAACGACCCATCATTTGTTATACGTTTTAGTCGTGGTATTGGGACATCAAAAATCTGAGCTCGAGTTAAAGTTTTGTCCGACGCATCATAAAAACGTGTTAAAATTCAGTCCCGGTCCCCGAGGCACCCTAGAATCCGGCCCGAAAAACCAAAAATTTAAACGACCCTCCATTTTATATACGTGTTAGTCGTGGTATTGGGAAATCCAAACATCTGAGCTCGAGTTAAAGTTTTGTCCGACGCATCAAAAAACACTTGTTAAATTTCTGCCCCGGTTCCCGAGGCAGCCTAGTATACGGCTCGAAAAACCCAAAATTTAAACGACCCATCATTTGTTATACGTGTTAGTCGTAGTAATGGGCATCCAAAAATCTGAGCTCGAGTTAAAGTTTTGTCCGACTTCTCAAAAAATGTGTTAAAATTCAGTCCCGGTCCCCGAGGCACCCTAGAATCCGGCCCGAAAAACCCAAAATTTAAACGATACATCATTTGTTATACGTGTTAGTCGGGGTATTGGGACATCAAAAATCTGAGCTCGAGTTAAAGTTTTGTCCGACGCATCTTAAAAACGTGTTAAAATTCAGTCCCGGTCTCCGAGGCACCCTAGAATTCGGCCCGAAAAACCCGAAATTTAAACGACCCATCATTTGTTATACGTTTTAGTCGTGGTAATGGGACATCAAAAATCTGAGCTCGAGTTGAAGTTTTGTCCGACGCATCATAAAAACGTGTTAAAATTCAGTCCCGGTCCCCGAGGCACCCTAGAATCCGGCCCGAAAAACCCAAAATTTAAACGACCCTCCATTTTATATACGTGTTAGTCGTGGTATTCGGAAATCCAAACATCTGAGCTCGAGTTAAAGTTTTGTCCGACGCATCAAAAACACTTGTTAAATTTCTGCCCCGGTTCCCGGGGCAGCCTAGTATCCGGCCGAAAAACCCAAAATTTAAACGACCCATCATTTCTTATACATGTTAGTCGTGGTAATGGGCATCCAAATATCTGAGCTCGAGTTAAAGTTTTGTCCGACGCATCAAAAAAACGTGTTAAAATTCAATCCCGGTCTCCGAGGCACCCTATAATTCGGCCCGAAAAACCGGAAATTTTAAACGACCCATCACTTGTTATACGTGTTAGTCGTGCTAATGGGCATCCAAAAATCTGAGCTCGAGTTAAAGTTTTGTCCGACTTCTCAAAAATACGTGTTAAAATTCAGTCCCGGTCCCCGAGGCACCGTAGAATCCGGCCCGAAAAACCCAAAATTTAAACGACCCATCATTTGTTATACGTGTTAGTCGGGGTATTGGGACATCAAAAATCTGAGCTCGAGTTAAAGTTTTGTCCGACGCATCTTAAAAACGTGTTAAAATTCAGTCCCGGTCTCCGAGGCACCCTAGAATTCGGCCTGAAAAACCCGAAATTTAAACGACCCATCATTTGTTATACGTTTTAGTCGTGGTATTGGGACATCAAAAATCTGAGCTCGATTTAAAGTTTTGTCCGACGCATCATAAAAACGTGTTAAAATTCCGTCCCGGTCCCCGAGGCACCCTAGAATCCGGCCCGAAAAACCAAAAATTTAAACGACCCTCCATTTTATATACGTGTTAGTCGTGGTATTGGAAAATCCAAACATCTGAGCTCGAGTTAAAGTTTTGTCCGACACATCAAAAAACACTTGTTAAATTTCTGCCCCGGTTCCCGTGGCAGCCTAGTATACGGCCCGAAAAACCCAAAATTTAAACGACCCATCATTTGTTATACGTGTTAGTCGTGGTAATGGGCATCCAAAAATCTGAGCTCGAGTTAAAGTTTTGTCCGACTTCTCAAAAAAACGTGTTAAAATTCAGTCCCGGTCCCCGAGGCACCCTAGAATCCGGCCCGAAAAACCCAAAATTTAAACGACCCATCATTTGTTATACGTGTTAGTCGGGGTATTGGGATATCAAAAATCTGAGCTCGAGTTAAAGTTTTGTCCGACGCATCTTAAAAACGTGTTAAAATTCAGTCCCGGTCTCCGAGGCACCCTAGAATTCGGCCTGAAAAACCCGAAATTTGAACGACCCATCATTTGTTATACGTTTTAGTCGTGGTATTGGGACATCAAAAATCTGAGCTCGAGTTAAAGTTTTGTCCGACGCATCATAAAAACGTGTTAAAATTCAGTCCCGGTCTCCGAGGCACCCTAGAATTCGGCCCGAAAAACCCGAAATTTAAACGACCCATCATTTGTTATACGTTTTAGTCGTGTTATTGGGACATCAAAAATCTGAGCTCGAGTAAAAGTTTTGTCCGACGCATCATAAAAACGTGTTAAAATTCAGTCCCGGTCCCCAAGGCACCCTAGAGTCTGACCCGAAAAACCCAAAATTTAAACGACCCTCCATTTTATATACGTGTTAGTCGTGGTATTGAGAAATCCAAACATCTGAGCTCGAGTTAAAGTTTTGTCCGACGCATCAAAAACACTTGTTAAATTTCTGCCCCGGTTCCCGGGGCAGCCTAGTATGCGGCCCGAAAAACCCAAAATTTAAACGACCCATCATTTGTTATACGTGTTAGTCGTGGTAATGGGCATCCAAAAATCTAAGCTCGAGTTATAGTTTTGTCCGACTTCTCAAAAAAACGTGTTAAAATTCAGTCCCGGTCCTCGAGGCACCCTAGAATCCGGCTTGAAAAACCCAAAATTTAAACGACCCATCATTTGTTATACGTGTTAGTCGGGGTATTGGGACATCAAAAATCTGAGTTCGAGTTAAAGTTTTGTCCGACGCATCATAAAAACGTGTTAAAATTCAGTCCCGGTCTGCGAGGCACCCTAGAATTCGGCCTGAAAAACCCGAAATTTAAACGACCCATCATTTGTTATACGTTTTAGTCGTGGAATTGGGACATCAAAAATCTGAGCTCAAGTTGAAGTTTTGTCCGACGCATCATAAAAACGTGTTAAAATTCAGTCCCGGTACCCGAGGCACCCTAGAATCCGGCCCGAAAAACCAAAAATTTAAACGACCCTCCATTTTATATACGTGTTAGTCGTGGTATTGGGAAATCCAAACATCTGAGCTCGAGTTAAAGTTTTGTCCGACGCATCAAAAAACACTTGTTAAATTTCTGCCCCGGTTCCCGTGGCAGCCTAGTATAAGGACCGAAAAACCCAAAATTTAAACAACCCATCATTTGTTATACGTGTTAGTCGTGGTAATGGGCATCCAAAAATCTGAGCTCGAGTTAAAGTTTTGTCCGACGCATCATAAAAAGACTTGTTAAAATTCAGTCCCGGTTCCCGAGGCACCCTAGTATCCGGCCCGAAAAACCCAAAATTTAAACGATCCATCATTTGTTATACGTGTTAGTCGGGGTATTGGGACATCAAAAATCTGAGCTCGAGTTGAAGTTTTGTCCGACGCATCATAAAAACGTGTTAAAATTCAGTCCCGGTCCACGAGGCACCCTAGAATCCGGCCCGAAGAACCCAAAATTTAAACGACCCTCCATTTTATATACGTGTTAGTCGCGGTATTGGGAAATCCAAACATCTGAGCTCGAGTTAAAGTTTTGTCCGACGCATCAAAAACACTTGTTAAATTTCTGACCCGGTTCCCGAGGCAGCCTAGTATACGGCCCGAAAACCCAAAATTTAAACGACCCATCATTTGTTATACGTGTTAGTCCTGGTAATGGGCATCCAAAAATCTTAGCTCGAGTTAAAGTTTTGTCCGACTTCTCAAAAAAACGTGTTAAAATTCAGTCCCGGTCCCCGAGGCACCCTAGAATCCGGCCCGAAAAACCCAAAATTTAAACGATCCATCATTTGTTATACATGTTAGTCGGGGTATTGGGACATCAAAAATCTGAGCTCGAGTTAAAGTTTTGTCCGACGCATCATAAAAACGTGTTAAAATTCAGTCCCGGTCTCCGAGGCACCCTAGAATCCGGCCCGAAAAACCAAAAATTTAAACGACCCACCATTTTATATACGTGTTAGTCGTGGTATTGGGAAATCCAAACATCTGAGCTCGAGTTAAAGTTTTGTCCGACGCATCAAAAACACTTGTTAAATTTCTGCCCCGGTTCCCGGGGCAGCCTAGTATGCGGCCCGAAAAACCCAAAATTTAAACGACCCATCATTTGTTATACGTGTTAGTCGTGGTAATGGGCATCCAAAAATCTGAGCTCGAGTTAAAGTTTTGTCCGACGCATCTTAAAAACGTGTTAAAATTCAGTCCCGGTTCCCGAGGCACCCTAGTATCCGGCCCGAAAAA
This sequence comes from Euphorbia peplus, assembly GCA_028411795.1. Classification (NCBI taxonomy): domain Eukaryota; kingdom Viridiplantae; phylum Streptophyta; class Magnoliopsida; order Malpighiales; family Euphorbiaceae; genus Euphorbia; species Euphorbia peplus. The sequence goes on along the minus strand of CP110837.1, from coordinate 11,791,608 downwards.
CCCAAAATTTAAACGATCCATCATTTGTTATACGTGTTAGTCGGGGTATTGGGACATCAAAAATCTGAGCTCGAGTTAAAGTTTTGTCCTACGCATCATAAAAACGTGTTAAAATTCAGTCCCGGTCTGCGAGGCACCCTAGAATTCGGCCCGAAAAACCCGAAATTTAAACGACCCATCATTTGTTATACGTTTTAGTCGTGGTATTGGGACATCAAAAATATGAGCTCGAGTTGAAGTTTTGTCCGACGCATCATAAAAACGTGTTAAAATTCAGTCCCGGTCCACGAGGCACCCTAGAATCCGGCCCGAAGAACCCAAAATTTAAACGACCCTCCATTTTATATACGTGTTAGTCGCGGTATTGGGAAATCCAAACATCTGAGCTCGAGTTAAAGTTTTGTCCGACGCATCAAAAACACTTGTTAAATTTCTGACCCGGTTCCCGAGGCAGCCTAGTATACGGCCCGAAAACCCAAAATTTAAACGACCCATCATTTGTTATACGTGTTAGTCCTGGTAATGGGCATCCAAAAATCTTAGCTCGAGTTAAAGTTTTGTCCGACTTCTCAAAAAAACGTGTTAAAATTCAGTCCCGGTCCCCGAGGCACCCTAGAATCCGGCCCGAAAAACCCAAAATTTAAACGATCCATCATTTGTTATACATGTTAGTCGGGGTATTGGGACATCAAAAATCTGAGCTCGAGTTAAAGTTTTGTCCGACGCATCATAAAAACGTGTTAAAATTCAGTCCCGGTACCCGAGGCACCCTAGAATCCGGCCCGAAAAACCAAAAATTTAAACGACCCACCATTTTATATACGTGTTAGTCGTGGTATTGGGAAATCCAAACATCTGAGCTCGAGTTAAAGTTTTGTCCGACGCATCAAAAACACTTGTTAAATTTCTGCCCCGGTTCCCGGGGCAGCCTAGTATGCGGCCCGAAAAACCCAAAATTTAAACGACCCATCATTTGTTATACGTGTTAGTCGTGGTAATGGGCATCCAAAAATCTGAGCTCGAGTTAAAGTTTTGTCCGACGCATCTTAAAAACGTGTTAAAATTCAGTCCCGGTCCCCGAGGCACCCTAGAATCCGGCTCGAAAAACCCAAAATTTAAACGATCAATCATTTGTTATACGTGTTAGTCGGGGTATTGGGACATCAAAAATCTGAGCTCGAGTTAAAGTTTTGTCCGAGGCATCATAAAAACGTGTTAAAATTCAGTCCTGTCCCCGAGGCACCCTAGAATCCGGCCCGAAAAACCAAAAATTTAAACGACCCTCCATTTTATATACGTGTTAGTCGTGGTATTGGGAAATCCAAACATCTGAGCTCGAGTTAAAGTTTTGTTCGACACATCAAAAAACACTTGTTAAATTTCTGCCCCGGTTCCCGTGGCAGCCTATTATACGGCCCGAATAACCCAAAATTTAAACGACCCATCATTTGTTATACATGTTAGTCGTGGTAATGGGCATCCAAAAATCTGAGCTCGAGTTAAAGTTTTGTCCGACTTCTCAAAAAAACGTGTTAAAATTCAGTCCCGGTCCCCGAGGCACCCTAGAATCCGGCCCGAAAAACCCAAAATTTAAACGATCCATCATTTGTTATACGTGTTAGTCGGGGTATTGGGACATCAAATATCTGAGCTCGAGTTAAAGTTTTGTCCGACGCATCTTAAAAACGTGTTAAAATTCAGTCCCGGTCTCCGAGGCACCCTAGAATTCGGCCCGAAAAACCCGAAATTTAAACGACCCATCATTTGTTATACGTTTTAGTCGTGGTATTGGGACATCAAAAATCTGAGCTCGAGTTAAAGTTTTGTCCGACGCATCATAAAAACGTGTTAAAATTCAGTCCCGGTCCCCGCGGCACCCTAGAATCCGGCCCGAAAAACCCAAAATTTAAACGACCCTCCATTTTGAATACGTGTTAGTCGTGGTATTGGGAAATCCAAACATCTGAGCTCGAGTTAAAGTTTTGTCCGACGCATCAAAAACACTTGTTAAATTTCTGCCCCGGTTCCCGAAGCTGCCTAGTATCCGGCCCGAAAACCCCAAAATTTAAACGACCCATCATTTGTTATACGTGTTAGTCGTTGTAATGGGCATCCAAAAATCTGAGCTCGAGTTAAAGTTTTGTCCGACGCATCAAAAAAACGTGTTAAAATTCAATCCCGGTCTCCGAGGCACCCTATAATTCGGCCCGAAAAACCGGAAATTTAAACGACCCATCATTTGTTATACGTGTTAGTCGGGGTATTGGGACATCAAAAATCTGAGCTCGAGTTAAAGTTTTGTCCTACGGATCATAAAAACGTGTTAAAATTCAGTCCCGGTCTCCGAGGCACCCTAGAATTCGGCCCGAAAAACCCGAAATTTAAACGACCCATCATTTGTTATACGTTTTAGTCGTGGCATTGGGACATCAAAAATCTGAGCTCGAGTTAAAGTTTTGTCCGACGCATCATAAAAACGTGTTAAAATTCAGTCCCGGTCCCCGCGGCACCCTAGAATCCGGCCCGAAAAACCCAAAATTTAAACGACCCTCCATTTTGAATACGTGTTAGTCGTGGTATTGGGAAATCCAAACATCTGAGCTCGAGTTAAAGTTTTGTCCGACGCATCAAAAACACTTGTTAAATTTCTGCCCCGGTTCCCGAAGCTGCCTAGTATCCGGCCCGAAAACCCCAAAATTTAAACGACCCATCATTTGTTATACGTGTTAGTCGTTGTAATGGGCATCCAAAAATCTGAGCTCGAGTTAAAGTTTTGTCCGACGCATCAAAAAAACGTGTTAAAATTCAATCCCGGTCTCCGAGGCACCCTATAATTCGGCCCGAAAAACCGGAAATTTAAACGACCCATCATTTGTTATACGTGTTAGTCGGGGTATTGGGACATCAAAAATCTGAGCTCGAGTTAAAGTTTTGTCCTACGGATCATAAAAACGTGTTAAAATTCAGTCCCGGTCTCCGAGGCACCCTAGAATTCGGCCCGAAAAACCCGAAATTTAAACGACCCATCATTTGTTATACGTTTTAGTCGTGGTATTGGGACATCAAAAATCTGAGCTCGAGTTAAAGTTTTGTCCGACGCATCATAAAAACGTGTTAAAATTCAGTCCCGGTCCCCGAGGCACCGTAGAATCCGGACCGAAAAACCCAAAATTTAAACGACCCTCCATTTTATATACGTGTTAGTCGTGGTATTGGGAAATCCAAATATCTGAGCTCGAGTTAAAGTTTTGTCCGACGCATCAAAAACACTTGTTAAATTTCTGCCCCGGTTCCCAGGGCAGCCTAGTATGCGGCCCGAAAAACCCAAAATTTAAACGACCCATCATTTGTTATACGTGTTAGTCGTGGTAATGGGCATCCAAAAATCTGAGCTCGAGTTAAAGTTTTGTCCGACTTCTCAAAAAAACGTGTTAAAATTCAGTCCCGGTCCCCGAGGCACCGTAGAATCCGACCCGAAAAACCCAAAATTTAAACGACCCATCATTTGTTATACGTGTTAGTCGGGGTATTAGGACATCAAAAATCTGAGCTCGAGTTAAAGTTTTGTCCGATGCATCATAAAAACGTGTTAAAATTCAGTCCCGGTCTCCGAGGCACCCTAGAATTCAGCCTGAAAAACCCGAAATTTAAACCACCCATCATTTGTTATACTTATTAGTCGTGGTATTGGGACATCAAAAATCTGAGCTCGAGTTGAAGTTTTGTCCGAGGCATCATAAAAACGTGTTAAAATTCAGTCCCGGTCCCCGAGGCACCCTAGAATCCGGCCCGAAAAACCAAAAATTTAAACGACCCTCCATTTTATATACGTGTTAGTCGTGGTATTGGGAAATCCAAACATCTGAGCTCGAGTTAAAGTTTTGTTCGACGCATCAAAAAACACTTGTTAAATTTCTGCCCCGGTTCCCGTGGCAGCCTATTATACGGCCCGAATAACCCAAAATTTAAACGACCCATCATTTGTTATACATGTTAGTCGTGGTAATGGGCATCCAAAAATCTGAGCTCGAGTTAAAGTTTTGTCCGACTTCTCAAAAAAACGTGTTAAAATTCAGTCCCGGTCCCCGAGGCACCCTAGAATCCGGCCCGAAAAACCCAAAATTTAAACGATCCATCATTTGTTATACGTGTTAGTCGGGGTATTGGGACATCAAATATCTGAGCTCGAGTTAATGTTTTGTCCGACGCATCTTAAAAACGTGTTAAAATTCAGTCCCGGTCTCCGAGGCACCCTAGAATTCGGCCCGAAAAACCCGAAATTTAAACGACCCATCATTTGTTATACGTTTTAGTCGTGGTATTGGGACATCAAAAATCTGAGCTCGAGTTGAAGTTTTGTCCGACGCATCATAAAAACGTGTTAAAATTCAGTCCCGGTCCCCGAGGCACCCTAGAATCCGGCCCGAAAAACCCAAAATTTAAACGACCCTCCATTTTATATACGTGTTAGTCGTGGTATTGGGAAATCCAAACATCTGAGCTCGAGTTAAAGTTTTGTCCGACGCATCAAAAACACTTGTTAAATTTCTGCCCCGGTTCCCGAGGCAGCCTAGTATCCGGCCCGAAAAACCCAAAATTTAAACGACCCATCATTTGTTATACGTGTTAGTCGTTGTAATGGGCATCCAAAAATCTGAGCTCGAGTTAAAGTTTTGTCCGACGCATCAAAAAAACGTGTTAAAATTCAATCCCGGTCTCCGAGGCACCCTATAATTCGGCCCGAAAAACCGGAAATTTAAACGACCCATCATTTGTTATACGTGTTAGTCGGGGTATTGGGACATCAAAAATCTGAGCTCGAGTTAAAGTTTTGTCCTACGCATCATAAAAACGTGTTAAAATTCAGTCCCGGTCTCCGAGGCACCCTAGAATTCGGCCCGAAAAACCCGAAATTTAAACGACCCATCATTTGTTATACGTTTTAGTCGTGGTATTGGGACATCAAAAATCTGAGCTCGAGTTAAAGTTTTGTCCGACGCATCATAAAAACGTGTTAAAATTCAGTCCCGGTCCCCGCGGCACCCTAGAATCCGGCCCGAAAAACCAAAAATTTAAACGACCCTCCATTTTGAATACGTGTTAGTCGTGGTATTGGGAAATCCAAACATCTGAGCTCGAGTTAAAGTTTTGTCCGACGCATCAAAAACACTTGTTAAATTTCTGCCCCGGTTCCCGAAGCTGCCTAGTATACGGCCCGAAAACCCCAAAATTTAAACGACCCATCATTTGTTATACGTGTTAGTCGTTGTAATGGGCATCCAAAAATCTGAGCTCGAGTTAAAGTTTTGTCCGACGCATCAAAAAAACGTGTTAAAATTCAATCCCGGTCTCCGAGGCACCCTATAATTCGGCCCGAAAAACCGGAAATTTAAACGACCCATCATTTGTTATACGTGTTAGTCGGGGTATTGGGACATCAAAAATCTGAGCTTGAGTTAAAGTTTTGTCCTACGGATCATAAAAACGTGTTAAAATTCAGTCCCGGTCTCCGAGGCACCCTAGAATTCGGCCCGAAAAACCCGAAATTTAAACGACCCATCATTTGTTATACGTTTTAGTCGTGGTATTGGGACATCAAAAATCTGAGCTCGAGTTAAAGTTTTGTCCGAGGCATCATAAAAACGTGTTAAAATTCAGTCCCGGTCCCCGAGGCACCCTAGAATCCGGCCCGAAAAACCAAAAATTTAAACGACCCTCCATTTTATATACGTGTTAGTCGTGGTATTGGGAAATCCAAACATCTGAGCTCGAGTTAAAGTTTTGTTCGACACATCAAAAAACACTTGTTAAATTTCTGCCCCGGTTCCCGTGGCAGCCTATTATACGGCCCGAATAACCCAAAATTTAAACGACCCATCATTTGTTATACATGTTAGTCGTGGTAATGGGCATCCAAAAATCTGAGCTCGAGTTAAAGTTTTGTCCGACTTCTCAAAAAAACGTGTTAAAATTCAGTCCCGGTCCCCGAGGCACCCTAGAATCCGGCCCGAAAAACCCAAAATTTAAACGATCCATCATTTGTTATACGTGTTAGTCGGGGTATTGGGACATCAAATATCTGAGCTCGAGTTAAACTTTTGTCCGACGCATCTTAAAAACGTGTTAAAATTCAGTCCCGGTCTCCGAGGCACCCTAGAATTCGGCCCGAAAAACCCGAAATTTAAACGACCCATCATTTGTTATACGTTTTAGTTGTGGTATTGGGACATCAAAAATCTGAGCTCGAGTTGAAGTTTTGTCCGACGCATCATAAAAACGTGTTAAAATTCAGTCCCGGTCCCTGAGGCACCCTAGAATCCGGCCCGAAAAACCCAAAATTTAAACGACCCTCCATTTTATATACGTGTTAGTCGTGGTATTGGGAAATCAAAACATCTGAGCTCGAGTTAAAGTTTTGTCCGACGCATCAAAAACACTTGTTAAATTTCTGCCCCGGTTCCCGAGGCAGCCTAGTATGCGGCCCGAAAAACCCAAAATTTAAACGACCCATCATTTGTTATACGTGTTAGTCGTGGTAATGGGAACCCAAAAATCTGAGCTCGAGTTAAAGTTTTGTCCGACGCATCAAAAAAACGTGTTAAAATTCAATCCCGGTCTCCGAGGCACCCTATAATTCGGCCCGAAAAACCGGAAATTTAAACGACCCATCATTTGTTATACGTGTTAGTCGGGGTATTGGGACATCAAAAATCTGAGCTCGAGTTAAAGTTTTGTCCTACGGATCATAAAAACGTGTTAAAATTCAGTCCCGGTCTCCGAGGCAGCCTAGAATTCGGCCCGAAAAACCCGAAATTTAAACGACCCATCATTTGTTATACGTTTTTGTCGTGGTATTGGGACATCAAAAATCTGAGCTCGAGTTAAAGTTTTGTCCGACGCATCATAAAAACGTGTTAAAATTCAGTCCCGGTCCCCGAGGCACCCTAAAATCCGGCCCGAAAAACCCAAAATTTAAACGACCCTCCATTTTATATACGTGTTAGTCGTGGTATTGGGAAATCCAAACATCTGAGCTCGGGTTAAAGTTTTGTCCGACGCATCAAAAAACACTTGTTAAATTTCTGCCCCGGTTCCCGAGGCAGCCTATTATACGGCCCGAATAACCCAAAATTTAAACGACCCATCAATTGTTATACGTGTTAGTCGTGGTAATGGGCATCCAAAAATCTGAGCTCGAGTTAAAGTTTTGTCCGACTTCTCAAAAAAACGTGTTAAAATTCAGTCTCGGTCCCCGAGGCACCCTAGAATCCGGCCCGAAAAACCCAAAATTTAAACGATCCATCATTTGTTATACGTGTTAGTCGGGGTATTGGGACATCAAATATCTGAGCTCGAGTTAAAGTTTTGTAAAACGCATCTTAAAAACGAGTTGAAATTCAGTCCCGGTCTCCGAGGCACCCTAGAATTCGGCCAGAAAAACCTGAAATTTAAACGACCCATCATTTGTTATACGTTTTAGTCGTGGTATTGGGACATCAAAAATCTGAGCTCGAGTTAAAGTTTTGTCCGACGCATCATAAAAACGTGATAAAATTCAGTCCCGGTCCCCGAGGCACCCTAGAATCCGGCCCGAAAAACCCAAAATTTAAACGTCCCTCCATTTTATATACGAGTTAGTCGTGGTATTGGGACATCAAAAATCTGAGCTCGAGTTAAAGTTTTGTCCGAGGCATCATAAAAACGTGTTAAAATTCAGTCCCGGTCCCCGAGGCACCCTAGAATCCGGCCCGAAAAACCAAAAATTTAAACGACCCTCCATTTTATATACGTGTTAGTCGTGGTATTGGGAAATCCAAACATCTGAGCTCGAGTTAAAGTTTTGTCCGACGCATCAAAAAACACTTGTTAAATTTCTGCCCCGGTTCCCGAGGCAGCCTATTATACGGCCCGAATAACCCAAAATTTAAACGACCCATCATTTGTTATACGTGTTAGTCGTGGTAATGGGCATCCAAAAATCTGAGCTCGAGTTAAAGTTTTGTCCGACTTCTCAAAAAAACGTGTTAAAATTCAGTCTCGGTCCACGAGGCACCCTAGAATCCGGCCCGAAAAACCCAAAATTTAAACGATCCATCATTTGTTATACGTGTTAGTCGGGGTATTGGGACATCAAATATCTGAGCTCAAGTTAAAGTTTTGTAAAACGCATCTTAAAAACGAGTTAAAATTCAGTCCCGGTCTCCGAGGCACCCTAGAATTCGGCCCGAAAAACCCGAAATTTAAACGACCCATCATTTGTTATACGTTTTAGTTGTGGTATTGGGACATCAAAAATCTGAGCTCGAGTTGAAGTTTTGTCCGACGCATCATAAAAACGTGTTAAAATTCAGTCCCGGTCCCTGAGGCACCCTAGCATCCGGCCCGAAAAACCCAAAATTTAAACGACCCTCCATTTTATATACGTGTTAGTCGTGGTATTGGGAAATCAAAACATCTGAGCTCGAGTTAAAGTTTTGTCCGACGCATCAAAAACACTTGTTAAATTTCTGCCCCGGTTCCCGAGGCAGCCTAGTATGCGGCCCGAAAAACCCAAAATTTAAACGACCCATCATTTGTTATACGTGTTAGTCGTGGTAATGGGAATCCAAAAATCTGAGCTCGAGTTAAAGTTTTGTCCGACGCATCAAAAAAACGTGTTAAAATTCAATCCCGGTCTCCGAGGCACCCTATAATTCGGCCCGAAAAACCGGAAATTTAAACGACCCATCATTTGTTATACGTGTTAGTCGGGGTATTGGGACATCAAAAATCTGAGCTCGAGTTAAAGTTTTGTCCTACGGATCATAAAAACGTGTTAAAATTCAGTCCCGGTCTCCGAGGCACCCTAGAATTCGGCCCGAAAAACCCGAAATTTAAACGACCCATCATTTGTTATACGTTTTTGTCGTGGTATTGGGACATCAAAAATCTGAGCTCGAGTTAAAGTTTTGTCCGACGCATCATAAAAACGTGTTAAAATTCAGTCCCGGTCCCCGAGGCACCCTAAAATCCGGCCCGAAAAACCCAAAATTTAAACGACCCTCCATTTTATATACGTGTTAGTCGTGGTATTGGGAAATCCAAACATCTGAGCTCGGGTTAAAGTTTTGTCCGACGCATCAAAAAACACTTGTTAAATTTCTGCCCCGGTTCCCGAGGCAGCCTATTATACGGCCCGAATAACCCAAAATTTAAACGACCCATCAATTGTTATACGTGTTAGTCGTGGTAATGGGCATCCAAAAATCTGAGCTCGAGTTAAAGTTTTGTCCGACTTCTCAAAAAAACGTGTTAAAATTCAGTCTCGGTCCCCGAGGCACCCTAGAATCCGGCCCGAAAAACCCAAAATTTAAACGATCCATCATTTGTTATACGTGTTAGTCGGGGTATTGGGACATCAAATATCTGAGCTCGAGTTAAAGTTTTGTAAAACGCATCTTAAAAACGAGTTGAAATTCAGTCCCGGTCTCCGAGGCACCCTAGAATTCGGCCAGAAAAACCCGAAATTTAAACGACCCATCATTTGTTATACGTTTTAGTCGTGGTATTGGGACATCAAAAATCTGAGCTCGAGTTAAAGTTTTGTCCGACGCATCATAAAAACGTGATAAAATTCAGTCCCGGTCCCCGAGGCACCCTAGAATCCGGCCCGAAAAACCCAAAATTTAAACGACCCTCCATTTTATATACGAGTTAGTCGTGGTATTGGGAAATCCAAACATCTGAGCTCGAGTTAAAGTTTTGTCCGACGCATCAAAAAACACTTGTTAAATTTCTGCCCCGGTTCCCGAGGCAGCCTATTATACGGCCCGAATAACCCAAAATTTAAACGACCCATCATTTGTTATACGTGTTAGTCGTGGTAATGGGCATCCAAAAATCTGAGCTCGAGTTAAAGTTTTGTCCGACTTCTCAAAAAAACGTGTTAAAATTCAGTCTCGGTCCACGAGGCACCCTAGAATCCGGCCCGAAAAACCCAAAATTTAAACGATCCATCATTTGTTATACGTGTTAGTCGGGGTATTGGGACATCAAATATCTGAGCTCAAGTTAAAGTTTTGTAAAACGCATCTTAAAAACGAGTTAAAATTCAGTCCCGGTCTCCGAGGCACCCTAGAATTCGGCCCGAAAAACCCGAAATTTAAACGACCCATCATTTGTTATACGTTTTAGTCGTGGTATTGGGACATCAAAAATCTGAGCTCGAGTTGAAGTTTTGTCCAATGCATCATAAAAACGTGTTAAAATTCAGTCCCGGTCCCCGAGGCACCCTAGAATCCGGCCCGAAAAACCCAAAATTTAAACGACCCTCCATTTTATATACGAGTTAGTCGTGGTATTGGGAAATCCAAACATCTGAGCTCGAGTTAAAGTTTTGTCCGACGCATCAAAAAACACATGTTAAATTTCTGCCCCGGTTCCCGTGGCAGCCTATTGTACGGCCCGAATAACCCAAAATTTAAACGACCCATCATTTGTTATACGTGTTAGTCGTGGTAATGGGCATCCAAAAATCTGAGCTCGAGTTAAAGTTTTGTCCGACTTCTCAAAAAAACGTGTTAAAATTCAGTCTCGGTCCCCGAGGCACCCTAGAATCCGGCCCGAAAAACCCAAAATTTAAACGAGCCATCATTTGTTATACGTGTTAGTCGGGGTATTGGGACATCAAATATCTGGGCTCAAGTTAAAGTTTTGTAAAACGCATCTTAAAAACGAGTTAAAATTCAGTCCCGGTCTCCGAGGCACCCTAGAATTCGGCCCGAAAAACCCGAAATTTAAACGACCCATCATTTGTTATACGTTTTAGTCGTGGTATTGGGACATCAAAAATCTGAGCTCGAGTTGAAGTTTTGTCCGACGCATCATAAAAACGTGTTAAAATTCAGTCCCGGTCCCCGAGACACCCTAGAATCCGGCCCGAAAAACCCAAAATTTAAACGACCCGCCATTTTATATACGTGTTAGTCGTGGTATTGGGAAATCCAAACATCTGAGCTCGAGTTAAAGTTTTGTCCGACGCATCAAAAACACTTGTTAAATTTCTGCCCCGGTTCCCGAGGCAGCCTAGTATGCGGCCCGAAAAACCCAAAATTTAAACGACCCATCATTTGTTATACGTGTTAGTCGTGGTAATGGGAATCCAAAAATCTGAGCTCGAGTTAAAGTTTTGTCCGACTTCTCAAAAAAACGTGTTAAAATTCAGTCCCGGTCCCCGAGGCACCCTAGAATCCGGCCCGAAAAACCCAAAATTTAAACGACCCATCATTTGTTATACGTGTTAGTCGGGGTATTGGGACATCAAAAATCTGAGCTCGAGTTAAAGTTTTGTCCGACGCATCATAAAAACGTGTTAAAATTCAGTCCCGGTCTGCGAGGCACCCTAGAATTCGGCCTGAAAATCCCGAAATTTAAACGACCCATCATTTGTTATACGTTTTAGTCGTGGTATTGGGACATCAAAAATCTGAGCTCGAGTTGAAGTTTTGTCCGACGCATCATAAAAACGTGTTAAAATGCAGTCCCGGTCCCCGAGGCACCCTAGAATCCAGCCCGAAAAACCAAAAATTTAAACGACCCTCCATTTTATATACGTGTTAGTCGTGGTATTGGGAAATCCAAACATCTGAGCTCGAGTTAAAGTTTTGTCCGACGCATCAAAAACACTTGTTAAATTTATGCCCCTGTTCCCGAGGCAGCCTAGTATGCGGCCCGAAAAACCCAAAATTTAAACGACCCATCATTTGTTATACGTGTTAGTCGTGGTAATGGGAATCCAAAAATCTGAGCTCGAGTTAAAGTTTTGTCCGACGCATCAAAAAAACGTGTTAAAATTCAATCCCGGTCTCCGAGGCACCCTATAATTCGGCCCGAAAAACCGGAAATTTAAACGACCCATCATTTGTTATACGTGTTAGTCGGGGTATTGGGACATCAAAAATCTGAGCTCGAGTTAAAGTTTTGTCCGACGCATCATAAAAACGTGTTAAAATTCAGTCCCGGTCTGCGAGGCACCCTAGAATTCGGCCCGAAAAACCCGAAATTTAAACGACCCATCATTTGTTATACGTTTTAGTCGTGGTATTGGGACATCAAAAATCTGAGCTCGAGTTGAAGTTTTGTCCGACGCATCATAAAAACGTGTTAAAATTCAGTCCCGGTCCCCGAGGCACCCTAAAATCCGGCCCGAAAAACCCAAAATTTAAACGACCCTCCATTTTATATACGTGTTAGTCGTGGTATTGGGAAATCCAAACATCTGAGCTCGGGTTAAAGTTTTGTCCGACGCATCAAAAAACACTTGTTAAATTTCTGCCCCGGTTCCCGAGGCAGCCTATTATACGGCCCGAATAACCCAAAATTTAAACGACCCATCAATTGTTATACGTGTTAGTCGTGGTAATGGGCATCCAAAAATCTGAGCTCGAGTTAAAGTTTTGTCCGACTTCTCAAAAAAACGTGTTAAAATTCAGTTTCGGTCCGCGAGGCACCCTAGAATCCGGCCCGAAAAACCCAAAATTTAAACTATCCATCATTTGTTATACGTGTTAGTCGGGGTATTGGGACATCAAATATCCGAGCTCGAGTTAAAGTTTTGTAAAACGCATCTTAAAAACGAGTTGAAATTCAGTCCCGGTCTCCGAGGCACCCTTGAATTCGGCCCGAAAAACCCGAAATTTAAACGACCCATCATTTGTTATACGTTTTAGTCGTGGTATTGGGACATCAAAAATCTGAGCTCGAGTTAAAGTTTTGTCCGACGCATCATAAAAACGTGATAAAATTCAGTCCCGGTCCCCGAGGCACCCTAGAATCCGGCCCGAAAAACCCAAAATTTAAACGACCCTCAATTTTATATACGAGTTAGTCGTGGTATTGGGAAATCCAAACATCTGAGCTCGAGTTAAAGTTTTGTCCGACGCATCAAAAAACACTTGTTAAATTTGTTGGCCCTAACAAGATCAGAATCACATAGAGGGGGGTGAATAGGTGTTTCAAACAAAAACTGATGTTTTCAAACTTTTAATGAAAATTCAATTTTCAGAGTCAATGATCCTCAGAGTCAGAGGCAAGCTTATTGAAGTAGCCTCTGAGGGATAATCTGCTTTAAGACAGGTTCTGTCTTTTCAGCAACAGAAGTTCTGAGTAGAGAACTTCTGGACAGTCTTCTAAACACAGACTTGTGATTTTTAAGAGAAAATCTGTTTCAGCACTAAATATGATACAAGTACACAGAGGCAATTAACAAGTATAAAGAAGGGAGAAAGAGATTCAGGAGGTCCTGATGAACAGTTCAATTTATCCAAGTTCGCCACAGAATTCCTGTGACTACGTCTTGTCCTCTGAGGTCGCAGCCTCCAGAGATTTTATAAATCCACTATTCAGAACTTTTATGGCAAGTTCAGAAGCTCCTTTACATCAACAGAACTTAAGCTAATTTCTCACTTAGTTCTGACTAGCCTAAAATGAGTTAAAGGATTTTCACCAGAACAACAATACTCTGTTTTCTGGATTTCTCACCCAACTCAAATCTCAACTAGATTTCTCTCTTTTAAATCTAACTGAAGATCACAACCGATCTCAGTTTACAAGATTTCTATTATGAACTTGTTTTTCTTCACTCTCTCACAATTACAATAGCTAAGCTAAGAAAAGATTGAGAATGGAAAGTGTGCTCTGTTTTCTTGATATAACAGTGCGTTGAGATTTTTTGCTCTATGATCACACACGTAGTTGATGCAGTGGAGCTTTGCTACTATTTATAGTGTTGAGTAGATAACCGTTGAGGATATTTGAATCTTCAAGGATGACAAGGATGAAAGTAGCCGTTAATCTTGTCAACCTCTTCGAACGGTCTCAAAACACTCAACTCTGTCAACTTTGTACTTTAACCTAATCCGGTATGGGATTTAAGATAAAGGTGATGGAGTTGACTGATCTTGAAGATTGATTTAGAGGGAAACGGTAAGAGAGCAGGTTTTGTTTGTTGTGAACAGGCGCGTCCTTCAAACATCTTTTTGAACTTTTGGCGCCTTGCATTAAATGCAACTGACAAAGCATTAAATGCTTAACCAAACCCGTGATAACAAACTTCTGATGTTCGTATTTCTTCTTAGCGCTTCTGAACTAAAACAACCTTAGTCTTCTGATTGCAAAAGAGAACTTCTGATAAAAGCTTTAGGCAGACAATCAAGACGTCAGAGCGGTTCATCCAGCTTCTGAGAAAGTGCTTCAGTCTTCAGCTTTTTGATCTTCTGAGTTCAATAGGCAAGCAGGAATTCTTCATTCAGCATCTGCTGAGAAAACTCATAATAACTTAACAAAAATTGTTAGTCAACATTGAAAAGTATATAAGTTAATTTTCATTTTCATCTTCTGAAACGTTTGGACATAATCAAAACACTTAGGGTTCATCATTCTCCCCCATTTTGGTTATGGACAAACCGTGGTCAGAAGGTAAAAGAAAAACATGAGGATTAGAGAGTGACTTCCTGATGCAAATATTTCATTACTTCTGAGTAAATTAACTCCCCCATTTTAGTATAAATGGTGAACTTCAGTTATCTGTATAAACTTAATAAGACTTAAGATCAAGTTGTTAGATATAATGAAGTGTAATTTACTGAGATAAAAAGAAACATAAGCAAACATTAAGAAGTCAGATATGCAAGACAGTATAGAAAAGATTCAGTGTATATATGATCATTCAGAAGATAACATAGGAAACAAAATAATCAGAGGAGCAGAAAAAGTCCTAAGACATAGACTACCCATCCCAGAACCTAGCTAAGAAGCTTAAGTCCTAAATGATTACAAGTTCCTAGATTTCTTCTGAGGAGGAGGAACAACACTGGAACCTCCAGCAGCACTTGATCTCTTCTGACCAGACTTCTCCCCCGTTTGACCAGAACCAATAGCAACACCAAGAGCTCCCTGAGACTTCAATTGTTGTTGAACATTCAGAGCAGTCTGATATTGCACAGGAGTTGGTCGCACAGTATTGATCAAATCCATTCTTCTTCTGAAGTCATCATCAATGGTCTTCATATGATCGAAGGTCTGACCAGACATAGGTCTCTGTTTCTGAACATCTTCCAGAAGGAGCTTGATCAGCCTGTTGTTAGCATACACAGCAGCCGTGAGATGCTCATTCTGAAGATAAGTCTGTCCTCGAACAAACCTATAACAATTGTGAAGAGTCTTCTCTTGTTCACGAGCTTGATTATGCATAACTTTCAGGAGTTCAGTGAGCTCAGCAATCTGTGCATTCTGAGCAGATACAGCAGACTCAATGTTGGAGAGTCGGTTGTTGAGATCAGGAGTGATGTCATATACAATCTTGGCAGCTCCTGAAGATGAAGAACCTTGAGCAGAAGATTTCACTTCTCTCAAAATGTGATTTGCAGTACTTTGCAGGTCTTCAATCTTACTAGGAAGCATCTTCTCATGAGCCTCATAATGCTCGTTTGCTTCCTTGACTTCTTCTGTCAATATTTCCAAATTTTCATTGACCTTCAGAGAAGAAGCAAGAGCAATATTATCCAGAGAGGGAAGGGTCAGAGCTAATTCCCTCAATTTATACAGCTCATCATAAGTGGCTAGATGAAGGGTAGAAAGGTTGCGTATATACACAGAAGGATCCTGCATTTGGAGCATGGTCATGAGCTGCAGGTTCTGAGCTTTCAGAGAGTGTAATTCTTGCAGCACAATGCCCTGAGCATACATGTCAGCAGCAGAACTCCTTTGTCCTATACCAGCAAACCTATTCAGCAGGTCATCTGAGCCACTCTGACCCATTCTTCTCAACTCTTCAATACTGGGGGCACCTCCAGCTTCGAAAATACCAGAAGCTCTGCCCATGAAGCCAAAACTTCCGAATCTGTTATCCAGATCTTCACGATTCAAGTGTTTGCGTAGAAAGTCATAATTGGATGACAATCCAGCAAAACCTGAAGGAGTGGAGGAGGTAGTTAAGGGATCACACACAGGAGGTGTATGTCCAGAGGTTGAAAGAGGAGGGACAGAAGTTTGAGGAGAGGAGAAAATTTGTGGAAAGGAGGAGGAAAAAGAATTTGTACAGAAAGGTAAAGTTGAAGGTATTGAAAAAGGTATGGACAGAGGTATGGAAGGAGAAGAAGCAGTAATTCCAATTGATGGAAAAACAGCAAAAGATGATAAAGAAGAAGTAGTGGAAGTAGAAATGGAGTCGGTGAAAATTGGTCTAGAGGACAGATTCACTTCTGAATAGGATCCAGAAGGAAGAGTAGATGGAGGAGGGACAACCTCAGATGTTGAAGTTGTCAGAGGAATGGAATTCTGAGATTCACTTACTTCTGTGACAGAAGGAAGTGAAGGAGATGGATGAGGAGTAAAAACAGGAGATGAGATAACCTGTTCAGAGGCATTAGGATCAAAAGTTGAGATCGGCTCAGCATATAAATGAGCCATCCTGAACAGCGTTTCTGAGGCATCCCTTTCACCAGGGTTTCTTCCTTGATTCAGAAGAACATTGTCAATGAAGTTCTCATTGTCAACATTCTCAACAAATTGTTTAGCTCCTTCAAGAACCTCTTCATCTTCTGGTTCACTAACCTCAGATAGCTCTTCAATCAGAGGAGCTTCAACATCCTCTTCATCAGAAATCTCTGACAGCTCTTTATCAGCAGTTTCTGGTTCCTGAGCAGCAGGTTCCTCCAATTCAGCATTTGGAGCAATAACGAAGTCCTTCTTTCTCAGAACCCTTCGTTTTGCCACAGCCTTCTTCCCAATTCTGGTAGTGAGAGTGACAGTTTTAGCAATTCGAGAGGATAGAGCAACATTATCCTCTTCCTCTGAAGTCTCACCTACCTTGGAGAACTCAGCACCCTCAAGATTAGCAGCACTTTCTAAAAGTTTGGCATCGGCCTTAGCCTTTGCAGCGATTTCACGCTCAGCAGCTAACTTGTCTTCAGCTTCTTTCTTCTTCCTTTTCTCTTCAGCAAGAGCCACAACTCTTGCAACTTTTTCAGCTTCAGCAGCCTTCTCTTTCTCAGCAAGGCGTGCTTCCTCAGCATCCTGAGCTTCTTTCTCAGGGACATCCTTTGGCTTCTCAGCAACAATCTTGCCAGAAGGTTCAACATTGATCTTTGTTTGAACCAACATGGGAAGAGGTTCTGAGACAGCAACCTTCTCAACATTCAGGACCAACTTGCTTGATCCTTTCTTTCCCTTGCCCTTCTTGGCAGCATTCTTTCCTTTCTGAACCGTTGCATCCATAATCTCTTTCTGAGCAATACTCACAGAGGAGCCCTTCTCATTCTTCTTTGGAGTAACATCAAAACTGAGGTTTCTGAAGGTATGCATCTTCAGAACCGTACTCCTACTAGTAACACCTTCTCCTGACATAACAACAGAGGCTGCCTCAAACAACCTTGTCAGGAGTGAGCCATAAGCTAATGCACTCACAGTAGTTACATTCTTCATCTGCCTAATCAGCATGGCAGGCAAATTTATCTTCTTCTGGTTGACCAGATGCCACATAAATACCCTTTCTCTGTTGGAAACACAGTTGACTCCTCCAGCCTTCGGAAGAAAGACATTCGTAGTCAAATAATGTGCCCACCTCTGGTGCTGACTCAACCAGGTGGCATAAGTTTCCTTGGCACTTAGATCTGGCCTAGCCCAGTTAGCTTCTGAAAACCCTTCTGCTGAACCATCATCTCCAATGATGATTCCTTCATCATCAATTCCTATCACTTGAGAAATGGAAGCCCTGCTGACTTCGATTTCAACTTCCCCGACCACAGAGTGAAGCACATCCTCCTCATTAGAAAAGAAATGGAGGTTCTTATAAAATTCTGTAACTAAGTTAGGGTAGATGAATTCTTCGAGAGAGACGAAAGAATTCCAGTTTTGAGCACTAAGCCAACGAGAGATAGGTTCAGTTGATTTGACTTCGTCATCTAAAAATCTAGAGGTAAAAACCCTAGATTGACTAACTTTCTTTCGTGAATCATCGGAAAAGATGTGAGTGACAGTGATTTCTTGAGCCATTTGAGGAAATGAGAAATTAGGTTAAGATTTCTAAGAGAGATGATAACACAGAAAAAGCTATGAAAATTCTAATGGCAAAGAAAATGAGAGTAAAAAAGTTCTAAGTATGGAAATCCCTTATTTATACCCAAACACAGAAACCGTTCCAATTCAAAAAGTAACTTCACACCGTTTAAAAGGGAACAGATAACCGTTAACCACAGAACAGCGCCGTAATAAGCAGTAAATAACGCATGCTTTCAAGTCAAATCATGATTAGAATTTATTATAACTAAATTATCTTAAACGATCAAACACTTAAGATACTCAGAGACAATAATTCTAAGTTATTGAAGAGGATAAGTCATACCAATGCCTTCTCGTAAGTTGCTGAAAGCCATACCAGCCAGAGGCTTAGTAAACATGTCAGCAAGGTTTTCTTCAGAGGGAACATGAGTAATGATAATATCCTTCTTCAGAACATGATCTCTCAGAAAGTGATGTCTAATATGAACATGCTTCATCCTGCTGTGCTGAATAGGATTCTTTGAAAGATCAATAGCACTCTTGTTATCACAGTAGATTGTAATTGTTCCAGGGATGACTCCATAGTCAGCAATTTGTTGCTTTATCCAGAGCATCTGAGAAACACAACTTCCAGCAGCAACATACTCAGCTTCAGCAGTTGAGAGGGCCACAGAGGTTTGCTTCTTGCTATGCCAGGAGACTAGGCACTCCCCCAGAAAGTGACAACCACCAGAAGTGCTGACCCTTTTCAATTTATCTCTACCATAGTCAGAGTCTGTGTATCCTATAGGAGTGAAATCAGAACTACATGGATACCACAAACCAGCTTCTGGTGTGCCTTTAAGATATCTGAGAATTCTCTTGACAGCAACATCATGAATTTCTCTTGGCTTTGATTGATATCTAGCACAAAAACACACAGCAAAATGTATATCTGGCCTACTGGCGGTTAGGTATAAAAGAGAACCAATCATACCTCTGTAGATTTTTATATCTACAGGTTTACCAGCTTTCTCTTCATCATCCATGTCTTTGCTGACATCCATTGGAATATCAACAGCATTAGAGTCCATCATGCCAAATTTCTTCAGCACTTCTCTAGTGTACTTGGCTTGATTGATAAACACACCATCATTACTTTGCTTGATCTGAAGTCCTAAGAAGAAGGTTAATTCTCCCATCATAGACATTTCAAACTCAGCCTTCATGTGGTCACTGAATTCTCTGCACAAAGATTCATTAGTAGCACCAAATATAATATCATCAACATATACCTGAGCTATAAGGATATCCTTGTTCTTCTTCAGAGTGAACAGAGTTGTATCAACACAGCCTCTGACAAATCCTTTAGACAGAAGGAACTTTGTCAGTCTCTCATACCAAGCTCTGGGAGCTTGTTTCAGTCCATACAAGGCTTTCTTTAGCTTGTACACATGATCAGGAAACTTAGGATCTTCAAAACCAGGAGGTTGAGACACATAGACTTCCTCATCAATGTAACCATTCAGGAATGCACTTTTCACATCCATTTGAAAAAGCTTGAAACCTTTGTATGATGCAAAAGCACATAAGATTCTAATGGCTTCTAATCTTGCAACAGGAGCAAAAGTTTCACCATAATCTATGCCTTCTTGCTGACTGTAACCTTGAGCAACAAGTCTAGCCTTGTTCCTCACAACATTTCCAAATTCATCAAGCTTGTTTTTCAGAACCCATCTTGTACCAACAACCTTCTTGTTGTTAGGTCTGGGAACTAAAATCCAAACTTCTGACCTTTTGAACTGGTCAAGTTCTTCTTGCATTGCCATTAACCAGGAGTCATCATCAGCTGCTTCATAGAAGTCCTTGGGTTCCAGTAGTGACACAAAAGCCACATTCCCCATATATCTTCTGAGCTGAGCTCTGGTCATGACAGGATTATGAACAGAGTCAATGACGTTCTCTAAGGAATGATTCCTATGAGCTCTAACTTCTCTTGGTAGATCCAATGAGTCTTCTGAAACCTGTTCATCATTTGTTGAATCATATATAGGAGCATCTTCTGGAAGAGAGTTAACTTCTGTAGTTGGATGTTCTTCTGGAACATGTTCAACAGGAGAATCAACTTCAGCAGCTTTAGGAATAACATCTTCAACAGGAGGAGATGAAATTTCAGGAGCTTGAACTTCATCTTCTTCAGAGGCTTTACTATCTGCAGGGTTAGTCTCATCAAACTTTACATGAATGGATTCATCTAAAGTTTGAGTCCTCTTATTAAAAACCCTATATGCTTTACTATGTGTTGAGTAACCAAGAAAAATGGCCTCATCTGCCTTTGAATCAAACTTTGAAAGATATTCTTTTGTATTCAAAACATAGCACTTACAACCAAAGGTTCTGAAATAACCTATTTTAGGCTTTCGACCTTTCCAGAGTTCATAAGGGGTCTTGTTCAGAATGCTTCTGATTAGCACTCTATTCAGAACATAACAAGCTGTGTTAACAGCTTCTCCCCAAAAGTACTTTGGAAGCCTTCTTTCATTGATCATGGTTCTGGCTATTTCAACCAGAGTTCTATTCTTCCTTTCAACTACCCCATTTTGTTGAGGAGTTCTGGGAGCAGAGAAGTTATGATCAATGCCTTTGATTTCACAGAATTCTTCAAACTTAAAATTCTTGAATTCTCCACCATTATCACTTCTGATATGGACTACCTTTTCATTCCTTTCATTCTCAAGTTTCTTAATCAGAACTGAGAAACATCCAAGTGATTCATCTTTGCTAGAGAGCAAGATGACCCAGGTGAATCTTGAATAGTCATCTACTATGACAAAGGCATACTTCTTTCCACCCATGCTCATTGGTTGAACAGGACCAAAAAGATCCATATGAAGTAATTCCAAAGGTCTTTTAGTTGAAATGACTTTCTTAGTTTTAAAGGAGCTTCTGGATTGTTTACCAGATTGGCAAGCATTGCATAAATGGTTCTTTTTAAAACTAATTTCAGGCAGACCCTCAACCAATTGATATCTAGCTACTTTGGCCAGAAGATCCATGCTAACATGAGCAAGTCTTCTATGCCAGAGCCAGGAGGTATCCTCTTTGGACATCAAGCATATATTTTTGCAAAGATTCTCAAGATTCAGCATGAAAACATTTTCAACTCTAGGAGCAGTTAGAATAACTTCCCTTGACTTACTGTCCAAGATTTTACATCCAGAGGAGCTGAAGACAACATCTCTACCTTTATCACACAATTGTGCAACACTCAGGAGATTGAACTTCAGACCTCTGACTAGGGAGACATCTTCGATCGGAGGATTGGTTCCAATGGATCCAGAACCAAGAATTCTTCCTTTCTGAGCATCTCCAAAGCTGACTTTACCACCTCTTTTAGGTACAAATGTGATGAATGCCTTTTCATCACCTGTCATATGCCTTGAGCACCCACTGTCAATGTACCACAGCTTTGACATTGATGGAGCACTCAGAGCAACCTGCAACACAATCAATTAGTGACAGGTACCCAATCCTTATTGGGTCCTTCAGAGTTAGATTTAGCTTCTACAGGTTTTTCTGATACTTCAGATTGCAAGAGGTTCTTAATGTGGTACTTGCAATCTTTCAACCAATGTCCATCTTTCTTACACAATTTGCAAGAAGGAGGATTCTTGGATCTTTCCCTTTGCTTCTTAGGAGCATTCTTCTTCTTCTGGGAAGGTACTACTTCCTCAGAGGCATTAGTACTCTTAGAAGTTCCCACTTCAGGAGGAGAAGAGATCTCTTTCAGAAGAGAGGGAGTGACAGATTTCTTCTTCTGAGGTTTATCATTCCTCAGAGGCAGTTTTTCCTTACCTTTGACATTTGAGTCATCGGAGGAAGAACTGAATTGTTTACTTAGTTTATCATCCAATATTTTCATATCAGCATAAACTTGAGTAAACCTAAGAAATTTGTCAGCCTCGCTTTTGTCCAACTTCCTTTTTAGGTACTTGAACATGCTGTACAATTCTTCAAGAGAATCAAAGATATTTTGTTCAGAGGATATGTTTACCTCGGAGTCATAGTTTGCTTCAGGAGGTGCGGAAGTTTCTCCTGTGACATCTTCAGAGGATGGCTCATCAATAGCCATGAAACATATCTGGGCTTGCTCTTCCTTCTCTTCAGGATCACTGCTGGTCTCAGAGTCTGACCAAGCAGCCAGCATAGCTTTCTTGAACTTTTTCTTATCTTTCTTCAGCTCTGGGCAGTTAGGCTTAATGTGCCCAGGTTGCTGACATCCATAGCACACAATGGGCTTGTTTGGATCTCTCTTGAACTTTTCACCAGAATCAGGAGTTTTCTTGTCAAAGCTCCTGAACGGCTTCTTGTAGTTTCCACCTCTGCCTTTTCTAAAGGCCTTCTTGAACTTCCTGGTCAGCATAGCCAGTTCCTCATCTTCAGAGGATTCTTCAGAAGATTCTGCTTTCAGGACTACTCTTTTTCCTTCTGACCTTTCTCTTAGGTCATGATTCTTTAGTGACATCTCATGGGTGATTAGAGACCCAATGAGTTCATCATACATATAAAAGCTCAAGTCCTGAACTTCTTCAATGGCAGTCTTCTTGGCTTGCCAAGACCTTGGTAAGCTTCTGACAATCTTCTTCACTCTTTCAGACTCTTCAATGTCTCTGCCCAAACTCTTTAAGTCATTGACTATCTTGGTGAATCTAGAATTCATTTCTGAAATAGATTCTTTGTCAAGCATTTCAAATAACTCATATTCTCTCATGAGTTGGTTGACTTTGGACTGCTTCACTTTTCCTGTTCCTTCATATGTGACTTCCAGCTTGTTCCATATATCCTGTGCAGTTTCACAAGAAGAAACTTTGTTATATTCAGTGGCTGTAAGTGCACAATGCAACATATTTATTGCTGAAGCATTTGTTTGGAGCTTTTTCAGAATTTCATCTGAATATTCTCTCTGAGGGATAATGACATTCCCTAGACCTGGTTCCATTCTGGTAGGAATGAAATCTCCATCTGTGATGACAAACCAAGCACTCATGTTCTGAGCTTGAATGAAGTACATCATTCTCTTTTTCCAGTAGGAATAATTGTCACCATTGAATAATGGAGGTCTAGTTGTAGAGGATCCCTCTGGGACAATGAAGTGAGAAGAATTCTCAGGCTGGTGTCTACTAGCCATCTCTATTGATTCTGATAGGATCTTACACTTAGATTGTTAGATCTTTTTAGTAAATATACGAAGTGACCTTCGCTCTGATACCACTTGTTGGCCCTAACAAGATCAGAATCACCTAGAGGGGGGTGAATAGGTGTTTCAAACAAAAACTGATGTTTTCAAACTTTTAATGAAAATTCAATTTTCAGAGTCAATGATCCTCAGAGTCAGAGGCAAGCTTATTGAAGTAGCCTCTGAGGGATAATCTGCTTTAAGACAGGTTCTGTCTTTTCAGCAACAGAAGTTCTGAGTAGAGAACTTCTGGACAGTCTTCTGAACACAGACTTGTGATTTTTAAGAGAAAATCTGTTTCAGCACTAAATATGATACAAGTACACAGAGGCAATTAACAAGTATAAAGAAGGGAGAAAGAGATTCAGGAGGTCCTGATGAACAGTTCAATTTATCCAAGTTCGCCACAGAATTCCTGTGACTACGTCTTGTCCTCTGAGGTCGCAGCCTCCAGAGATTTTATAAATCCACTATTCAGAACTTTTATGGCAAGTTCAGAAGCTCCTTTACATCAACAGAACTTAAGCTAATTTCTCACTTAGTTCTGACTAGCCTAAAATGAGTTAAAGGATTTTCACCAGAACAACAATACTCTGTTTTCTGGATTTCTCACCCAACTCAAATCTCAACTAGATTTCTCTCTTTTAAATCTAACTGAAGATCACAACCGATCTCAGTTTACAAGATTTCTATTATGAACTTGTTTTTCTTCACTCTCTCACAATTACAATAGCTAAGCTAAGAAAAGATTGAGAATGGAAAGTGTGCTCTGTTTTCTTGATATAACAGTGCGTTGAGATTTTTTGCTCTATGATCACACACGTAGTTGATGCAGTGGAGCTTTGCTACTATTTATAGTGTTGAGTAGATAACCGTTGAGGATATTTGAATCTTCAAGGATGACAAGGATGAAAGTAGCCGTTAATCTTGTCAACCTCTTCGAACGGTCTCAAAACACTCAACTCTGTCAACTTTGTACTTTAACCTAATCCGGTATGGGATTTAAGATAAAGGTGATGGAGTTGACTGATCTTGAAGATTGATTTAGAGGGAAACGGTAAGAGAGCAGGTTTTGTTTGTTGTGAACAGCCGCGTCCTTCAAACATCTTTTTGAACTTTTGGCGCCTTGCATTAAATGCAACTGACAAAGCATTAAATGCTTAACCAAACCCGTGATAACAAACTTCTGATGTTCGTATTTCTTCTTAGCGCTTCTGAACTAAAACAACCTTAGTCTTCTGATTGCAAAAGAGAACTTCTGATAAAAGCTTTAGGCAGACAATCAAGACGTCAGAGCGGTTCATCCAGCTTCTGAGAAAGTGCTTCAGTCTTCAGCTTTTTGATCTTCTGAGTTCAATAGGCAAGCAGGAATTCTTCATTCAGCATCTGCTGAGAAAACTCATAATAACTTAACAAAAATTGTTAGTCAACATTGAAAAGTATATAAGTTAATTTTCATTTTCATCTTCTGAAACGTTTGGACATAATCAAAACACTTAGGGTTCATCAAAATTTCTGCCCCGGTTCCCGAGGCAGCCTATTATACGGCCCGAATAACCCAAAATTTAAACGACCCATCATTTGTTATACGTGTTAGTCGTGGTAATGGGCATCCAAAAATCTGAGCTCGAGTTAAAGTTTTGTCCGACTTCTCAAAAAAACGTGTTAAAATTCAGTCTCGGTCCACGAGGCACCCTAGAATCCGGCCCGAAAAACCCAAAATTTAAACGATCCATCATTTGTTATACGTGTTAGTCGGGGTATTGGGACATCAAATATCTGAGCTCAAGTTAAAGTTTTGTAAAACGCATCTTAAAAACGAGTTAAAATTCAGTCCCGGTCTCCGAGGCACCCTAGAATTCGGCCCGAAAAACCCGAAATTTAAACGACCCATCATTTGTTATACGTTTTAGTCGTGGTATTGGGACATCAAAAATCTGAGCTCGAGTTGAAGTTTTGTCCGATGCATCATAAAAACGTGTTAAAATTCAGTCCCGGTCCCCGAGGCACCCTAGAATCCGGCCCGAAAAACCCAAAATTTAAACGACCCTCCATTTTATATACGAGTTAGTCGTGGTATTGGGAAATCCAAACATCTGAGCTCGAGTTAAAGTTTTGTCCGACGCATCAAAAAACACTTGTTAAATTTCTGCCCCGGTTCCCGAGGTAGCCTATTGTACGGCCCGAATAACCCAAAATTTAAACGACCCATCATTTGTTATACGTGTTAGTCGTGGTAATGGGCATCCAAAAATCTGAGCTCGAGTTAAAGTTTTGTCCGACTTCTCAAAAAAACGTGTTAAAATTCAGTCCCGGTCCCCGAGGCACCCTAGAATCCGGCCCGAAAAACCAAAAATTTAAACGAGCCATCATTTGTTATACGTGTTAGTCGGGGTATTGGGACATCAAATATCTGGGCTCAAGTTAAAGTTTTGTAAAACGCATCTTAAAAACGAGTTAAAATTCAGTCCCGGTCTCCGAGGCACCCTAGAATTCGGCCCGAAAAACCCGAAATTTAAACGACCCATCATTTGTTATACGTTTTAGTCGTGGTATTGGGACATCAAAAATCTGAGCTCGAGTTGAAGTTTTGTCCGACGCATCATAAAAACGTGTTAAAATTCAGTCCCGGTCCCCGAGGCACCCTAGAATCCGGCCCGAAAAACCCAAAATTTAAACGACCCTCCATTTTATATACGTGTTAGTCGTGGTATTGGGAAATCCAACCATCTGAGCTTGAGTTAAAGTTTTGTCCGACGCATCAAAAGCACTTGTTAAATTTCTGCCCCGGTTCCCGAGGCAGCCTAGTATGCGGCCCGAAAAACCCAAAATTTAAACGACCCATCATTTGTTATACGTGTTAGTCGTGGTAATGGGAATCCAAAAATCTGAGCTCGAGTTAAAGTTTTGTCCGACTTCTCAAAAAAACGTGTTAAAATTCAGTCCCGGTCCCTGAGGCACCCTAGAATCCGGGCCGAAAAACCCAAAATTTAAACGACCCATCATTTGTTATACGTGTTAGTCGGGGTATTGGGACATCAAAAATCTGAGCTCGAGTTAAAGTTTTGTCCGACGCATCATAAAAACGTGTTAAAATTCAGTCCCGGTCTGCGAGGCACCCTAGAATTCGGCCTGAAAATCCCGAAATTTAAACGACCCATCATTTGTTATACGTTTTAGTCGTGGTATTGGGACATCAAAAATCTGAGCTCGAGTTGAAGTTTTGTCCGACGCATCATAAAAACGTGTTAAAATGCAGTCCCGGTCCCCGAGGCACCCTAGAATCCGGCCCGAAAAACCAAAAATTTAAACGACCCTCCATTTTATATACGTGTTAGTCGTGGTATTGGGAAATCCAAACATCTGAGCTCGAGTTAAAGTTTTGTCCGACGCATCAAAAACACTTGTTAAATTTATGCCCCGGTTCCCGTGGCAGCCTAGTATGCGGCCCGAAAAACCCAAAATTTAAACGACCCATCATTTGTTATACGTGTTAGTCGTGGTAATGGGAATCCAAAAATCTGAGCTCGAGTTAAAGTTTTGTCCGACGCATCAAAAAAACGTGTTAAAATTCAATCCCGGTCTCCGAGGCACCCTATAATTCGGCCCGAAAAACCGGAAATTTAAACGACCCATCATTTGTTATACGTGTTAGTCGGGGTATTGGGACATCAAAAATCTGAGCTCGAGTTAAAGTTTTGTCCGACGCATCATAAAAACGTGTTAAAATTCAGTCCCGGTCTGCGAGGCACCCTAGAATTCGGCCCGAAAAACCCGAAATTTAAACGACCCATCATTTGTTATACGTTTTAGTCGTGGTATTGGGACATCAAAAATCTGAGCTCGAGTTGAAGTTTTATCCGACGCATCATAAAAACGTGTTAAAATTCAGTCCCGGTCCCCGAGGCACCCTAAAATCCGGCCCGAAAAACCCAAAATTTAAACGACCCTCCATTTTATATACGTGTTAGTCGTGGTATTGGGAAATCCAAACATCTGAGCTCGGGTTAAAGTTTTGTCCGACGCATCAAAAAACACTTGGTAAATTTCTGCCCCGGTTCCCGTGGCAGCCTATTATACGGCCCGAAAAACCCAAAATTTAAACGACCCATCATTTTATAGACGTGTTAGTCGTGGTAATGGGCATCCAAAAATCTGAGCTCGAGTTAAAGTTTTGTCCGACTTCTCAAAAAAACGTGTTAAAATTCAGTCCCGGTCCTCGAGGCACCCTAGAATCCGGCCCGAAAAACCCAAAATTTAAACGATCCATCATTTGTTATACGTGTTAGTCGGGGTATTGGGACATCAAATATCTGAGCTCGAGTTAAAGTTTTGTAAAACGCATCTTAAAAACGAGTTGAAATTCAGTCCCGGTCTCCGAGGCACCCTAGAATTCGGCCCGAAAAACCCGAAATTTAAACGACCCATCATTTGTTATACG
The DNA here is from genome assembly GCA_028411795.1 of Euphorbia peplus. Taxonomy (NCBI): domain Eukaryota; kingdom Viridiplantae; phylum Streptophyta; class Magnoliopsida; order Malpighiales; family Euphorbiaceae; genus Euphorbia; species Euphorbia peplus. Next base: position 11,763,916 of record CP110837.1, on the reverse strand, counting down.
TTTTAGTCGTGGTATTGGGACATCAAAAATCTGAGCTCGAGTTAAAGTTTTGTCCGACGCATCATAAAAACGTGATAAAATTCAGTCCCGGTCCCCGAGGCACCCTAGAATCCGGCCCGAAAAACCCAAAATTCAAACGACCCTCCATTTTATATACGTGTTAGTCGTGGTATTGGGAAATCCAAACATCTGAGCTCGAGTTAAAGTTTTGTCCGACGCATCAAAAAACACTTGTTAAATTTCTGCGCCGGTTCCCGAGGCAGCCTATTATACGGCCCGAAAAACCCAAAATTTAAACGACCCATCATTTGTTATACGTGTTAGTCGTTGTAATGGGCATCCAAAAATCTGAGCTCGAGTTAAAGTTTAGTCCGACGCATCAAAAAAACGTGTTAAAATTCAATCCCGGTCTCCGAGGCACCCTATAATTCGGCCCGAAAAACCGGAAATTTAAACGACCCATCATTTGTTATACGTGTTAGTCGGGGTAATGGGCATCCAAAAATCTGAGCTCGAGTTAAAGTTTTGTCCGACTTCTCAAAAAAACGTGTTAAAATTCAGTCCCGGTCTCCAAGGCACCCTAGAATTCGGCCCGAAAAACCCGAAATTTAAACGACCCATCATTTGTTATACGTTTTAGTCGTGGTATTGGGACATCAAAAATCTGAGCTCGAGTTGAAGTTTTGTCCGACGCATCATAAAAACGTGTTAAAATTCAGTCCCGGTCCCCGAGGCACCGTAGAATCCGGCCCGAAAAACCCAAAATTTAAACGACCCATCATTTGTTATACGTGTTAGTCGGGGTATTAGGACATCAAAAATCTGAGCTCGAGTTAAAGTTTTGTCCGATGCATCATAAAAACGTGTTAAAATTCAGTCCCGGTCTCCGAGGCACCCTAGAATTCAGCCTGAAAAACCCGAAATTTAAACCACCCATCATTTGTTATACTTTTTAGTCGTGGTATTGGGACATCAAAAATCTGAGCTCGAGTTGAAGTTTTGTCCGTGGCATCATAAAAACGAGTTAAAATTCAGTCCCGGTCCCCGAGGCACCCTAGAATCCGGCCCGAAAAACCAAAAATTTAAACGACCCTCCATTTTATATACGTGTTAGTCGTGGTATTGGGAAATCCAAACATCTGAGCTCGAGTTTAAGTTTTGTTCGACGCATCAAAAAACACTTGTTAAATTTCTGCCCCGGTTCCCGTGGCAGCCTATTATACGGCCCGAATAACCCAAAATTTAAACGACCCATCATTTGTTATACATGTTAGTCGTGGTAATGGGCATCCAAAAATCTGAGCTCGAGTTAAAGTTTTGTCCGACTTCTCAAAAAAACGTGTTAAAATTCAGTCCCGGTCCCCGAGGCACCCTAGAATCCGGCCCGAAAAACCCAAAATTTAAACGATCCATCATTTGTTATACGTGTTAGTCGGGGTATTGGGACATCAAATATCTGGGCTCAAGTTAAAGTTTTGTAAAACGCATCTTAAAAACGAGTTAAAATTCAGTCCCGGTCTCCGAGGCACCCTAGAATTCGGCCCGAAAAACCCGAAATTTAAACGACCCATCATTTGTTATACGTTTTAGTCGTGGTATTGGGACATCAAAAATCTGAGCTCGAGTTGAAGTTTTGTCCGACGCATCATAAAAACGTGTTAAAATTCAGTCCCGGTCCCCGAGGCACCGTAGAATCCGGCCCGAAAAACCCAAAATTTAAACGACCCATCATTTGTTATACGTGTTAGTCGGGGTATTAGGACATCAAAAATCTGAGCTCGAGTTAAAGTTTTGTCCGATGCATCATAAAAACGTGTTAAAATTCAGTCCCGGTCTCCGAGGCACCCTAGAATTCAGCCTGAAAAACCCGAAATTTAAACCACCCATCATTTGTTATACTTTTTAGTCGTGGTATTGGGACATCAAAAATCTGAGCTCGAGTTGAAGTTTTGTCCGAGGCATCATAAAAACGAGTTAAAATTCAGTCCCGGTCCCCGAGGCACCCTAGAATCCGGCCCGAAAAACCAAAAATTTAAACGACCCTCCATTTTATATACGTGTTAGTCGTGGTATTGGGAAATCCAAACATCTGATCTCGAGTTAAAGTTTTGTTCGACGCATCAAAAAACACTTGTTAAATTTCTGCCCCGGTTCCCGTGGCAGCCTATTATACGGCCCGAATAACCCAAAATTTAAACGACCCATCATTTGTTATACATGTTAGTCGTGGTAATGGGCAGCCAAAAATCTGAGCTCGAGTTAAAGTTTTGTCCGACTTCTCAAAAAAACGTGTTAAAATTCAGTCCCGGTCCCCGAGGCACCCTAGAATCCGGCCCGAAAAACCCAAAATTTAAACGATCCATCATTTGTTATACGTGTTAGTCGGGGTATTGGGACATCAAATATCTGAGCTCGAGTTAAAGTTTTGTCCGACGCATCTTAAAAACGTGTTAAAATTCAGTCCCGATCTCCGAGGCACCCTAGAATTCGGCCCGAAAAACCCGAAATTTAAACGACCCATCACTTGTTATACGTTTTTGTCGTGGTATTGGGACATCAAAAATCTGAGCTCGAGTTGAAGTTTTGTCCGACGCATCATAAAAACGTGTTAAAATTCAGTCCCGGTCCCCGAGGCACCCTAGAATCCGGCCCGAAAAACCCAAAATTTAAACGACCCTCCATTTTATATACGTGTTAGTCGTGGTATTGGGAAATCCAAACATCTGAGCTCGAGTTAAAGTTTTGTCCGACGCATCAAAAACACTTGTTAAATTTCTGCCCCGGTTCCCGTGGCAGCCTAGTATGCGGCCCGAAAAACCCAAAATTTAAACGACCCATCATTTGTTATACGTGTTAGTCGTGGTAATGGGCATCCAAAAATCTGAGCTCGAGTTAAAGTTTTGTCCGACTTCTCAAAAAAACGTGTTAAAATTCAGTCCCGGTCCCCGAGGCACCCTAGAATCCGGCCCGAAAAACCCAAAATTTAAACGACCCATCATTTGTTATACGTGTTAGTCGGGGTATTAGGACATCAAAAATCTGAGCTCGAGTTAAAGTTTTGTCCGATGCATCATAAAAACGTGTTAAAATTCAGTCCTGGTCTCCGAGGCACCCTAGAATTCAGCCTGAAAAACCCGAAATTTAAACGACCCATCATTTGTTATACTTTTTAGTCGTGGTATTGGGACATCAAAAATCTGAGCTCGAGTTGAAGTTTTGTCCGAGGCATCATAAAAACGTGTTAAAATTCAGTCCCGGTCCCCGAGGCACCCTAGAATCCGGCCCGAAAAACCAAAAATTTAAACGACCCTCCATTTTATATACGTGTTAGTCGTGGTATTGGGAAATCCAAACATCTGAGCTCGAGTTAAAGTTTTGTTCGACGCATCAAAAAACACTTGTTAAATTTCTGCCCCGGTTCCCGTGGCAGCCTATTATACGGCCCGAATAACCCAAAATTTAAACGACCCATCATTTGTTATACATGTTAGTCGTGGTAATGGGCAGCCAAAAATCTGAGCTCGAGTTAAAGTTTTGTCCGACTTCTCAAAAAAACGTGTTAAAATTCAGTCCCGGTCCCCGAGGCACCCTAGAATCCGGCCCGAAAAACCCAAAATTTAAACGATCCATCATTTGTTATACGTGTTAGTCGGGGTATTGGGACATCAAATATCTGAGCTCGAGTTAAAGTTTTGTCCGACGCATCTTAAAAACGTGTTAAAATTCAGTCCCGGTCTCCGAGGCACCCTAGAATTCGGCCCGAAAAACCCGAAATTTAAACGACCCATCACTTGTTATACGTTTTTGTCGTGGTATTGGGACATCAAAAATCTGAGCTCGAGTTGAAGTTTTGTCCGACGCATCATAAAAACGTGTTAAAATTCAGTCCCGGTCCCCGAGGCACCCTAGAATCCGGCCCGAAAAACCCAAAATTTAAACGACCCTCCATTTTATATACGTGTTAGTCGTGGTATTGGGAAATCCAAACATCTGAGCTCGAGTTAAAGTTTTGTCCGACGCATCAAAAACACTTGTTAAATTTCTGCCCCGGTTCCCGTGGCAGCCTAGTATGCGGCCCGAAAAACCCAAAATTTAAACGACCCATCATTTGTTATACGTGTTAGTCGTGGTAATGGGCATCCAAAAATCTGAGCTCGAGTTAAAGTTTTGTCCGACTTCTCAAAAAAACGTGTTAAAATTCAGTCCCGGTCCCCGAGGCACCCTAGAATCCGGCCCGAAAAACCCAAAATTTAAACGACCCATCATTTGTTATACGTGTTAGTCGGGGTATTAGGACATCAAAAATCTGAGCTCGAGTTAAAGTTTTGTCCGATGCATCATAAAAACGTGTTAAAATTCAGTCCTGGTCTCCGAGGCACCCTAGAATTCAGTTTGAAAAACCCGAAATTTAAACGACCCATCATTTGTTATACTTTTTAGTCGTGGTATTGGGACATCAAAAATCTGAGCTCGAGTTGAAGTTTTGTCCGAGGCATCATAAAAACGTGTTAAAATTCAGTCCCGGTCCCCGAGGCACCCTAGAATCCGGCCCGAAAAACCAAAAATTTAAACGACCCTCCATTTTATATACGTGTTAGTCGTGGTATTGGGAAATCCAAACATCTGAGCTCGAGTTAAAGTTTTGTTCGACGCATCAAAAAACACTTGTTACATTTCTGCCCCGGTTCCCGTGGCAGCCTATTATACGGCCCGAATAACCCAAAATTTAAACGACCCATCATTTGTTATACATGTTAGTCGTGGTAATGGGCATCCAAAAATCTAAGCTCGAGTTAAAGTTTTGTCCGACTTCTCAAAAAAACGTGTTAAAATTCAGTCCCGGTCCCCGAGGCACCCTAGAATCCGGCCCGAAAAACCCAAAATTTAAACGATCCATCATTTGTTATACTTGTTAGTCGGGGTATTGGGACATCAAATATCTGAGCTCGAGTTAAAGTTTTGTCCGACGCATCTTAAAAACGTGTTAAAATTCAGTCCCGGTCTCCGAGGCACCCTAGAATTCGGCCCGAAAAACCCGAAATTTAAACGACCCATCATTTGTTATACGTTTTAGTTGTGGTATTGGGACATCAAAAATCTGAGCTCGAGTTGAAGTTTTGTCCGACGCATCATAAAAACGTGTTAAAATTCAGTCCCGGTCCCCGAGGCACCCTAGAATCCGGCCCGAAAAACCCAAAATTTAAACGACCCTCCATTTTATATACGTGTTAGTCGTGGTATTGGGAAATCAAAACATCTGAGCTCGAGTTAAAGTTTTGTCCGACGCATCAAAAACACTTGTTAAATTTCTGCCCCGGTTCCCGAGGCAGCCTAGTATGCGGCCCGAAAAACCCAAAATTTAAACGACCCATCATTTGTTATACGTGTTAGTCGTGGTAATGGGAATCCAAAAATCTGAGCTCGAGTTAAAGTTTTGTCCGACGCATCAAAAAAACGTGTTAAAATTCAATCCTGGTCTCCGAGGCACCCTATAATTCGGCCCGAAAAACCGGAAATTTAAACGACCCATCATTTGTTATACGTGTTAGTCGGGGTATTGGGACATCAAAAATCTGAGCTCGAGTTAAAGTTTTGTCCTACGGATCATAAAAACGTGTTAAAATTCAGTCCCGGTCTCCGAGGAAACCCTAGAATTCGGCCCGAAAAACCCGAAATTTAAACGACCCATCATTTGTTATACGTTTTAGTCGTGGTATTGGGACATCAAAAATCTGAGCTCGAGTTAAAGTTTTGTCCGACGCATCATAAAAACGTGATAAAATTCAGTCCCGGTCCCCGAGGCACCCTAGAATCCGGCCCGAAAAACCCAAAATTTAAACGACCCTCCATTTTATATACGAGTTAGTCGTGGTATTGGGAAATCCAAACATCTGAGCTCGAGTTAAAGTTTTGTCCGACGCATCAAAAAACACTTGTTAAATTTCTGCCCCGGTTCCCGAGGCAGCCTATTATACGGCCCGAATAACCCAAAATTTAAACGACCCATCATTTGTTATACGTGTTAGTCGTGGTAATGGGCATCCAAAAATCTGAGCTCGAGTTAAAGTTTTGTCCGACTTCTCAAAAAAACGTGTTAAAATTCAGTCTCGGTCCACGAGGCACCCTAGAATCCGGCCCGAAAAACCCAAAATTTAAACGATCCATCATTTGTTATACGTGTTAGTCGGGGTATTGGGACATCAAATATCTGAGCTCAAGTTAAAGTTTTGTAAAACGCATCTTAAAAACGAGTTAAAATTCAGTCCCGGTCTCCGAGGCACCCTAGAATTCGGCCCGAAAAACCCGAAATTTAAACGACCCATCATTTGTTATACGTTTTAGTCGTGGTATTGGGACATCAAAAATCTGAGCTCGAGTTGAAGTTTTGTCCGATGCATCATAAAAACGTGTTAAAATTCAGTCCCGGTCCCCGAGGCACCCTAAAATCCGGGCCGAAAAACCCAAAATTTAAACGACCCTCCATTTTATATACGAGTTAGTCGTGGTATTGGGAAATCCAAACATCTGAGCTCGAGTTAAAGTTTTGTCCGACGCATCAAAAAACACTTGTTAAATTTCTGCCCCGGTTCCCGAGGCAGCCTATTGTACGGCCCGAATAACCCAAAATTTAAACGACCCATCATTTGTTATACGTGTTAGTCGTGGTAATGGGCATCCAAAAATCTGAGCTCGAGTTAAAGTTTTGTCCGACTTCTCAAAAAAACGTGTTAAAATTCAGTCTCGGTCCCCGAGGCACCATAGAATCCGGCCCGAAAAACCCAAAATTTAAACGAGCCATCATTTGTTATACGTGTTAGTCGGGGTATTGGGACATCAAATATCTGGGCTCAAGTTAAAGTTTTGTAAAACGCATCTTAAAAACGAGTTAAAATTCAGTCCCGGTCTCCGAGGCACCCTAGAATTCGGCCCGAAAAACCCGAAATTTAAACGACCCATCATTTGTTATACGTTTTAGTCGTGGTATTGCGACATCAAAAATCTGAGCTCGAGTTGAAGTTTTGTCCGACGCATCATAAAAACGTGTTAAAATTCAGTCCCGGTCCCCGAGGCACCCTAGAATCCGGCCCGAAAAACCCAAAATTTAAACGACCCTCCATTTTATATACGTGTTAGTCGTGGTATTGGGAAATCCAAACATCTGAGCTCGAGTTAAAGTTTTGTCCGACGCATCAAAAAAACTTGTTAAATTTCTGCCCCGGTTCCCGAGGCAGCCTAGTATGCGGCCCGAAAAACCCAAAATTTAAACGACCCATCATTTGTTATACGTGTTAGTCGTGGTAATGGGAATCCAAAAATCTGAGCTCGAGTTAAAGTTTTGTCCGACTTCTCAAAAAAACGTGTTAAAATTCAGTCCCGGTCCCCGAGGCACCCTAGAATCCGGCCCGAAAAACCCAAAATTTAAACGACCCATCATTTGTTATACGTGTTAGTCGGGGTATTGGGACATCAAAAATCTGAGCTCGAGTTAAAGTTTTGTCCGACGCATCATAAAAACGTGTTAAAATTCAGTCCCGGTCTGCGAGGCACCCTAGAATTCGGCCTGAAAATCCCGAAATTTAAACGACCCATCATTTGTTATACGTTTTAGTCGTGGTATTGGGACATCAAAAATCTGAGCTCGAGTTGAAGTTTTGTCCGACGCATCATAAAAACGTGTTAAAATGCAGTCCCGGTCCCCGAGGCACCCTAGAATCCGGCCCGAAAAACCAAAAATTTAAACGACACTCCATTTTATATACGTGTTAGTCGTGGTATTGGGAAATCCAAACATCTGAGCTCGAGTTAAAGTTTTGTCCGACGCATCAAAAACACTTGTTAAATTTATGCCCCGGTTCCCGAGGCAGCCTAGTATGCGGCCCGAAAAACCCAAAATTAAAACGACCCATCATTTGTTATACGTGTTAGTCGTGGTAATGGGAATCCAAAAATCTGAGCTCGAGTTAAAGTTTTGTCCGACTTCTCAAAAAAACGTGTTAAAATTCAGTCCCGGTCCCCGAGGCACCCTAGAATCCGGCCCGAAAAACCCAAAATTTAAACGACCCATCATTTGTTATACGTGTTAGTCGGGGTATTGGGACATCAAAAATCTGAGCTCGAGTTAAAGTTTTGTCCGACGCATCATAAAAACGTGTTAAAATTCAGTCCCGGTCTGCGAGGCACCCTAGAATTCGGCCTGAAAATCCCGAAATTTAAACGACCCATCATTTGTTATACGTTTTAGTCGTGGTATTGGGACATCAAAAATCTGAGCTCGAGTTGAAGTTTTGTCCGACGCATCATAAAAACGTGTTAAAATGCAGTCCCGGTCCCCGAGGCACCCTAGAATCCGGCCCGAAAAACCAAAAATTTAAACGACACTCCATTTTATATACGTGTTAGTCGTGGTATTGGGAAATCCAAACATCTGAGCTCGAGTTAAAGTTTTGTCCGACGCATCAAAAACACTTGTTAAATTTATGCCCCGGTTCCCGAGGCAGCCTAGTATGCGGCCCGAAAAACCCAAAATTTAAACGACCCATCATTTGTTATACGTGTTAGTCGTGGTAATGGGAATCCAAAAATCTGAGCTCGAGTTAAAGTTTTGTCCGACGCATCAAAAAAACGTGTTAAAATTCAATCCCGGTCCCCGAGGCACCCTATAATTCGGCCCGAAAAACCGGAAATTTAAACGACCCATCATTTGTTATACGTGTTAGTCGGGGTATTGGGACATCAAAAATCTGAGCTCGAGTTAAAGTTTTGTCCGACGCATCAAAAAAACGTGTTAAAATTCAATCCCGGTCTCCGAGGCACCCTATAATTCGGCCTGAAAATCCCGAAATTTAAACGACCCATCATTTGTTATACGTTTTAGTCGTGGTATTGGGACATCAAAAATCTGAGCTCGAGTTGAAGTTTTGTCCGACGCATCATAAAAACGTGTTAAAATGCAGTCCCGGTCCCCGAGGCACCTTAGAATCCGGCCCGAAAAACCAAAAATTTAAACGACACTCCATTTTATATACGTGTTAGTCGTGGTATTGGGAAATCCAAACATCTGAGCTCGAGTTAAAGTTTTGTCCGACGCATCAAAAACACTTGTTAAATTTCTGCCCCGGTTCCCGAGGCAGCCTAGTATGCGGCCCGAAAAACCCAAAATTTAAACGACCCATCATTTGTTATACGTGTTAGTCGTGGTAATGGGAATCCAAAAATCTGAGCTCGAGTTAAAGTTTTGTCCGACGCATCAAAAAAACGTGTTAAAATTCAATCCCGGTCTCCGAGGCACCCTATAATTCGGCCCGAAAAACCGGAAATTTAAACGACCCATCATTTGTTATACGTGTTAGTCGGGGTATTGGGACATCAAAAATCTGAGCTCGAGTTAAAGTTTTGTCCGACGCATCAAAAAAACGTGTTAAAATTCAATCCCGGTCTCCGAGGCACCCTATAATTCGGCCCGAAAAACCGGAAATTTAAACGACCCATCATTTGTTATACGTTTTAGTCGTGGTATTGGGACATCAAAAATCTGAGCTCGAGTTAAAGTTTTGTCCGACGCATCATAAAAACGTGTGAAAATTCAGTCCCGGTCCCCGAGGCACCCTAAAATCCGGCCCGAAAAACCCAAAATTTAAACGACCCTCCATTTTATATACGTGTTAGTCGTGGTATTGGGAAATCCAAACATCTGAGCTCGGGTTAAAGTTTTGTCCGACGCATCAAAAAACACTTGTTAAATTTCTGCCCCGGTTCCCGAGGCAGCCTATTATACGGCCCGAAAAACCCAAAATTTAAACGACCCATCATTTTATATACGTGTTAGTCGTGGTAATGGGCATCCAAAAATCTGAGCTCGAGTTAAAGTTTTGTCCGACTTCTCAAAAAAACGTGTTAAAATTCAGTCCCGGTCCCCGAGGCACCCTAGAATCCGGCCCGAAAAACCCAAAATTTAAACGATCCATCATTTGTGATACGTGTTAGTCGGGGTATTGGGACATCAAATATCTGAGCTCGAGTTAAAGTTTTGTAAAACGCATCTTAAAAACGAGTTGAAATTCAGTCCCGGTCTCCGAGGCACCCTAGAATTCGGCCCGAAAAACCCGAAATTTAAACGACCCATCATTTGTTATACGTTTTAGTCGTGGTATTGGGACATCAAAAATCTGAGCTCGAGTTAAAGTTTTGTCCGACGCATCATAAAAACGTGATAAAATTCAGTCCCGGTCCCCGAGGCACCCTAGAATCCGGCCCGAAAAACCCAAAATTCAAACGACCCTCCATTTTATATACGTGTTAGTCGTGGTATTGGGAAATCCAAACATCTGAGCTCGAGTTAATGTTTTGTCCGACGCATCAAAAAACACTTGTTAAATTTCTGCGCCGGTTTCCGAGGCAGCCTATTATACGGCCCGAAAAACCCAAAATTTAAACGACCCATCATTTGTTATACGTGTTATTCGTTGTAATGGGCATCCAAAAATCTGAGCTCGAGTTAAAGTTTTGTCCGACGCATCAAAAAAACGTGTTAAAATTCAATCCCGGTCTCCGAGGCACCCTATAATTCGGCCCGAAAAACCGGAAATTTAAACGACCCATCATTTGTTATACGTGTTAGTCGGGGTAATGGGCATCCAAAAATCTGAGCTCGAGTTAAAGTTTTGTCCGACTTCTCAAAAAAACGTGTTAAAATTCAGTCCCGGTCTCCAAGGCACCCTAGAATTCGGCCCGAAAAACCCGAAATTTAAACGACCCATCATTTGTTATACGTTTTAGTCGTGGTATTGGGACATCAAAAATCTGAGCTCGAGTTGAAGTTTTGTCCGACGCATCATAAAAACGTGTTAAAATTCAGTCCCGGTCCCCGAGGCACCCTAGAATCCGGCCTAAAAACCCAAAATTTAAACGACCCTCCATTTTATATACGAGTTAGTCGTGGTATTGGGAAATCCAAACATCTGAGCTCGAGTTAAAGTTTTGTCCGACGCATCAAAAAACACTTGTTAAATTTCTGCCCCGGTTCCCGAGGCAGCCTATTGTACGGCCCGAATAACCCAAAATTTAAACGACCCATCATTTGTTATACGTGTTAGTCGTGGTAATGGGCATCCAAAAATCTGAGCTCGAGTTAAAGTTTTGTCCGACTTCTCAAAAAAACGTGTTAAAATTCAGTCTCGGTCCCCGAGGCACCCTAGAATCCGGCCCGAAAAACCCAAAATTTAAACGATCCATCATTTGTTATACGTGTTAGTCGGGGTATTGGGACATCAAATATCTGGGCTCAAGTTAAAGTTTTGTAAAACGCATCTTAAAAACGAGTTAAAATTCAGTCCCGGTCTCCGAGTCACCCTAGAATTCGGCCCGAAAAACCCGAAATTTAAACGACCCATCATTTGTTATACGTTTTAGTCGTGGTATTGGGACATCAAAAATCTGAGCTCGAGTTGAAGTTTTGTCCGACGCATCATAAAAACGTGTTAAAATTCAGTCCCGGTCCCCGAGGCACCCTAGAATCCGGCCCGAAAAACCCAAAATTTAAACGACCCTCCATTTTATATACGTGTTAGTTGTGGTATTGGGAAATCCAAACATCTGAGCTCGAGTTAAAGTTTTGTCCGACGCATCAAAAAACACTTGTTAAATTTCTGCGCCGGTTCCCGAGGCAGCCTATTATACGGCCCGAAAAACCCAAAATTTAAACGACCCATCATTTGTTATACGTGTTAGTCGTTGTAATGGGCATCCAAAAATCTGAGCTCGAGTTAAAGTTTTGTCCGACGCATCAAAAAAACGTGTTAAAATTCAATCCCGGTCTCCGAGGCACCCTATAATTCGGCCCGAAAAACCGGAAATTTAAACGACCCATCATTTGTTATACGTGTTAGTCGGGGTAATGGGCATCCAAAAATCTGAGCTCGAGTTAAAGTTTTGCCCGACTTCTCAAAAAAACGTGTTAAAATTCAGTCCCGGTCTCCAAGGCACCCTAGAATTCGGCCCGAAAAACCCGAAATTTAAACGACCCATCATTTGTTATACGTTTTAGTCGTGGTATTGGGACATCAAAAATCTGAGCTCGAGTTGAAGTTTAGTCCGACGCATCATAAAAACGTGTTAAAATTCAGTCCCGGTCCCCGAGGCACCCTAGAATCCGGCCCGAAAAACCCAAAATTTAAATGACCCTCCATTTTATATACGAGTTAGTCGTGGTATTGGGAAATCCAAACATCTGAGCTCGAGTTAAAGTTTTGTCCGACGCATCAAAAACACTTGTTAAATTTCTGCCCCGGTTCCCGGGGCAGCCTAGTATGCGGCCCGAAAAACCCAAAATTTAAACGACCCATCATTTGTTATACGTGTTAGTCGTGGTAATGGGCATCCAAAAATCTGAGCTCGAGTTAAAGTTTTGTCCGACTTCTCAAAAAAACGTGTTAAAATTCAGTCCCGGTCCCCGAGGCACCCTAGAATCCGGCCCGAAAAACCCAAAATTTAAACGACCCATCATTTGTTATACGTGTTAGTCGGGGTATTGGGACATCAAAAATCTGAGCTCGAGTTAAAGTTTTGTCCGACGCATCATAAAAACGTGTTAAAATTCAGTCCCGGTCTGCGAGGCACCCTAGAATTCGGCCTGAAAAACCCGAAATTTAAACGACCCATCATTTGTTATACGTGTTAGTCGTGGTATTGGGACATCAAAAATCTGAGCTCGAGTTGAAGTTTTGTCTGACGCATCATAAAAACGTGTTAAAATTCAGTCCCGGTCCCCGAGGCACCCTAGAATCCGGCCCGAAAAACCAAAAATTTAAACGACCCTCTATTTTATATACGTGTTAGTCGTGGTATTGGGAAATCCAAACATCTGAGCTCGAGTTAATGTTTTGTCCGACGCATCAAAAACACTTGTTAAATTTCTGCCCCGGTTCCCGCGGCAGCCTAGTATACGGCCCGAAAAACCCAAAATTTAAACGACCCATCATTTTATATACGTGTTAGTCGTGGTAATGGGCATCCAAAAATCTGAGCTCGAGTTAAAGTTTTGTTTGACTTCTCAAAAAAACGTGTTAAAATTCAGTCTCGGTCCCCGAGGCACCCTAGAATCCGGCCCGAAAAACCCAAAATTTAAACGATCCATCATTTGTTATACGTGTTAGTCGGGGTATTGGGACATCAAATATCTGGGCTCAAGTTAAAGTTTTGTAAAACGCATCTTAAAAACGAGTTAAAATTCCGTCCCGGTCTCCGAGGCACCCTAGAATTCGGCCCGAAAAACCCGAAATTTAAACGACCCATCATTTGTTATACGTTTTAGTCGTGGTATTGGGACATCAAAAATCTGAGCTCGAGTTGAAGTTTTGTCCGACGCATCATAAAAACGTGTTAAAATTCAGTCCCGGTCCCCGAGGCTCCCTAGAATCCGGCCCGAAAAACCCAAAATTTAAACGACCCTCCATTTTATATACGTGTTAGTCGTGGTATTGGGAAATCCAAACATCTGAGCTCGAGTTAAAGTTTTGTCCGACGCATCAAAAACACTTGTTAAATTTCTGCCCCGGTTCCCGAGGCAGCCTAGTATGCGGCCCGAAAAACCCAAAATTTAAACGACCCATCATTTGTTATACGTGTTAGTCGTGGTAATGGGAATCCAAAAATCTGAGCTCGAGTTAAATTTTTGTCCGACTTCTCAAAAAAACGTGTTAAAATTCACTCCCGGTCCCCGAGGCACCCTAGAATCCGGCCTGAAAAACCTAAAATTTAAACGACCCATCATTTGTTATACGTGTTAGTCGGGGTATTGGGACATCAAAAATCTGAGCTCGAGTTAAAGTTTTGTCCGACGCATCATAAAAACGTGTTAAAATTCAGTCCCGGTCTGCGAGGCACCCTAGAATTCGGCCTGAAAAACCCGAAATTTAAACGACCCATCATTTGTTATACGTTTTAGTCGGGGTATTGGGACATCAAAAATCTGAGCTCGAGTTAAAGTTTTGTCCGACGCATCATAAAAACGTGTTAAAATTCAGTCCCGGTCTGCGAGGCACCCTAGAATTCGGCCTGAAAAACCCGAAATTTAAACGACCCATCATTTGTTATACGTGTTAGTCGTGGTATTGGGACATCAAAAATCTGAGCTCGAGTTGAAGTTTTGTCTGACGCATCATAAAAACGTGTTAAAATTCAGTCCCGGTCCCCGAGGCACCCTAGAATCCGGCCCGAAAAACCAAAAATTTAAACGACCCTCTATTTTATATACGTGTTAGTCGTGGTATTGGGAAATCCAAACATCTGAGCTCGAGTTAATGTTTTGTCCGACGCATCAAAAACACTTGTTAAATTTCTGCCCCGGTTCCCGCGGCAGCCTAGTATACGGCCCGAAAAACCCAAAATTTAAACGACCCATCATTTTATATACGTGTTAGTCGTGGTAATGGGCATCCAAAAATCTGAGCTCGAGTTAAAGTTTTGTCTGACTTCTCAAAAAAATGTGTTAAAATTCAGTCCCGGTCCCCGAGGCACCCTAGAAACCGGGCCGAAAAACCCAAAATTTAAACGACCCATCATTTGTTATACGTGTTAGTCGGGGTATTGGGACATCAAAAATCTGAGCTCGAGTTAAAGTTTTGTCCGACGCATCATAAAAACGTGTTAAAATTCAGTCCCGGTCTCCGAGGCACCCTAGAATTCGGCCTGAAAAACCCGAAATTTAAACGACCCATCATTTGTTATACGTTTTAGTCGTGGTATTGGGACATCAAAAATCTGAGCTCGAGTTGAAGTTTTGTCCGACGCATCATAAAAACGTGTTAAAATTCAGTCCCGGTCCCCGAGGCACCCTAGAATCCGACCCGAAAAACCAAAAATTCAAACGACCCTCCATTTTATATACGTGTTAGTCGTGGTATTGGGAAATCCAAACATCTGAGCTCGAGTTAAAGTTTTGTCCGACGCATCAAAAAACACTTGTTAAATTTCTGCGCCGGTTCCTGAGGCAGCCTATTATACGGCCCGAAAAACCCAAAATTTAAACGACCCATCATTTGTTATACGTGTTAGTCGTTGTAATGGGCATCCAAAAATCTGAGCTCGAGTTAAAGTTTTGTCCGACGCATCAAAAAAACGTGTTAAAATTCAATCCCGGTCTCCGAGGCACCCTATAATTCGGCCCGAAAAACCGGAAATTTAAACGACCCATCATTTGTTATACGTGTTAGTCGGGGTAATGGGCATCCAAAAATCTGAGCTCGAGTTAAAGTTTTGTCCGACTTCTCAAAAAAACGTGTTAAAATTCAGTCCCGGTCCCCGAGGCACCCTAGAATCCGGCCCGAAAAACCCAAAATTTAAACGATCCATCATTTGTTATACGTGTTAGTCGGGGTATTGGGACATCAAAAATCTGAGCTCGAGTTAAAGTTTTGTCCGACGCATCATAAAAACGTGTTAAAATTCAGTCCCGGTCTGCGAGGCACCCTAGAATTCGGCCTGAAAAACCCGAAATTTAAACGACCCATCATTTGTTATACGTTTTAGTCGTGGTATTGGGACATCAAAAATCTGAGCTCGAGTTGAAGTTTTGTCCGACGCATCATAAAAACGTGTTAAAATTCAGTCCCGGTCCCCGAGGCACCCTAGAATCCGGCCCGAAAAACCCAAAATTTAAACGACCCTCCATTTTATATACGTGTTAGTCGTGGTATTGGGAAATCCAAACATCTGAGCTCGAGTTAAAGTTTTGTCCGACGCATCAAAAAACACTTGTTAAATTTCTGCCCCGGTTCCCGTGGCAGCCTATTATACGGTCCGAATAACCCAAATATTAAACGACCCATCATTTGTTATACGTGTTAGTCGTGGTAATGGGCATCCAAAAATCTGAGCTCGAGTTAAAGTTTTGTCCGACTTCTCAAAAAAACGTGTTAAAATTCAGTCCCGGTCCCCGAGGCACCCTAGAATCCGGCCCGAAAAACCCAAAATTTAAACGATCCATCATTTGTTATACGTGTTAGTCGGGGTATTGGGACATCAAATATCTGAGCTCGAGTTAAAGTTTTGTTCGACGCATCTTAACAACGTGTTAAAATTCAGTCCCGGTCTCCGAGGCACCCTAGAATTCGGCCCGAAAAACCCGAAATTTAAATGACCCATCATTTGTTATAAGTTTTAGTCGTGGTATTGGGACATCAAAAATCTGAGCTCGAGTTGAAGTTTTGTCCGACGCATCATAAAAACGTGTTAAAATTCAGTCCCGGTCCCCGAGGCACCCTAGAATCCGGCCCGAAAAACCCAAAATTTAAACGACCCTCCATTTTATATACGTGTTAGTCGTGGTATTGGGAAATCCAAACATCTGAGCTCGAGTTAAAGTTTTGTCCGAAGCATCAATAACACTTGTTAAATTTCTGCCCCGGTTCCCGAGGCTGCCTTGTATCCGGCCCGAAAAACCCAAAATTTAAACGACCCATCATTTGTTATACGTGTTAGTCGTTGTAATGGGCATCCAAAAATCTGAGCTCGAGTTAAAGTTTTGTCCGACGCATCAAAAAAACGTGTTAAAATTCAATCTCGGTCTCCGAGGCACCCTATAATTCGGCCCGAAAAACCGGAAATTTAAACGACCTATCATTTGTTATACGTGTTAGTCAGGGTATTGGGAGATCAAAAATCTGAGCTCGAGTTAAAGTTTTGTCCTACGCATCATAAAAACGTGTTAAAATTCAGTCCCGGTCTCCGAGGCACCCTAGAATTCGGCCCGAAAAACCCGAAATTTAAACGACCCATCATTTTTTATACGTTTTAGTCGTGGTATTGGGACATCAAAAATCTGAGCTCGAGTTAAAGTTTTGTCCGACGCATCATAAAAACGTGTTAAAATTTAGTCCCGGTCCCCGAGGCACCCTAGAATCCGGCCTGAAAAACCCAAAATTTAAACGACCCTCCATTTTATATACGTGTTAGTCGTGGTATTGGGAAATCCAAACATCTGAGCTCGAGTTAAAGTTTTGTCCGACGCATCAAAAACACTTGTTAAATTTCTGCCCCGGTTCCCGGGGCAGCCTAGTATGCGGCCCGAAAAACCCAAAATTTAAACGACCCATCATTTGTTATACGTGTTAGTCGTGGTAATGGGCATCCAAAAATCTGAGCTCGAGTTAAAGTTTTGTCCGACTTCTCAAAAAAACGTGTTAAAATTCAGTCCCGGTCCCCGAGGCACCCTAGAATCCGGCCTGAAAAACCCAAAATTTAAAAGACCCATCATTTGTTATACGTGTTAGTCGGGGTATTGGGACATCAAAAATCTGAGCTCGAGTTAAAGTTTTGTTCGACGCATCAGAAAAACGTGTTAAAATTCAGTCCCGGTCTGCGAGGCACCCTAGAATTCGGCCTGAAAAACCCGAAATTTAAACGACCCATCATTTGTTATACGTTTTAGTCGTGGTATTGGGACATCAAAAATCTGAGCTCGAGTTGAAGTTTTGTCCGACGCATCATAAAAACGTGTTAAAATGCAGTCCCGGTCCCCGAGGCACCCTAGAATCCGGCCCGAAAAACCAAAAATTTAAAAGACCCTCCATTTTATATACGTGTTAGTCGTGGTATTGGGAAATCCAAACATCTGAGCTCGAGTTAAAGTTTTGTCCGACGCATCAAAAAACACTTGTTAAATTTCTGCCCCGGTTCCCGAGGCAGCCTATTATACGGCCCGAATAACCCAAAATTTAAACGACCCATCATTTGTTATACGTGTTAGTCGTGGTAATGGGCATCCAAAAATCTGAGCTCGACTTAAAGTTTTGTCCGACTTCTCAAAAAAACGTGTTAAAATTCAGTCCCGGTCTCCGAGGCACCCTAGAATCCGGCCCGAAAAACCCAAAATTTAAACGACCCATCATTTGTTATACGTGTTAGTCGGGGTATTGGGACATCAAAAATCTGAGCTCGAGTTAAAGTTTTGTCCGACGCATCATAAAAACGTGTTAAAATTCAGTCCCGGTCCCCGAGGCACCCTAGAATCCGGCCCGAAAAACCCAAAATTTAAACGACCCATCATTTGTTATACATGTTAGTCGGGGTATTGGGACATCAAAAATCTGAGCTCGAGTTAAAGTTTTGTCCGACCCATCAGAAAAACGTGTTAAAATTCAGTCCCGGTCTGCGAGGCACCCTAGAATTCGGCCTGAAAAACCCGAAATTTAAACGACCCATCATTTGTTATACGTTTTAGTCGTGGTATTGGGACATCAAAAATCTGAGCTCGAGTTGAAGTTTTGTCCGACGCATCATAAAAACGTGTTAAAATGCAGTCCCGGTCCCCGAGGCACCCTAGAATCCGGCCCGAAAAACAAAAAATTTAAAAGACCCTCCATTTTATATACGTGTTAGTCGTGGTATTGGGAAATCCAAACATCTGAGCTCGAGTTAAAGTTTTGTCCGACGCATCAAAAAACACTTGTTAAATTTCTGCCCCGGTTCCCGAGGCAGCCTATTATACGGCCCGAATAACCCAAAATTTAAACGACCCATCATTTGTTATTCGTGTTAGTCGTGGTAATGGGCATCCAAAAATCTGAGCTCGAGTTAAAGTTTTGTCCGACTTCTCAAAAAAACGTGTTAAAATTCAGTCCCGGTCCCCGAGGCACCCTAGAATCCGGCCCGAAAAACCCAAAATTTAAACGATCCATCATTTGTTATACGTGTTAGTCGGGGTATTGGGACATCAAATATCTGAGCTCGAGTTAAAGTTTTGTTCGACGCATCTTAACAACGAGTTAAAATTCAGTCCCGGTCTCCGAGGCACCCTAGAATTCGGCCCGAAAAACCCGAAATTTAAACGACCCATCATTTGTTATAAGTTTTAGTCGTGGTATTGGGACATCAAAAATCTGAGCTCGAGTTGAAGTTTTGTCCGACGCCTCATAAAAACGTGTTAAAATTCAGTCCCGGTCCCCGAGGCAACCTAGAATCCGGCCCGAAAAACCCAGAATTTAAACGACCCTCCATTTTATATACGTGTTAGTCGTGGTATTGGGAAATCCAAACATCTGAGCTCGAGTTAAAGTTTTGTCCGAAGCATCAATAACACTTGTTAAATTTCTGCCCCGGTTCCCGTGGCTGCCTTGTATCTGGCCCGAAAAACCCAAAATTTAAACGACCCATCATTTGTTATACGTGTTAGTCGTTGTAATGGGCATCCAAAAATCTGAGCTCGAGTTAAAGTTTTGTCCGACGCATCAAAAAAACGTGTTAAAATTCAATCTCGGTCTCCGAGGCACCCTATAATTCGGCCCGAAAACCCCAAAATTTAAACGACCTATCATTTGTTATACGTGTTAGTCAGGGTATTGGGAGATCAAAAATCTGAGCTCGAGCTAAAGTTTTGTCCTACGCATCATAAAAACGTGTTAAAATTCAGTCCCGGTCTCCGAGGCACCCTAGAATTCGGCCCGAAAAACCCGAAATTTAAACGACCCATCATTTTTTATACGTTTTAGTCGTGGTATTGGGACATCAAAAATCTGAGCTCGAGTTAAAGTTTTGTCCGACGCATCATAAAAACGTGTTAAAATTTAGTCCCGGTCCCCGAGGCACCCTAGAATCCGGCCTGAAAAACCCAAAATTTAAACGACCCTCCATTTTATATACGTGTTAGTCGTGGTATTGGGAAATCCAAACATCTGAGCTCGAGTTAAAGTTTTGTCCGACGCATCAAAAACACTTGTTAAATTTCTGCCCCGGTTCCCGGGGCAGCCTAGTATGCGGCCCGAAAAACCCAAAATTTAAACGACCCATCATTTGTTATACGTGTTAGTCGTGGTAATGGGCATCCAAAAATCTGAGCTCGAGTTAAAGTTTTGTCCGACTTCTTAAAAAAACGTGTTAAAATTCAGTCCCGGTCCCCGAGGCACCCTAGAATCCGGCCCGAAAAACCCAAAATTTAAACGACCCATCATTTGTTATACGTGTTAGTCGGGGTATTGGGACATCAAAAATCTGAGCTCGAGTTAAAGTTTTGTCCGACGCATCAGAAAAACGTGTTAAAATTCAGTCCCGGTCTGCGAGGCACCCTAGAATTCGGCCTGAAAAACCCGAAATTTAAACGACCCATCATTTGTTATACGTTTTAGTCGTGGTATTGGGACATCAAAAATCTGAGCTCGAGTTGAAGTTTTGTCCGACGCATCATAAAAACGTGTTAAAATGCAGTCCCGGTCCCCGAGGCACCCTAGAATCCGGCCCGAAAAACCAAAAATTTAAAAGACCCTCCATTTTATATACGTGTTAGTCGTGGTATTGGGAAATCCAAACATCTGAGCTCGAGTTAAAGTTTTGTCCGACGCATCAAAAAACACTTGTTAAATTTCTGCCCCGGTTCCCGGGGCAGCCTATTATACGGCCCGAATAACCCAAAATCTAAACGACCCATCATTTGTTATACGGTTTAGTCGTGGTAATGGGCATCCAAAAATCTGAGCTCGAGTTAAAGTTTTGTCCGACTTCTCAAAAAAACGTGTTAAAATTCAGTCCCGGTCCCCGAGGCACCCTAGAATCCGGCCCGAAAAACCCAAAATTTAAACGATCCATCATTTGTTATACGTGTTAGTCGGGGTATTGGGACATCAAATATCTGAGCTCGAGTTAAAGTTTTGTCCGACGCATCTTAAAAACGTGTTAAAATTCAGTCCCGGTCTCAGAGGCACCCTAGAATTCGGCCCGAAAAACCCGAAATTTAAACGACCCATCATTTGTTATACGTTTTAGTCGTGGTATTGGGACATCAAAAATCTGAGCTCGAGTTGAAGTTTTGTCCGACGCATCATAAAAACGTGTTAAAATTCAGTACCGGTTCCCGAGGCACCCTAGAATCCGGCCCGAAAAACCCAAAATTTAAACGACCCTCCATTTTATATACGTGTTAGTCGTGGTATTGGGAAATCCAAACATCTGAGCTCGAGTTAAAGTTTTGTCCGACGCATCAATAACACTTGTTAAATTTCTGCCCCGGTTCCCGTGGCTGCCTTGTATCCGGCCCGAAAAACCCAAAATTTAAACGACCCATCATTTGTTATACGTGTTAGTCGTTGTAATAGGCATCCAAAAATCTGAGCTAGAGTTAAAGTTTTGTCCGACGCATCAAAAAAACGTGTTAAAATTCAATCCAGGTCTCCGAGGCACCCTATAATTCGGCCCGAAAAACCGGAAATTTAAACGACCTATCATTTGTTATACGTGTTAGTCAGGGTATTGGGACATCAAAAATCTGAGCTCGAGTTAAAGTTTTGTCCTACGCATCATAAAAACGTGTTAAAATTCAGTCCCGGTCTCCGAGGCACCCTAGAATTCGGCTCGAAAAACCCGAAATTTAAACGACCCATCATTTGTTATACGTGTTAGTCGTGGTATTGGGACATCAAAAATCTGAGCTCGAGTTGAAGTTTTTTCCGACGCATCATAAAAACGTGTTAAAATTCAGTCCCGGTCCCCGAGGCACCCACGAATCCGGCCCGAAAAACCAAAAATTTAAACGACCCTCCATTTTATATACGTGTTAGTCGTGGTATTGGGAAATCCAAACATCTGAGCTCGAGTTAAAGTTTTGTCCGACGCATCAAAAAATACTTGTTAAATTTCTGCCCCGGTTCCCGCGGCAGCCTATTATACGGCCCGAAAAACCCAAAATTTAAACGACCCATCATTTGTTATACGTGTTAGTCGTGGTAATGGGCATCCAAAAATCTGAGCTCGAGTTAAAGTTTTGTCCCACTTCTCAAAAAAACGTGTTAAAATTCAGTCCCGGTCTCCGAGGCACCCTTGAATCCGGCCCGAAAAACCCAAAATTTAAACGACCCATCATTTGTTATACGTGTTAGTCGGGGTATTGGGACATCAAAAATCTGAGCTCGAGTTAAAGTTTTGTCCGACGCATCATAAAAACGTGTTAAAATTCAGTCCCGATCTGCGAGGCACCCTAGAATTCGGCCTGAAAAACCCGAAATTTAAACGATCCATCATTTGTTATACGTTTTAGTCGTGGTATTGGGACATCTAAAATCTGAGCTCGAGTTGAAGTTTTGTCCGACGCATCATAAAAACGTGTTAAAATGCAGTCCCGGTCCCCGAGGCACCCTAGAATCCGGCTCGAAAAACCAAAAATTTAAACGACCCTCCATTTTATATACGTGTTAGTCGTGGTATTGGGAAATCCAAACATCTGAGCTCGAGTTAAAGTTTTGTCCGACGCATCAAAAAACACTTGTTAAATTTCTGCCCCGGTTCCCGAGGCAGCCTATTATACGGCCCGAATAACCCAAAATTTAAACGACCCATCATTTGTTATACGTGTTAGTCGTGGTAATGGGCATCCAAAAATCTGAGCTCGAGTTAAAGTTTTGTCCGACTTCTCAAAAAAACGTGTTAAAATTCAGTCCCGGTCCCCGAGGCACCCTAGAATCCGGCCCGAAAAACCCAAAATTTAAACGATCCATCATTTTTTATACGTGTTAGTCGGGGTATTGGGACATCAAATATCTGAGCTGAAGTTAAAGTTTTGTCCGACGCATCTTAAAAACATGTTAAAATTCAGTCCCGGTCTCCGAGGCACCCTAGAATTCGGCCCGAAAAACCCGAAATTCTAACGACCCATCATTTGTTATACGTTTTAGTCGTCGTATTGGGACATCAAAAATCTGAGCTCGAGTTGAAGTTTTGTCCGACGCATCCTAAAAACGTGTTAAAATTCAGTCCCGGTCCCCGAGGCACCCTCGAATCCGGCCCGAAAAACCAAAAATTTAAACGACCCTCCATTTTATATACGTGTTAGTCATGGTATTGGGAAATCCAAACATCTGAGCTCGAGTTAAAGTTTTGTCCGACGCATCAAAAAACACTTGTTAAATTTTTGCCCCGGTTCCCGCGGCAGCCTATTATACGGCCCGAAAAACCCAAAATTTAAACGACCCATCATTTGTTATACGTGTTAGTCGTGGTAATGGGCATCCAAAAATCTGAGCTCGAGTTAAAGTTTTGTCCGACGCATCATAAAAACGTGTTTAAATTCAGTCCCGGTCTCCGAGGCACCTCAGAATTCGGCCCGAAAAACCCGAAATTTAAACGACCCATCATTTGTTATACGTTTTAGTCGTCGTATTGGGACATCAAAAATCTGAGCTCGAGTTGAAGTTTTGTCCGACGCATCATAAAAACGTGTTAAAATTCAGTCCCGGTCCCCGAGGCACCTTAGAATCCGGCCCGAAAAACCCAAAATTTAAACGACCCTCCATTTTATATACGTGTTAGTCGTGGTATTGGGAAATCCAAACATCTGAGCTCAAGTTAAAGTTTTGTCCGACGCATCAAAAACACATGTTAAATTTCTACCCCGGTTCCCGAGGCTGCCTGGTATCTGGCCCGAAAAACCCAAAATTTAAACGACCCATCATTCGTTATACGTGTTAGTCGTTGTAATGGGCATCCAAAAATCTGAGCTCGAGTTAAAGTTTTGTCCGACGCATCAAAAAAACGTGTTAAAATTCAATCCCGGTCTCCGAGGCACCCTATAATTCGGCCCGAGAAACCGGAAATTTAAACGACCCATCATTTGTTATACGTGTTAGTCGTGGTAATCGGCATCCAAAAATCTGAGCTCGAGTTAAAGTTTTGTCCGACTTCTCAAAAAAACGTGTTAAAATTCAGTCCCGGTCCCCGAGGCACCCTAGAATCCGGCCCGAAAAACCCAAAATTTAAACGACCCATCATTTGTTATACGTGTTAGTCGGGGTATTGGGACATCAAAAATCTGAGCTCGAGTTAAAGTTTTGTCCGACGCATCTTAAAAACGTGTTAAAATTCAGTCCCGGTCTCCGAGGCACCCTAGAATTCGGCGCGAAAAACCCGAAATTTAAACGACCCATCATTTGTTATACGTTTTAGTCGTGGTATTGGGACATCAAAAATCTGAGCTCGAGTTGAAGTTTTGTCCGACGCATCATAAAAACGTGTTAAAATTCAGTCCCGGTCCCCGAGGCACCCTAGAATCCGGCCCGAAAAACCCAAAATTTAAACGACCCTCCATTTTATATACGTGTTAGTCGTGGTATTGGGAAATCCAAACATCTGAGCTCAAGTTAAAGTTTTGTCCGACGCATCAAAAACACATGTTAAATATCTACCCCGGTTCCCGAGGCTGCCTAGTATCTGGCCCGAAAAACCCAAAATTTAAACGACCCATCATTCGTTATACGTGTTAGTCGTTGTAATGGGCATCCAAAAATCTGAGCTCGAGTTAAAGTTTTGTCCGACGCATCAAAAAAACGTGTTAAAATTCAATCCCGGTCTCCGAGGCACCCTATAATTCGGCCCGAAAAACCGGAAATTTAAACGACCCATCATTTGTTATACGTGTTAGTCGGGGTAATGGGCATCCAAAAATCTGAGCTCGAGTTAAAGTTTTGTCCGACTTCTCAAAAAAACGTGTTAAAATTCAGTCCCGGTCCCCGAGGCACCCTAGAATCCGGCCCGAAAAACCCAAAATTTAAACGACCCATCATTTGTTATACGTGTTAGTCGGGGTATTGGGACATCAAAAATCTGAGCTCGAGTTAAAGTTTTGTCCGACGCATCATAAAAACGTGTTAAAATTCAGTCCCGGTCTGCGAGGCACCCTAGAATTCGGCCTGAAAAACCCGAAATTTAAACGACCCATCATTTGTTATACGTTTTAGTCGTGGTATTGGGACATCAAAAATCTGAGCTCGCGTTGAAGTTTTGTCCGACGCATCATAAAAACGTGTTAAAATTCAGTCCCGGTCCCCGAGGCACCCTAGAATCCGGCCCGAAAAACCCAAAATTTAAACGACCCTCCATTTTATATACGTGTTAGTCGTGGTATTGGGAAATCCATACATCTAAGCTCGAGTTAAAGTTTTGTCCGACCCATCAAAAAACACTTGTTAAATTTCTGCCCCGATTCCCGTGGCAGCCTATTATACGGCCCGAATAACCCAAAATTTAAACGACCCATCATTTGTTATACGTGTTAGTCGTGGTAATGGGCATCCAAAAATCTGAGCTCGAGTTAAAGTTTTGTCCGACTTCTCAAAAAAACGTGTTAAAATTCAGTCCCGGTCCCCGAAGCACCCTAGAATCCGGCCCGAAAAACCCAAAATTTAAACTATCCATCATTTGTTATACGTGTTAGTCGGGGTATTGGGACATTAAATATCTGAGCTCGAGTTAAAGTTTTGTCCGACGCATCTTAAAAACGTGTTAAAATTAAGTCCCGGTCTCCGAGGCACCCTAGAATTCGGCCCGAAAAACCCGAAATTTAAACGACCCATCATTTGTTATACGTTTTAGTCGTGGTATTGGGACATCAAAAATCTGAGCTCGAGTTGAAGTTTTGTCCGACGCATCATAAAAACGTGTTAAAATTCAGTCCCGGTCCCCGAGGCACCCTAGAATCCGGCCAGAAAAACCCAAAATTTAAACGACCCTCCATTTTATATACGTGTTAGTCGTGGTATTGGGAAATCCAAACATCTGAGCTCGAGTTAAAGTTTTGTCCGACGCATCAATATCACTTGTTAAATTTCTGCCCCGGTTCCCGAGGCTGCCTAGTATCCGGCCCGAAAAACCCAAAATTTAAACGACCCATCATTTGTTATACGTGTTAGTCGTTGTAATGGGCATCCAAAAATCTGAGCTCAAGTTAAAGTTTTGTCCGACGCATCAAAAAAACGTGTTAAAATTCAATCCCGGTCACCGAGGCACCCTATAATTCGGCCCGAAAAACCGGAAATTTAAACGACCCATCATTTGTTATACGTGTTAGTCGGGGTAATGGGCATTAAAAAATTTGAGCTCGAGTTAAAGTTTTGTCCGACTTCTCAAAAAAACGTGTTAAAATTCAGTCCCGGTCCCCGAGGCACCCTAGAATCCGGCCCGAAAAACCCAAAATTTAAACGAACCATCATTTGTTATACGTGTTAGTCGTGGTATTGGGACATCAAAAATCTGAGCTCGAGTTGAAGTTTTGTCCGACGCATCATAAAAACGTGTTAAAATTCAGTCCCGGTCCCCGAGGCACCCTAGAATCCGGCCCGAAAAACCCAAAATTTAAACAACCCTTCATTTTATATACGTGTTAGTCGTGGTATTGGGAAATCCAAACATCTGAGCTCGAGTTAAAGTTTTGTCCGACGCATCAAAAAACACTTGTTAAATTTCTGCCCCGGTTCGCGTGGCAGCCTATTATACGGCCCGAATAACCCAAAATTTAAACGACCCATCATTTGTTATACGTGTTAGTCGTGGTAATGGGCATCCAAAAATCTGAGCTCGAGTTAAAGTTTTGTCCGACTTCTCAAAAAAACGTGTTAAAATTCAGTCCCGGTCCCCGAGGCACCCTAGAATCCGGCCCGAAAAACCCAAAATTTAAACGAGCCATCATTTGTTATACGTGTTAGTCGGGGTATTGGGACATCAAAAATCTGAGCTCGAGTTGAAGTTTTGTCCGACGCATCATAAAAACGTGTTAAAATGCAGTCCCGGTCCCCGCGGCACCCTAGAATCCGGCCCGAAAAACCAAAAATTTAAACGACCCTCCATTTTATATACGTGTTAGTCGTGGTATTGGGAAATCCAAACATCTGAGCTCGAGTTAAAGTTTTGTCCGACGAATCAAAAAACACTTGTTAAATTTCTGCCCCGGTTCCCGAGGCAGCCTATTATACGGCCCGAATAACCCAAAATTTAAACGACCCATCATTTGTTATACGTGTTAGTCGTGGTAATGGGCATCCAAAAATCTGAGCTCGAGTTAAAGTTTTGTCCGACTTCTCAAAAAAACGTGTTAAAATTCAGTCCCGGTCCCCGAGGCACCCTAGAATCCGGCCCGAAAAACCCAAAATTTAAACGATCCATCATTTGTTATACGTGTTAGTCGGGGTATTGGGACATCAAATATCTGAGCTCGAGTTAAAGTTTTGTCCGACGCATCTTAAAAACGTGTTAAAATTCAGTCCCGGTCTCCGAGGCACCCTAGAATTCGGCCTGAAAAACCCGAAATTTAAACGACCCATCATTTGTTATACGTTTTAGTCGTGGTATTGGGACATCAAAAATCTGAGCTCGCGTTGAAGTTTTGTCCGACGCATCATAAAAACGTGTTAAAATTCAGTCCCGGTCCCCGAGGCACCCTAGAATCCGGCCCGAAAAACCCAAAATTTAAATGACCCTCCATTTTATATACGTGTTAGTCGTGGTATTGGGAAATCCAAACATCTGAGCTCGAGTTAAAGTTTTGTCCGACGCATCAAAAAACACTTGTTAAACTTCTGCCCCGGTTCCCGGGGCAGCCTATTATACGGCCCGAATAACCCAAAATTTAAACGACCCATCATTTGTTATACGTGTTAGTCGTGGTAATGGGCATCCAAAAATCTGAGCTCGAGTTAAAGTTTTGTCCGACTTCTCAAAAAAACGTGTTAAAATTCAGTCCCGGTCCCCGAGGCACCCTAGAATCCGGCCCGGAAAACCCAAAATTTAAACTATCCATCATTTGTTATACGTGTTAGTCGGGGTATTGGGACATCAAATATCTGAGCTCGAGTTAAAGTTTTTCCGACGCATCTTAAAAACGTGTTAAAATTCAGTCTCGGTCTCCGAGGCACCCTAGAATTCGGCCCGAAAAACTCGAAATTTAAACGACCCATCATTTGTTATACGTTTTAGTCGTGGTATTGGGACATCAAAAATCTGAGCTCGAGTTGAAGTTTTGTCCGACGCATCATAAAAACGTGTTAAAATTCAGTCCCGGTCCCCGAGGCACCCTAGAATCCGGCCCGAAAAACCCAAAATTTAAACGACCCTCCATTTTATATACGTGTTAGTCGTGGTATTGGGAAATCCAAACATCTGAGCTCGAGTTAAAGTTTTGTCCGACGCATCAATAACACTTGTTAAATTTCTGCCCCGGTTCCCGAGGCAGCCTATTATACGGCCCGAATAACCCAAAATTTAAACGACCCATCATTTGTTATACGTGTTAGTCGTGGTAATGGGCATCCAAAAATCTGAGCTCGAGTTAAAGTTTTGTCCGACTTCTCAAAAAAATGTGTTAAAATTCAGTCCCGGTCCCCGAGGCACCCTAGAATCCGGCCCGAAAAACCCAAAATTTAAACGATCCATCATTTGTTATACGTGTTAGTCGGGGTATTGGGACATCAAATATCTGAGCTCGAGTTAAAGTTTTGTCCGACGCATCTTAAAAACGTGTTAAAATTCAGTCCCGGTCTCCGAGGCACCCTAGAATTCGGCCTGAAAAACCCGAAATTTAAACGACCCATCATTTGTTATACGTTTTAGTTGTGGTATTGGGACATCAAAAATCTGAGCTCGCGTTGAAGTTTTGTCCGACTTCTCAAAAAAACGTGTTAAAATTCAGTCCCGGTCCCCGAGGCACCCTAGAATCCGGCCCGAAAAACCCAAAATTTAAACGAGCCATCATTGGCTATACGTGTTAGTCGGGGTATTGGGACATCAAAAATCTGAGCTCGAGTTGAAGTTTTGTCCGACGCATCATAAAAACGTGTTAAAATGCAGTCCCGGTCCCCGAGGCACCCTAGAATCCGGCCCGAAAAACCAAAAATTTAAACGACCCTCCATTTTATATACGTGTTAGTCGTGGTATTGGGAAATCCAAACATCTGAGCTCGAGTTAAAGTTTTGTCCGACGCATCAAAAAACACTTGTTAAATTTCTGCCCCGGCCTATTATACGGCCCGAATAACCCAAAATTTAAACGACCCATCATTTGTTATACGTGTTAGTCGTGGTAATGGGCATCCAAAAATCTGAGCTCGAGTTAAAGTTTTGTCCGACTTCTCAAAAAAACGTGTTAAAATTCAGTCCCGGTCCCCGAGGCACCCTAGAATCCGGCCCGAAAAACCTAAATTTTAAACGATCCATCATTTGTTATACGTGTTAGTCGGGGTATTGGGACATCAAATATCTGAGCTCGAGTTAAAGTTTTGTCCGACGCATCTTAAAAACGTGTTAAAATTCAGTCCCGGTCTCCGAGGCACCCTAGAATTCGGCCTGAAAAACCCGAAATTTAAACGACCCATCATTTGTTATACGTTTTAGTCGTGGTATTGGGACATCAAAAATCTGAGGTCGCGTTGAAGTTTTGTCCGACGCATCATAAAAACGTGTTAAAATTCAGTCCCGGTCCCCGAGGCACCCTAGAATCCGGCCCGAAAAACCCAAAATTTAAACGACCCTCCATTTTATATACGTGTTAGTCGTGGTATTGGGAAATCCAAACATCTGAGCTCGAGTTAAAGTTTTGTCCGACGCATCAATATCACTTGTTAAATTTCTGCCCCGGTTCCCGAGGCTGCCTAGTATCCGGCCCGAAAAACCCAAAATTTAAACGACCCATCATTTGTTATACGTGTTAGTCGTTGTAATGGGCATCCAAAAATCTGAGCTCAAGTTAAAGTTTTGTCCGACGCATCAAAAAAACGTGTTAAAATTCAATCCCGGTCACCGAGGCACCCTATAATTCGGCCCGAAAAACCGGAAATTTAAACGACCCATCATTTGTTATACGTGTTAGTCGGGGTAATGGGCATTAAAAAATTTGAGCTCGAGTTAAAGTTTTGTCCGACTTCTCAAAAAAACGTGTTAAAATTCAGTCCCGGTCTCCGAGGCACCCTAGAATCCGGCCCGAAAAACCCAAAATTTAAACGAACCATCATTTGTTATACGTGTTAGTCGTGGTATTGGGACATCAAAAATCTGAGCTCGAGTTGAAGTTTTGTCCGACGCATCATAAAAACGTGTTAAAATTCAGTCCCGGTCCCCGAGGCACCCTAGAATCCGGCCCGAAAAACCCAAAATTTAAACAACCCTTCATTTTATATACGTGTTAGTCGTGGTATTGGGAAATCCAAACATCTGAGCTCGAGTTAAAGTTTTGTCCGACGCATCAAAAAACACTTGTTAAATTTCTGCCCCGGTTCGCGTGGCAGTTTATTATACGGCCCGAATAACCCAAAATTTAAACGACCCATCATTTGTTATACGTGTTAGTCGTGGTAATGGGCATCCAAAAATCTGAGCTCGAGTTAAAGTTTTGTCCGACTTCTCAAAAAAACGTGTTAAAATTCAGTCCCGGTCCCCGAGGCACCCTAGAATCCGGCCCGAAAAACCCAAAATTTAAACGAGCCATCATTTGTTATACGTGTTAGTCGGGGTATTGGGACATCAAAAATCTGAGCTCGAGTTGAAGTTTTGTCCGACGCATCATAAAAACGTGTTAAAATGCAGTCCCGGTCCCCGCGGCACCCTAGAATCCGGCCCGAAAAACCAAAAATTTAAACGACCCTCCATTTTATATACGTGTTAGTCGTGGTATTGGGAAATCCAAACATCTGAGCTCGAGTTAAAGTTTTGTCCGACGAATCAAAAAACACTTGTTAAATTTCTGCCCCGGTTCCCGAGGCAGCCTATTATACGGCCCGAATAACCCAAAATTTAAACGACCCATCATTTGTTATACGTGTTAGTCGTGGTAATGGGCATCCAAAAATCTGAGCTCGAGTTAAAGTTTTGTCCGACTTCTCAAAAAAACGTGTTAAAATTCAGTCCCGGTCCCCGAGGCACCCTAGAATCCGGCCCGAAAAACCCAAAATTTAAACGATCCATCATTTGTTATACGTGTTAGTCGGCGTATTGGGACATCAAATATCTGAGCTCGAGTTAAAGTTTTGTCCGACGCATCTTAAAAACGTGTTAAAATTCAGTCCCGGTCTCCGAGGCACCCTAGAATTCGGCCTGAAAAACCCGAAATTTAAACAACCCATCATTTGTTATACGTTTTAGTCGTGGTATTGGGACATCAAAAATCTGAGCTCGCGTTGAAGTTTTGTCCGACGCATCATAAAAACGTGTTAAAATTCAGTCCCGGTCCCCGAGGCACCCTAGAATCCGGCCCGAAAAACCCAAAATTTAAATGACCCTCCATTTTATATACGTGTTAGTCGTGGTATTGGGAAATCCAAACATCTGAGCTCGAGTTAAAGTTTTGTCCGACGCATCAAAAAACACTTGTTAAACTTCTGCCCCGGTTCCCGGGGCAGCCTATTATACGGCCCGAATAACCCAAAATTTAAACGACCCATCATTTGTTATACGTGTTAGTCGTGGTAATGGGCATCCAAAAATCTGAGCTCGAGTTAAAGTTTTGTCCGACTTCTCAAAAAAACGTGTTAAAATTCAGTCCCGGTCCCCGAGGCACCCTAGAATCCGGCCCGGAAAACCCAAAATTTAAACTATCCATCATTTGTTATACGTGTTAGTCGGGGTATTGGGACATCAAATATCTGAGCTCGAGTTAAAGTTTTTCCGACGCATCTTAAAAACGTGTTAAAATTCAGTCTCGGTCTCCGAGGCACCCTAGAATTCGGCCCGAAAAACTCGAAATTTAAACGACCCATCATTTGTTATACGTTTTAGTCGTGGTATTGGGACATCAAAAATCTGAGCTCGAGTTGAAGTTTTGTCCGACGCATCATAAAAACGTGTTAAAATTCAGTCCCGGTCCCCGAGGCACCCTAGAATCCGGCCCGAAAAACCCAAAATTTAAACGACCCTCCATTTTATATACGTGTTAGTCGTGGTATTGGGAAATCCAAACATCTGAGCTCGAGTTAAAGTTTTGTCCGACGCATCAATAACACTTGTTAAATTTCTGCCCCGGTTCCCGAGGCAGCCTATTATACGGCCCGAATAACCCAAAATTTAAACGACCCATCATTTGTTATACGTGTTAGTCGTGGTAATGGGCATCCAAAAATCTGAGCTCGAGTTAAAGTTTTGTCCGACTTCTCAAAAAAATGTGTTAAAATTCAGTCCCGGTCCCCGAGGCACCCTAGAATCCGGCCCGAAAAACCCAAAATTTAAACGATCCATCATTTGTTATACGTGTTAGTCGGGGTATTGGGACATCAAATATCTGAGCTCGAGTTAAAGTTTTGTCCGACGCATCTTAAAAACGTGTTAAAATTCAGTCCCGGTCTCCGAGGCACCCTAGAATTCGGCCTGAAAAACCCGAAATTTAAACGACCCATCATTTGTTATACGTTTTAGTTGTGGTATTGGGACATCAAAAATCTGAGCTCGCGTTGAAGTTTTGTCCGACTTCTCAAAAAAACGTGTTAAAATTCAGTCCCGGTCCCCGAGGCACCCTAGAATCCGGCCCGAAAAACCCAAAATTTAAACGAGCCATCATTGGCTATACGTGTTAGTCGGGGTATTGGGACATCAAAAATCTGAGCTCGAGTTGAAGTTTTGTCCGACGCATCATAAAAACGTGTTAAAATGCAGTCCCGGTCCCCGAGGCACCCTAGAATCCGGCCCGAAAAACCAAAAATTTAAACGACCCTCCATTTTATATACGTGTTAGTCGTGGTATTGCGAAATCCAAACATCTGAGCTCGAGTTAAAGTTTTGTCCGACGCATCAAAAAACACTTGTTAAATTTCTGCCCCGGCCTATTATACGGCCCGAATAACCCAAAATTTAAACGACCCATCATTTGTTATACGTATTAGTCGTGGTAATGGGCATCCAAAAATCTGAGCTCGAGTTAAAGTTTTGTCCGACTTCTCAAAAAAACGTGTTAAAATTCAGTCCCGGTCCCCGAGGCACCCTAGAATCCGGCCCGAAAAACCTAAAATTTAAACGATCCATCATTTGTTATACGTGTTAGTCGGGGTATTGGGACATCAAATATCTGAGCTCGAGTTAAAGTTTTGTCCGACGCATCTTAAAAACGTGTTAAAATTCAGTCCCGGTCTCCGAGGCACCCTAGAATTCGGCCTGAAAAACCCGAAATTTAAACGACCCATCATTTGTTATACGTTTTAGTCGTGGTATTGGGACATCAAAAATCTGAGGTCGCGTTGAAGTTTTGTCCGACGCATCATAAAAACGTGTTAAAATTCAGTCCCGGTCCCCGAGGCACCCTAGAATCCGGCCCGAAAAACCCAAAATTTAAATGACCCTCCATTTTATATACGTGTTAGTCGTGGTATTGGGAAATCCAAACATCTGAGCTCGAGTTAAAGTTTTGTCCGACGCATCAAAAAACACTTGTTAAACTTCTGCCCCGGTTCCCGGGGCAGCCTATTATACGGCCCGAATAACCCAAAATTTAAACGACCCATCATTTGTTATACGTGTTAGTCGTGGTAATGGGCATCCAAAAATCTGAGCTCGAGTTAAAGTTTTGTCCGACTTCTCAAAAAAACGTGTTAAAATTCAGTCCCGGTCCCCGAGGCACCCTAGAATCCGGCCCGAAAAACCCAAAATTTAAACTATCCATCATTTGTTATACGTGTTAGTCGGGGTATTGGGACATCAAATATCTGAGCTCGAGTTAAAGTTTTTCCGACGCATCTTAAAAACGTGTTAAAATTCAGTCCCGGTCTCCGTGGCACCCTAGAATTCGGCCCGAAAAACTCGAAATTTAAACGACCCATCATTTGTTATACGTTTTAGTCGTGGTATTGGGACATCAAAAATCTGAGCTCGAGTTGAAGTTTTGTCCGACGCATCATAAAAACGTGTTAAAATTCAGTCCCGGTCCCCGAGGCACCCTAGAATCCGGCCCGAAAAACCCAAAATTTAAACGACCCTCCATTTTATATACGTGTTAGTCGTGGTATTGGGAAATCCAAACATCTGAGCTCGAGTTAAAGTTTTGTCCGACGCATCAAAAAACACTTGTTAAACTTCTGCCCCGGTTCCCGGGGCAGCCTATTATACGGCCCGAATAACCCAAAATTTAAACGACCCATCATTTGTTATACGTGTTAGTCGTGGTAATGGGCATCCAAAAATCTGAGCTCGAGTTAAAGTTTTGTCCGACTTCTCAAAAAAACGTGTTAAAATTCAGTACCGGTCCCCGAGGCACCCTAGAATCCGGCCCGAAAAACCCAAAATTTAAACTATCCATCATTTGTTATACGTGTTAGTCGGGGTATTGGGACATCAAATATCTGAGCTCGAGTTAAAGTTTTTCCGACGCATCTTAAAAACGTGTTAAAATTCAGTCCCGGTCTCCGAGGCACCCTAGAATTCGGCCCGAAAAACCGGAAATTTAAACGACCCATCATTTGTTATACGTGTTAGTCGGGGTAATGGGCATCCAAAAATCTGAGCTCGAGTTAAAGTTTTGTCCGACTTCTCAAAAAAACGTGTTAAAATTCAGTCCCGGTCCCCGAGGCACCCTAGAATCCGGCCCGAAAAACCCAAAATTTAAACTATCCATCATTTGTTATACGTGTTAGTCGGGGTATTGGGACATCAAATATCTGAGCTCGAGTTAAAGTTTTTCCGACGCATCTTAAAAACGTGTTAAAATTCAGTCCCGGTCTCCGTGGCACCCTAGAATTCGGCCCGAAAAACTCGAAATTTAAACGACCCATCATTTGTTATACGTTTTAGTCGTGGTATTGGGACATCAAAAATCTGAGCTCGAGTTGAAGTTTTGTCCGACGCATCATAAAAACGTGTTAAAATTCAGTCCCGGTCTCCGAGGCACCCTAGAATCCGGCCCGAATAATCCAAAATTTAAACGACCCATCATTTGTTATACGTGTTAGTCGTGGTAATGGGCATCCAAAAATCTGAGCTCGAGTTAAAGTTTTGTCCGACTTCTCAAAAAAACGTGTTAAAATTCAGTCCCGGTCCCCGAGGCACCCTAGAATCCGGCCCGAAAAACCTAAAATTTAAACGATCCATCATTTGTTATACGTGTTAGTCGGGGTATTGGGACATCAAATATCTGAGCTCGAGTTAAAGTTTTGTCCGACGCATCTTAAAAACGTGTTAAAATTCAGTCCCGGTCTCCGAGGCACCCTAGAATTCGGCCTGAAAAACCCGAAATTTAAACGACCCATCATTTGTTATACGTTTTAGTCGTGGTATTGGGACATCAAAAATCTGAGGTCGCGTTGAAGTTTTGTCCGACGCATCATAAAAACGTGTTAAAATTCAGTCCCGGTCCCCGAGGCACCCTAGAATCCGGCCCGAAAAACCCAAAATTTAAATGACCCTCCATTTTATATACGTGTTAGTCGTGGTATTGGGAAATCCAAACATCTGAGCTCGAGTTAAAGTTTTGTCCAACGCATCAAAAAACACTTGTTAAACTTCTGCCCCGGTTCCCGGGGCAGCCTATTATACGGCCCGAATAACCCAAAATTTAAACGACCCATCATTTGTTATACGTGTTAGTCGTGGTAATGGGCATCCAAAAATCTGAGCTCGAGTTAAAGTTTTGTCCGACTTCTCAAAAAAACGTGTTAAAATTCAGTCCCGGTCCCCGAGGCACCCTAGAATCCGGCCCGAAAAACCCAAAATTTAAACTATCCATCATTTGTTATACGTGTTAGTCGGGGTATTGGGACATCAAATATCTGAGCTCGAGTTAAAGTTTTTCCGACGCATCTTAAAAACGTGTTAAAATTCAGTCCCGGTCTCCGTGGCACCCTAGAATTCGGCCCGAAAAACTCGAAATTTAAACGACCCATCATTTGTTATACGTTTTAGTCGTGGTATTGGGACATCAAAAATCTGAGCTCGAGTTGAAGTTTTGTCCGACGCATCATAAAAACGTGTTAAAATTCAGTCCCGGTCCCCGAGGCACCCTAGAATCCGGCCCGAAAAACCCAAAATTTAAACGACCCTCCATTTTATATACGTGTTAGTCGTGGTATTGGGAAATCCAAACATCTGAGCTCGAGTTAAAGTTTTGTCCGACGCATCAAAAAACACTTGTTAAACTTCTGCCCCGGTTCCCGGGGCAGCCTATTATACGGCCCGAATAACCCAAAATTTAAACGACCCATCATTTGTTATACGTGTTAGTCGTGGTAATGAGCATCCAAAAATCTGAGCTCGAGTTAAAGTTTTGTCCGACTTCTCAAAAAAACGTGTTAAAATTCAGTACCGGTCCCCGAGGCACCCTAGAATCCGGCCCGAAAAACCCAAAATTTAAACTATCCATCATTTGTTATACGTGTTAGTCGGGGTATTGGGACATCAAATATCTGAGCTCGAGTTAAAGTTTTTCCGACGCATCTTAAAAACGTGTTAAAATTCAGTCCCGGTCTCCGAGGCACCCTAGAATTCGGCCCGAAAAACCGGAAATTTAAACGACCCATCATTTGTTATACGTGTTAGTCGGGGTAATGGGCATCCAAAAATCTGAGCTCGAGTTAAAGTTTTGTCCGACTTCTCAAAAAAACGTGTTAAAATTCAGTCCCGGTCCCCGAGGCACCCTAGAATCCGGCCCGAAAAACCCAAAATTTAAACGACCCATCATTTGTTATACGTGTTAGTCGGGGTATTGGGACATCAAAAATCTGAGCTCGAGTTAAAGTTTTGTCCGACGCATCATAAAAACGTGTTAAAATTCAGTCCCGGTCTGCGAGGCACCCTAGAATTCGGCCTGAAAAACCCGAAATTTAAACGACCCATCATTTGTTATACGTTTTAGTCGTGGTATTGGGACATCAAAAATCTGAGCTCGCGTTGAAGTTTTGTCCGACGCATCATAAAAACGTGTTAAAATTCAGTCCCGGTCCCCGAGGCACCCTAGAATCCGGCCCGAAAAACCCAAAATTTAAACGACCCTCCATTTTATATACGTGTTAGTCATGGTATTGGGAAATCTAAACATCTGAGCTCGAGTTAAAGTTTTGTTCGACGCATCAAAAAACACTTGTTAAATTTCTGCCCCGGTTCCCGTGGCAGCCTATTATACGGCCCGAATAACCCAAAATTTAAACGACCCATCATTTGTTATACGTGTTAGTCGTGGTAATGGGCATCCAAAAATCTGAGCTCAAGTTAAAGTTTTGTCCGACTTCTCAAAAAAACGTGTTAAAATTCAGTCCCGGTCCCCGAGGCACCCTAGGATCCGGCCCGAAAAACCCAAAATTTAAACGAGCCATCATTTGTTATACGTGTTAGTCAGGGTATTGGGACATCAAATATCTGAGCTCGAGTTGAAGTTTTGTCCGACGCATCATAAAAACGTGTTAAAATGCAGTCCCGGCCCCGAGGCACCCTAGAATCCGGCCCGAAAAACCAAAAATTTAAACGACCCTCCATTTTATATACGTGTTAGTCGTGGTATTGGGAAATCCAAACATCTGAGCTCGAGTTAAAGTTTTGTCCGACGCATCAAAAAACACTTGTTAAATTTCTGCCCCGGTTCCCGGGGCAGCCTATTATACGGCCCGAATAACCCAAAATTTAAACGACCCATCATTTGTTATACGTGTTAGTCGTGGTAATGGGCATCCAAAAATCTGAGCTCAAGTTAAAGTTTTGTCCGACTTCTCAAAAAAACGTGTTAAAATTCAGTCCCGGTCCCCGAGGCACCCTAGAATCCGGCCCGAAAAACCCAAAATTTAAACTATCCATCATTTGTTATACGTGTTAGTCGGGGTATTGGGACATCAAATATCTGAGCTCGAGTTAAAGTTTTTCCGACGCATCTTAAAAACGTGTTAAAATTCAGTCCCGGTCTCCGAGGCACCCTAGAATTCGGCCCGAAAAACTCGAAATTTAAACGACCCATCATTTGTTATACGTTTTAGTCGTGGTATTGGGACATCAAAAATCTGAGCTCGAGTTGAAGTTTTGTCCGACGCATCATAAAAACGTGTTAAAATTCAGTCCCGGTCCCCGAGGCACCCTAGAATCCGGCCCGAAAAACCCAAAATTTAAACGACCCTCCATTTTATATACGTGTTAGTCGTGGTATTGGGAAATCCAAACATCTGAGCTCGAGTTAAAGTTTTGTCCGACGCATCAATAACACTTGTTAAATTTCTGCCCCGGTTCTCGAGGCTGCCTAGTATCCGGCCCGAAAAACCCAAAATTTAAACGACCGATCATTTGTTATACGTGTTAGTCGTGGTAATGGGCATCCAAAAATCTGAGCTCGAGTTAAAGTTTTGTCCGACTTCTCAAAAAAACGTGTTAAAATTCAGTCCCGGTCCCCGAGGCACCCTAGAATCCGGCCCGAAAAACCCAAAATTTAAACTATCCATCATTTGTTATACGTGTTAGTCGGGGTATTGGGACATCAAATATCTGAGCTCGAGTTAAAGTTTTTCCGACGCATCTTAAAAACGTGTTAAAATTCAGTCCCGGTCTCCGAGGCACCCTAGAATTCGGCCCGAAAAACTCGAAATTTAAACGACCCATCATTTGTTATACGTTTTAGTCGTGGTATTGGGACATCAAAAATCTGAGCTCGAGTTGAAGTTTTGTCCGACGCATCATAAAAACGTGTTAAAATTCAGTCCCGGTCCCCGAGGCACCCTAGAATCCGGCCCGAAAAACCCAAAATTTAAACGACCCTCCATTTTATATACGTGGTAGTCGTGGTATTGGGAAATCCAAACATCTGAGCTCGAGTTAAAGTTTTGTCCGACGCATCAATAACACTTGTTAAATTTCTGCCCCGGTTCTCGAGGCTGCCTAGTATCCGGCCCGAAAAACCCAAAATTTAAACGACCCATCATTTGTTATACGTGTTAGTCGTTGTAATGGGCATCCAAAAATCTGAGCTCAAGTTAAAGTTTTGTCCGACGCATCAAAAAAACGTGTTAAAATTCAATCCCGGTCTCCGAGGCACCCTATAATTCGGCCCGAAAAACAAGAAATTTAAACGACCCATCATTTGTTATACGTGTTAGTCGGGGTAATGGGCATCCAAAAATCTGAGCTCGAGTTAAAGTTTTGTCCGACTTCTCAAAAAAACGTGTTAAAATTCAGTCCCGGTCCCCGAGGCACCCTAGAATCCGGCCCGAAAAACCCAAAATTTAAACGACCCATCATTTGTTATACGTGTTAGTCGGGGTATTGGGACATCAAAAATCTGAGCTCGAGTTAAAGTTTTGTCCGACGCATCATAAAAACGTGTTAAAATTCAGTCCCGGTCTGCGAGGCACCCTAGAATTCGGCCTGAAAAACCCGAAATTTAAACGACCCATCATTTGTTATACGTTTTAGTCGTGGTATTGGGACATCAAAAATCTGAGCTCGCGTTGAAGTTTTGTCCGACGCATCATAAAAACGTGTTAAAATTCAGTCCCGGTCCCCGAGGCACCCTAGAATCCGGCCCGAAAAACCCAAAATTTAAACGACCCTCCATTTTATATACGTGTTAGTCATGGTATTGGGAAATATAAACATCTGAGCTCGAGTTAAAGTTTTGTTCGACGCATCAAAAAACACTTGTTAAATTTCTGCCCCGGTTCCCGTGGCAGCCTATTATACGGCCCGAATAACCCAAAATTTAAACGACCCATCATTTGTTATACGTGTTAGTCGTGGTAATGGGCATCCAAAAATCTGAGCTCGAGTTAAAGTTTTTTCCGAATTCTCGAAAAAACGTGTTAAAATTCAGTCCCGGTCCCCGAGGCACCCTAGGATCCGGCCCGAAAAACCCAAAATTTAAACGAGCCATCATTTGTTATACGTGTTAGTCGGGGTATTGGGACATCAAATATCTGAGCTCGAGTTGAAGTTTTGTCCGACGCATCATAAAAACGTGTTAAAATGCAGTCCCGGCCCCGAGGCACCCTAGAATCCGGCCCGAAAAACCAAAAATTTAAACGACCCTCCATTTTATATACGTGTTAGTCGTGGTATTGGGAAATCCAAACATCTGAGCTCGAGTTAAAGTTTTGTCCGACGCATCAAAAAACACTTGTTAAATTTCTGCCCCGGTTCCCGTGGCAGCCTATTATACGGCCCGAATAACCCAAAATTTAAACGACCCATCATTTGTTATACGTGTTAGTCGTGGTAATGGGCATCCAAAAATCTGAGCTCGAGTTAAAGTTTTGTCCGACTTCTCAAAAAAACGTGTTAAAATTCAGTCCCGGTCCCCGAGGCACCCTAGAATCCGGCCCGAAAAACCCAAAATTTAAACGATCCATCATTTGTTATACGTGTTAGTCGGGGTATTGGGACATCAAATATCTGAGCTCGAGTTAAAGTTTTGTCCGACGCATCTTAAAAACGTGTTAAAATTCAGTCCCGGTCTCCGAGGCACCCTAGAATTCGGCCCGAAAAACCTGAAATTTAAACGACCCATCATTTGTTATACGTTTTAGTCGTCGTATTGGGACATCAAAAATCTGAGCTCGAGTTGAAGTTTTGTCCGACGCATCATAAAAACGTGTTAAAATTCAGTCCCGGTCACCGAGGCACCCTCGAATCCGGCCCGAAAAACCAAAAATTTAAACGACCCTCCATTTTATATACGTGTTAGTCGTGGTATTGGGAAATCCAAACATCTGAGCTCGAGTTAAAGTTTTGTCCGACGCATCAAAAAACACTTGTTAAATTTCTGCCCCGGTTCCCGCGGCAGCCTATTATACGGCCCGAAAAACCCAAAATTTAAACGACCCATCATTTGTTATACGTGTTAGTCGTGGTAATGGGCATCCAAAAATCTGAGCTCGAGTTAAAGTTTTGTCCGACTTCTCAAAAAAACGTGTTAAAATTCAGTCCTGGTCCCCGAGGCACCCTAGAATCCGGCCCGAAAAACCCAAAATTTAAACGACCCATCATTTGTTATACGTGTTAGTCGGGGTATTGGGACATCAAATATCTGAGCTCGAGTTAAAGTTTTGTCCGACGCATCAGAAAAACGTGTTAAAATTCAGTCCCGGTCTGTGAGGCACCCTAGAATTCGGCCTGAAAAACCCGAAATTTAAACGACCCATCATTTGTTATACGTTTTAGTCGTGGTATTGGGACATCAAAAATTTGAGCTCGAGTTAAAGTTTTGTCCGACGCATCATAAAAACGTGTTAAAATGCAGTCCCGGTCCCCGAGGCACCCTAGAATCCGGCCCGAAAAACCCAAAATTTAAACGACCCTCCATTTTATATACGTGTTAGTCGTGGTATTGGGAAATCCAAACATCTAAGCTCGAGTTAAAGTTTTGTCCGACGCATCAAAAACACTTGTTAAATTTCTGCCCCGGTTCCCGGGCAGCCTAGTATGCGGCCCGAAAAACCCAAAATTTAAACCACCCATCATTTGTTATACGTGTTAGTCGTGGTAATGGGCATCCAAAAATCTGAGCTCGAGTTAAAGTTTTGTCCGACTTCTCAAAAAAACGTGTTGAAATTCAGTCCCGGTCCCCAAGGCACCCTAGAATCCGGCCCGAAAAACCCAAAATTTAAACGACCCATCATTTGTTATACGTGTTAGTCGGGGTATTGGGACATCAAAAATCTGAGCTCGAGTTAAAGTTTTGTCCGACGCATCAGAAAAACGTGTTAAAATTCAGTCCCGGTCTGCGAGGCACCCTAGAATTCGGCCTGAAAAACCCGAAATTTAAACGACCCATCATTTGTTATACGTTTTAGTCGTGGTATTGGGACATCAAAAATCTGAGCTCGAGTTGAAGCTTTGTCCGACGCATCATAAAAACGTGTTAAAATGCAGTCCCGGTCCCCGAGGCACCCTAGAATCCGGCCCGAAAAACCCAAAATTTAAACGACCCTCCATTTTATATACGTGTTAGTCGTGGTATTGGGAAATCCAAACATCTGAGCTCGAGTTAAAGTTTTGTCCGACGCATCAAAAACACTTGTTAAATTTCTTCCCCGGTTCCCGGGGCAGCCTAGTATGCGGCCCGAAAAACCCAAAATTTAAACGACCCATCATTTGTTATACGTGTTAGTCGTGGTAATGGGCATCCAAAAATCTGAGCTCGAGTTAAAGTTTTGTCCGACTTCTCAAAAAAACGTGTTAAAATTCAGTCCCGGTCCCCGAGGAACCCTAGAATCCGGCTCGAAAAACCCAAAATTTAAACGATCCATCATTTGTTATACGTGTTAGTCGGGGTATTGGGACATCAAATATCTGAGCTCGAGTTAAAGTTTTGTCCGACGCATCTTAAAAACGTGTTAAAATTCAATCCCGGTCTCCGAGGCACCCTAGAATTCGGCCCGAAAAACCCGAAATTTAAACGACCCATCATTTGTTATACGTTTTAGTCGTCGTATTGGGACATCAAAAATCTGAGCTCGAGTTGAAGTTTTGTCCGACGCATCATAAAAACGTGTTAAAATTCAGTCCCGGTCCCCGAGGCACCCTCGAATCCGGCCCGAAAAACCAAAAATTTAAACGACCCTCCATTTTATATACGTGTTAGTCGTGGTATTGGGAAATCCAAACATCTGAGCTCGAGTTAAAGTTTTGTCCGACGCATCAAAAAACACTTGTTAAATTTCTGCCCCGGTTCCCGAGGCAGCCTATTATACGGCCCGAATAACCCAAAATTTAAACGACCCATCATTTGTTATACGTGTTAGTCGTGGTAATGGGCATCCAAAAATCTGAGCTCGAGTTAAAGTTTTGTCCGACTTCTCAAAAAAACGTGTTAAAATTCAGTCCCGGTCTCCGAGGCACCCTAGAATCCGGCCCGAAAAACCCAAAATTTAAACGACCCATCATTTGTTATACGTGTTAGTCGGGGTATTGGGACATCAAAAATCTGACCTCGAGTTAAAGTTTTGTCCGACGCATCATAAAAACGTGTTAAAATTCAGTCCCGGTCTGCGAGGCACCCTAGAATTCGGCCTGAAAAACCCGAAATTTAAACGACCCATCATTTGTTATACGTTTTAGTCGTGGTATTGGGACATCAAAAATCTGAGCACGAGTTGAAGTTTTGTCCGACACATCATAAAAACGTGTTAAAATGCAGTCCCGGTCCCCGAGGCACCCTAGAATCCGGCCCGAAAAACCAAAAATTTAAACGACCCTCCATTTTATATACGTGTTAGTCGTGGTATTGGGAAATCCAAACATCTGAGCTCGAGTTAAAGTTTTGTCCGACGCATCAAAAAACACTTGTTAAATTTCTGCCCCGGTTCCCGAGGCAGCCTATTATACGGCCCGAATAACCCAAAATTTAAACGACCCATCATTTGTTATACGTGTTAGTCGTTGTAATGGGCATCCAAAAATCTGAGCTCGAGTTAAATTTTTGTCCGACTTCTCAAAAAAACGTGTTAAAATTCAGTCCCGGTCCCCGAGGCACCCTAGAATCCGGCCCCAAAAACCCAAAATTTAAACGATCCATCATTTGTTATACGTGTTAGTCGGGGTATTGGGACATCAAATATCTGAGCTGGAGTTAAAGTTTTGTCCGACGCATCTTAAAAACGTGTTAAAATTCAGTCCCGGTTTCCGAGGCACCCTAGAATTCGGCCCGAAAAACCCGAAATTTAAACGACCCATCATTTGTTATACGTTTTAGTCGTGGTATTGGGACATCAAAAATCTGAGCTCGAGTTGAAGTTTTGTCCGACGCATCATAAAAACGTGTTAAAATTCAGTGCCGGTCCCCGAGGCACCCTAGAATCCGGCCCGAAAAACCCAAAATTTAAACGACCCTCCATTTTATATACGTGTTAGTC
This sequence comes from Euphorbia peplus, assembly GCA_028411795.1. NCBI lineage: Eukaryota > Viridiplantae > Streptophyta > Magnoliopsida > Malpighiales > Euphorbiaceae > Euphorbia > Euphorbia peplus. Next base: position 11,720,390 of record CP110837.1, on the reverse strand, counting down.
GTGGTATTGGGAAATCCAAACATCTGAGCTCGAGTTCAAGTTTTGTCCTACGCATCAAAAACACTTGTTAAATTTCTGCCCCGGTTCCCGAGCCAGCCTAGTATGCGGCCCGAAAAACCCAAAATTTAAACGACCCATCATTTGTTATACGTGTTAGTCGTGGTAATGGGCATCCAAAAATCTGAGCTCGAGTTAAAGTTTTGTCCGACTTCTCAAAAAAACGTGTTAAAATTCAGTCCCGGTCCTTGAGGCATCCTAGAATCCGGCCCGAAAAACCCAAAATTTAAACGACCCATCATTTGTTATACGTGTTAGTCGGGGTATTGGGACATCAAAAATCTGAGCTCGAGTTAAAGTTTTGTCCAACGCATCATAAAAACGTGTTAAAATTCAGTCCCGGTCTGCAAGGCACCCTAGAATTCGTCCTGAAAAACCCGAAATTTAAACGACCCATCATTTGTTATACGTTTTAGTCGTGGTATTGGGACATCAAAAATCTGAGCTCGAGTTGAAGTTTTGTCCGACGCATCATAAAAACGTGTTAAAATTCAGTCCCGGTCCCCGAGGCACCCTCGAATCCGGCCCGAAAAACCCAAAATTTAAACGACCCTCCATTTTATATACGTGTTAGTCGTGGTATTGGGAAATCCAAACATCTGAGCTCGAGTTAAAGTTTTGTCCGACGCATCAAAAAACACTTGTTAAATTTCTGCCCCGGTTCCCGAGGCAGCCTATTATACGGCCCGAAAAACCCAAAATTTAAACGACCCATCATTTGTTATACGTGTTAGTCGTGGTAATGGGCATCCAAAAATCTGAGCTCGAGTTAAAGTTTTGTCCGACTTCTCAAAAAAACGTGTTAAAATTCAGTCCCGGTCTCCGAGGCACCCTAGAATCCGGCCCGAAAAACCCAAAATTTAAACGACCCATCATTTGTTATACGTGTTAGTCGGGGTATTGGGACATCAAAAATCTGAGCTCGAGTTAAAGTTTTGTCCGACGCATCATAAAAACGTGTTAAAATTCAGTCCCGGTCTGCGAGGCACCCTAGAATTCGGCCTGAAAAACCCGAAATTTTAAAGACCCATCATTTGTTATACGTTTTAGTCGTGGTATTGGGACATCAAAAATCTGAGCTCGAGTTGAAGTTTTGTCCGACGCATCATAAAAACGTGTTAAAATGCAGTCCCGGTCCCCGAGGCACCCTAGAATCCGGCCCGAAAAACCAAAAATTTAGACGACCCTCCATTTTATATACGTGTTAGTCGTGGTATTGGGAAATCCAAACATCTGAGCTCGAGTTAAAGTTTTGTCCGACGCATCAAAAAACACTTGTTAAATTTCTGCCCCGGTTCCCGAGGCAGCCTATTATACGGCCCGAATAACCCAAAATTTAAACGACCCATCATTTGTTATACGTGTTAGTCGTGGTAATGGGCATCCAAAAATCTCAGCTCGAGTTAAAGTTTTGTCCGACTTCTCAAAAAAACGTGTTAAAATTCAGTCCCGGTCCCCGAGGAACCCTAGAATCCGGCTCGAAAAACCCAAAATTTAAACGATCCATCATTTGTTATACGTGTTAGTCGGGGTATTGGGACATCAAATATCTGAGCTCGAGTTAAAGTTTTGTCCGACGCATCTTAAAAACGTGTTAAAATTCAGTCCCGGTCTCCGAGGCACCCTAGAATTCGGCCCGAAAAACCCGAAATTTAAACGACCCATCATTTGTTATACGTTTTAGTCGTCGTATTGGGACATCAAAAATCTGAGCTCGAGTTGAAGTTTTGTCCGACGCATCATAAAAACGTGTTAAAATTCAGTCCCGGTCCCCGAGGCACCCTCGAATCCGGCCCGAAAAACCAAAAATTTAAACGACCCTCCATTTTATATACGTGTTAGTCGTGGCATTGGGAAATCCAAACATCTGAGCTCGAGTTAAAGTTTTGTCCGACGCATCAAAAAACACTTGTTAAATTTCTGCCCCGGTTCCCGAGGCAGCCTATAATACGGCCCGAAAAACCCAAAATTTAAACGACCCATCATTTGTTATACGTGTTAGTCGTGGTAATGGGCATCCAAAAATCTGAGCTCGAGTTAAAGTTTTGTCCGACTTCTCAAAAAAACGTGTTAAAATTCAGTCCCGGTCTCCGAGGCACCCTAGAATCCGGCCCGAAAAACCCAAAATTTAAACGACCCATCATTTGTTATACGTGTTAGTCGGGGTATTGGGACATCAAAAATCTGACCTCGAGTTAAAGTTTTGTCCGACGCATCATAAAAACGTGTTAAAATTCAGTCCCGGTCTGCGAGGCACCCTAGAATTCGGCCTGAAAAACCCGAAATTTAAACGACCCATCATTTGTTATACGTTTTAGTCGGGGTATTGGGACATCAAATATCTGAGCTCGAGTTAAAGTTTTGTCCGACGCATCTTAAAAACGTGTTAAAATTCAGTCCCGGTCTCCGAGGCACCCTAGAATTCGGCCCGAAAAACCCGAAATTTAAACGACCCATCATTTGTTATACGTTTTAGTCGTCGTATTGGGACATCAAAAATCTGAGCTCGAGTTGAAGTTTTGTCCGACGCATCATAAAAACGTGTTAAAATTCAGTCCCGGTCCCCGAGGAACCCTCGAATCCGGCCCGAAAAACCAAAAATTTAAACGACCCTCCATTTTATATACGTGTTAGTCGTGGTATTGGGAAATCCAAACATCTGAGCTCGAGTTAATGTTTTGTCCGACGCATTAAAAAACACTTGTTAAATTTCTGCCCCGGTTCCCGTGGCAGCCTATTATACGGCCCGAATAAACCAAAATTTAAACGACCCCTCATTTGTTATACGTGTTAGTCGTTTTAATGGGCATCCAAAAATCTGAGCTCGAGTTAAAGTTTTGTCCGACTTCTCAAAAAAACGTGTTAAAATTCAGTCCCGGTCCCCGAGGCACCCTAGAATCCGGCCCGAAAAACCCAAAATTTAAACGACCCATCATTTGTTATACGTGTTAGTCGGGGTATTGGGACATCAAAAATCTGAGCTCGAGTTAAAGTTTTGTCCGACGCATCATAAAAACGTGTTAAAATTCAGTCCCGGTCTGCGAGGCACCCTAGAATTCGGCCTGAAAAACCCGAAATTTAAACGACCCATCATTTGTTATACGTTTTAGTCGTGGGATTGGGACATCAAAAATCTGAGCTCGAGTTGAAGTTTTGTCCGACGCATCATAAAAACGTGTTAAAATTCAGTCCCGGTCCCCGAGGCACCCTAGAATCCGGCCCGAAAAACCCAAAATTTAAACGACCCTCCATTTTATATACGTGTTAGTCGTGGTATTGGGAAATCCAAACATCTGAGCTCGAGTTCAAGTTTTGTCCGACGCATCAAAAACACTTTGTTAAAGTTCTCCCCCGGTTCCCGAGCCAGCCTAGTATGCGGCCCGAAAAACCCAAAATTTAAACGACCCATCATTTGTTATACGTGTTAGTCGTGGTAATGGGCATCCAAAAATCTGAGCTCGAGTTAAAGTTGTGTCCGACTTCTCAAAAAAAGGTGTTAAAATTCAGTCCCGGTCCCCGAGGCACCCTAGAATCCGGCCCGAAAAACCCAAAATTTAAACGACCCATCATTTGTTATACGTGTTAGTCGGGGTATTGGGACATCAAAAATCTGAGCTCGAGTTAAAGTTTTGTCCGACGCATCATAAAAACGTGTTAAAATTCAGTCACGGTCTGCGAGGCACCCTAGAATTCGGCCTGAAAACCCCGAAATTTAAACGACCCATCATTTGTTATACGTTTTAGTCGTGGTATTGGGACATCACAAATCTGAACTCGAGTTGAAGTTTTGTCCGACGCATCATAAAAACGTGTTAAAATGCAGTCCCGGTCCCCGAGGCACCCTAGAATCCGGCCCGAAAAACCCAAAATTTAAACGACCCTCCATTTTATATACGTGTTAGATCGTGGTATTGGGAAATCCAAACATCTGAGCTCGAGTTAATGTTTTGTCCGACGCATTAAAAAACACTTGTTAAATTTCTGCCCCGGTTCCCGAGGCAGCCTATTATACGGCCCGAATAACCCAAAATTTAAACGACCCCTCATTTGTTATACGTGTTAGTCGTGGTAATGGACATCCAAAAATCTGAGCTCGAGTTAAAGTTTTGTCCGACTTCTCAAAAAAATGTGTTAAAATTCAGTCCCGGTCCCCGAGGCACCCTAGAATCCGGCCCGAAAAACCCAAAATTTAAACGACCCATCATTTGTTATACGTGTTAGTCGGGGTATTGGGACATCAAAAATCTGAGCTCGAGTTAAAGTTTTGTCCGACGCATCATAAAAACGTGTTAAAATTCAGTCCCGGTCTCCGAGGCACCCTAAAATTCGGCCCGAAAAACCCGAAATTTAAACGACCCATCATTTGTTATACGTTTTAGTCGTGGTATTGGGACATCAAAAATGTGAGCTCGAGTTAAAGTTTTGTCCGACGCATCATAAAAACGTGTTAAAATTCATTCCCGGTCCCCGAGGCACCCTAGAATCCAGCCCGGAAAACCAAAAATTTAAACGACCCTCCATTTTATATACGTGTTAGTCGTGGTATTGGGAAATCCAAACATCTGAGCTCGAGTTAAATTTTTGTCCGACGCATCAAAAAACACTTGTTAAATTTCTGCCCCGGTTCCCGTGGCAGCCTCTTATACGGCCCGAAAAACCCAAAATTTAAACGACCCATCATTTGTTATACGTGTTAGTCGTTGTAATGGGCATCCAAAAATCTGAGCTCGAGTTAAAGTTTTGTCCGACTTCTCAAAAAAACGTGTTAAAATTCAGTCCCGGTCTCCGAGGCACCCTAGAATCCGGCCCGAAAAACCCAAAATTTAAACGACCCATCATTTGCTATACGTGTTAGTCGGGGTATTGGGACATCAAAAATCTGAGCTCGAGTTAAAGTTTTGTCCGACGCATCATAAAAACGTGTTAAAATTCAGTCCCGGTCTGCGAGGCACCCTAGAATTCGGCCTGAAAAACCGGAAATTTAAACGACCCATCATTTGTTATACGTTTTAGTCGTGGTATTGGGACATCAAAAATCTGAGCTCGAGTTGAAGTTTTGTCCGACGCATCATAAAAACGTGTTAAAATTCAGTCCCGATCCTCGAGGAACCCTCGAATCCGGCCCGAAAAACCAAAAATTTAAACGACCCTCCATTTTATATACGTGTTAGTCGTGGTATTGGGAAATCCAACCATCTGAGCTCGAGTTAAAGTTTTGTCCGACGCATCAAAAAACACTTGTTAAATTTCTGCCCCGGTTCCCGGGGCAGCCTATTATACGGCCCGAAAAACCCAAAATTTAAAGGACCCATCATTTGTTATACGTGTTAGTCGTGGTAATGGGCATCCAAAAATCTGAGCTCGAGTTAAAGTTTTGTCCGACTTCTCAAAAAAACGTGTTAAAATTCAGTCCCGGTCTCCGAGGCACCCTAGAATCCGGCCCGAAAAACCCAAAATTTAAACGACCCATCATTTGTTATACGTGTTAGTCGGGGTATTGGGACATCAAAAATCTGACCTCGAGTTAAAGTTTTGTCCGACGCATCATAAAAACGTGTTAAAATTCAGTCCCGGTCTGCGAGGCACCCTAGAATTCGGCCTGAAAAACCCGAAATTTAAACGACCCATCATTTGTTATACGTTTTAGTCGGGGTATTGGGACATCAAATATCTGAGCTCGAGTTAAAGTTTTGTCCGACGCATCTTAAAAACGTGTTAAAATTCAGTCCCGGTCTCCGAGGCACCCTAGAATTCGGCCCGAAAAACCCGAAATTTAAACGACCCATCATTTGTTATACGTTTTAGTCGTCGTATTGGGACATCAAAAATCTGAGCTCGAGTTGAAGTTTTGTCCGACGCATCATAAAAACGTGTTAAAATTCAGTCCCGGTCCCCGAGGAACCCTCGAATCCGGCCCGAAAAACCAAAAATTTAAACGACCCTCCATTTTATATACGTGTTAGTCGTCGTATTGGGAAATCCAAACATCTGAGCTCGAGTTAATGTTTTGTCCGACGCATTAAAAAACACTTGTTAAATTTCTGCCCCGGTTCCCGTGGCAGCCTATTATACGGCCCGAATAAACCAAAATTTAAACGACCCCTCATTTGTTATACGTGTTAGTCGTTTTAATGGGCATCCAAAAATCTGAGCTCGAGTTAAAGTTTTGTCCGACTTCTCAAAAAAACGTGTTAAAATTCAGTCCCGGTCCCCGAGGCACCCTAGAATCCGGCCCGAAAAACCCAAAATTTAAACGACCCATCATTTGTTATACGTGTTAGTCGGGGTATTGGGACATCAAAAATCTGAGCTCGAGTTAAAGTTTTGTCCGACGCATCATAAAAACGTGTTAAAATTCAGTCCCGGTCTGCGAGGCACCCTAGAATTCGGCCTGAAAAACCCGAAATTTAAACGACCCATCATTTGTTATACGTTTTAGTCGTGGGATTGGGACATCAAAAATCTGAGCTCGAGTTAAAGTTTTGTCCGACGCATCATAAAAACGTGTTAAAATTCAGTCCCGGTCTGCGAGGCACCCTAGAATTCGGCCTGAAAAACCCGAAATTTAAAAGACCCATCATTTGTTATACGTTTTAGTCGTGGTATTGGGACATTAAAATCTGAGCTCGAGTTGAACTTTTGTCCGACGCATCATAAAAAAGTGTTAAAATGCAGTCCCGGTCCCCGAGGCACCCTAGAATCTGGCCCGAAAAACCAAAAATTTAAACGACCCTCCATTTTATATACGTGTTAGTCGTGGTATTGGGAAATCCAACCATCTGAGCTCGAGTTAAAGTTTTGTCCGACGCATCAAAAAACACTTGTTAAATTTCTGCCCCGGTTCCCGGGGCAGCCTCTTATACGGCCCGAAAAACCCAAAATTTAAAGGACCCATCATTTGTTATACGTGTTAGTCGTGGTAATGGGCATCCAAAAATCTGAGCTCGAGTTAAAGTTTTGTCCGACTTCTCAAAAAAACGTGTTAAAATTGAGTCCCGGTCCCCGAGGCACCCTAGAATCCGGCCCGAAAAACCCAAAATTTAAACGATCCATCATCTGTTATACGTGTTAGTCGGGGTATTGGGACATCAAATATCTGAGCTCGAGTTAAAGTTTTGTCCGACGCATCTTAAAAACGTGTTAAAATTCAGTCCCGGTCTCCGAGGCACCTTAGAAGTCGGCCCGAAAAACCCGAAATTTAAACGACCCATCATTTGTTATACGTTTTAGTCGTGGTATTGGGACATCAAAAATCTGAGCTCGAGTTGAAGTTTTGTCCGACGCATCATAAAAACGTGTTAAAATTCAGTCCCGGTCCCCGAGGCACCCTAGAATCCGGCCCGAAAAACCCAAAATTTAAACGACCCTCCATTTTATATACGTGTTAGTCGTGGTATTGGGAAATCCAAACATCTGAGCTTGAGTTCAAGTTTTGTCCTACGCATCAAAAACACTTGTTAAATTTCTGCCCCGGTTCCCGAGCCAGCCTAGTATGCGGCCCGAAAAACCCAAAATTTAAACGACCCATCATTTGTTATACGTGTTAGTCGTGGTAATGGGCATCCAAAAATCTGAGCTCGAGTTAAAGTTTTGTCCGACTTCTCAAAAAAAGGTGTTAAAATTCAGTCCCGGTCCCCGAGGCACCCTAGAATCCGGCCCGAAAAACCCAAAATTTAAACGATCCATCATTTGTTATACGTGTTAGTCGGGGTATTGGGACATCAAATATCTGAGCTCGAGTTAAAGTTTTGTCCGACGCATCTTAAAAACGTGTTAAAATTCAGTCCCGGTCTCCGAGGCACCCTAGAATTCGGCCCGAAAAACCCGAAATTTAAACGACCCATCATTTGTTATACGTTTTAGTCGTGGTATTGGGACATCAAAAATCTGAGCTCGAGTTGAAGTTTTGTCCGACGCATCATAAAAACGTGTTAAAATTCAGTCCCGGTCGCCGAGGCACCCTAGAATCCGGCCCGAAAAACCCAAAATTTAAACGACCCTCAATTTTATATACGTGTTAGTCGTGGTATTGGGAAATCCAAACATCTGAGCTCGAGTTAAAGTTTTTTCCGACGCATCAAAAAACACTTGTTAAATTTCTGCCCCGGTTCCCGCGGCAGCCTATTATATGGCCCGAAAAACCCTAACTTTAAACGACCCATCATTTGTTATACGTGTTAGTCGTGGTAATGGGCATCCAAAAATCTGAGCTCGAGTTAAAGTTTTGTCCGACTTCTCAAAAAAACGTGTTAAAATTCAGTCCCGGTCCCCGAGGCACCCTAGAATCCGGCCCGAAAAACCCAAAATTTAAACGGCCCATCATTTGTTATTCGTGTTAGTCGGGGTATTGGGACATCAAAAATCTGAGCTCGAGTTAAAGTTTTGTCCGACGCATCATAAAAACGTGTTCAAATTCAGTCCCGGTCTCCGAGGCACCCTAGAATTCGGCCTGACAAACCCGAAATTTAAACGACCCATCATTTGTTATACGTTTTAGTCGTGGTATTGGGACATCAAAAATCTGAGCTCGAGTTGAAGTTTTGTCCGACGCATCATAAAAACGTGTTAAAATTCAGTCCCGGTCCCCGAGGCACCCTCGAATCCGGCCCGAAAAACCAAAAATTTAAACGACCCTCCATTTTATATACGTGTTAGTCGTGGTATTGGGAAATCCAAACATCTGAGCTCGAGTTAAAGTTTTGTCCGACGCATCAAAAAACACTTGTTAAATTTCTGCCCCGGTTCCCGTGGCAGCCTATTATACGGCCCGAAAAACCCAAAATTTAAACGACCCATCATTTGTTATACGTGTTAGTCGTGGTAATGGGCATCCAAAAATCTGAGCTCGAGTTAAAGTTTTGTCCGACTTCTCAAAAAAACGTGTCAAAATTCAGTCCCGGTCCCCGAGGCACCCTAGAATCCGGCCCGAAAAACCCAAAATTTAAACGATCCATCATTTGTTATACGTGTTAGTCGGGGTATTGGGACATAAAAAATCTGAGCTCGAGTTAAAGTTTTGTCTGATGCATCGTAAAAATGTGTTAAAATTCAGTCCCGGTCTCTGAGGCACCCTAGAATTCGGCCCGAAAATCCCGAAATTTAAACGACCCATCATTTGTTATACGTTTTAGTCGTGGTATTTGGACATCAAAAATCTGAGCTCGAGTTGAAGTTTTGTCCGACGCATCATAAAAACGTGTTAAAATTCAGTCCCGGTCCCCGAGGCACCCTAGAATCCGGCCCGAAAAACCCAAAATTTAAACGACCCTCAATTTTATATACGTGTTAGTCGTGGTATTGGGAAATCCAAACATCTGAGCTCGAGTTAAAGTTTTGTCCGACGCATCAAAAAACACTTGTTAAATTTCTGCCCCGGTTCCCGCGGCAGCCTATTATACGGCCCGAAAAACCCAAACTTTAAACGACCCATCATTTGTTATACGTGTTAGTCGTGGTAATGGGCATCCAAAAATCTGAGCTCGAGTTAAAGTTTTGTCCGACTTCTCAAAAAAACGTGTTAAAATTCAGTCCCGGTCCCCGAGGCACCCTAGAATCCGGCCCGAAAAACCCAAAATTTAAACGGCCCATCATTTGTTATTCGTGTTAGTCGGGGTATTGGGACATCAAAAATCTGAGCTCGAGTTAAAGTTTTGTCCGACGCATCATAAAAACGTGTTAAAATTCAGTCCCGGTCTCCGAGGCACCCTAGAATCCGGCCCGAAAAACCCAAAATTTAAACGACCCATCATTTGTTATACGTGTTAGTCGGGGTATTGGGACATCAAAAATCTGAGCTCGAGTTAAAGTTTTGTCCGACGCATCATAAAAACGTGTTAAAATTCAGTCCCGGTCTCCGAGGCACCCTAGAATTCGGCCTGAAAAACCCGAAATTTAAACGACCCATCATTTGTTATACGTTTTAGTCGTGGTATTGGGACATCAAAAATCTGAGCTCGAGTTGAAGTTTTGTCCGACGCATCATAAAAACGTGTTAAAATTCAGTCCCGGTCCCCGAGGCACGCTAGAATCCGGCCCGAAAAACCAAAAATTTAAACGACCCTCCATTTTATATACGTGTTAGTCGTGGTATTGGGTGTGACATCCGTGCCCTTATTTCATAGTTAATACTTTATCATTAGATTATGTTATGCCTTTATATTTGGGTAGGAATGGATTAAGTGAAGTATACATAGTTAGGAAGACAATTTCCGGTTTTAGCTATAAATCAAAAGTTCGGTGAAGTTTTTAAGAGAGGTTATAAGTTGGAGGACTTGGAGTGATATTTGCCTATAATTGGGACTATAAATTCCAGAAATATCTTTTTGGATCAGCAAAAACGAAATCATCATCTCATTTCTCTTCCTTTCTTCCATTTCGTCCAAACTGACCAGTCCCACCGTTTTCGCTATATCCGGAGTTGTACTTGATGTAAAGTCGCAAAATTTTAACCGTAGGTTCTAGACATGTAGACCTAAGTTTCCACCAAAGGAATTTGGAGTTGAAGGTCTGTGGAGGGAGAAAGAACTGAAAACATCTTGGGGCAGAATTGAGTCCTTAGAGTGTTTTCTTTTGATTTCTTGTAGAGGTAAGTAATTATGAACTATATACTGATTTTGGGTACATATATATATGTGTATATATCAGTGGGGATCTTGTTGATTTGATCTCAAACTATATTCAAGGGTTTAGCTCTTTTGCAAATCTGATTTGGAGGAAGTGGTGAACTAAGCGTTTAATTACGTTTTGAAGTGCAAATTGAAGTGTTTTTTGTGATGATTTGATCTTTATGTCACAGATTCAATATGTTTTGAAGGAGTATTATTTGATATATATATATGATTCTGATTTTATGCTAAAGAGATGATTTGATGAGTTCTGATGTTGAGAAATGTTTTAGTATCCATCTAGAGTTATCCGGAATGGTGATTATGTTGTTGAAAGACCATATTCAGTTAGGAATGTGGCCTGTGTACACAGTTGGATAAAGACCTATTGGGTATGGCAACGAGGAGGCGGGTAAGACCATACGGGATAGGCATTGGCATAGTTAGAGAGACGTCTCGAATTTGCTTATGAGTTGTGGATGGAATCACATGGGGGATAATCTGGAATGGATACAATGTTACAAGTTTGAAATCTTATTGTTTTTGATGTGAAAGTAGTAAAGTTTTGATTAATATTGTGTTAATAAAACTATGCTTACGAGCTTGAGTTTCGTTATCTATTTCTGATATTTTCCATGGTATATCTATATAGCTATTTTAAGTATTCTATTTTTCATAGTTGATTGTTGCTTATTGAGATTTCTGTCTCATCTTTTCAAATGTTTTAATGTTTTTAGGCGAGGAAGTTCAAGGTACCGAGGGAGGTACTCGTCACTAGCTCGAGGTTTGGATTCGGTTACGAGCGAGCAAGTCGTCTACTAGGGTATTGCACATCATCATGCACTTGTGGATATGTATATATTGATATGTTTAAGTTAGTAAATAGGTTTGTTTTTCGTTGTAGAAGTTGGGTTGTTGTACGAAATCTTGTAATATGAATATGGTGTGATCTATGTAATATTCAAACTGAATGTTGAGTTTGATGTTGTCTTGTAAGTTTGGCAATTTATTATAATAGTTGTGAAATTATGGAGATTCACACTTGTTTTTGGTGTACTGTTCATTAGTAGGCAGATTTAGATTGAATTTTCTAAATCGATATTTTGAATTGTTCTTCTTGTTGTTTTGGTTACTTCTCGAGACATTATTTTGGACAAGTGTATGTCTAAGATATTGTTTCACCGTCATATCCGATTCTTTTAGGGTCAGGTTTGACATTGGGAAATCCAAACATCTGAGCTCGAGTAAAAGTTTTGTCCGACGCATCAAAAAACACTTGTTAAATTTCTGCCCCGGTTCCCGAGGCAGCCTATTATACGGCCCGAAAAACCCAAAATTTAAACGACCCATCATTTGTTATACGTGTTAGTCGTGGTAATGGGCATCCAAAAATCAGAGCTCCAGTTAAAGTTTTGTCCGACTTCTAAAACAACCGTGTTAAAATTCAGTCCCGGTCCCCGAGGCACCCTAGAATCCGGCCCGAAAAACCCAAAATTTAAACGACCCATCATTTGTTATACGTGTTAGTCGGGGTATTGGGACATCAAAAATCTGAGCTCGAGTTAAAGTTTTGTCCGACGCATCATAAAAACGTGTTAAAATTCAGTCCCGGTCTCCGAGGCACCCTAGAATTCGGCCTGAAAAACCCGAAATTTAAACGACCCATCATTTGTTATACGTTTTAGTCGTGGTATTGGGACATCAAAAATCTGAGCTCGAGTTGAAGTGTTGTCCGACGCATCATAAAAACGTGTTAAAATTCAATCCCGGTCCCCGAGGCACCCTAGAATCCAGCCCGAAAAACCCAAAATTTAAGCGACCCTCCATTTTATATACGTGTTAGTCGTGGTATTGGGAAATCCAAACATCTGAGCTCGAGTTAAAGTTTTGTCCGACGCATCAAAAACACTTGTTAAATTTCTGCCCCGGTTCCCGGGGCAGCCTAGTATCCGGCCCGAAAAACCCAAAATTTAAACGACCCATCATTTGTTATACGTGTTAGTCGTGGAAATGGGCATCCAAAAATCTGTGCTCGAGTTAAAGTTTTGTCCAACGCATCAAAAAAACGTGTTAAAATTCAATCCCGGTCTCCGAGGCACCCTATAATTCGGCCCGAAAAACCGGAAATTTAAACGACCCATCATTTGTTATACGTGTTAGTCGGGGTATTGGGACATCAAAAATCTGAGCTCGAGTTAAAGTTTTGTCCTACGCATCATAAAAACGTGTTAAAATTCAGTCGCGGTCTCCGAGGCACCCTAGAATTCGGCCCGAAAAACCCGAAATTTAAACGACCTATCATTTGTTATACGTTTTAGTCGTGGTATTGCGAAATCAAAAATCTGAGCTCGAGTTAAAGTTTTGTTCGACGCATCATAAAAGCGTGTTAAAATTCAGTCCCGGTCCCCGAGGCACCCTAGAATCCGGCCCGAAAAACCCAAAATTTAAACGACCCTCCATTTTATATACGTGTTAGTCGTGGTATAGGGAAATCCAAACATCTGAGCTCGAGTTAAAGTTTTGTCCGACGCATCAAAAACACTTGTTAAATTTCTGCCCCGGTTCCCAAGGCAGCCTAGTATCCGGCCCGAAAAACCGAAAATTTAAACGATCCTCCATTTTATATACGTGTTAGTCGTGGTAATGGGCATCCAAAAATCAGAGCTCCAGTTAAAGTTTTGTCCGACTTCTCAAAAAAACGTGTTAAAATTCAGTCCCGGTCCCCGAGGCACCCTAGAATCCGGCCCGAAAAACCCAAAAATTAAACGACCCATCATTTGTTATATGTGTTAGTCGGGGTATTGGGACATCAAAAATCTGAGCTCGAGTTAAAGTTTTGTCCGACGCATCATAAAAACAAGTTAAAATTCAGTCCCGGTCTCCGAGGCACCCTAGAATTCGGCCTGAAAAACCCGAAATTTAAACGACCCATCATTTGTTATACGTTTTAGTCGTGGTATTGGGAGATCAAAAATCTGAGCTCGAGTTGAAGTGTTGTCCGACGCATCATAAAAACGTGTTAAAATTCAATCCCGGTCCCCGAGGCACCTTAGAATCCAGCCCGAAAAACCCAAAATTTAAACGACCCTCCATTTTATATACGTGTTAGTCGTGGTATTGGGAAATCCAAACATCTGAGCTCGAGTTAAAGTTTTGTCCGACGCATCAAAAACACTTGTTAAATTTCTGCCCCGGTTCCCGGGGCAGCCTAGTATCCGGCCCGAAAAACCCAAAATTTAAACGACCCATCATTTGTTATACGTGTTAGTCGTGGAAATGGGCATCCAAAAATCTGTGCTCGAGTTAAAGTTTTGTCCAACGCATCAAAAAAACGTGTTAAAATTCAATCCCGGTCTCCGAGGCACCCTATAATTCGGCCCGAAAAATCGGAAATTTAAACGACCCATCATTTGTTATTCGTGTTAGTCGGGGTATTGGGACATCAAAAATCTGAGCTCGAGTTAAAGTTTTGTCCTACGCATCATAAAAACGTGTTAAAATTCAGTCGCGGTCTCCGAGGCACCCTAAAATTCGGCCCGAAAAACCCGAAATTTAAACGACCTATCATTTGTTATACGTTTTAGTCGTGGTATTGCGAAATCAAAAATCTGAGCTCGAGTTAAAGTTTTGTTCGACGCATCATAAAAGCGTGTTAAAATTCAGTCCCGGTCCCCGAGGCACCCTAGAATCCGGCCCGAAAAACCCAAAATTTAAACGACCCTCCATTTTATATACGTGTTAGTCGTGGTATAGGGAAATCCAAACATCTGAGCTCGAGTTAAAGTTTTGTCCGACGCATCAAAAACACTTGTTAAATTTCTGCCCCGGTTCCCAAGGCAGCCTAGTATCCGGCCCGAAAAACCGAAAATTTAAACGATCCTCCATTTTATATACGTGTTTGTCGTGGTAATGGGCATCCAAAAATCTGAGCTCGAGTTAAAGTTTTCTCCGACGCATCAAAAAAACGTGTTAAAATTCAGTCCCGGTCCCCGAGGCACCCTAGAATCCGGCCCGAAAAACCCAAAATTTAAACGACCCATCATTTGTTATACGTGTTAGTCGGGGTATTGGGACATCAAAAATCTGAGCTCGAGTTAAAGTTTTGTCCGACGCATCATAAAAACGTGTTAAAATTCCGTCCCGGTCTCCGAGGCATCCTAGAATTCGGCCTGAAAAACCCGAACTTTAAACGACCCATCATTTGTTATACGTTTTAGTTGTGGAATTGGGACATCAAAAATCTGAGCTCGAGTTAAATTTTTGTCCGACGCATCATAAAAACGTGTTAAAATTCAGTCCCGGTCCCCGACGCACCCTAGAATCCGGCCAGAAAAATCCAAAATTTAAACGACCCTCCATTTTATATACGTGTTAGTCGTGGTATTGGGAAATCCAAACATCTGAGCTCGAGTTAAAGTTTTGTCCGACGCATCAAAAACACTTGTTAAATATCTGCCCCGGTTTCCGTGGCAGCCTAGTATCCGGCCCGAGAAACCCAAAATTTAAACGACGAATCATTTGTTATATGTGCTAGTCGTGGTAATGGGCATCCAAAATTCTGAGCTCGAGTTAAAGTTTTGTCCGACGCATCAAAACAACGTGTTAAAATTCAATCCCGGTCTCCGAGGCACCCTATAATTCGGCCCGAAAAACCCAAAATTTCAACGACCCATCATTTGTTATACGTGTTAGTCGGGATATTGGGACATCAAAAATCTGAGCTTGTGTTAAAGTTTTGTCCGACGCATCATAAAAACGTGTTAAAATTCAGTCCCGGTCTCCGAGGCACCCTAGAATTTGGCCTGAAAAACCCGAAATTTAAACGACCCATCATTTGTTATACGTTTTAGTCGTGGTATTGGGACATCAAAAATCTGAGCTCGAGTTGAAGTTTTGTCCGACGCATCATAAAAACGTGTTAAAATTCAGTCCCGGTCCCCGAGGCACCCTAGAATCCGGCCCGAAAAACCCAAAATTTAAACGACCCTCCATTTTATATACGTGTTAGTCGTGGTATTGGGAAATCCAAACATCTGAGCTCGAGTTAAAGTTTTGTCCGACGCTTCAAAAAAACGTGTTAAAATTCAGTCCTGGTCCACGAGTCACCCTAGAATCCGGCCCGAAAAACCCAAAATTTAAACGACCCATCATTTGTTATGCGTGTTAGTCGGGGTAATGGAACATCAAAAATCTGAGCTCGAGTTAAAGTTTTGTCCGACGCATCAAAAAAACGTGTTAAAATTTAATCCCGGTCTCCGAGGCACCCCATAATTCGGCCCGAAAAACCGGAAATTTAAACGACCCATCATTTGTTATACGTGTTAGTCGGGGTATTGGGACATCAAAAATCTGAGCTTGTGTTAAAGTTTTGTCCGACGCATCATAAAAACGTGTTAAAATTTTGTCCCGGTCTCCGAGGCACCCTAGAATTCGGCCTGAAAAACCCGAAATTTAAACGACCCATCATTTGTTATACGTTTTAGTCGTGGTAATGGGCATCCAAAAATCTGAGCTCGAGTTAAAGTTTTGTCCGACTTCTCAAAAAAACGTGTTAAAATTCAGTCCCGGTCTCCGAGGCACCCTAGAATCCGGCCCGAAAAACCCAAAATTTAAACGACCCTCCATTTTATATACGTGGTAGTCGTGGTATTGGGAAATCCAAACATCTGAGCTTGAGTTAAAGTTTTGTCCGACGCATCAAAAAACACTTGTTAAATTTCTGCCCCAGTTCCCGGGGCAGCCTATTATACGGCCCGAATAACCCAAAATTTAAACGACCCATCATTTGTTATACGTGTTAGTCGTGGTAATGGGCATCCAAAAATCTGAGCTCGAGTTAAAGTTTTGTCCGACTTCTCAAAAAAACGTGTTAAAATTCAGTCCCGGTCCCCGAGGCACCCTAGAATCCGGCCTGAAAAACCAAAAATTTAAACGATCCATCATTTGTTATACGTGTTAGTCGGGGTATTGGGACATCAAATATCTGAGCTCGAGTTAAAGTTTTGTCCGACGCATCTTAAAAACGTGTTAAAATTCAGTCCTGGTCTCCGAGGCACCCTAGAATTCGGCCCGAAAAACCCGAAATTTAAACGACCCATCATTTGTTATACGTTTTAGTCGTGGTATTGGGACATCAAAAATCTGAGCTCGAGTTGAAGTTTTGTCCGACGCATCATAAAAACGTGTTAAAATTCAGTCCTGGTCCCCGAGGCACCCTAGAATCCGGCCCGAAAAACCCAAAATTTAAACGACCCTCCATTTTATATACGTGTTAGTCGTGGTATTGGGAAATCCAAACATCTGAGCTTGAGTTCAAGTTTTGTCCTACGCATCAAAAACACTTGTTAAATTTCTGCCCCGGTTCCCGAGCAAGCCTAGTATGCGGCCCGAAAAACCCAAAATTTAAACGACCCATCATTTGTTATACGTGTTAGTCGTGGTAATGGGCATCCAAAAATCTGAGCTCGAGTTAAAGTTTTGTCCGACTTCTCAAAAAAAGGTGTTAAAATTCAGTCCCGGTCCCCGAGGCACCCTAGAATCCGGCCCGCAAAACCCAAAATTTAAACGACCCATCATTTGTTATACGTGTTAGTCGGGGTATTGGGACATCAAAAATCTGAGCTCGAGTTAAAGTTTTGTCCGACGCATCATAAAAACGTGTTAAAATTCAGTCCCGGTCTGCGACGCACCCTAGAATTCGGCCTGAAAAACCCGAAATTCAAACGACCCATCATTTGTTATACGTTTTAGTCGTGGTATTGGGACATCAAAAATCTGAGCTCGAGTTGAAGTTTTGTCCGACGCATCATAAAAACGTGTTAAAATTCAGTCCCGGTCCCCGAGGCACCCTAGAATCCGGCCCGAAAAACCCAAAATTTAAACGACCCTCCATTTTATATACGTGTTAGTCGTGGTATTGGAAAATCCAAACATCTGAGCTCGAGTTCAAGTTTTGTCCGACGCATCAAAAACACTTTGTTAAATTTCTGCCCCGGTTCCCGAGCCAGCCTAGTATGCGGCCCGAAAAACCCAAAATTTAAAGGACCCATCATTTGTTATACGTGTTAGTCGTGGTAATGGGCATCCAAAAATCTGAGCTCGAGTTAAAGTTTTGTCCGACTTCTCAAAAAAAGGTGTTAAAATTCAGTCCCGGTCCCCGAGGCAACCTCGAATCCGGCCCGAAAAACCAAAAATTTAAACGACCCTCCATTTTATATACGTGTTAGTCGTGGTATTGGGAAATCCAAAAATCTGAGCTCGAGTTAAAGTTTTGTCCGACGCATCAAAAAACACTTGTTAAATTTCTGCCCCGGTTCCCGTGGCAGCCTATTATACGGCCCGAAAAACCCAAAATTTAAATGACCCATCATTTGTTATACGTGTTAGTCGTGGTAATGGGCATCCAAAAATCTGAGTTCGAGTTAAAGTTTTGTCCGACTTCTCAAAAAAACGTGTTAAAATTCAGTCCCGGTCCCCGAGGCACCCTAGAATCCGGCCCGAAAAACCCAAAATTTAAACGACCCATCATTTGTTATACGTGTTAGTCGGGGTATTGGGACATCAAAAATCTGAGCTCGAGTTAAAGTTTTGTCCGACGCATCATAAAAACGTGTTAAAATTCAGTCCCGGTCTCCGAGGCACCCTAGAATTCGGCCCGAAAAACCCGAAATTTAAACGACCCATCATTTGTTATACGTTTTAGTCGTGGTATTGGGACATCAAAAATCTGAGCTCGAGTTAAAGTTTTGTCCGACGCATCATAAAAACGTGTTAAATTTCTGCCCTGGTTCCCGCGGCAGCCTAGTATCCGGCCCGAAAAACCGAAAATTTAAACGACCCTCCATTTTATATACGTGTTAGTCGTGGTATTGGGAAATCCAAACATCTGAGCTCGAGTTCAAGTTTGGTCCGACGAATCAAAAACACTTTGTTAAATTTCTGCCCCGGTTCTCGAGCCAGCCTAGTATGCGGCCCGAAAAACCCAAAATTTAAACGACCCATCATTTGTTATACGTGTTAGTCGTGGTAATGGGCATCCAAAAATCTGAGCTCGAGTTAAAGTTTTGTCCGACTTCTCAAAAAAACGTGTTAAAATTCAGTCCCGGTCCCCGAGGCACCCTAGAATCCGGCCCGAAAAACTTAAAATTTAAACGACCCATCATTTGTTATACGTGTTAGTCGGGGTATTGGGACATCAAAAATCTGAGCTCGAATTAAAGTTTTGTCCTACGCATCATAAAAACGTGTTAAAATTCAGTCCCGGTCTCCGAGGCACCCTAGAATTCGGCCCGAAAAACCCGAAATTTAAACGACCCATCATTTGTTATACGTTTTAGTCGTGGTATTGGGACATCAAAAATCTGAGCTCGAGTTAAAGTTTTGTCCGACGCATCATAAAAACGTGTTAAAATTCAGTCCCGGTCCCCGAGGCACCCTAGAATCGGGCCCGAAAAACCCAAAATTTAAACGACCCTCCATTTTATATACGTGTTTGTCGTGTTATAGGGAAATCCAAACATCTGAGCTCGAGTTAAAGTTTTGTCCGACGCATCAAAAACACTTGATAAATTTCTGCCCCGGTCCCCGTGGCACCCTAGAATCCGGCCCGAAAAACCCAAAATTTAAACGACCCTCCATTTGTTATACGTGTTAGTCGTGGTAATGGGCATCCAAACATCTGAGCTCGAGTTAAAGTTTTGTCCGACGCATCAAAAAAACGTGTTAAAATTCAATCCGGTCTCCGAGGCACCCTATAATTCGGCCCAAAAAACCGGAAATTTAAACGACCCATCATTTGTTATACGTGTTAGTCGGGGTATTGGGACATCAAAAATCTGAGCTCGAGTTAAAGTTTTGTCCGACGCATCATAAAAACGTGTTAAAATTCAGTCCCGGTCTCCGAGGCACCCTAGAATTCGGCCCGAAAAACCCGAAATTTAAACGACCCATCATTTGTTATACGTTTTAGTCGTGGTATTGGGACATCAAAAATCTGAGCTCGAGTTAAAGTTTTGTCCGACGCATCATAAAAACGTGTTAAATTTCTGCCCCGGTTCCCGCGGCAGCCTAGTATCCGGCCCGAAAAACCGAAAATTTAAACGACCCTCCATTTTATATACGTGTTAGTCGTGGTATTGGGAAATCCAAACATCTGAGCTCGAGTTCAAGTTTTGTCCGACGAATCAAAAACACTTTGTTAAATTTCTGCCCCGGTTCCCGAGCCAGCCTAGTATGCGGCCCGAAAAACCCAAAATTTAAACGACCCATCATTTGTTATACGTGTTAGTCGTGGTAATGGGCATCCAAAAATCTGAGCTCGAGTTAAAGTTTTGTCCGACTTCTCAAAAAAACGTGTTAAAATTCAGTCCCGGTCCCCGAGGCACCCTAGAATCCGGCCCGAAAAACTTAAAATTTAAACGACCCATCATTTGTTATACGTGTTAGTCGGGGTATTGGGACATCAAAAATCTGAGCTCGAGTTAAAGTTTTGTCCGACGCATCATAAAAACTTGTTAAAATTCAGTCCCGGTCTCCGAGGCACCCTAGAATTCGGCCTGAAAAACCCGAAATTTAAACGACCCATCATTTGTTATACGTTTTAGTCGTGGTATTGGGACATCAAAAATCTGAGCTCGAGTTAAAGTTTTGTCAGACGCATCATAAAAACGTGTTAAAATTCAGTCCCGGTCCCCGAGGCACCCTAGAATCCGGCCCGAAAAACCCAAAATTTAAACGACCCTCCATTTTATATACGTGTTAGTCCTGGTATTGGGAAATCCAAACATCTGAGCTCGAGTTAAAGTTTTGTCCGACGCATTAAAAACACTTGTTAAATTTCTGCCCCGGTTCCCGAGGCAACCTAGTATGCGGCCCGAAAAACCCAAAATTTAAACGACCCATCATTTGTTATACGTGTTAGTCGTGGTAATGGGCATCCAAAAATCTGAGCTCGAGTTAAAGTTTTGTCCGACTTCTCAAAAAAACGTGTTAAAATTCAGTCCCGGTCCCCGAGGCACCCTATAATCCGGCCCGAAAAACCCAAAATTTAAACGACCCATCATTTGTTATACGTGTTAGTCGGGGTATTGGGACATCAAAAATCTGAGCTCGAGTTAAAGTTTTGTCCGACGCATCGTAAAAACGTGTTAAAATTCAGTCCCGGTCTCCGAGGCACCCTAGAATTCGACCTGAAAAACCCGAAATTTAAACGACCCATCATTTGTTATACGTGTTAGTCGTGGTAATAGGCATCCAAAAATCTGAGCTCGAGTTAAAGTTTTGTCTGACGCATCAAAAAAACGTGTTAAAATTCAATCCCGGTCTCCGAGGCACCCTATAATTCGGCCCGAAAAACCCAAAATTTCAACGACCCATCATTTGTTATACGTGTTAGTCGGGGTATTGGGACATCAAAAATCTGAGCTCGAGTTAAAGTTTTGTCCGACGCATCATAAAAACGTGTTAAAATTCAGTCCCGGTGTCCGAGGCACCCTAGAATTCGGCCTGAAAAACCCGAAATTTAAACGACCCATCATTTGTTATACGTGTTAGTCGTGGTAATAGGCATCCAAAAATCTGAGCTCGAGTTAAAGTTTTGTCTGACGCATCTTAAAAACATGTTAAAATTCAATCCCGGTCTCCGAGGCACTCTATTATTCGGCCCGAAAAACCGGAAATTTAAACGACCCATCATTTGTTATACGTGTTAGTCGGCGTATTGGGACATCAAAAATTTGAGCTCGAGTTAATGTTTTGTCCTACGCATCATAAAAACGTGTTAAAATTCAGTCCCGGTCTCCGAGGCACCCTAGAATTCGGCCCGAAAAACCCGAAATTTAAACGACCCATCATTTGTTATACGTTTTAGTCGTGGTATTGGGACATCAAAAATGTGAGCTCGAGTTAAAGTTTTGTCCGACGCATCATAAAAACGTGTTAAAATTCAGTCCCGGTCCCCGAGGCACCCTAGAATCCGGCCCGAAAAACCCAAAATTTAAACGACCCTACATTTTATATACGTGTTAGTCGTGGTATTGGGAAATCCAAACATCTGAGCTCGAGTTAAAGTTTTGTCCGACGAATCAAAAACACTTGTTAAATTTCTGCCCCGGTTCCCGTGGCAGCCTAGTATCCGGCCCGAAAAACCCAAAATTTAAACGACCCATCATTTGTTATACGTGTTAGTCGTGGTAATGGGCATCCAAAAATCTGAGCTCGAGTTAAAGTTTTGTCCGACGCATCAAAAAAACGTGTTAAAATTCAATCCGGTCTCCGAGGCACCCTATAATTCGGCCCGAAAAACCGGAAATTTAAACAACCCATCATTTGTTATACGTGTTAGTCGGGGTATTGGGACATCAAAAATCTGAGCTCGAGTTAAAGTTTTGTCCGACGCATCATAAAAACGTGTTAAAATTCAGTCCCGGTCTCCGAGGCACCCTAGAATTCGGCCTAAAAAACCCGAAATTTAAACGACCCATCATTTGTTATACGTTTTAGTCGTGGTATTGGGACATCAAAAATCTGAGCTCGAGTTGAAGTTTTGTCCGACGTATCATAAAAACGTGTTAAAATTCAGTCCCGGTCCCCGAGGCACCCTAGAATCCGGCCCGAAAAACCAAAAATTTAAACGACCCTCCATTTTATATACGTGTTAGTCGTGGTAATGGGCATCCAAACATCTGAGCTCGAGTTAAAGTTTTGTCCGACGCATCAAAAAAACGTGTTAAAATTCAATCCCGTCTCCGAGGCACCCTATAATTCGGCCCGAAAAACCGGAAATTTAAACGACCCATCATTTGTTATACGTGTTAGTCGGGGTATTGGGACATCAAAAATCTGAGCTCGAGTTAAAGTTTTGTCGTACGCATCATAAAAACGTGTTCAAATTCAGTCCCGGTCTCCGAGGCACCCTAGAATTCGGCCCGAAAAACCCGAAATTTAAACGACCCATCAGTTGTTATACGTTTTAGTCGTGGTATTGGAACATCAAAAATCTGAGCTCGAGTTAAAGTTTTGTCCGACGCATCATAAAAACGTGTTAAAATTCAGTCCCGGTCCCCGAGGCACCCTAGAATCCGGCCCGAAAAACCCAAAATTTAAACGACCCTCCATTTTATATACGTGTTAGTCGTGGTATTTTGAAATCCAAACATCTGAGCTCGAGTCAAAGTTTTGTTCGACGCATCAAAAAAACTTGTTAAATTTCTGCCCCGGTTCCCGCGGCAGCCTAGGATCCGGCCCGAAAAACCGAAAATTTAAACGACCCTCCATTTTATATACGTGTTAGTCGTGGTATTGGGAAATCCAAACATCTGAGCTCGAGTTAAAGTTTTCTCCGACGCATCAAAAACACTTGTTAAATTTCTGCCCCGGTTCCCGTGGCAGCCTAGTATCCGGCCCGAAAAACCCAAAATTTAAACGACCCATCATTTGTTATACGTGGTAGTCGTGGTAATGGGCATCCAAAAATCTGAGCTTGAGTTATAGTTTTGTCCGACTTCTCAAAAAAACGTGTTAAAATTCAGTCCCGGTCCCCGAGGCACCCTAGAATCCGGCCCGAAAAACCCAAAATTTAAACGACCCTCCATTTTATATACGTGTTAGTCGTGGTATTGGGAAATCCTAACATCTGAGCTCGAGTTAAAGTTTTTTCCGACGCATCAAAAACACTTGTCAAATTTCTGCCCCGATTCCCGAGCCCGCCTAGTATCCGTCCCGAAAAACCCAAAATTTAAACGACCCATCATTTGTTATACGTGTTAGTCGTGGTAATGGGCATCCAAAAATCTGAGCTCGAGTTAAAGTTTTGTCCGACTTCTCAAAAAAACGTGTTAAAATTCAGTCCCGGTCCCCGAGGCACCCTAGAATCCGGCCCGAAAAACCCAAAATTTAAACGACCCATCATTTGTTATACGTGTTAGTCGGGGTATTGGGACATCAAAAATCTGAGCTCGAGTTAAAGTTTTGTCCTACGCATCATAAAAACGTGTAAAAATTCAGTCCCGGTCTCCGAGGCACCCTAGAATTCGGCCCGAAAAACCCGAAATTTAAACGACCCATCATTTGTTATACGTTTTAGTCGTGGTATTGGGACATCAAAAATCTGAGCTCGAGTTAAAGTTTTGTCCGACGGATCATAAAAACGTGTTAAAATTCAGTCCCGGTCCCTGAGGCACCCTAGAATCCGGCCCGAAAAACCCAAAATTTAAAGGACCCATCATTTGTTATACGTGTTAGTCGAGGTATTGGGACATCAAAAATATGAGCTCAAGTTAAAGTTTTGTCCGACGAATCAAAAACACTTGTTAAATTTCTGCCCCGGTTCCCGTGGCAGCCTAGTATCCGGCCCGAAAAACCCAAAATTTAAACGACCCATCATTTGTTATACGTGTTAGTCGTGGTAATGGGCATCCAAAAATCTGAGCTCGAGTTAAAGTTTTATCCGAAGCATCAAAAAAACGTGTTAAAATTCAATCCCGGTCTCCGAGGCACCCTATAATTCGGCCCGAAAAACCCAAAATTTCAACGACCCATCATTTGTTATACGTGTTAGTCGGGGTATTGGGACATCAAAAATCTGAGCTCGAGTTAAATTTTTGTCCGACGCATCATAAAAACGTGTTAAAATTCAGTCCCGGTCTCCGAGGCACCCTAGAATTCGGCCCGAAAAACCCGAAATTTAAACGACCCATCATTTGTTATACGTTTTAGTCGTGGTATTGGGACATCAAAAATCTGAGCTCGAGTTGAAGTTTTGTTCGACGCATCATAAAAACTTGTTAAAATTCAGTCCCGGTCCACGAGGCACCCTAGAATCCGGCCCGAAAAACCCAAAATTTAAACGACCCTCCATTTTATATACGTGTTAGTCGTGATATTGGGAAATCCAAACATCTGAGCTCGAGTTAAAGTTTTGTCCAGCGCATCAAAAACACTTGTTAAATTTCTGCCCCGGTTCCCGAGGCAGCCTGGTATCCGGCCCGAAAAACCAAAAATTTAAACGACCCATCATTTGTTATACGTGTTAGTCGTGGTAATGGGCATCCATAAATCTGAGCTCGAGTTAAAGTTTTGTCCGACGCATAAAAAAAACGTGTTAAAATTCAATCCCGGTCTCTGAGGCACCCTATAATTCGGCCCGAAAAACCCGAAATTTAAACGACCCATCATTTGTTATACGTTTTAGTCGTGGTATTGGGACATCAAAAATCTGAGCTCGAGTTAATGTTTTGTCCGACGCATCATAAAAACGTGTTAAAATTCAGTCCCGGTCCCCGAGGCACCCTAGAATCCGGCCCGAAAAACCAAAAATTTAAACGACCCTCCATTTTATATACGTGTTAGTCTTGGTAATGGGCATCCAAACATCTGAGCTCGAGTTAAATTTTTGTCCGACGCATCAAAAAAACGTGTTATAATTCAATCCCGGTCTCCGAGGCACCCTATAATTCGGCCCGAAAAACCGGAAATTTAAACGACCCATCATTTGTTATACGTGTTAGTCGGGGTATTGGGACATCAAAAATCTGAGCTCGAGTTAAAGTTTTGTCGTACGCATCATAAAAACGTGTTCAAATTCAGACCCGGTCTCCGAGGCACCCTAGAATTCGGCCTGAAAAACCCGAAATTTAAACGACCCATCAGTTGTTATACGTTTTAGTCGTGGTATTGGGACATCAAAAATCTGAGCTCGAGTTAAAGTTTTGTTCGACGCATCATAAAAACGTGTTAAAATTCAGTCCCGGTCCCCGAGGCACCCTAGAATCCGGCCCGAAAAACCCAAAATTTAAACGACCCTCCAGTTTATATACGTGTTAGTCGTGGTATTGGGAAATCCAAACATCTGAGCTCGAGTTAAAGTTTTGTCCGACGCATCAAAAACACGTGTTAAATTTCTGCCCCGGTTCCCGCGACAGCCTAGGATCCGGCCCGAAAAACCCAAAATTTAAACGACCCTCCATTTTATATACGTGTTAGTCGTGGTATTGGGAAATCCAAACATCTGAGCTCGAGTTAAAGTTTTCTCCGACGCATCAAAAACACTTGTTAAATTTCTGCCCCGGTTCCCGTGGCAGCCTAGTATCCGGCCCGAAAAACCCAAAATTTAAACGACCCATCATTTGTTATACGTGTTAGTCGTGGTAATGGGCATCCAAAAATCTGAGCTCGAGTTAAAGTTTTGTCCGACTTCTCAAAAAAACGTGTTAAAATTCAGTCCCGGTCCCCGAGGCACCCTAGAATCCGGCCCGAAAAACCCAAAATTTAAACGACCCATCATTTGTTATACGTTTTAGTCGTGGTATTGGGACATCAAAAATCTGAGCTCGAGTTAAAGTTTTGTCCGACGCATCATAAAAACGTGTTAAAATTCAGTCCCGGTCCCCGAGGCACCCTAAAATCCGGCCCGAAAAACCCAAAATTTAAACGACCCTCCATTTTATATACGTGTTAGTCGTGGTATTGGGAAATCCAAACATCTGAGCTCGAGTTAAAGTTTTGTCCGACGCATCAAAAACACTTGTTAAATTTCTGCTCCAGTTCCCGCGGCAGCCTAGGATCCAGCCCGAAAAACCCAAAATTTAAACGACCCTCCATTTTATATACGTGTTAGTCGTGGTCTTGGGAAATCCAAACATCTGAGCTCGAGTTAAAGTTTTCTCCGACGCATCAAAAACACTTGTTAAATTTCTGCCCCGGTTCCCGAGGCAGCCTAGTATCCGGCCCGAAAAACCCAAAATTTAAACGACCCATCATTTGTTATACGTGTTAGTCGTGGTAATGGGCATCCAAAAATCTGAGCTCGAGTTAAAGTTTTGTCCGACTTCTCAAAAAAACGTGTTAAAATTCAGTCCCGGTCCCCGAGGCACCCTAGAATCCGGCCCGAAAAACCCAAAATTTAAACGACCCATCATTTGTTATACGTTTTAGTCGTGGTATTGGGACATCAAAAATCTGAGCTCGACTGAAATTTTTGTCCGACGCATCATAAAAACGGGTTAAAATTCAGTCCCGGTCCCCGAGGCACCCTAGAATCCAGCCCGAAAAACCCAAAATTTCAACGACCCTCCATTTTATATACGTGTTAGTCGTGGTATTGGGAAATCTAAACATCCGAGCTCGAGTTAAAGTTTTTTCCGACGCATCAAAAACACTTGTAAAATTTCTGCCCCGATTCCCGAGGCAGCCTAGTATCCGGCCCGAAAAACCCAAAATTTAAACGACCCATCATTTGTTATACGTGTTAGTCGTCGTAATGGGCATCCAAAAATCTGAGCTCGAGTTAAAGTTTTGTCCGACTTCTCAAAAAAACGTGTTAATATTCAGTCCCGGTCCCCGAGGCACCCTAGAATCCGGCCCGAAAAACCCAAAATTTGAACGACCCATCGTTTGTTATACGTGTTAGTCGGGGTATTGGGACATCAAAAATCTGAGCTCGAGTTAAACTTTTGTCCGACGCTTCATAAAAATGTGTTAAAATTCAGTCCCGGTCTCCGAGGCACCCTAGAATTCGGCCTGAAAAACGCGAAATTTAAACGACCCATGATTTGTTATACGTTTTAGTCGTGGTACTGGGACATCAAAAATCTGAGCTCGAGTTAAAGTTTTGTCCGACGCATCATAAAAACGTGTTAAAATTCAGTCCCGGTCCCCGAGGCACCCTAGCATCTGGCCCAAAAAACTTAAAATTTAAACGACCCTCCATTTTATATACGTGTTAGTCGTGGTATTGGGAAATCCAAACATCTGAGCTCGAGTTAAAGTTTTGTCCGACGCATCAAAAACACTTGTTAAATTTCTGCCCCGGTTCCCGGGGCAGCCTAGTATCCGGCCCGAAAAACCCAAAATTTAAACGACCCATCATTTGTTATACGTGTTAGTCGTGGTAATGGGCATCCAAAAATCTGAGCTCGAGTTAAAGTTTTGTCCGACGCATCAAAAAAACGTGTTAAAATTCAATCCCGGACTCCGAGGCACCCTATAATTCGGCCCGAAAAACCCAAAATTTCAACGACCCATCATTTGTTATACGTGTTAGTCGGGGTATTGGGACATCAAAAATCTGAGCTCGAGTTAAAGTTTTGTCCTACGCATCATAAAAACGTGTTAAAATTCAGTCCCGGTCTTCGAGGCACCCTAGAATTCGGCCTGAAAAACCCGAAATTTAAACGACCCATCATTTGTTATACGTTTTAGTCGTGGTATTGGGACATCAAAAATCTGAGCTCGAGTTAAAGTTTTGTCCGACGCATCATAAAAATGTGTTAAAATTCAGTCCCGGTCCCCGAGGCACCCTAGAATCCGGCCCGAAAATTTATATCCAAAAATCTGAGCTTGAGTTTCGTTATCTATTTCTGATATTTTCCATGGTATATCTATATAGCTATTTTAAGTATTCTATTTTTCATAGTTGATTGTTGCTTATTGAGATTTCTGTCTCATCTTTTCAAATGTTTTAATGTTTTTAGGCGAGGAAGTTCAAGGTACCGAGGGAGGTACTCGTCACTAGCTCGAGGTTTGGATTCGGTTACGAGCGAGCAAGTCGTCTATTAGGGTATTGCACATCATCATGCACTTGTGGATATGTATATATTGATATGTTTAAGTTAGTAAATAGGTTTGTTTTTCGTTGTAGAAGTTGGATTGTTGTACGAAATCTTGTAATATGAATATGGTGTGATCTATGTAATATTCAAACTGAATGTTGAGTTTGATGTTGTCTTGTAAGTTTGGCAATTTATTATAATAGTTGTGAAATTATGGAGATTCACACTTGTTTTTGGTGTAATGTTCATTAGTAGGCAGATTTAGATTGAATTTTCTAAATCTATGTTTTGAATTGTTCTTCTTGTTGTTTTGGTTACTTCTCGAGACATTATTTTGGACAAGTGTATGTCTAAGATATTGTTTCACCGTCATATCCGATTCTTTTAGGGTCGGGTTTGACAACTTGGTATCAGAGCTCTAGGTTTCGTTTTTGGATAGAAGTGTGGATAAATACATGTCAAGTGCTAAGAGTGATATGCTTATTTGTAACTTATGTGTTGCATACATTTTCATGCATAGCATGTAATAGATATATGTATAATAAGTGTGTTTTTCATATAGATGCATCGAAGACGAGCTCGCGGCCGACGACCTCAGAATAGGGGTAGAGGTAGAAATGAGGAAACAAGTGAGTTAAGAGTGGGACACGAAGGTATAGGGGATAGTGAGGCCTCTTATGCTAGAGTTCCACCAGTTGTACCACCTCAAAGACAACCCTCACCACCACACCAGCCTATTGATCCTCCACCAATACCTCCTCAATATGAACAACCCGTACCACCCGTGGCTCAACAAGCTGCGAATCCACAAGTTGCACAAATTTTGCAGCTTGAACCCCAAACTTTAGTGGAAGCCTTAGTTACACTGATGGAAACACGTGAGGCACGTCGAAGGCCTAGTGAACTTATAGAGGATGCTAAAAATTCTGGGGCATTTGATTTTAGAGGTACCATTGAGTCTGGGGAAGCTGATAATTGGCTTAAGGCAATAGAAAAAGCCTTTAGTACTATGCAGTTAGGGGAGGGAGATAAAATAAGAACTGTGTTTGGCTTGTTACATGGACCAGCAGATACATGGTTAACTAGAATCAAGGGTTTATATCCAGAAGGTTTGTATTGGGAAGTTTTCAAGCGTGAATTCATGAGAGAATATTTGACAGAATCATTTCAGAAAGCGAAAAGGAACGAGTTCTTTAATTTGAAACAGGGAACTATGACTGTGAAGGAGTATGTAGACAAGTTTGATGATTTATACCGTTATGCAAGTCAATGGTTTCCTACAGAGGAAGTGAAATGTGAAAGATTTAAAGATGGTTTGAATGTATTTTACCAGAATGAATTGAGTTTGTACGAGGGTACTCATTATCGAGGCTGGGTGGAGAAAGCAATACAAAAAGAGAAGTTGAAGAGCAAATTAGAATCTGAGAAAGCTCAGAAGCAACTGGGGATACTGGGAGATTCAGGTTTGAAAAAGGGGGGTCATCTCAATTTCGAGGTAGTCAAATACGGAGTCAGAATACTCGAGGAGCACCGGTGAGTCGTAATATATTTCGAGCATCTGATACTATTAGCCAAGCTTCCTATAGTCCTTCTGTTGCTAGTAGTGGTAATACTCAGAAGTGTGTTCAGTGTGGGAGATTTCATTCGGGTGAGTGTAAGAAGAGACCATTAGAGTGTTATCAGTGTGGAGGAAGCGGTCACGTAAGAAAGGATTGTCCATCTGGGAGGCTGGTTGAACCTAGAAGAAACATTGTGTGTTATGAGTGCGGTGAAGAAGGGCATATACGAACAAGTTGTCCAAAGCTGAACAATGCTGGAAGAGGCAGAGGAACACAGAGTGATAGAGGAAGTAGAGGTAATGCATCCGGAAGGGGAAATAGTCGAGGTAATGTTAGAGGTAGTAGTGTTGGGAGAGGAGCAAGTAATACTTCTTTAGGAGCTGGAAATCAGGGTAATCAATCTAATAGAGGTCAACCAAGAATTTTTGCTCTAACTCCACAGGAAGCTGTTTCGTCTGCAGATGTCATCACTGGTACGATTTCTTTATTTGGCAAAGATGCTTATGTTCTTATTGATCCAGGGGCTACACATTCTTTTGTTTCACCTTTGTTTATGTCTGATGTAAGTTGGGAGTCAAAACTGATGCCTGAACAATTAATTGTTAGTATGCCTGCGGGAGAATCTTTAGTATGCACACGTGTATATCCCAATTGTGAGTTAAAATTAGGAGAATCTTTCATATGTGCTGATTTGGTACCTTTGATGATACAAACTTTTGATGTACTTCTGGGTATGGATTCATTATCTAAGTGTCAAGCCTTAGTAGATTGTTGTAAAAAGAGAGTTAATCTTGTTTTAGCTAGTGGGGATAAGTATGTATTTCATGGTGAGAAAGGTGTACATAGAAGTATAGTCTCTGCAATGACAGCTATGAAAATGCTAAGGAAAGGGTGTGAAGCATTCTTGGCATATGTGATAGATAGTAAGAAAGAGTCTCTCAAACTAGAAGATGTTTCAATTGTGAATGAGTATCCAGATGTGTTCCCAGATGAAATACCAGGGCTACCACCAGTGAGAGAAGTAGAGTTTGCAATTGATTTACAACCGGGTACTGCTCCTATATCTTTAGCACCGTATAGAATGGCACCGGCAGAAATGAAAGAATTGAAGGTTCAGTTGCAAGAATTATTAGATAAAGGTTACATACGACCTAGTGTATCACCTTGGGGAGCTCCAGTGTTGTTTGTGAAGAAGAAAGATGGTACGATGCGGCTGTGTATAGATTACCGCCAGTTGAACAAGGTTACTATTCGTAACAAGTACCCATTGCCTAGAATCGATGATTTGTTTGATCAATTGCAAGGAGCGACAATATTTTCAAAGATTGATTTGAGAACGGGGTATCATCAATTGAAAATCAGAGAAGAAGATGTGGAGAAAACGGCTTTTAGAACACGATACGGGCATTATGAATTTCTTGTTATGCCATTTGGGTTAACTAACGCACCAGCAGCATTCATGGATCTTATGAACCGAATATTTAAACCTTACTTGGATATGTTTGTGATTGTGTTTATAGATGATATTTTGGTGTATTCCAAGAATAAGGAAGCTCATAGCAAGCATTTGAGAACGGTTTTACAGACTTTGAGGGAGAAGCAGTTGTATGCCAAGTTTAGCAAATGTGAATTTTGGCTTGATGAAATTATGTTTTTAGGGCATGTTGTTTCAGCAAAGGGAATTCTAGTTGATCCTAAGAAAGTTGAAGCCGTAGCAAACTGGAAAGCACCATCAAATGTTCATGAGGTACGTAGTTTTCTGGGATTAGCAGGTTATTACAGGAGATTTGTAAAAGGTTTTTCACTTATAGCTTCTCCAATGACACGATTACTGAGGAAGGATGTTAAATTTGAGTGGACTTCTGAATGTCAACATAGTTTCGATACCTTGAAATCTAGACTTATTAATGCTCCAGTTTTGACACTACCAATAGTGGGTGAAGGGTATATTGTTTATAGTGATGCTTCGAGATTGGGTCTTGGAATTGTATTGATGCAGGATGACAAAGTTGTTGCTTATGTTTCCCGACAATTAAGACCACACGAATTGAATTACCCAACGCATGACCTTGAATTGGCTGCTGTTGTGTTTGCTTTGAAGATTTGGAGGCACTATCTTTATGGAGAAAAATGTCGTATTTTCACCGATCACAAAAGCTTGAAGTATATATTAACTCAGAAGGAGTTGAATTTGAGGCAGAGGCGGTGGATTGAGCTATTAAAGGATTATGACTTGACTATTGAGTATCATCCGGGTAAAGCTAATGTTGTAGCTGATGCTTTGAGTCGTAAAAATTTCGGGAGTCTTAGTTATATCAAATCTGTGCAAATGCCTTTATTGCTACAAATGAGAGCTATGAATGTTGAATTGAGGTGTGAAGATAATGCGGTGTTATATGCAATGTTGAAAGTGAGACCGATTCTCCGAGATAGAATAAAGGAATCTCAAAGTCAAGATGATTTTCTGGAACGTATCAAGAATGATGTTGTGGAAGGAAGAAACACCGAGTACAGATTGACAGAAGATGGTATGTTAATGTTTAGGGATCGAATGTGTGTTCCAAATGTCAACGATGTTAAGATGGAGATATTAGAAGAAGCTCATGATTCTTCCTATGCAATGCACCCTGGAAGTACTAAAATGTATAGAAATCTTAGAGAACATTTCTGGTGGATAGGGATGAAGAGAGAAATAGCTGAATATGTGAGTAGATGTTTAAGTTGTCAACAGGTTAAAGCAGAACATCAACGACCCGCTGGTACTTTACAACCACTTGCTATTCCTGAATGGAAGTGGGAGCATATTACTATGGACTTTGTTAGTGGATTGCCACGTACACAACATGGTAATGATTCTATATGGGTTATTGTGGATAGATTGACAAAATCAGCCCATTTTCTTCCGGTGAAAGTATCATTTTCCTTAGAGAAGTTAGCACAATTGTATGTCAAGGAAATTGTGAGACTTCATGGCGTGCCAGTTTCTATTGTGTCTGATAGAGATCCTCGATTTACCTCTAGATTTTGGCCTAGTTTCCAGAATGCTCTAGGAACAAAGTTGAATTTTAGTACAGCCTTCCACCCACAAACAGATGGTCAAAGTGAACGTACCATTCAAACTTTAGAAGATATGTTAAGAGGTAGTATTCTGAATTTCCATGGCACTTGGGATGTGCATTTGCCTTTGATGGAATTTGCATATAATAACAGTTATCAATCCAGCATTGATATGGCACCTTATGAAGCCTTATATGGAAGAAGATGTAGAACACCATTGTGTTGGTCCGAGGTAGGTGAGAGGCAGTTATTAGGGCCTGAGTTAGTGCAAGAGACAACTGAAAAGTAAAGATTATTCAGCAAAGTTTGAAAGAAGCTCAAGATAGACAAAAGAGTTATGCAGATTTGAAAAGAAGACCGATTGAGTATGATGTGGGAGATAAAGTATTTCTCAAAGTTTCACCATGGAAGGGTCTACTTCGATTCGGTAAGAAAGGGAAGTTGAGTCCTAGATTCATCGGTCCATATGAGATAGTTGAAAGAATCGGACCTGTTGCATATCGTTTGCAGTTGCCTCAGAATCTTTCTAACATACATGATGTATTTCACGTGTCGATGCTTCGGAGATATAGAAGTGATCCTAGTCATATTATACAAGAACAACCGATTGAACTATATGGAGACTTATCGTATAAGGAAGAACCGGTAGAAATTTTGGCGAAAGAAGAAAAGGTGTTAAGGAACAAGATTGTACCACTTGTGAAGGTTTTATTGCATAGACATTCGCGAGAGGAAGCAACTTGGGAGAGAGAAGAGGATATGAGGCATCAATATCCGCATCTGTTCACCTCATCGAGTAAGTGTAATTTCGGGACGAAATTTCCTTAGGTGGGGAGAATGTGACATCCGTGCCCTTATTTCATAGTTAATACTTTATCATTAGATTATGTTATGCCTTTATATTTGGGTAGGAATGGATTAAGTGAAGTATACATAGTTAGGAAGACAATTTCCGGTTTTAGCTATAAATCAAAAGTTCGGTGAACTTTTTAAGAGAGGTTATAAGTTGGAGGACTTGGAGTGATATTTGCCTATAATTGGGACTATAAATTCCAGAAATATCTTTTTGGATCAGCAAAAACGAAATCATCATCTCATTTCTCTTCCTTTCTTCTCCTTTCTTCCATTTCGTCCAAACTGACCAGTCCCACCGTGTTCGCTATATCCGGAGTTGTACTTGACGTAAAGTCGCGAAATTTTAACCGTAGCTTCTAGACATATAGACCTAAGTTTCCACCAAAGGAATTTGGAGTTGAAGGTCTGTGGAGGGAGAACAAACTGAAAACATCTTGGGGCAGAATTGAGTCCTTAGAGTGTTTTCTTTTGATTTCTTGTAGAGGTAAGTAATTATCAACTATATACTGATTTTGGGTACATATATATATATATGTGTGTATATATCAGTGGGGATCTTGTTGATTTGATCTCAAACTATATTCAAGGGTTTAGCTCTTTTGCAAATCTGATTTGGAGGAAGTGGTGAACTAAGCGTTTAATTACGTTTTGAAGTGCAAATTGAAGTGTTTTTTGTGATGATTTGATCTTTATGTCACAGATTCAATATGTTTTGAAGGAGTATTATTTGATATATATATGATTCTGATTTTATGCTAAAGAGATGATTTGATGAGTTCTGATGTTGAGAAATGTTTTAGTATCCATCTAGAGTTATCCGGAATGGTGATTATGTTGTTGAAAGACCATATTCAGTTAGGAATGTGGCCTGTGTACACAGTTGGATAAAGACCTATTGGGTATGGCAACGAGGAGGCGGGTAAGACCATACGGGATAGGCATTGGCATAGTTAGAGAGACGTCTCGAATTTGCTTATGAGTTGTGGATGGAATCACATGGGGGATAATCTGGAATGGATACAATGTTACAAGTTTGAAATCTTATTGTTTTTGATGTGAAAGTAGTAAAGTTTTGATTAATATTGTGTTAATAAAACTATGCTTACGAGCTTGAGTTTCGTTATCTATTTCTGATATTTTCCATGGTATATCTATATAGCTATTTTAAGTATTCTATTTTTCATAGTTGATTGTTGCTTATTGAGATTTTTGTCTCATCTTTTCAAATGTTTTAATGTTTTTAGGCGAGGAAGTTCAAGGTACCGAGGGAGGTACTCGTCACTAGCTCGAGGTTTGGATTCGGTTACGAGCGAGCAAGTCGTCTACTAGGGTATTGCACATCATCATGCACTTGTGGATATGTATATATTGATATGTTTAAGTTAGTAAATAGGTTTGTTTTTCGTTGTAGAAGTTGGGTTGTTGTACGAAATCTTGTAATATGAATATGGTGTGATCTATGTAATATTCAAACTGAATGTTGAGTTTGATGTTGTCTTGTAAGTTTGGCAATTTATTATAATAGTTGTGAAATTATGGAGATTCACACTTGTTTTTGGTGTAATGTTCATTAGTAGGCAGATTTAGATTGAATTTTCTAAATCGATATTTTGAATTGCTCTTCTTGTTGTTTTGGTTACTTCTCGAGACATTATTGGACAAGTGTATGTCTAAGATATTGTTTCACCGTCATATCCGATTCTTTTAGGGTCGGGTTTGACATTGGGAAATCCAAACATCTGAGCTCGAGTTAAAGTTTTGTCCGACGCATCAAAAAACACTTGTTAAATTTCTGCCCCGGTTCCCGAGGCAGCCTATTATACGGCCCGAAAAACCCAAAATTTAAACAACCCATCATTTGTTATACGTGTTAGTCGTGGTAATGGGCATCCAAAAATCTGAGCTCGAGTTAAAGTTTTGTCCGACTTCTCAAAAAAACGTGTTAAAATTCAGTCCCGGTCCCCGAGGCACCCTAGAATCCGGCCCGAAAAACCCAAAATTTAAACGACCCATCATTTGTTATACGTGTTAGTCGGGGTATTGGGACATCAAAAATCTGAGCTCGAGTTAAAGTTTTGTCCGACGCATCATAAAAACGTGTTAAAATTCAGTCCCGGTCTCCGAGGCACCCTAGAATTCGGCCTGAAAAACCCGAAATTTAAACGACCCATCATTTGTTATACGTTTTAGTCGTCGTATTGGGACATCAAAAATCTGAGCTCGAGTTGAAGTTTTGTCCGACGCATCATAAAAACGTGTTAAAATTCAGTCCCGGTCCCCGAGGCACCCTAGAATCCGGCCCGAAAAACCAAAAATTTAAACGACCCTCCATTTTATATACGTGTTAGTCGTGGTATTGGGTGTGACATCCGTGCCCTTATTTCATAGTTAATACTTTATCATTAGATTATGTTATGCCTTTATATTTGGGTAGGAATGGATTAAGTGAAGTATACATAGTTAGGAAGACAATTTCCGGTTTTAGCTATAAATCAAAAGTTCGGTGAACTTTTTAAGAGAGGTTATAAGTTGGAGGACTTGGAGTGATATTTGCCTATAATTGGGACTATAAATTCCAGAAATATCTTTTTGGATCAGCAAAAACGAAATCATCATCTCATTTCTCTTCCTTTCTTCCATTTCGTCCAAACTGACCAGTCCGACCGTTTTCGCTATATCCGGAGTTGTACTTGACGTAAAGTCGCGAAATTTTAACCGTAGCTTCTAGACATATAGACCTAAGTTTCCACCAAAGGAATTTGGAGTTGAAGGTCTGTGGAGGGAGAACGAACTGAAAACATCTTGGGGCAGAATTGAGTCCTTAGAGTGTTTTCTTTTGATTTCTTGTAGAGGTAAGTAATTATCAACTATATACTGATTTTGGGTACATATATATATATATATGTGTATATATCAGTGGGGATCTTGTTGATTTGATCTCAAACTATATTCAAGGGTTTAGCTCTTTTGCAAATCTGATTTGGAGGAAGTGGTGAACTAAGCGTTTAATTACGTTTTGAAGTGCAAATTGAAGTGTTTTTTGTGATGATTTGATCTTTATGTCACAGATTCAATATGTTTTGAAGGAGTATTATTTGATATATATATGATTCTGATTTTATGCTAAAGAGATGATTTGATGAGTTCTGATGTTGAGAAATGTTTTAGTATCCATCTAGAGTTATCCGGAATGGTGATTATGTTGTTGAAAGACCATATTCAGTTAGGAATGTGGCCTGTGTACACAGTTGGATAAAGACCTATTGGGTATGGCAACGAGGAGGCGGGTAAGACCATACGGGATAGGCATTGGCATAGTTAGAGAGACGTCTCGAATTTGCTTATGAGTTGTGGATGGAATCACATGGGGGATAATCTGGAATGGATACAATGTTACAAGTTTGAAATCTTATTGTTTTTGATGTGAAAGTAGTAAAGTTTTGATTAATATTGTGTTAATAAAACTATGCTTACGAGCTTGAGTTTCGTTATCTATTTCTGATATTTTCCATGGTATATCTATATAGCTATTTTAAGTATTCTATTTTTCATAGTTGATTGTTGCTTATTGAGATTTCTGTCTCATCTTTTCAAATGTTTTAATCTTTTTAGGCGAGGAAGTTCAAGGTACCGAGGGAGATACTCGTCACTAGCTCGAGGTTTGGATTCGGTTACGAGCGAGCAAGTCGTCTACTAAGGTATTGCACATCATCATGCACTTGTGGATATGTATATATTGATATGTTTAAGTTAGTAAATAGGTTTGTTTTTCGTTGTAGAAGTTGGGTTGTTGTACGAAATCTTGTAATATGAATATGGTGTGATCTATGTAATATTCAAACTGAATGTTGAGTTTGATGTTGTCTTGTAAGTTTGGCAATTTATTATAATAGTTGTGAAATTATGGAGATTCACACTTGTTTTTGGTGTACTGTTCATTAGTAGGCAGATTTAGATTGAATTTTCTAAATCGATATTTTGAATTGTTCTTCTTGTTGTTTTGGTTACTTCTCGAGACATTATTTTGGACAAGTGTATGTCTAAGATATTGTTTCACCGTCATATCCGATTCTTTTAGGGTCGGGTTTGACATTGGGAAATCCAAACATCTGAGCTCGAGTAAAAGTTTTGTCCGACGCATCAAAAAACACTAGTTAAATTTCTGCCCCGGTTCCCGAGGCAGTCTATTATACGGCCCGAAAAACCCAAAATTTAAACGACCCATCATTTGTTATACGTGTTAGTCGTGGTAATGGGCATCCAAAAATCAGAGCTCCAGTTAAAGTTTTGTCCGACTTCTAAAAAAAACGTGTTAAAATTCAGTCCCGGTCCCCGAGGCACCCTAGAATCCGGCCCGAAAAACCCAAAATTTAAACGACCCATCATTTGTTATACGTGTTAGTCGGGGTATTGGGACATCAAAAATCTGAGCTCGAGTTAAAGTTTTGTCCGACGCATCATAAAAACGTGTTAAAATTCAGTCCCGGTCTCCGAGGCACCCTAGAATTCGGCCTGAAAAACCCGAAATTTAAACGACCCATCATTTGTTATACGTTTTAGTCGTGGTATTGGGACATCAAAAATCTGAGCTCGAGTTGAAGTGTTGTCCGACGCATCATAAAAACGTGTTAAAATTCAATCCCGGTCCCCGAGGCACCCTAGAATCCAGCCCGAAAAACCCAAAATTTAAGCGACCCTCCATTTTATATACGTGTTAGTCGTGGTATTGGGAAATCCAAACATCTGAGCTCGAGTTAAAGTTTTGTCCGACGCATCAAAAACACTTGTTAAATTTCTGCCCCGGTTCCCGGGGCAGCCTAGTATCCGGCCCGAAAAACCCAAAATTTAAACGACCCATCATTTGTTATACGTGTTAGTCGTGGAAATGGGCATCCAAAAATCTGTGCTCGAGTTAAAGTTTTGTCCAACGCATCAAAAAAACGTGTTAAAATTCAATCCCGGTCTCCGAGGCACCCTATAATTCGGCCCGAAAAACCGGAAATTTAAACGACCCATCATTTGTTATACGTGTTAGTCGGGGTATTGGGACATCAAAAATCTGAGCTCGAGTTAAAGTTTTGTCCTACGCATCATAAAAACGTGTTAAAATTCAGTCGCGGTCTCCGAGGCACCCTAGAATTCGGCCCGAAAAACCCGAAATTTAAACGACCTATCATTTGTTATACGTTTTAGTCGTGGTATTGCGAAATCAAAAATCTGAGCTCGAGTTAAAGTTTTGTTCGACGCATCATAAAAGCGTGTTAAAATTCAGTCCCGGTCCCCGAGGCACCCTAGAATCCGGCCCGAAAAACCCAAAACTTAAACGACCCTCCATTTTATATACGTGTTAGTCGTGGTATAGGGAAATCCAAACATCTGAGCTCGAGTTAAAGTTTTGTCCGACGCATCAAAAACACTTGTTAAATTTCTGCCCCGGTTCCCAAGGCAGCCTAGTATCCGGCCCGAAAAACCGAAAATTTAAACGATCCTCCATTTTATATACGTGTTTGTCGTGGTAATGGGCATCCAAAAATCTGAGCTCGAGTTAAAGTTTTCTCCGACGCATCAAAAAAACTTGTTAAATTTCAGTCCCGGTCCCCGAGGCACCCTAGAATCCGGCCCGAAAAACCCAAAATTTAAACGACCCATCATTTGTTATACGTGTTAGTCGGGGTATTGGGACATCAAAAATCTGAGCTCGAGTTAAAGTTTTGTCCGACGCATCATAAAAACGTGTTAAAATTCAGTCCCGGTCTCCGAGGCACCCTAGAATTCGGCCTGAAAAACCCGAACTTTAAACGACCCATCATTTGTTATACGTTTTAGTTGTGGAATTGGGACATCAAAAATCTGAGCTCGAGTTAATTTTTTGTCCGACGCATCATAAAAACGTGTTAAAATTCAGTCCCGGTCCCCGAGGCACCCTAGAATCCGGCCCGAAAAACCCAAAATTTAAACGACCCTCCATTTTATATACGTGTTAGTCGTGGTATTGGGAAATCCAAACATCTGAGCTCGAGTTAAAGTTTTGTCCGACGCATCAAAAACACTTGTTAAATTTCTGCCCCGGTTCCCGTGGCAGCCTAGTATCCGGCCCGAAAAACCCAAAATTTAAACGACCAATCATTTGTTATATGTGCTAGTCGTGGTAATGGGCATCCAAAATTCTGAGCTCGAGTTAAAGTTTTGTCCGACGCATCAAAACAACGTGTTAAAATTCAATCCCGGTCTCCGAGGCACCCTATAATTCGGCCCGAAAAACCCAAAATTTCAACGACCCATCATTTGTTATACGTGTTAGTCGGGATATTGGGACATCAAAAATCTGAGCTGGTGTTAAAGTTTTGTCCGACGCATCATAAAAACGTGTTAAAATTCAGTCCCGGTCTCCGAGGCACCCTAGAATTCGGCCTGAAAAACCCGAAATTTAAACGACCCATCATTTGTTATACGTTTTAGTCGTGGTATTGGGACATCAAAAATCTGAGCTCGAGTTGAAGTTTTGTCCGAAGCATCATAAAAACGTGTTAAAATTCAGTCCCGGTCCCCGAGCCACCCTAGAATCCGGCCCGAAAAACCCAAAATTTAAACGACCCTCTATTTTATATACGTGTTAGTCGTGGTATTGGGAAATCCAAACATCTGAGCTCGAGTTAAAGTTTTGTCCGACGCTTCAAAAAAACGTGTTAAAATTCAGTCCTGGTCCACGAGGCACCCTAGAATCCGGCCCGAAAAACCCAAAATTTAAACGACCCATCATTTGTTATACGTGTTAGTCGGGGTATTGGAACATCAAAACTCTGAGCTCGAGTTAAAGTTTTGTCCGACGCATCAAAAAAACGTGTTAAAATTTAATCCCGGTCTCCGAGGCACCCCATAATTCGGCCCGAAAAACCGGAAATTTAAACGACCCATCATTTGTTATACGTGTTAGTCGGGGTATTGGGACATCAAAAATCTGAGCTTGTGTTAAAGTTTTGTCCGACGCATCATAAAAACGTGTTAAAATTTTGTCCCGGTCTCCGAGGCACCCTAGAATTCGGCCTGAAAAACCCGAAATTTAAACGACCCATCATTTGTTATACGTTTTAGTCGTGGTATAGGGACAACAAAAATCTGAGCTCGAGTTAAAGTTTTGTCCGACGCATCATAAAAACGTGTTAAAATTCAGTCCCGGTCCCCGAGGCACCCTAGAATTCGGCCTGAAAAACCCGAAATTTAAACGACCCATCATTTGTTATACGTTTTAGTCGTGGTATTGGGACATCAAAAATCTGAGCTCGAGTTAAAATTTTGTCCGACGCATCATAAAAACGTGTTAAAATTCAGTCCCGGTCTCCAAGGCACCCTAGAATTCGGTCTGAAAAACCCGAAATTCAAACGACCCATCATTTGTTATACGTTTTAGTCGTGGTATTGGGACATTAAAAATCTGAGCTCGAGTTAAAATTTTGTCCGACGCATCATAAAAACGTGTTAAAATTCAGTCCCGGTCCCCGAGGCACCCTAGAATCCGGCCCGAAAAACCCAAAATTTAAACGACCCTCCATTTTATATACGTGTTAGTCGTGGTATTGGGAAATCCAAACATCTGAGCTCGAGTTAAAGTTTTGTCCGACGCATCAAAAACACTTGTTAAATTTCTGCCCCGGTTCCCAAGGCAGCCTAATATCCGGCCCGAAAAACCGAAAATTTAAACGATCCTCCATTTTATATACGTGTTTGTCGTGGTAATGGGCATCCAAAAATCTGAGCTCGAGTTAAAGTTTTCTCCGACGCATCAAAAAAACGTGTTAAAATTCAGTCCCGGTCCCCGAGGCACCCTAGAATCCGGCCCGAAAAACCCAAAATTTAAACGACCCATCATTTGTTATACGTGTTAGTCGGGGTATTGGGACATCAAAAATCTGAGCTCGAGTTAAAGTTTT
The DNA here is from genome assembly GCA_028411795.1 of Euphorbia peplus. Taxonomy (NCBI): domain Eukaryota; kingdom Viridiplantae; phylum Streptophyta; class Magnoliopsida; order Malpighiales; family Euphorbiaceae; genus Euphorbia; species Euphorbia peplus. The sequence goes on along the minus strand of CP110837.1, from coordinate 11,678,784 downwards.
GTCCGACGCATCATAAAAACGTGTTAAAATTCAGTCCCGGTCTCCGAGGCACCCTAGAATTCGGCCTGAAAAACCCGAAATTTAAACGACCCATCATTTGTTATACGTTTTAGTCGTGGTATTGGGACATCAAAAATCTGAGCTCGAGTTGAAGTGTTGTCCGACGCATCATAAAAACGTGTTAAAATTCAATCCCGGTCCCCGAGGCACCCTAGAATCCAGCCCGAAAAACCCAAAATTTAAGCGACCCTCCATTTTATATACGTGTTAGTCGTGGTATTGGGAAATCCAAACATCTGAGCTCGAGTTAAAGTTTTGTCCGACGCATCAAAAACACTTGTTAAATTTCTGCCCCGGTTCCCGGGGCAGCCTAGTATCCGGCCCGAAAAACCCAAAATTTAAACGACCCATCATTTGTTATACGTGTTAGTCGTGGAAATGGGCATCCAAAAATCTGTGCTCGAGTTAAAGTTTTGTCCAACGCATCAAAAAAACGTGTTAAAATTCAATCCCGGTCTCCGAGGCACCCTATAATTCGGCCCGAAAAACCGGAAATTTAAACGACCCATCATTTGTTATACGTGTTAGTCGGGGTATTGGGACATCAAAAATCTGAGCTCGAGTTAAAGTTTTGTCCTACGCATCATAAAAACGTGTTAAAATTCAGTCGCGGTCTCCGAGGCACCCTAGAATTCGGCCCGAAAAACCCGAAATTTAAACGACCTATCATTTGTTATACGTTTTAGTCGTGGTATTGCGAAATCAAAAATCTGAGCTCGAGTTAAAGTTTTGTTCGACGCATCATAAAAGCGTGTTAAAATTCAGTCCCGGTCCCCGAGGCACCCTAGAATCCGGCCCGAAAAACCCAAAACTTAAACGACCCTCCATTTTATATACGTGTTAGTCGTGGTATAGGGAAATCCAAACATCTGAGCTCGAGTTAAAGTTTTGTCCGACGCATCAAAAACACTTGTTAAATTTCTGCCCCGGTTCCCAAGGCAGCCTAGTATCCGGCCCGAAAAACCGAAAATTTAAACGATCCTCCATTTTATATACGTGTTTGTCGTGGTAATGGGCATCCAAAAATCTGAGCTCGAGTTAAAGTTTTCTCCGACGCATCAAAAAAACTTGTTAAATTTCAGTCCCGGTCCCCGAGGCACCCTAGAATCCGGCCCGAAAAACCCAAAATTTAAACGACCCATCATTTGTTATACGTGTTAGTCGGGGTATTGGGACATCAAAAATCTGAGCTCGAGTTAAAGTTTTGTCCGACGCATCATAAAAACGTGTTAAAATTCAGTCCCGGTCTCCGAGGCACCCTAGAATTCGGCCTGAAAAACCCGAACTTTAAACGACCCATCATTTGTTATACGTTTTAGTTGTGGAATTGGGACATCAAAAATCTGAGCTCGAGTTAATTTTTTGTCCGACGCATCATAAAAACGTGTTAAAATTCAGTCCCGGTCCCCGAGGCACCCTAGAATCCGGCCCGAAAAACCCAAAATTTAAACGACCCTCCATTTTATATACGTGTTAGTCGTGGTATTGGGAAATCCAAACATCTGAGCTCGAGTTAAAGTTTTGTCCGACGCATCAAAAACACTTGTTAAATTTCTGCCCCGGTTCCCGTGGCAGCCTAGTATCCGGCCCGAAAAACCCAAAATTTAAACGACCAATCATTTGTTATATGTGCTAGTCGTGGTAATGGGCATCCAAAATTCTGAGCTCGAGTTAAAGTTTTGTCCGACGCATCAAAACAACGTGTTAAAATTCAATCCCGGTCTCCGAGGCACCCTATAATTCGGCCCGAAAAACCCAAAATTTCAACGACCCATCATTTGTTATACGTGTTAGTCGGGATATTGGGACATCAAAAATCTGAGCTGGTGTTAAAGTTTTGTCCGACGCATCATAAAAACGTGTTAAAATTCAGTCCCGGTCTCCGAGGCACCCTAGAATTCGGCCTGAAAAACCCGAAATTTAAACGACCCATCATTTGTTATACGTTTTAGTCGTGGTATTGGGACATCAAAAATCTGAGCTCGAGTTGAAGTTTTGTCCGAAGCATCATAAAAACGTGTTAAAATTCAGTCCCGGTCCCCGAGGCACCCTAGAATCCGGCCCGAAAAACCCAAAATTTAAACGACCCTCTATTTTATATACGTGTTAGTCGTGGTATTGGGAAATCCAAACATCTGAGCTCGAGTTAAAGTTTTGTCCGACGCTTCAAAAAAACGTGTTAAAATTCAGTCCTGGTCCACGAGGCACCCTAGAATCCGGCCCGAAAAACCCAAAATTTAAACGACCCATCATTTGTTATACGTGTTAGTCGGGGTATTGGAACATCAAAACTCTGAGCTCGAGTTAAAGTTTTGTCCGACGCATCAAAAAAACGTGTTAAAATTTAATCCCGGTCTCCGAGGCACCCCATAATTCGGCCCGAAAAACCGGAAATTTAAACGACCCATCATTTGTTATACGTGTTAGTCGGGGTATTGGGACATCAAAAATCTGAGCTTGTGTTAAAGTTTTGTCCGACGCATCATAAAAACGTGTTAAAATTTTGTCCCGGTCTCCGAGGCACCCTAGAATTCGGCCTGAAAAACCCGAAATTTAAACGACCCATCATTTGTTATACGTTTTAGTCGTGGTATAGGGACAACAAAAATCTGAGCTCGAGTTAAAGTTTTGTCCGACGCATCATAAAAACGTGTTAAAATTCAGTCCCGGTCCCCGAGGCACCCTAGAATTCGGCCTGAAAAACCCGAAATTTAAACGACCCATCATTTGTTATACGTTTTAGTCGTGGTATTGGGACATCAAAAATCTGAGCTCGAGTTAAAATTTTGTCCGACGCATCATAAAAACGTGTTAAAATTCAGTCCCGGTCTCCAAGGCACCCTAGAATTCGGTCTGAAAAACCCGAAATTCAAACGACCCATCATTTGTTATACGTTTTAGTCGTGGTATTGGGACATCAAAAATCTGAGCTCGAGTTAAAATTTTGTCCGACGCATCATAAAAACGTGTTAAAATTCAGTCCCGGTCCCCGAGGCACCCTAGAATCCGGCCCGAAAAACCCAAAATTTAAACGACCCTCCATTTTATATACGTGTTAGTCGTGGTATTGGGAAATCCAAACATCTGAGCTCGAGTTAAAGTTTTGTCCGACGCATCAAAAACACTTGTTAAATTTCTGCCCCGGTTCCCAAGGCAGCCTAATATCCGGCCCGAAAAACCGAAAATTTAAACGATCCTCCATTTTATATACGTGTTTGTCGTGGTAATGGGCATCCAAAAATCTGAGCTCGAGTTAAAGTTTTCTCCGACGCATCAAAAAAACGTGTTAAAATTCAGTCCCGGTCCCCGAGGCACCCTAGAATCCGGCCCGAAAAACCCAAAATTTAAACGACCCATCATTTGTTATACGTGTTAGTCGGGGTATTGGGACATCAAAAATCTGAGCTCGAGTTAAAGTTTTGTCCGACGCATCATAAAAACGTGTTAAAATTCAGTCCCGGTCTCCGAGGCACCCTAGAATTCGGCCTGAAAAACCCGAAATTTAAACGACCCATCATTTGTTATACGTTTTAGTCGTGGTATTGGGACATCAAAAATCTGAGCTCGAGTTGAAGTGTTGTCCGACGCATCATAAAAACGTGTTAAAATTCAATCCCGGTCCCCGAGGCACCCTAGAATCCAGCCCGAAAAACCCAAAATTTAAGCGACCCTCCATTTTATATACGTGTTAGTCGTGGTATTGGGAAATCCAAACATCTGAGCTCGAGTTAAAGTTTTGTCCGACGCATCAAAAACACTTGTTAAATTTCTGCCCCGGTTCCCGGGGCAGCCTAGTATCCGGCCCGAAAAACCCAAAATTTAAACGACCCATCATTTGTTATACGTGTTAGTCGTGGAAATGGGCATCCAAAAATCTGTGCTCGAGTTAAAGTTTTGTCCAACGCATCAAAAAAACGTGTTAAAATTCAATCCCGGTCTCCGAGGCACCCTATAATTCGGCCCGAAAAACCGGAAATTTAAACGACCCATCATTTGTTATACGTGTTAGTCGGGGTATTGGGACATCAAAAATCTGAGCTCGAGTTAAAGTTTTGTCCTACGCATCATAAAAACGTGTTAAAATTCAGTCGCGGTCTCCGAGGCACCCTAGAATTCGGCCCGAAAAACCCGAAATTTAAACGACCTATCATTTGTTATACGTTTTAGTCGTGGTATTGCGAAATCAAAAATCTGAGCTCGAGTTAAAGTTTTGTTCGACGCATCATAAAAGCGTGTTAAAATTCAGTCCCGGTCCCCGAGGCACCCTAGAATCCGGCCCGAAAAACCCAAAACTTAAACGACCCTCCATTTTATATACGTGTTAGTCGTGGTATAGGGAAATCCAAACATCTGAGCTCGAGTTAAAGTTTTGTCCGACGCATCAAAAACACTTGTTAAATTTCTGCCCCGGTTCCCAAGGCAGCCTAGTATCCGGCCCGAAAAACCGAAAATTTAAACGATCCTCCATTTTATATACGTGTTTGTCGTGGTAATGGGCATCCAAAAATCTGAGCTCGAGTTAAAGTTTTCTCCGACGCATCAAAAAAACGTGTTAAAATTCAGTCCCGGTCCCCGAGGCACCCTAGAATCCGGCCCGAAAAACCCAAAATTTAAACGACCCATCATTTGTTATACGTGTTAGTCGGGGTATTGGGACATCAAAAATCTGAGCTCGAGTTAAAGTTTTGTCCGACGCATCATAAAAACGTGTTAAAATTCAGTCCCGGTCTCCGAGGCACCCTAGAATTCGGCCTGAAAAACCCGAACTTTAAACGACCCATCATTTGTTATACGTTTTAGTTGTGGAATTGGAACATCAAAAATCTGAGCTCGAGTTAAATTTTTGTCCGACGCATCATAAAAACGTGTTAAAATTCAGTCCCGGTCCCCGAGGCACCCTAGAATCCGGCCCGAAAAACCCAAAATTTAAACGACCCTCCATTTTATATACGTGTTAGTCGTGGTATTGGGAAATCCAAACATCTGAGCTCGAGTTAAAGTTTTGTCCGACGCATCAAAAACACTTGTTAAATTTCTGCCCCGGTTCCCGTGGCAGCCTAGTATCCGGCCCGAAAAACCCAAAATTTAAACGACCAATCATTTGTTATATGTGCTAGTCGTGGTAATGGGCATCCACAATTCTGAGCTCGAGTTAAAGTTTTGTTCGACGCATCAAAACAACGTGTTAAAATTCAATCCCGGTCTCCGAGGCACCCTATAATTCGGCCCGAAAAACCCAAAATTTCAACGACCCATCATTTGTTATACGTGTTAGTCGGGATATTGGGACATCAAAAATCTGAGCTGGTGTTAAAGTTTTGTCCGACGCATCATAAAAACGTGTTAAAATTCAGTCCCGGTCTCCGAGGCACCCTAGAATTCGGCCTGAAAAACCCGAAATTTAAACGACCCATCATTTGTTATACGTTTTAGTCGTGGTATTGGGACATCAAAAATCTGAGCTCGAGTTGAAGTTTTGTCCGACGCATCATAAAAACGTGTTAAAATTCAGTCCCGGTCCCCGAGGCACCCTAGAATCCGGCCCGAAAAACCCAAAATTTAAACGACCCTCTATTTTATATACGTGTTAGTCGTGGTATTGGGAAATCCAAACATCTGAGCTCGAGTTAAAGTTTTGTCCGACGCATCAAAAACACTTGTTAAATTTCTGCCCCGGTTCCCGAGGCAGCCTAGTATACGGCCCGAAAAACCCAAAATTTAAACGACCCATCATTTGTTATACGTGTTTGTCGTGGTAATGGGCATCCAAAAATCTGAGCTCGAGTTAAAGTTTTCTCCGACGCATCAAAAAAACGTGTTAAAATTCAGTCCCGGTCCCCGAGGCACCCTAGAATCCGGCCCGAAAAACCCAAAATTTAAACGACCCATCATTTGTTATACGTGTTAGTCGGGGTATTGGGACATCAAAAATCTGAGCTCGAGTTAAAGTTTTGTCCGACGCATCATAAAAACGTGTTAAAATTCAGTCCCGGTCTCCGAGGCACCCTAGAATTCGGCCTGAAAAACCCGAACTTTAAACGACCCATCATTTGTTATACGTTTTAGTTGTGGAATTGGGACATCAAAAATCTGAGCTCGAGTTAAATTTTTGTCCGACGCATCATAAAAACGTGTTAAAATTCAGTCCCGGTCCCCGAGGCACCCTAGAATCCGGCCCGAAAAACCCAAAATTTAAACGACCCTCCATTTTATATACGTGTTAGTCGTGGTATTGGGAAATCCAAACATCTGAGCTCGAGTTAAAGTTTTGTCCGACGCATCAAAAACACTTGTTAAATTTCTGCCCCGGTTCCCGAGGCAGCCTAGTATACGGCCCGAAAAACCCAAAATTTAAACGACCCATCATTTGTTATACGTGTTAGTCGTGGTAATGGGCATCCAAAAATCTAAGCTCGAGTTAAAGTTTTGTCCGACTTCTCAAAAAACCGTGTTAAAATTCAGTCCCGGTCCCCGAGGCACCCTAGAATCCGGCCCGAAAAACACAAAATTTAAACGATCCATCATTTGTCATACGTGTTAGTCATGGTATTGGGACATCAAAAATCTGAGCTCGAGTTAAAGTTTTGTCCGACGCATCATAAAAATGTGTTAAAATTCAGTCCCGGTCCCCGAGGCAACCTAGAATCCGGCCCGAAAAACCCAAAATTTAAACGACCCTCCATTTTATATACGTGTTAGTCGTGGTATTGGGAAATCCAAACATCTGAGCTCGAGTTAAAGTTTTGTCCGACGCATCAAAAACACTTGTTAAATTTCTGCCCTGGTTCCCGAGGCAGCCAAGTATACGGCCCGAAAAACCCAAAATTTAAACGACCCATCATTTGTTATACGTGTTAGTCGTGGTAATGGGCATCCAAAAATCTGAGCTCGAGTTAAAGTTTTGTCCGACTTCTCAAAAAAACGTGTTAAAATTCAGCCCCGGTCCCCGAGGCACCCTAGAATCCGGCCCGACAAACCCAAAATTTAAACGATCCATCATTTGTCATAAGTGTTAGTCGGGGTATTGGGACATCAAAAATCTGAGCTCGAGTTAAAGTTTTGTCCGACGCATCATAAAAACGTGTTAAAATTCAGTCCCGGTCCCCGAGGCACCCTAGAATCCGGCCCGAAAAACCCAAAATTTAAACGACCCTCCATTTTATATACGTGTTAGTCGTCGTATTGGGAAATCCAAACATCTGAGCTCGAGTTAAAGTTTTGTCCGACGCATCAAAAACACTTGTTAAATTTCTGCCCCGGTTCCCAAGGCAGCCTAGTATCCGGCCCGAAAAACCGAAAATTTAAACGAGCCTCCATTTTATATACGTGTTTGTCGTGGTAATGGGCATCCAAAAATCTGAGCTCGAGTTAAAGTTTTCTCCGACGCATCAAAAAAACGTGTTAAAATTCAGTCCCGGTTCCCGAGGCAGCCTAGTATCCGGCCCGAAAAACCCAAAATTTAAACGACCCATCATTTGTTATACGTGTTAGTCGGGGTATTGGAACATCAAAAATCTGAGCTCGAGTTAAAGTTTTGTCCGACGCATCAAAAAAACGTGTTAAAATTTAATCCCGGTCTCCGAGGCACCCCATAATTCGGCCCGAAAAACCGGAAATTTAAACGACCCATCATTTGTTATACGTGTTAGTCGGGGTATTGGGACATCAAAAATCTGAGCTTGTGTTAAAGTTTTGTCCGACGCATCATAAAAACGTGTTAAAATTTTGTCCCGGTCTCCGAGGCACCCTAGAATTCGGCCTGAAAAACCCGAACTTTAAACGACCCATCATTTGTTATACGTTTTAGTCGTGGTATTGGGACATCAAAAATCTGAGCTCGAGTTAAAGTTTTGTCCGACGCATCATAAAAACGTGTTAAAATTCAGTCCCGGTCCCCGAGGCACCCTAGAATTCGGCCTGAAAAACTCGAAATTTAAACGACCCATCATTTGTTATACGTTTTAGTCGTGGTATTGGGACATCAAAAATCTGAGCTCGAGTTAAAATTTTGTCCGACGCATCATAAAAACGTGTTAAAATTCAGTCCCGGTCTCCGAGGCACCCTAGAATTCGGTCTGAAAAACCCGAAATTCAAACGACCCATCATTTGTTATACGTTTTAGTCGTGGTATTGGGACATCAAAAATCTGAGCTCGAGTTAAAATTTTGTCCGGCGCATCATAAAAACGTGTTAAAATTCAGTCCCGGTCCCCGAGGCACCCTAGAATCCGGCCCGAAAAACCCAAAATTTAAACGACCCTCCATTTTATATACGTGTTAGTCGTGGTATTGGGAAATCCAAACATCTGAGCTCGAGTTAAAGTTTTGTCCGACGCTTCAAAAAACACTTGTTAAATTTCTGCCCCGGTTCCCGAGGCAGCCTAGTATACGGCCCGAAAAACCCAAAATTTAAACGACCCATCATTTGTTATACGTGTTAGTCGTGGTAATGGGCATTCAAAAATCTGAGCTCGAGTTAAAGTTTTGTCCGACTTCTCAAAAAAACGTGTTAAAATTCAGTCCCGGTCCCCGAGGCACCCTAGAATCCGGCCCGAAAAACACAAAATTTAAACGATCCATCATTTGTCATACGTGTTAGTCGGGGTATTGGGACATCAAAAATCTGAGCTCGAGTTAAAGTTTTGTCCGACGCATCATAAAAATGTGTTAAAATTCAGTCCCGGTCCCCGAGGCACCCTAGAATCCGGCCCGAAAAACCCAAAATTTAAACGACCCTCCATTTTATATACGTGTTAGTCGTGGTATTGGGAAATCCAAACATCTGAGCTCGAGTTAAAGTTTTGTCCGACGCATCAAAAACACTTGTTAAATTTCTGCCCAGGTTCCCGAGGCAGCCAAGTATACGGCCCGAAAAACCCAAAATTTAAACGACCCATCATTTGTTATACGTGTTAGTCGTGGTAATGGGCATCCAAAAATCTGAGCTCGAGTTAAAGTTTTGTCCGACTTCTCAAAAAAACGTGTTAAAATTCAGTCCCGGTCCCCGAGGCACCCTAGAATCCGGCCCGACAAACCCAAAATTTAAACGATCCATCATTTGTCATAAGTATTAGTCGGGGTATTGGGACATCAAAAATCTGAGCTCGAGTTAAAGTTTTGTCCGACGCATCATAAAAACGTGTTAAAATTCAGTCCCGGTCCCCGAGGCACCCTAGAATCCGGCCCGAAAAACCCAAAATTTAAACGACCCTCCATTTTATATACGTGTTAGTCGTGGTATTTGGAAATCCAAACATCTGAGCTCGAGTTAAAGTTTTGTCCGACGCATCAAAAACACTTGTTAAATTTCTGCCCCGGTTCCCGTGGCACCCTAGTATACGGCCCGAAAAACCCAAAATTTAAACGACCCATCATTTGTTATACGTGTTAGTCGTGGAAATTGGCATCCAAAAATCTGAGCTCGAGTTAAAGTTTTGTCCAACGCATCAAAAAAACGTGTTAAAATTCAATCCCGGTCTCGAGGCACCCTATAATTCGGCCCGAAAAACCGGAAATTTAAACGACCCATCATTTGTTATACGTTTTAGTCGTGGTATTGGGACATCAAAAATCTGAGCTCGAGTTAAAATTTTGTCCGACGCATCATAAAAACGTGTTAAAATTCAGTCCCGGTCTCCGAGGCACCCTAGAATTCGGTCTGAAAAACCCGAAATTCAAACGACCCATCATTTGTTATACGTTTTAGTCGTGGTATTGGGACATCAAAAATCTGAGCTCGAGTTGAAGTTTTGTCCGACGCATCATAAAAACGTGTTAAAATTCAGTCCCGGTCCCCGAGGCACCCTAGAATCCGGCCCGAAAAACCCAAAATTTAAACGACCCTCCATTTTATATCCGTGTTAGTCATGGTATTGGGAAATCCAAACATCTGAGCTCGAGTTAAAGTTTTGTCCGACGCATCAAAAACACTTGTTAAATTTCTGCCCCGGTTCCCGAGGCAGCCTAGTATCCGGCCCGAAAAACCCAAAATTTAAACGACCCATCATTTGTTATACGTGTTAGTCGTGGTAATGGGCATCCAAAAATCTGAGCTCGAGTTAAAGTTTTGTCCGACGCATCAAAAAAACGTGTTAAAATTCAATCCCGGTCTACGAGGCACCCTATAATTCGGCCCGAAAAACCGGAAATTTAAACGACCCATCATTTGTTATACGTGTTAGTCGGGGTATTGGGACATCAAAAATCTGAGCTCGAGTTAAAGTTTTGACCGACGCATCATAAAAACGTGTTAAAATTCAGTCCCGGTCTCCGAGGCACCCTAGAATTCGGCCTGAAAAACCCGAAATTTAAACGACCCATCATTTGTTATACGTTTTAGTCGTGGTATTGGGACATCAAAAATCTGAGCTCTGATGAACCCTAAGTGTTTTGATTATGTCCAAACGTTTCAGAAGATGAAAACTTAATTCTATCTTACATATAGTTTATTGTTGACTAATATTTTTGTCTTAGTCTATGTGTAAGTTACTCAGCAGGTGCTGAATGAATCTTTTCTGGATTGTCTAAAGAACTCAGAAGATCAGTTGGCTGAAGTCAGAGTTTCAATAACTTAGAAGCTGGATACTCCGCTCTGAAGCCGAAGTCTGCTAAAGCTCTCCTCAGAAGTTCTTTGCAATCAGAAGTTATGCCAATTTGATCAGAAGTCTAGACAACTGGAAATAAGCTTCTGAAAGCTTAGTCACGGATTTGTTTGAGCATTTAATGCTCTGACACTTGCATTCAATGCAAGGCGCCAAAAGTTCAAAAAGCTGTTTTGATGGAGCGCGCTTGTCTGTTCAAGAGAAACCGGAATTTCCTTGTCTACCCTTTGTTGATCTAATTGAAGAATGATTTTTTCATCCTCATCCTTGATTTCAAATCACTTACCGGATTTAGTTAAAGAACAAGGATAACGGAATCAAAGTGTTTGAAGACCGTTTGAAGACTTGACAAATTAACGGCTACAACAACTGATGTCATCTTCTTTGAAGTTTCAAACTCCACAACGGTCATCTTCAATCACTATAAATAGTAGCCAGGCTCCAATGCATCAACACACGCATGATCATCGAGCAAAATCTTAACGCACTGTTTTAACAAGAAAAACAGAGCAACTTTTCCATTCTCAATCTTTCTTAGCATAGTCTTAGTAAAGTGAGAGAGTGAAGAAAAACAAGTTCATAATAGGAATCTTGTAAACTGAGATCGTTTGTGATCTTCAGTTAGGTTTAAAGAGAGAAATCTAGTTAAGATTAGAGTTGGGTGAGAAATCCAGAAAACAGAGTATTGTTTGTTCTGGTGGAAATCCTTTAACTCTTTTTAGGCTAGTCAGAACTAAGTGAGAAATTAGCTTAAGTTCTGTTGATGTAAAGGAGCTTCTGAACTTGCCATAAAAGTTCTGAATAGTGGATTTATAAAATCTCTGTAGGCTGCGACCTCAGGGGACAAGACGTAGTCACAGGACTTCTGTGGCGAACTTGGATAAATCGAATTGTTCAATCAGGACCTCCTGAACTTCTTTCTCCCTCTTATACTTGTTATTACTGCTTCTGTGTACTTGCTAATATTTAGTGTTGAAACAGATTTTCTCTTAAGCATCATTGTCTTTGTTCAGAAGACTGTCCAGAAGTTCCTCAATCAGAACTTCTGTTGCTGAAAACAGTCTAACTGTGTTTAGGCAGAATTTCCCTCAGAAGCAACTTCTGTAAGCTAGCTTCTGACTCTGAGGAAATTTGACTCTGAAAATCAAGTTTCTCTAAAAACTTAGAAATTTTCAGTTTTCTACTTTGACACCTATTCCCCCCCCCCCTTTAGGTGATTCTGTTCTTGATAGGGCCAACAAGTGGTATCAGAGCGAAGGTCACTTCGCATATTTACTAAAGATCTAACAATCTAAGTATAAGATCCTATCAGAATCAATAGAGATGGCTAGTAGACACCAGCCTGAGAATTCTTCTCACTTTATTGTCCCAGAAGGTTCTTCTACTACCAGACCTCCATTGTTTAATGGCAACAACTACTCATACTGGAAGAAAAGGATGATGTACTTCATCCAAGCTCAGAACATGAGTGCTTGGTATGTCATCACTGATGGTGATTTCATTCCTACCAGAATGGAACAAGGTCTAGGAGATGTTGTTATTCCTCAGAGGGAATACACAGATGACATTCTGAAAAAACTCCAAACTAATGCATCAGCAATAAATATGTTGCATTGTGCACTTACAGCTACTGAATATAACAAAGTTTCCTCTTGTGAAACAGCACAGGATATTTGGAACAAGCTAGAAGTCACATATGAAGGAACATGAAAAGTGAAGCAATCTAAAGTCAACCAACTCATGAGAGAATATGAGTTATTTGAAATGCTTGATAAAGAATCTATTTCAGATATGAATTCTAGATTCACCAAGATAGTCAATGACTTGAAGAGTTTAGGAAAAGACATTGAAGAATCTGATCGAGTGAAGAAGATTGTCAGAAGCTTACCAAGGTCTTGGCAAGCCAAGAAGACTGCTATTGAAGAAGTTCAGGACTTGAGCTATTACTTGTATGATGAACTCATTGGGTCCTTAATCACTCATGAGATGTCATTAAAGAATCATGACTTAAGAGAAAAGTCAGAAGGAAAAAGAGTTGTCCTGAAAGCAGAATCTTCTGAAGAATCCTCAGAAGATGAGGAACTGGCTATGCTGACCAGGAAGTTCAAGAAGGCCTTTAGGAAAGGCAGAGGTGGAAACTACAAGAAGCCTTTCAGGAGCTTTGATAAGAAAACTCCTGATTCTGGTGAAAAGTTCAAGAGAGATCCAAACAAGCCTATTGTGTGCTATGGATGTCAGCAACCGGGGCACATTAAGCCTAACTGCCCGGAGTTGAAGAAAGATAAGAAAAAGTTCAAGAAAGCTATGCTGGCTGCCTGGTCAGACTCTGAGACCAGCAGTGATCCTGAAGAAAAGGAAGAGCAAGCTCAGATTTGTTTTATGGCTATTGATGAGCCAACTTCTGAAGATGTCACATGAGAAACTTCCGCACCTCCTGAAGTTACATATGATTCCGAGGTAAACATATCTTCTGAACAGAATATCTTTGATTCTCTTGAAGAACTCTATAGTATGTTCAAGTACCTGAAAAGGAAATTGGACAAGAGTGAGGCTGACAAGTTTCTTAGGTTTACTCAAGTCTTTTCTGACATGAAAGTGTTAGAAGAGAAGCTGTGTAAACAGTTCAACATTCCTGCTGATGGCTCTAAAGCCAAAGGCAAGAACAAGCTGCCTCTGGGAAGTGATAAACCCCAGAAGAAGAAGAAACCTGTCACTCCCTCTCTTCTGAAAGAGATTGCTTCTCCTCCTGATGTTGGTACCTCTGAGAGTGCTGTTATAGCCTCTGAAGATGTTGGTCCTTCTCAGAAGAAGAAGAAATCTCCCAAGAAGCAAAGGGAAAGATCCAAGAACCCTCCCTTTTGCAAACTTTGCAAGAGTGATGGTCACTGGTTAAAGGATTGCAAGTACCATATTAAAAACCTCTTGCAATCTGAGATATCATTAAAACCTGCTGAAGAAAAATCTAACTCTGAAGGACCCAATAAGGATTGGGTACCTGTCACTAATTGATTGTGTTGCAGGTGGCTCTGAGTGCTCCATCAATGTCAAAGCTGTGGTACATTGACAATGGGTGCTCAAGGCATATGACAGGTGATGAAAAAGCATTCATCACATTTGTTCCTAAAAGAGGTGGAAAAGTCAGCTTTGGAGATGCTCAGAAAGGAAGGATTCTTGGTTCTGGATCCATAGGAACCAACCCTCCGATCGAAGATGTCTCCCTAGTCAGAGGCCTGAAGTTCAATCTCCTGAGTGTTGCACAACTGTGTGATAAAGGTAGAAATGTTGTCTTCAGCTCCTCTGGATGTAAAATCTTGGACAGTAAGTCAAGGGAAGTTATTCTAACTGCTCCTAGAGTTGAAAATGTTTTCATGCTGAACCTTGAGAATCTTTGCAAAAATATATGCTTGATGTCCAAAGAGGATACCTCCTGGCTCTGGCATAGAAGACTTGCTCATGTGAGCATGGATCTTCTGGCCAAAGTAGCTAGAAATCAATTGGTTGAGGGTCTGCCTGAAATTAGTTTTAAAAAGAATCATTTGTGCAATGCTTGTCAATCTGGTAAACAATCCAGAAGCTCTTTTAAAACTAAGAAAGTCATTTCAACTAAAAGACCTTTGGAATTACTTCATATGGATCTTTTTGGCCCTGTTCAACCAATGAGCATGGGTGGAAAGAAGTATGCCTTTGTCATTGTAGATGACTATTCAAGATTCACTTGGGTCATCTTGCTGTCTAGCAAAGATGAGTCACTTGGATGTTTCTCAGTTCTGATAAAGAAACTTGAGAATGAAAGGAATGAAAAGGTTGTCCATATCAGAAGTGATAATGGTGGAGAATTCAAAAACTTTAGGTTTGAAGAATTCTGTGAAACCAAGGGAATTGATCATAACTTTTCTGCTCCCGGAACTCCTCAACAAAATGGGGTGGTTGAAAGGAAGAATAGAACTCTGGTTGAGATAGCCAGAACTATGATCAATGAAAGAAGGCTTCCAAAGTACTTTTGGGGAGAAGCTGTGAACACAGCTTGCTATGTTCTGAATAGAGTGCTAATCAGAAGCATTCTGAACAAGACCCCTTATGAACTCTGGAAAGGTCGAAAGCCTAAAATAGGTTATTTCAGAACCTTTGGTTGTAAGTGTTATGTTTTGAATACAAAAGAATATCTTTCAAAGTTTGATTCAAAGGCAGATGAGGCCATTTTTCTTGGTTACTCAACACATAGTAAAGCATATAGGGTTTTTAATAAGAGGACTCAAACTTTAGATGAATCTGTTCATGTACAGTTTGATGAGACTAACCCTGCAGATAGTAGAGCTCCTGATGAAGATGTAGTTCAAGCTCCTGAAGTAACATCTCCTGTTGAAGAAGAAGATGTTTCTCCCAGAGCTGCTGAAGTGGTTCCTCCTGTTGCTGAACAAGCTCAAGATGAGAATCCTACTCCAGAAGTCAACTTCCTTCCAGAAGATGCTCCTATATATGATTCAACAAATGATGAACATGTTTCAGAAGACTCATTGGATGTACCAAGAGAAGTTAGAGCTCATAGGAATCATTCCTTAGAGAACATCATTGACTCTGTTCATAATCCTGTCATGACCAGAGCTCAGCTCAGCTCAGAAGATACATGGGGAATGTGGCTTTTGTGTCACTTCTGGAACCCAAGGACTTCTATGAAGCTGCTGACGATGACTCTTGGTTGATGGCAATGCAAGAAGAACTTGACCAGTTCAAAAGGTCAGAAGTTTGGACTTTGGTTCCCAGACCTAACAACATAAAGGTTGTTGGAACTAGATGGGTTCTGAAGAACAAGCTTGATGAATTTGGAAATGTTGTGAGGAACAAGGCAAGACTTGTTGCTCAAGGTTACAGTCAGCAAGAAGGCATAGATTATGGTGAAACTTTTTCTCCTGTTGCAAGATTAGAAGCCATTAGAATCTTATGTGCTTTTGCATCATACAAAGGTTTCAAGCTCTTTCAAATGGATGTGAAAAGTGCATTCTTGAATGGTTACATTGATGAGGAAGTCTATGTGTCTCAACCTCCTGGTTTTGAAGATCCTAAGTTTCCTGATCATGTGTACAAGCTAAAGAAAGCCTTGTATGGACTGAAACAAGCTCCCAGAGCTTGGTATGAGAGGCTGACAAAGTTCCTTCTGTCTAAGGGATTTGTCAGAGGCTGTGTTGATACAACTCTGTTCACTCTGAAGAAGAACAAGGATATCCTTATAGCTCAGGTATATGTTGATGATATTATATTTGGTGCTACTAATGAATCTTTGTGCAGAGAGTTCAGTGACCACATGAAGGCTGAGTTTGAAATGTCTATGATGGGAGAATTAACCTTCTTCTTAGGACTTCAGATCAAGCAAAGTAATGATGGTGTGTTTATCAATCAAGCCAAGTACACTAGAGAAGTGCTGAAGAAATTTGGCATGATGGATTCTAATGTTGTTGATATTCCAATGGATGTCAGCAAAGACATTGATGATGAAGAGAAAGCTGGTAAACCTGTAGATATAAAAACCTACAGAGGTATGATTGGCTCTCTTTTATACCTAACAGCCAGCAGGCCAGATATACATTTTGCTGTGTGTTTTTGTGCTAGATATCAGTCTAAACCAAGAGAGATTCATGATGTTGCTGTCAAAAGAATTCTCAGATATCTTAAAGGCACACCAGATGCTGGTTTGTGGTATCCCTGTAGTTCTGATTTCACTCCTATAGGATACACAGACTCTGACTATGGTAGAGATAAATTGAAAAGGGTCAGCACTTCTGGTGGTTGTCATTTTCTGGGGGAGTGCCTAGTCTCCTGGCATAGCAAGAAGCAAACCTCTGTGGCTCTCTCAACTGCTGAAGCTGAGTATGTTGCTGCTGGAAGTTGTGTTTCTCAGATGCTCTGGATCAAGCAACAAATTGCTGACTATGGAGTTATCCCTGGAACAATTACAATTTACTGTGATAACAAAAGTGCTATTGATCTTTCAAAGAATCCTATTCAGCACAGCAGGATGAAGCATGTTCATATTAGACATCACTTTCTGAGAGATCATGTTCTGAAGAAGGATATTATCATTACTCATGTTCCCTCTGAAGAGAATCTTGCTGACATGTTTACTAAGCCTCTGGCTGGTATGTCTTTCAGCAACTTACGAGAAGGCATTGGTATGACTTATCCCCTTCAATAACTTAGACTAATTATTTCTGTATGTCTTAAGTGATTAATCGTTTGAGATAATTAAGTTATAATTAATTCTAATCATGATTTGACTTGTAAGCATGCGTTATCTACTGCCATTTTACGGCGCTGTTCTGTGTTTAACGGTTATCTGTCCCCTTTTAAACGGTGTTTACTTGCTTTTTGAATTGGAACGGTTTCTTGTTTGGGTATAAATAGAGGTTTTCCATACTTAGCAATTTTTACTTGCATTTTTCATTGCTATTAGAATCGCCATTGTTGTCTGTGCATTTCTCCTCTCAAAATCTTAACCTAATTTCCTATTTCTCCTAAATGGCTCTAGAAATCACTGTCACTCATCTCTTCACTTCTGAAAGCAGAAAGAAAGTTAGCGAATCTAGGGTTTTTACTTCTAGGTTCCTAGATGACGAAGTTAAAACTACTGAACCTATCTCAAACTGGCTTAGTGCTCAAAACTGGAATTCATTCGTTTCTCTCGATGAATTCATTTACCCTAAGTTAGTCACCGAATTCTACCAAAACCTCCATTTCTTTTCTAATGAGGAGGATGTTCTTCACTCGGTTGTTGGGGATGTTGAGATTGAGGTCAGCAGGGCTTCTATCTCTCAAGCTATTGGTGTTGATGATGAAGGAATCATCGTTGGTGATGATGGTTCTGTTGATGGGTTTTCCGAAGTGAATTGGGCTAGACCAGATCTGAGTGCCAAGGAAACGTATGCAACATGGCTCTCACAGCATCAGAGGTGGGCACATTATCTCACTACTAATGTGTTTCTTCCAAAGGCTGGAGGAGTCAACTGTGTTTCCAACAGAGAACGAGTTTTCATGTGGCATCTGGTCAACCAGAAGAAGATTAATCTCCCTGCCATGCTGATAAGGCAGATGAAGAATGTCACTACTTCTAGTGCTCTTGCCTATGGTTCCCTCCTGACGAGGCTCTTTGAAGCTGCCTCTGTGGTTATCTCAGGAGAAGGTGTAACCAGTAGAAGTACGGTTCTGAAGATGCATACCTTCAGGAACCTTTCCTTTGGTGTAACTCCAAAGAAGAAGGAGAATGCTCCCACTGTGAGTATTGCTCAGAAGGAAATTGTGGATGCTTCTGTGCTGAAAGGAAAGAATGCTGCCAAGAAGGGAAAGGGAAAGAAGGGATCAAGTAAGTTGGTCCTGACCGTTGAGAAAGTGGCTGTCTCAGAACCTCTTCCCACGATGGTTCAAACAACAATCAATGTTGAACCCTCTGGCAAGATTGTTGCTGAAAAGCCAAATGTTGTTCCTGAAAAGGAAAATCAGGTTGCTGAGGAAGCACGCCTTGCTGAGAAAGAGAAGGCTGCTGAAGCTGAAAAGGTTGCAAGAGTTGTGCTCTTGCTGAAGAGAAAAGAAAGAAGAAGGAAGCAGAGGACAAGTTAGCTGCTGAGCGAGAAATTGCTGCAAAGGCTAAGGCCGATGCAAGACTCTTAGAATGCGCTGCTGAACTTGAGAATGCGGAGTTCTCAAAGGTAGTTGAGACTTCAGAGGAAGAAGGGAATCTTGAGAATGTCTCACTATCCTCTCGGATTGTTCAGAATGTCTCCCTTTCTACCAGAATTGGAAAGAAGACTGCTGCAAAACGAAGGGTTCTGAAGAAGAAGGACTTCGTTATTGCCTCAAGTGCTGAATTAGAGGAACCTGTCACTCAGGAACCGGAAGATGCTGATAAAGACTTATCAGAGATTTCTGATAAAGAGAATGTTGATGCTCCTCTGATTGAAGAGCTGTCAGAAGAGAGTGAACCAGAAGATGAAGAGGTTCTTCAAGGTGCTAAACAGTTTGTTGAGAATGTTGACGATGAGCACTTCATTGACAACGTTCTTCTGAATCAAGGAAGAAACCCTGGTGATAGGGATGCCTCTGAAACGCTGTTCAGAATGGCTCATTTATATGCTGAGCCCATTTCAACTTTTGATCCTAATGCCTCTGAACATGTTATCTCATCTCCTACTCTTACTCCTCAAACATCTCCCTCACTACCTTCTGTCACAGAAGTAAGTGAATCTCAGACTTTCATTCCTCCAACAACTTCAACATCTGAAGTTATTCCTCCTCCATCTACTCTTCCTTCTAGATCCTATTCAGAAGTGAATCTGTCCTCTGGACCAATCTTCACTGATTCCATTTTTACTTCTACTACTTCTTCTCTATCATCTTCTGCTGTACTTCCATCATCTGGAATTACTGCTCCTCCCTTTTCAATACCTTTTTCAATTCCTTCAACCTTACCTCCCTGTACAAATACTTTCTCTTCCTCTTTCTCACATACAATTCCTTCCACACAAACTTTTGTTCCTCCTCTCTCAACCTCTGGACATACACCTCCTGTGTGTGATCCCTTAACTTCCTTCCCCACTCCTTCAGGTTTTGCTGGGTTGTCCTCCAACTATGACTTCCTGCGCAAACACTTGAATCGAGAAGATTTGGATAACAGGTTTGGAAGTTTTGGCTTCATGGGCAGAGCTTCTGGTATTTCCGAAGCTGGAGGTGCCCCCAGTGTTGAAGAATTGAGAAGAATGGGTCAGAGTGGCTCAGATGAACTGCTGAATAGATTTGCTGGTATAGGGCAAATGACTTCTGCTGCTGACATGTATGCTCAGGGCATTGTGCTGCAAGAATTACATTCTTTGAAAGCTCAGAACCTGCAGCTCATGACTATGCTTCAAATGCAGGATCCTTCTGTTTATATACGCAATCTTTCTACACTTCATCTAGCTACATATGATGAGTTGTACAAATTGAGAGAATTAGCTCTGACTCTTCCTTCTCTGGACAATATTGCTCTTGCTTCTTCTCTGAAGGTCAATGAGAATTTGGAGATATTGACAGAAGAAGTCAAGGAAGCAAACGAGCATTATGAGGCTCATGAGAAGATGCTCCCTAGTAAGATTGAAGACCTGCAAAGTACTGCAAATCACATTCTGAGAGAAGTGAAATCTTCTGCTCAAGGTTCTTCATCTTCAGGAGCTGCAAAGATTGTATATGACATCACTCCTGATCTCAACAATCGACTCTCCAACATTGAGTCTGCTGTATCTGCTCAGAATGCACAGATTGCTGAGCTTACTGAACTTCTGAAGGTTATGCACACTCAGGCACGTGAACAAGAAAAGACTCTTCACAATTGCTATAGGTTTGTTCGAGGACAGACTTATATTCAGAATGAGCACCTCACTGCTGCTGTGTATGCTAACAATAGGTTGATCAAGCTCCTTCTTGATGATGTTCAGAAACAGCGACCTATGTCTGGTCAGACCTTTGATCATATGAAGACCATTGATGATGACTTCAGAAGACGAATGGATATGATCAATACTGTGCGACCAACTCCTGTGCAATATCAGACTGCTCTGAATGTTCAACAAAAATTGAAGTCTCAGGGAGCTCTTGGTGTTGCTGTTGGTTCTGGTCAAACGGGGGAGAAGTCTGGTCAGAAGAGATCAAGTGCTGCTGAAGGTTCTAGTGGTGTTCCTCCTCCTCAGAAGAAACCTAGGAACTTGTAATCTTTTAGGACTTAAGCTTCTTAGCTAGGTTCTGGGTTTGGTAGTCTCTGTCTTAGGACTATTTCTGCTCTTCTGATTATTCTGTGTCTTATGTTGTCTTCTGAATTAAAATATATACACTGAATCTTCATTATACTTTCTTGCATATCTGACTTCTTACTCTTTGCCTATGTTTCTTTTTTGACTTAGTAAATTACACTTCATTAAATCTAACAACTTGATCTTAAGTCTTATTAAGTTTATACAGATTGCTGAAGTTCACCATTTTCACTAAAATGGGGGAGTTAATTTACTCAGAAGTCTTTGAAACATGTGCATCAGGAAGTCTTTCTCTAAAACTCATGTTTTCTTTTACCTTCGGTTTGTCCATAACCAAAATGGGGGAGAATGATGAACCCTAAGTGTTTTGATTATGTCCAAACGTTTCAGAAGATGAAAACTTAATTCTATCTTACATATAGTTTATTGTTGACTAATATTTTTGTCTTAGTCTATGTGTAAGTTACTCAGCAGGTGCTGAATGAATCTTTTCTGGATTGTCTAAAGAACTCAGAAGATCAGTTTGCTGAAGTCAGAGTTTCAATAACTCAGAAGCTGGATACTCTGCTCTGAAGCCGAAGTCTGCTAAAGCTCTCCTCAGAAGTTCTTTGCAATCAGAAGTTATGCCAATTTGATCAGAAGTCTAGACAACTGGAAATAAGCTTCTGAAAGCTTAGTCACGGATTTGTTTGAGCATTTAATGCTCTGACACTTGCATTCAATGCAAGGCGCCAAAAGTTCAAAAAGCTGTTTTGATGGAGCGCGCTTGTCTGTTCAAGAGAAACCGGAATTTCCTTGTCTACCCTTTGTTGATCTAATTGAAGAATGATTCTGTCATCCTCATCCTTGATTTCAAATCACTTACCGGATTTAGTTAAAGAACAAGGATAACGGAATCAAAGTGTTTGAAGACCGTTTGAAGACTTGACAAATTAACGGCTACAACAACTGATGTCATCTTCTTTGAAGTTTCAAACTCCACAACGGTCATCTTCAATCACTATAAATAGTAGCCAAGCTCCAATGCATCAACACACGCATGATCATCGAGCAAAATCTTAACGCACTGTTTTAACAAGAAAAACAGAGCAACTTTTCCATTCTCAATCTTTCTTAGCATAGTCTTAGTAAAGTGAGAGAGTGAAGAAAAACAAGTTCATAATAGGAATCTTGTAAACTGAGATCGTTTGTGATCTTCAGTTAGGTTTAAAGAGAGAAATCTAGTTAAGATTAGAGTTGGGTGAGAAATCCAGAAAACAGAGTATTGTTTGTTCTGGTGGAAATCCTTTAACTCTTTTTAGGCTAGTCAGAACTAAGTGAGAAATTAGCTTAAGTTCTGTTGATGTAAAGGAGCTTCTGAACTTGCCATAAAAGTTCTGAATAGTGGATTTATAAAATCTCTGTAGGCTGCGACCTCAGGGGACAAGACGTAGTCACAGGACTTCTGTGGCGAACTTGGATAAATCGAATTGTTCAATCAGGACCTCCTGAACTTCTTTCTCCCTCTTATACTTGTTATTACTACTTCTGTGTACTTGCTAATATTTAGTGCTGAAACAGATTTTCTCTTAAGCATCATTGTCTTTGTTCAGAAGACTGTCCAGAAGTTCCTCAATCAGAACTTCTGTTGCTGAAAACAGTCTAACTGTGTTTAGGCAGAATTTCCCTCAGAAGCAACTTCTGTAAGCTAGCTTCTGACTCTGAGGAAATTTGACTCTGAAAATCAAGTTTCTCTAAAAACTTAGAAATTTTCAGTTTTCTACTTTGACACCTATTCCCCCCCCCCTCTAGGTGATTCTGTTCTTGATAGGGCCAACAAGCTCGAGTTAAAGTTTTGTCCGACGCATCATAAAAACGTGTTAAAATTCAGTCCCGGTCTCCGAGGCACCCTAGAATTCGGCCTGAAAAACCCGAAATTCAAACGACCCATCATTTGTTATACGTTTTAGTCTTGGTATTGGGACATCAAAAATCTGAGCTCGAGTTGAAGTTTTGTCCGACGCATCATAAAAACGTGTTAAAATTCAGTCCCGGTCCCAGAGGCACCCTAGAATCGGGCTCGAAAAACCCAAAATTTAAACGACCCTCCATTTTATATACGTGTTAGTCGTGGTATTGGGAAATCCAAACATCTGAGCTCGAGTTAAAGTTTTGTCCGACGCATCAAAAAACACTTGTTAAATTTCTGCCCCGGTTCCCGAGGCAGCCTAGTATACGGCTCGAAAAACCCAAAATTTAAACGACCCATCATTTGTTATACGTGTTAGTCGTGGTAATGGGCATCCAAAAATCTGAGCTCGAGTTAAAGTTTTGTCCGACTTCTCAAAAAAACGTGTTAAAATTCAGTCCCGGTCCCCGAGGCACCCTAGAATCCGGCCCGAAAAACCCAAAATTTAAACGATCCATCATTTGTCATACGTGTTAGTCGGGGTATTGGGACATCAAAAATCTGAGCTCGAGTAAAAGTTTTGTCCGACGCATCATAAAAACGTGTTAAAATTCAGTCCCGGTCCCCGAGGCACCCTAGAATCCGGCCTGAAAAACCCAAAATTTAAACGACCCTCCATTTTATATACGTGTTAGTCGTGGTATTGGGAAATCCAAACATCTGAACTCGAGTTAAAGTTTTGTCGGACGCATCAAAAACACTTGTTAAATTTCTGCCCCGGTTCCCGGGGCCGCCTAGTATCCGTCCCGAAAAACCCAAAATTTAAACGACCCATCATTTGTTATACGTGTTAGTCGTGGTAATGGGCATCCAAAAATTTGAGCTCGAGTTAAAGTTTTGTCCGACGCATCAAAAAAACGTGTTAAAATTCAATCCCGGTCTACGAGGCACCCTATAATTCGGCCTGAAAAACCGGAAATTTAAACGACCCATCATTTGTTATACGTGTTAGTCGGGGTATTGGGACATCAAAAATCTTAGCTCGAGTTAAAGTTTTGACCGACGCATCATAAAAACGTGTTAAAATTCAGTCCCGGTCTCCGAGGCACCCTAGAATTCAGCCCGAAAAACCCGAAATTTAAACGACCCATCATTTGTTATACGTTTTAGTCGTGGTATTGGGACATCAAAAATCTGAGCTCGAGTTAAAGTTTTGTTTGACGCATCATAAAAACGTGTTAAAATTCAGTCCCGGTCCCCGAGGCACCCTAGAATCCGGCCCGAAAAACCCAAAATTTAAACGACCCATCATTTGTTATACGTGTTAGTCGTGGTAATGGGCATCCAAAAATCTGAGCTCGAGTTAAAGTTTTGTCTGACTTCTCAAAAAAACGTGTTAAAATTCAGTCCCGGTCCCCGAGGCACCCTAGAACCCGGCCCGAAAAACCCAAAATTTAAACGATCCATCATATGTTATACGTGTTAGTCGGGGTATTGGGACATCAAAAATCTGAGCTCGAGTTAAAGTTTTGTCCGACGCATCATAAAAACGTGTTAAAATTCAGTCCCGGTCCCCGAGGCACCCTAGAATCCGGCCCGAAAAACCAAAAATTTAAACGATCCATCATTTGTTATACGTGTTAGTCGGGGTATTGGGGCATCAAAAATCTGAGTTCGAGTTAAAGTTTTGTCCGACGCATCTTAAAAATGTGTTAAAATTCAGTCCCGGTCTCCGAGGTACCCTAGAATTCGGCCCGAAAAACACGAAATTTAAACGACCCATCATTTGTTATACGTTTTAGTCGTGGTATTGGGACATCAAAAATCTGAGCTCGAGATAAAGTTTTGTCCGACGCATCATAAAAACGTGTTGAAATTCAGTCCCGGTCCTTGAGGCACCCTAGAATCCGGCCCGAAAAACCCAAAATTTAAACGACCCATCATTTGTTATACGTGTTAGTCGGGGTATTGGGACATCAAAAATCTGAGCTCGAGTTAAAGTTTTGTCCGACGCATCATAATAACGTGTTAAAATTCAGTCCCGGTCTCCGAGGCACCCTAGAATGCGGCCTGAAAAACCCGAAATTTAAACGACCCATCATTTGTTATACGTTTTAGTCGTGGTATTGGGACATCAAAAATCTGAGCTCGAGTTAAAGTTTTGTCCGACGCATTATAAAAACGTGTTAAAATTCCGTCCCGATCCATGAGGAACCCTAGAATCCGGCCCGAAAAACAAAAAATTTAAACGACCCTCCATTTTATATACGTGTTAGTCGTGGTATTGGGAAATCCAAACATCTGAGCTCGAGTTAAAGTTTTGTCCGACGCATCAAAAAACACTTGTTAAATTTCTACCCCGGTTCCCGAGGCAGCCTATTATACGGCCCGAAAAACCCATAATTTAAAACGACCCATCATTTGTTATACGTGTTAGTCGTGGTAATGGGCATCCAAAAATCTGAGCTCGAGTTAAAGTTTTGTCCGACTTCTCAAAAAAACGTGTTAAAATTCAGTCCCGGTCCCCGCGGAACCCTAGAATCCGGCCTGAAAAACCCAAAATTTAAACGATCCATCATTTGTTATACGTGTTAGTCGGGGTATTGGGACATCAAAAATCTGAGCTCGAGTTAAAGTTTTGTCCAACGCATCTTAAAAACGTGTTAAAATTCAGTCCCGGTCTCCGAGGCACCCTAGAATTCGGCCCGAAAAACCCGAAATTTAAACGACCCATCATTTGTTATACGTTTTAGTCGTGGTATTGGGACATCAAAAATCTGAGCTCGAGTTAAAGTTTTGTCCGACGCATCATAAAAACGTGTTAAAATTCAGTCCCGGTCCCCGAGGAACCCTAGAATCCGGCCCGAAAAACCCAAAATTTAAACGATCCATCATTTGTTATACGTGTTAGTCGGGGTATTGGGACATCAAAAATCTGAGCTCGAGTTAAAGTTTTGTCCGACGCATCTTAAAAACGTGTTAAAATTCAGTCCCGGTCTCCGAGGCACCCTAGAATTCGGACCGAAAAACCCGAAATTTAAACGACCCATCATTTGTTATACGTTTTATTCGTGGTATTGGGACATCAAAAATCTGAGCTCGAGTTAAAGTTTTGTCCGACGCATCATAAAAACGTGTTGAAATTCATTCCCGGTCTCCGAGGCACCCTAGAATCCGGCCCGAAAAACCCAAAATTTAAACGACCCTCCATTTTATATACGTATTAGTCGTGGTATTGGGAAATCCAAACATCTGAGCTCGAGTTAAAGTTTTGTCAGACGCATCAAAAACACTTGTTAAATTTCTGCCCCGGTTCCCGTGGCAGCCTAGTATCCGGCCCGAAAAACCCAAAATTTAAACGACCCATCATTTGTTATACGTGTTAGTCGTGGTAATGGGCATCCAAAAATCTGAGCTCGAGTTAAAGTTTTGTCCGACTTCTCAAAAAAACGTGTTAAAATTCAGTCCCGCTCCCCGAGGCACCCTAAAATCCGGCCCGAAAAACCCAAAATTTAAACGATCCATCATTTGTTATACGTGTTAGTCGGGGTATTGGGACATCAAAAATCTGAGCTCGGGTTAAAGTTTTGTCCGACGCATCTTAAAAACGTGTTAAAATTCAGTCCCGGTCTCCGAGGCACCCTAGAATTCGGCCCGAAAAACCCGAAATTTAAACGACCCATCATTTGTTATACGTTTTAGTCGTGGTATTGGGACATCAAAAATCTGAGCTCGAGTTAAAGTTTTGTCCGACGCATCATAAAAACGTGTTAAAATTCAGTCCCGGTCCCCGAGGCACCGTAGAATCCGGCCCGAAAAACCCAAAATTTAAACGACCCATCATTTGTTATACGTGTTAGTCGGGGTATTGGGACATCAAAAATCTGAGCTCGAGTTAAAGTTTTGTCCGACGCATCATAAAAACGTGTTAAAATTCAGTCCCGGTCCCCGAGGCACCCTAGAATCCGGCCCGAAAAACCAAAAATTTAAACGATCCATCATTTGTTATACGTGTTAGTCGGGGTATTGGGGCATCAAAAATCTGAGTTCGAGTTAAAGTTTTGTCCGACGCATCTTAAAAATGTGTTAAAATTCAGTCCCGGTCTCCGAGGTACCCTAGAATTCGGCCCGAAAAACACGAAATTTAAACGACCCATCATTTGTTATACGTTTTAGTCGTGGTATTGGGACATCAAAAATCTGAGCTCGAGATAAAGTTTTGTCCGACGCATCATAAAAACGTGTTGAAATTCAGTCCCGGTCCCTGAGGCACCCTAGAATCCGGCCCGAAAAACCCAAAATTTAAACGACCCATCATTTGTTATACGTGTTAGTCGGGGTATTGGGACATCAAAAATCTGAGCTCGAGTTAAAGTTTTGTCCGACGCATCATAATAACGTGTTAAAATTCAGTCCCGGTCTCCGAGGCACCCTAGAATGCGGCCTGAAAAACCCGAAATTTAAACGACCCATCATTTGTTATACGTTTTAGTCGTGGTATTGGGACATCAAAAATCTGAGCTCGAGTTAAAGTTTTGTCCGACGCATTATAAAAACGTGTTAAAATTCCGTCCCGATCCATGAGGAACCCTAGAATCCGGCCCGAAAAACAAAAAATTTAAACGACCCTCCATTTTATATACGTGTTAGTCGTGGTATTGGGAAATCCAAACATCTGAGCTCGAGTTAAAGTTTTGTCCGACGCATCAAAAAACACTTGTTAAATTTCTACCCCGGTTCCCGAGGCAGCCTATTATACGGCCCGAAAAACCCATAATTTAAAACGACCCATCATTTGTTATACGTGTTAGTCGTGGTAATGGGCATCCAAAAATCTGAGCTCGAGTTAAAGTTTTGTCCGACTTCTCAAAAAAACGTGTTAAAATTCAGTCCCGGTCCCCGCGGAACCCTAGAATCCGGCCTGAAAAACCCAAAATTTAAACGATCCATCATTTGTTATACGTGTTAGTCGGGGTATTGGGACATCAAAAATCTGAGCTCGAGTTAAAGTTTTGTCCAACGCATCTTAAAAACGTGTTAAAATTCAGTCCCGGTCTCCGAGGCACCCTAGAATTCGGCCCGAAAAACCCGAAATTTAAACGACCCATCATTTGTTATACGTTTTAGTCGTGGTATTGGGACATCAAAAATCTGAGCTCGAGTTAAAGTTTTGTCCGACGCATCATAAAAACGTGTTAAAATTCAGTCCCGGTCCCCGAGGAACCCTAGAATCCGGCCCGAAAAACCCAAAATTTAAACGATCCATCATTTGTTATACGTGTTAGTCGGGGTATTAGGACATCAAAAATCTGAGCTCGAGTTAAAGTTTTGTCCGACGCATCTTAAAAACGTGTTAAAATTCAGTCCCGGTCTCCGAGGCACCCTAGAATTCGGCCCGAAAAACCCGAAATTTAAACGACCCATCATTTGTTATACGTTTTATTCGTGGTATTGGGACATCAAAAATCTGAGCTCGAGTTAAAGTTTTGTCCGACGCATCATAAAAACGTGTTGAAATTCATTCCCGGTCTCCGAGGCACCCTAGAATCCGGCCCGAAAAACCCAAAATTTAAACGACCCTCCATTTTATATACGTATTAGTCGTGGTATTGGGAAATCCAAACATCTGAGCTCGAGTTAAAGTTTTGTCAGACGCATCAAAAACACTTGTTAAATTTCTGCCCCGGTTCCCGTGGCAGCCTAGTATCCGGCCCGAAAAACCCAAAATTTAAACGACCCATCATTTGTTATACGTGTTAGTCGTGGTAATGGGCATCCAAAAATCTGAGCTCGAGTTAAAGTTTTGTCCGACTTCTCAAAAAAACGTGTTAAAATTCAGTCCCGGTCCCCGAGGCACCCTAGAATCCGGCCCGAAAAACCCAAAATTTAAACGATCCATCATTTGTTATACGTGTTAGTCGGGGTATTGGGACATCAAAAATATGAGCTCGAGTTAAAGTTTTGACCGACGCATCTTAAAAACGTGTTAAAATTCAGTCGCGGTCTCCGAGGCACCCTAGAATTCGGCCCGAAAAACCCGAAATTTAAACGATCCATCATTTGTTATACATTTTAGTCGTGGTATTGGGACATCAAAAATCTGAGCTCGAGTTAAAGTTTTGTCCGACGCATCATAAAAACGTGTTAAAATTCAGTCCCGGTCCCCGAGGCACCCTAGAATCCGGCCCGAAAAACCCAAAATTTAAACGACCCTCCATTTTATATACGTGTTAGTCGTGGTATTGGGAAATCCAAACATTTGAGCTCGAGTTAAAGTTTTGTCCGACGCATCAAAAAACACTTGTTAAATTTCTGCCCCGGTTCCCGAGGCAGCCTAGTATCTGGCCCAAAAAACCCAAAATTTAAACGACCCATCATTTGTTATACGTGTTAGTCGTGGTAATGGGCATCCAAAAATCTGAGCTCGAGTTAAAGTTTTGTCCGACTTCTCAAAAAAACGTGTTAAAATTCAGTCCCGCTCCCCGAGGCACCCTAAAATCCGGCCCGAAAAACCCAAAATTTAAACGATCCATCATTTGTTATACGTGTTAGTCGGGGTATTGGGACATCAAAAATCTGAGCTCGGGTTAAAGTTTTGTCCGACGCATCTTAAAAACGTGTTAAAATTCAGTCCCGGTCTCCGAGGCACCCTAGAATTCGGCCCGAAAAACCCGAAATTTAAACGACCCATCATTTGTTATACGTTTTAGTCGTGGTATTGGGACATCAAAAATCTGAGCTCGAGTTAAAGTTTTGTCCGACGCATCATAAAAACGTGTTAAAATTCAGTCCCGGTCCCCGAGGCACCGTAGAATCCGGCCCGAAAAACCCAAAATTTAAACGACCCATCATTTGTTATACGTGTTAGTCGGGGTATTGGGACATCAAAAATCTGAGCTCGAGTTAAAGTTTTGTCCGACGCATCATAAAAACGTGTTAAAATTCAGTCCAGGTCTCCGAGGCACCCTAGAATTCGGCCTGAAAAACCCGAAATTTAAACGACCCATCATTTGTTATACGTTTTAGTCGTGGTATTGGGACATCAAAAATCTGAGCTCGAGTTAAAGTTTTGTCCGACGCATCATAAAAACGTGTTAAAATTCAGTCCCGGTCCCCGAGGCATCCTAGAATCCGGCCCGAAAAACCAAAAATTTAAACGACCCTCCATTTTATATACGTGTTAGTCGTGGTATTGGGAAATCCAAACATCTGAGCTCGAGTTAAAGTTTTGTCCGACGCATCAAAAAACACTTGTTAAATTTCTACCCCGGTTCCCGAGGCAGCCTATTATACGGCCCGAAAAACCCAAAATTTAAACGACCCATCATTTGTTATACCTGTTAGTCGTGGTAATGGGCATCCAAAAATCTGAGCTCGAGTTAAAGTTTTGTCCGACTTCTCAAAAAAACGTGTTAAAATTCAGTCCCGGTCCCCGAGCCACCCTAGAATCCGGCCCGAAAAACCCAAAATTTAAACGATCCATCATTTGTTATACGTGTTAGTCGGGGTATTGGGACATCAAAAATCTGAGCTCGAGTTAAAGTTTTGTCCGACGCATCATAAAAACGTGTAAAAATTCAGTCCCGGTACCCGAGGCACCCTAGAATCCGGCCCGAAAAACCCAAAATTTAAACGACCCATCATTTGTTATACGTTTTAGTCGTGGTATTGGGACATCAAAAATCTGAGCTCGAGTTAAAGTTTTGTCCGACGCATCATAAAAACGTGTTAAAATTCAGTCCCGGTCCCCGAGGCACCGTAGAATCCGGCCCGAAAAACCCAAAATTTAAACGACCCATCATTTGTTATACGTGTTAGTCGGGGTATTGGGACATCAAAAATCTGAGCTCGAGTTAAAGTTTTGTCCGACGCATCATAAAAACGTGTTAAAATTCAGTCCAGGTCTCCGAGGCACCCTAGAATTCGGCCTGAAAAACCCGAAATTTAAACGACCCATCATTTGTTATACGTTTTAGTCGTGGTATTGGGACATCAAAAATCTGAGCTCGAGTTAAAGTTTTGTCCGACGCATCATAAAAACGTGTTAAAATTCAGTCCCGGTCCCCGAGGCATCCTAGAATCCGGCCCGAAAAACCAAAAATTTAAACGACCCTCCATTTTATATACGTGTTAGTCGTGGTATTGGGAAATCCAAACATCTGAGCTCGAGTTAAAGTTTTGTCCGACGCATCAAAAAACACTTGTTAAATTTCTACCCCGGTTCCCGAGGCAGCCTATTATACGGCCCGAAAAACCCAAAATTTAAACGACCCATCATTTGTTATACCTGTTAGTCGTGGTAATGGGCATCCAAAAATCTGAGCTCGAGTTAAAGTTTTGTCCGACTTCTCAAAAAAACGTGTTAAAATTCAGTCCCGGTCCCCGAGCCACCCTAGAATCCGGCCCGAAAAACCCAAAATTTAAACGATCCATCGTTTGTTATACGTGTTAGTCGGGGTATTGGGACATCAAAAATCTGAGCTCGAGTTAAAGTTTTGTCCGACGCATCATAAAAACGTGTTAAAATTCAGTCTCGGTCTCCGAGGCACCCTAGAATTCGGCCTGAAAAACCCGAAATTTAAACGACCCATCATTTGTTATACGTTTTAGTCGTGGTATTGGGACATCAAAAATCTGAGCTCGAGTTAAAGTTTTGTCCGACGCATCATAAAAACGTGTTAAAATTCAGTCCCGGTCCCCGAGCCACCGTAGAATCCGGCCCGAAAAACCCAAAATTTAAACGACCCATCATTTGTTATACGTGTTAGTCGGGGTATTGGGACATCAAAAATCTGAGCTCGAGTTAAAGTTTTGTCCGACGCATCATACAAACGTGTTAAAATTCAGTCCCGGTCTCCGAGGCGCCCTAGAATTCGGCCTGAAAAACCCGAAATTTAAACGACCCATCATTTGTTATACGTTTTAGTCGTGGTATTGGGACATCAAAAATCTGAGCTCGAGTTAAAGTTTTGTCCGACGCATCATAAAAACGTGTTAAAATTCAGTCCCGGTCCCCGAGGCATCCTAGAATCCGGCCCGAAAAACCAAAAATTTAAACGACCCTCCATTTTATATACGTGTTAGTCGGGGTATTGGGACATCAAAAATCTGAGCTCGAGTTAAAGTTTTGTCCGACGCATCATAAAAACGTGTTAAAATTCAGTCTCGGTCTCCGAGGCACCCTAGAATTCGGCCTGAAAAACCCGAAATTTAAACGACCCATCATTTGTTATACGTTTTAGTCGTGGTATTGGGACATCAAAAATCTGAGCTCGAGTTAAAGTTTTGTCCGACGCATCATAAAAACGTGTTAAAATTCAGTCCCGGTCCCCGAGGCATCCTAGAATCCGGCCCGAAAAACCAAAAATTTAAACGACCCTCCATTTTATATACGTGTTAGTCGTGGTATTGGGAAATCCAAACATCTGAGCTCGAGTTAAAGTTTTGTCCGACGCATCAAAAAACACTTGTTAAATTTCTACCCCGGTTCCCGAGGCAGCCTATTATACGGCCCGAAAAACCCATAATTTAAAACGACCCATCATTTGTTATACGTGTTAGTCGTGGTAATGGGCATCCAAAAATCTGAGCTCGAGTTAAAGTTTTGTCCGACTTCTCAAAAAAACGTGTTAAAATTCAGTCCCGGTCCCCGCGGAACCCTAGAATCCGGCCTGAAAAACCCAAAATTTAAACGATCCATCATTTGTTATACGTGTTAGTCGGGGTATTGGGACATCAAAAATCTGAGCTCGAGTTAAAGTTTTGTCCAACGCATCTTAAAAACGTGTTAAAATTCAGTCCCGGTCTCCGAGGCACCCTAGAATTCGGCCCGAAAAACCCGAAATTTAAACGACCCATCATTTGTTATACGTTTTAGTCGTGGTATTGGGACATCAAAAATCTGAGCTCGAGTTAAAGTTTTGTCCGACGCATCATAAAAACGTGTTAAAATTCAGTCCCGGTCCCCGAGGAACCCTAGAATCCGGCCCGAAAAACCCAAAATTTAAACGATCCATCATTTGTTATACGTGTTAGTCGGGGTATTAGGACATCAAAAATCTGAGCTCGAGTTAAAGTTTTGTCCGACGCATCTTAAAAACGTGTTAAAATTCAGTCCCGGTCTCCGAGGCACCCTAGAATTCGGCCCGAAAAACCCGAAATTTAAACGACCCATCATTTGTTATACGTTTTATTCGTGGTATTGGGACATCAAAAATCTGAGCTCGAGTTAAAGTTTTGTCCGACGCATCATAAAAACGTGTTGAAATTCATTCCCGGTCTCCGAGGCACCCTAGAATCCGGCCCGAAAAACCCAAAATTTAAACGACCCTCCATTTTATATACGTATTAGTCGTGGTATTGGGAAATCCAAACATCTGAGCTCGAGTTAAAGTTTTGTCAGACGCATCAAAAACACTTGTTAAATTTCTGCCCCGGTTCCCGTGGCAGCCTAGTATCCGGCCCGAAAAACCCAAAATTTAAACGACCCATCATTTGTTATACGTGTTAGTCGTGGTAATGGGCATCCAAAAATCTGAGCTCGAGTTAAAGTTTTGTCGGACTTCTCAAAAAAACGTGTTAAAATTCAGTCCCGGTCCCCGAGGCACCCTAGAATCCGGCCCGAAAAACCCAAAATTTAAACGATCCATCATTTGTTATACGTGTTAGTCGGGGTATTGGGACATCAAAAATATGAGCTCGAGTTAAAGTTTTGACCGACGCATCTTAAAAACGTGTTAAAATTCAGTCGCGGTCTCCGAGGCACCCTAGAATTCGGCCCGAAAAACCCGAAATTTAAACGATCCATCATTTGTTATACATTTTAGTCGTGGTATTGGGACATCAAAAATCTGAGCTCGAGTTAAAGTTTTGTCCGACGCATCATAAAAACGTGTTAAAATTCAGTCCCGGTCCCCGAGGCACCCTAGAATCCGGCCCGAAAAACCCAAAATTTAAACGACCCTCCATTTTATATACGTGTTAGTCGTGGTATTGGGAAATCCAAACATTTGAGCTCGAGTTAAAGTTTTGTCCGACGCATCAAAAAACACTTGTTAAATTTCTGCCCCGGTTCCCGTGGCAGCCTAGTATCTGGCCCGAAAAACCCAAAATTTAAACGACCCATCATTTGTTATACGTGTTAGTCGTGGTAATGGGCATCCAAAAATCTGAGCTCGAGTTAAAGTTTTGTCCGACTTCTCAAAAAAACGTGTTAAAATTCAGTCCCGCTCCCCGAGGCACCCTAAAATCCGGCCCGAAAAACCCAAAATTTAAACGATCCATCATTTGTTATACGTGTTAGTCGGGGTATTGGGACATCAAAAATCTGAGCTCGGGTTAAAGTTTTGTCCGACGCATCTTAAAAACGTGTTAAAATTCAGTCCCGGTCTCCGAGGCACCCTAGAATTCGGCCCGAAAAACCCGAAATTTAAACGACCCATCATTTGTTATACGTTTTAGTCGTGGTATTGGGACATCAAAAATCTGAGCTCGAGTTAAAGTTTTGTCCGACGCATCATAAAAACGTGTTAAAATTCAGTCCCGGTCCCCGAGGCACCGTAGAATCCGGCCCGAAAAACCCAAAATTTAAACGACCCATCATTTGTTATACGTGTTAGTCGGGGTATTGGGACATCAAAAATCTGAGCTCGAGTTAAAGTTTTGTCCGACGCATCATAAAAACGTGTTAAAATTCAGTCCAGGTCTCCGAGGCACCCTAGAATTCGGCCTGAAAAACCCGAAATTTAAACGACCCATCATTTGTTATACGTTTTAGTCGTGGTATTGGGACATCAAAAATCTGAGCTCGAGTTAAAGTTTTGTCCGACGCATCATAAAAACGTGTTAAAATTCAGTCCCGGTCCCCGAGGCATCCTAGAATCCGGCCCGAAAAACCAAAAATTTAAACGACCCTCCATTTTATATACGTGTTAGTCGTGGTATTGGGAAATCCAAACATCTGAGCTCGAGTTAAAGTTTTGTCCGACGCATCAAAAAACACTTGTTAAATTTCTACCCCGGTTCCCGAGGCAGCCTATTATACGGCCCGAAAAACCCAAAATTTAAACGACCCATCATTTGTTATACCTGTTAGTCGTGGTAATGGGCATCCAAAAATCTGAGCTCGAGTTAAAGTTTTGTCCGACTTCTCAAAAAAACGTGTTAAAATTCAGTCCCGGTCCCCGAGCCACCCTAGAATCCGGCCCGAAAAACCCAAAATTTAAACGATCCATCGTTTGTTATACGTGTTAGTCGGGGTATTGGGACATCAAAAATCTGAGCTCGAGTTAAAGTTTTGTCCGACGCATCATAAAAACGTGTTAAAATTCAGTCTCGGTCTCCGAGGCACCCTAGAATTCGGCCTGAAAAACCCGAAATTTAAACGACCCATCATTTGTTATACGTTTTAGTCGTGGTATTGGGACATCAAAAATCTGAGCTCGAGTTAAAGTTTTGTCCGACGCATCATAAAAACGTGTTAAAATTCAGTCCCGGTCCCCGAGGCACCGTAGAATCCGGCCCGAAAAACCCAAAATTTAAACGACCCATCATTTGTTATACGTGTTAGTCGGGGTATTGGGACATCAAAAATCTGAGCTCGAGTTAAAGTTTTGTCCGACGCATCATAAAAACGTGTTAAAATTCAGTCCCGGTCCCCGAGGCATCCTAGAATCCGGCCCGAAAAACCAAAAATTTAAACGACCCTCCATTTTATATACGTGTTAGTCGTGGTATTGGGAAATCCAAACATCTGAGCTCGAGTTAAAGTTTTGTCCGACGCATCAAAAAACACTTGTTAAATTTCTACCCCGGTTCCCGAGGCAGCCTATTATACGGCCCGAAAAACCCAAAATTTAAACGACCCATCATTTGTTATACCTGTTAGTCGTGGTAATGGGCATCCAAAAATCTGAGCTCGAGTTAAAGTTTTGTCCGACTTCTCAAAAAAACGTGTT
This sequence comes from Euphorbia peplus, assembly GCA_028411795.1. Classification (NCBI taxonomy): domain Eukaryota; kingdom Viridiplantae; phylum Streptophyta; class Magnoliopsida; order Malpighiales; family Euphorbiaceae; genus Euphorbia; species Euphorbia peplus. The sequence goes on along the minus strand of CP110837.1, from coordinate 11,643,512 downwards.
AAAATTCAGTCCCGGTCCCCGAGCCACCCTAGAATCCGGCCCGAAAAACCCAAAATTTAAACGATCCATCATTTGTTATACGTGTTAGTCGGGGTATTGGGACATCAAAAATCTGAGCTCGAGTTAAAGTTTTGTCCGACGCATCATAAAAACGTGTTAAAATTCAGTCCCGGTACCCGAGGCACCCTAGAATCCGGCCCGAAAAACCCAAAATTTAAACGACCCATCATTTGTTATACGTTTTAGTCGTGGTATTGGGACATCAAAAATCTGAGCTCGAGTTAAAGTTTTGTCCGACGCATCATAAAAACGTGTTAAAATTCAGTCCCGGTCCCCGAGGCACCCTAGAATCCGGCCCGAAAAACCCAAAATTTAAACGACCCATCATTTGTTATACGTGTTAGTCGGGGTATTGGGACATCAAAAATCTGAGCTCGAGTTAAAGTTTTGTCCGACGCATCATAAAAACGTGTTAAAATTCAGTCTCGGTCTCCGAGGCACCCTAGAATTCGGCCTGAAAAACCCGAAATTTAAACGACCCATCATTTGTTATACGTTTTAGTCGTGGTATTGGGACATCAAAAATCTGAGCTCGAGTTAAAGTTTTGTCCGACGCATCATAAAAACGTGTTAAAATTCAGTCCCGGTCCCCGAGGCACCCTAGAATCCGGCCCGAAAAACCAAAAATTTAAACGACCCTCCATTTTATATACGTGTTAGTCGTGGTATTGGGAAATCCAAACATCTGAGCTCGAGTTAAAGTTTTGTCCGACGCATCAAAAAACACTTGTTAAATTTCTACCCCGGTTCCCGAGGCAGCCTATTATACGGCCCGAAAAACCCAAAATTTAAACGACCCATCATTTGTTATACGTGTTAGTCGTGGTAATGGGCATCCAAAAATCTGAGCTCGAGTTAAAGTTATTCCGACTTCTCAAAAAAACGTGTTAAAATTCAGTCCCGGTCCCCGAGGCACCCTAGAATCCGGCCCGAAAAACCCAAAATTTAAACGATCCATCATTTGTTATACGTGTTAGTCGGGGTATTGGGACATCAAAAATCTGAGCTCGAGTTAAAGTTTTGTCCGACGCATCATAAAAACGTGTTAAAATTCAGTCCCGGTCCCCGAGGCACCCTCGAATCCGGCCCGAAAAACCCAAAATTTAAACGACCCTCCATTTTATATACGTGTTAGTCGTGGTATTGGGAAATCCAAACATCTGAGCTCGAGTTAAAGTTTTGTCCGACGCATCAAAAACACTTGTTAAATTTTTGCCCCGGTTCCCGAGGCAGCCTTGTATCCGGCCCGAAAAACCCAAAATTTAAACGACCCATCATTTGTTATACGTGCTAGTCGTGTAATGGGCATCCAAAAATCTGAGCTCGAGTTAATGTTTTGTCCGACTTCTCAAAAAAAACGTGTTATAATTCAGTCCCGGTACCCGAGGCACCCTAGAATCCGGCCCGAAAAACCCTAAATTTAAACGATCCATCATTTGTTATACATGTTAGTCGGGGTATTGGGACATCAAAAATCTGAGCTCGAGTTAAAGTTTTGTCCGACGCATCTTAAAAACGTGTTAAAATTCAGTCCCGGTCTTCGAGGCACCCTAGAATTCGGCCCGAAAAACCCGAAATTTAAACGATCCATCATTTGTTATACGTTTTAGTCGTGGTATTGGGACATCAAAAATCTGAGCTCGAGTTAAAGTTTTGTCCGACGCATCATAAAAACGTGTTAAAATTCAGTCCCGGTCCCCTAGGCACCCTAGAATCCGGCCCGAAAAACCCAAAATTTAATAGACCCTCCATTTTATATACGTGTTAGTCGTGGTATTGGGAAATCCAAACATCTGAGCTCGAGTTAAAGTTTTTTCCGACGCATCAAAAACACTTGTTAAATTTTTGCCCCGGTTCCCGTGGTAGCCTTGTATCCGGCCCGAAAAACCCAAAATTTAAACGACCCATCATTTGTTATACGTGTTAGTCGTGGTAATGGGCATCCAAAAATCTGAGCTCGAGTTAAAGTTTTGTCCGACTTCTCAAAAAAACGTGTTAAAATTGAGTCCCGGTCCCCGAGGCACCCTAGAATCCGGCCCGAAAAACCCAAAATTTAAACGATCCATCATTTGTTATACGTGTTAGTCGGGGTATTGGGACATCAAAAATCTGAGCTCGAGTTAAAGTTTTGTCCGACGCATCATAAAAACGTGTTAAAATTCGGTCCCGGTCCCCGAGGCACCCTAGAATCCGGCCCGAAAAACCCAAAATTTAAACGACCCATCATTTGTTATACGTTTTAGTCGTGGTATTGGGACATCAAAAATCTGAGCTCGAGTTAAAGTTTTGTCCGACGCATCATAAAAACGTGTTAAAATTCAGTCCCGGTCCCCGAGGCACCCTAGAATCCGGCCCGAAAAACCCAAAATTTAAACGACCCTCCATTTTATATACGTGTTAGTCGTGGTATTGGGAAATCCAAACATTTGAGCTCGAGTTAAAGTTTTGTCCGACGCATCAAAAAACACTTGTTAAATTTCTGCCCCGGTTCCCGTGGCAGCCTAGTATCTTGCCCGAAAAACCCAAAATTTAAACGACCCATCATTTGTTATACGTGTTAGTCGTGGTAATGGGCATCCAAAAATCTGAGCTCGAGTTAAAGTTTTGTCCGACTTCTCAAAAAAACGTGTTAAAATTCAGTCCCGCTCCCCGAGGCACCCTAAAATCCGGCCCGAAAAACCCAAAATTTAAACGATCCATCATTTGTTATACGTGTTAGTCGGGGTATTGGGACATCAAAAATCTGAGCTCGAGTTAAAGTTTTGTCCGACGCATCTTAAAAACGTGTTAAAATTCAGTCCCGGTCTCCGAGGCACCCTAGAATTCGGCCCGAAAAACCCGAAATTTAAACGACCCATCATTTGTTATACATTTTAGTCGTGGTATTGGGACATCAAAAATCTGAGCTCGAGTTAAAGTTTTGTCCGACGCATCATAAAAACGTGTTAAAATTCAGTCCCGGTCCCCGAGGCACCCTAGAATCCGGCCCGAAAAACCCAAAATTTAAACGACCCATCATTTGTTATACGTGTTAGTCGGGGTATTGGGACATCAAAAATCTGAGCTCGAGTTAAAGTTTTGTCCGACGCATCATAAAAAAGTGTTAAAATTCAGTCCCGGTCTCCGAGGCACCCTAGAATTCGGCCTGAAAAACCCGAAATTTAAACGATCCATCATTTGTTATACGTGTTAGTCGGGGTATTGGGACATCAAAAATCTGAGCTCGAGTTAAAGTTTTGTCCGACGCATCTTAAAAACGTGTTAAAATTCAGTCCCGGTCTTCGAAGCACCCTAGAATTCGGCCCGAAAAACCCGAAATTTAAACGACCCATCATTTGTTATACGTGTTAGTCGGGGTATTGGGACATCAAAAATCTGAGCTCGAGTTAAAGTTTTGTCCGACGCATCTTAAAAACGTGTTAAAATTCAGTCCCGGTCCCCGAGGCACCCTAGAATCCGGCCCGAAAAACCCAAAATTTAAACGACCCATCATTTGTTATACGTGTTAGTCGGGGTATTGGGACATCAAAAATCTGAGCTCGAGTTAAAGTTTTGTCCGACGCATCATAAAAAAGTGTTAAAATTCAGTCCCGGTCTCCGAGGCACCCTAGAATTCGGCCTGAAAAACCCGAAATTTAAACGATCCATCATTTGTTATACGTGTTAGTCGGGGTATTGGGACATCAAAAATCTGAGCTCGAGTTAAAGTTTTGTCCGACGCATCATAAAAACGTGTTAAAATTCAGTCCCGGTCCCCGAGGCACCCTAGAATCCGGCCCGAAAAACCCAAAATTTAAACGATCCATCATTTGTTATACGTGTTAGTCGGGGTATTGGGACATCAAAAATCTGAGCTCGAGTTAAAGTTTTGTCCGACGCATCTTAAAAACGTGTTAAAATTCAGTCCCGGTCTTCGAAGCACCCTAGAATTCGGCCCGAAAAACCCGAAATTTAAACGACCCATCATTTGTTATACGTTTTAGTCGTGGTATTGGGACATCAAAAATCTGAGCTCGAGTTAAAGTTTTGTCCGACGCATCATAAAAACGTGTTAAAATTCAGTCCCGGTCCCCGAGGCACCCTAGAATCCGGCCCGAAAAACCCAAAATTTAATAGACCCTCCATTTTATATACGTGTTAGTCGTGGTATTGGGAAATCCAAACACTTGAGCTCGAGTTAAAGTTTTGTCCGACGCATCAAAAAACACTTGTTAAATTTCTGCCCCGGTTCCCGGGGCAGCCTAGTATCTGGCCCGAAAAACCCAAAATTTAAACGACCCATCATTTGTTATACGTGTTAGTCGTGGTAATGGGCATCCAAAAATCTGAGCTCGAGTTAAAGTTTTGTCCGACTTCTCAAAAAAACGTGTTAAAATTCAGTCCCGCTCCCCGAGGCACCCTAAAATCCGGCCCGAAAAACCCAAAATTTAAACGATCCATCATTTGTTATACGTGTTAGTCGGGGTATTGGGACATCAAAAACCTGAGCTCGAGTTAAAGTTTTGTCCGACGTATCTTAAAAACGTGTTAAAATTCAGTCCCGGTCTCCGAGGCACCCTAGAATTCGGCCCGAAAAACCCGAAATTTAAACGACCCATCATTTGTTATACATTTTAGTCGTGGTATTGGGACATCAAAAATCTGAGCTCGAGTTAAAGTTTTGTCCGACTTCTCAAAAAAACGTGTTAAAATTCAGTCCCGGTCCCCGAGCCACCCTAGAATCCGGCCCGAAAAACCCAAAATTTAAACGATCCATCATTTGTTATACGTGTTAGTCGGGGTATTGGGACATCAAAAATCTGAGCTCGAGTTAAAGTTTTGTCCGACGCATCATAAAAACGTGTTAAAATTCAGTCCCGGTACCCGAGGCACCCTAGAATCCGGCCCGAAAAACCCAAAATTTAAACGACCCATCATTTGTTATACGTTTTAGTCGTGGTATTGGGACATCAAAAATCTGAGCTCGAGTTAAAGTTTTGTCCGACGCATCATAAAAACGTGTTAAAATTCAGTCCCGGTCCCCGAGGCACCCTAGAATCCGGCCCGAAAAACCCAAAATTTAAACGACCCATCATTTGTTATACGTGTTAGTCGGGGTATTGGGACATCAAAAATCTGAGCTCGAGTTAAAGTTTTGTCCGACGCATCATAAAAACGTGTTAAAATTCAGTCTCGGTCTCCGAGGCACCCTAGAATTCGGCCTGAAAAACCCGAAATTTAAACGACCCATCATTTGTTATACGTTTTAGTCGTGGTATTGGGACATCAAAAATCTGAGCTCGAGTTAAAATTTTGTCCGACGCATCATAAAAACGTGTTAAAATTCAGTCCCGGTCCCCGAGGCACCCTAGAATCCGGCCCGAAAAACAAAAATTTAAACGACCCTCCATTTTATATACGTGTTAGTCGTGGTATTGGGAAATCCAAACATCTGAGCTCGAGTTAAAGTTTTGTCCGACGCATCAAAAAACACTTATTAAATTTCTACCCCGGTTCCCGAGGCAGCCTATTATACGGCCCGAAAAACCCAAAATTTAAACGACCCATCATTTGTTATACGTGTTAGTCGTGGTAATGGGCATCCAAAAATCTGAGCTCGAGTTAAAGTTTTGTCCGACTTCTCAAAAAAACGTGTTAAAATTCAGTCCCGGTCCCCGAGGCACCCTAGAATCCGGCCCGAAAAACCCAAAATTTAAACGATCCATCATTTGTTATACGTGTTAGTCGGGGTATTGGGACATCAAAAATCTGAGCTCGAGTTTAAGTTTTGTCCGACGCATCATAAAAACGTGTTAGAATTCAGTCCCGGTCCCCGAGGCACCCTCGAATCCGGCCCGAAAAACCCAAAATTTAAACGACCCTCCATTTTATATACGTGTTAGTCGTGGTATTGGGAAATCCAAACATCTGAGCTCGAGTTAAAGTTTTGTCCCACGCATCAAAAACACTTGTTAAATTTTTGCCCCGGTTCCCGGGGCAGCCTTGTATCCGGCCCGAAAAACCCAAAATTTAAACGACCCATCATTTGTTATACGTGCTAGTCGTGTAATGGGCATCCAAAAATCTGAGCTCGAGTTAATGTTTTGTCCGACTTCTCAAAAAAACGTGTTATAATTCAGTCCCGGTACCCGAGGCACCCTAGAATCCGGCCCGAAAAACCCTAAATTTAAACGATCCATCATTTGTTATACATGTTAGTCGGGGTATTGGGACATCAAAAATCTGAGCTCGAGTTAAAGTTTTGTCCGACGCATCTTAAAAACGTGTTAAAATTCAGTCCCGGTCTTCGAAGCACCCTAGAATTCGGCCCGAAAAACCCGAAATTTAAACGACCCATCATTTGTTATACGTTTTAGTCGTGGTATTGGGACATCAAAAATCTGAGCTCGAGTTAAAGTTTTGTCCGACGCATCATAAAAACGTGTTAAAATTCAGTCCCTGTCCCCGAGGCACCCTAGAATCCGGCCCGAAAAACCCAAAATTTAATAGACCCTCCATTTTATATACGTGTTAGTCGTGGTATTGGGAAATCCAAACATCTGAGCTCGAGTTAAAGTTTTTTCCGACGCATCAAAAACACTTGTTAAATTTTTGCCCCGGTTCTTGTGGCAGCCTTGTATCCGGCCCGAAAAACCCAAAATTTAAACGACCCATCATTTGTTATACGTGTTAGTCGTGGTAATGGGCATCCAAAAATCTGAGCTCGAGTTAAAGTTTTGTCCGACTTCTCAAAAAAACGTGTTAAAATTGAGTCCCGGTCCCCGAGGCACCCTAGAATCCGGCCCGAAAAACCCAAAATTTAAACGATCCATCATTTGTTATACGTGTTAGTCGGGGTATTGGGACATCAAAAATCTGAGCTCGAGTTAAAGTTTTGTCCGACGCATCATAAAAACGTGTTAAAATTCGGTCCCGGTCCCCGAGGCACCCTAGAATCCGGCCCGAAAAACCCAAAATTTAAACGACCCATCATTTGTTATACGTTTTAGTCGTGGTATTGGGACATCAAAAATCTGAGCTCGAGTTAAAGTTTTGTCCGACGCATCATAAAAACGTGTTAAAATTCAGTCCCGGTCCCCGAGGCACCCTAGAATCCGGCCCGAAAAACCCAAAATTTAAACGACCCATCATTTGTTATACGTTTTAGTCGTGGTATTGGGACATCAAAAATCTGAGCTCGAGTTAAAGTTTTGTCCGAGCATCATAAAAACGTGTTAAAATTCTGTCCCGGTCCCCGAGGCACCCTAGAATCCGGCCCGAAAAACCCAAAATTTAAACGACCCATCATTTGTTATACGTTTTAGTCGTGGTATTGGGACATCAAAAATCTGAGCTCGAGTTAAAGTTTTGTCCGACGCATCATAAAAACGTGTTAAAATTCAGTCCCGGTCCCCGAGGCACCCTAGAATCCGGCCCGAAAAACCCAAAATTTAATAGACCCTCCATTTTTTATACGTGTTAGTTGGGGTATTGGGACATCAAAAATCTGAGCTCGAGTTAAAGTTTTGTCCGACGCATCATAAAAACGTGTTAAAATTCAGTCCCGGTCTCCGAGGCACCCTAGAATTCGGCCTGAAAAACCCGAAATTTAAACGACCCATCATTTGTTATACGTTTTAGTCGTGGTATTGGGACATCAAAAATCTGAGCTCGAGTTAAAGTTTTGTCCGATGCATCATAAAAACGTGTTAAAATTCAGTCCAGGTCCCCGAGGCACCCTAGAATCCGGCCCGAAAAACCAAAAATTTAAACGACCCTCCATTTTATATACGTGTTAGTCGTGGTATTGGGAAATCCAAACATCTGAGCTCGAGTTAAAGTTTTGTCCGACGCATCAAAAAACACTTGTTAAATTTCTACCCCGGTTCCCGAGGCAGCCTATTATACGGCCCGAAAAACCCAAAATTTAAACGACCCATCATTTGTTATACGTGTTAGTCGTGGTAATGGGCATCAAAAAATCTGAGCTCGAGTTAAAGTTTTGTCCGACTTCTCAAAAAAACGTGTTAAAATTCAGTCCCGGTCCCCGAGGCACCCTAGAATCCGGCCCGAAAAACCCAAAATTTAAACGATCTATCATTTGTTATACGTGTTAGTCGGGGTATTGGGACATCAAAAATCTGAGCTCGAGTTAAAGTTTTGTCCGACGCATCATAAAAACGTGTTAAAATTCAGTCCCGGTCCCCGAGGCACCCTAGAATCCGGCCCGAAAAACCCAAAATTTAAACAATCCATCATTTGTTATACGTTTTAGTCGTGGTATTGGGAAATCAAAAATCTGAGCTCGAGTTAAAGTTTTGTCCGACGCATCATAAAAACGTGTTAAAATTCAGTCCCGGTCCCCGAAGCACCCTAGAATCCGGCTCGAAAAACCCAAAATTTAATAGACCCTCCATTTTATATACGTGTTAGTCGTGGTATTGGGAAATCCAAACATCTGAGCTCGAGTTAAAGTTTTGTCCGACGCATCAAAAACTCTTGTTAAATTGTTGCCCCGGTTCCCGGGGCAGCCTTGTATCCGGCCCGAAAAACCCAAAATTTAAACGACCCATCATTTGTTATACGTGTTAGTCGTGGTAATGGGCATCAAAATCTGAGCTCGAGTTAATGTTTTGTCCGACTTCTCAAAAAAACGTGTTAAAATTCAGTCCCGGTCTCCGAGGCACCCTAGAATTCGGCCTGAAAAACCCGAAATTTAAACGACCCATCATTTGTTATACGTTTTAGTCGTGGTATTGGGACATCAAAAATCTGAGCTCGAGTTAAAGTTTTGTCCGACGCATCATAAAAACGTGTTAAAATTCAGTCCCGGTCCCCGAGGCACCCTAGAATCCGGCCCGAAAAACCAAAAATTTAAACGACCCTCCATTTTATATACGTGTTAGTCGTGGTATTGGGAAATCCAAACATCTGAGCTCGAGTTAAAGTTTTGTCCGACGCATCAAAAAACACTTGTTAAATTTCTACCCCGGTTCCCGAGGCAGCCTATTATACGGCCCGAAAAACCCAAAATTTAAACGACCCATCATTTGTTATACGTGTTAGTCGTGGTAATGGGCATCCAAAAATCTGAGCTCGAGTTAAAGTTTTGTCCGACTTCTCATAAAAACGTGTTAAAATTCAGTCCCGGTCCCCGAGGCACCCTAGAATCCGGCCCGAAAAACCCAAAATTTAAACGATCCATCATTTGTTATACGTGTTAGTCGGGGTATTGGGACATCAAAAATCTGAGCTCGAGTTAAAGTTTTGTCCGACGCATCATAAAAACGTGTTAAAATTCAGTCCCGGTCCCCGAGGCACCCTAGAATCCGGCCCGAAAAACCCAAAATTTAAACGACCCATCATTTGTTATACGTTTTAGTCGTGGTATTGGGACATCAAAAATCTGAGCTCGAGTTAAAGTTTTGTCAGACGCATCATAAAAACGTGTTAAAATTCAGTCCCGGTCCCCGAGGCACCCTAGAATCCGGCCCGAAAAACCCAAAATTTAAACGACCCATCATTTGTTATACGTGTTAGTCGGTTGATTGGGACATCAAAAATCTGAGCTCGAGTTAAAGTTTTGTCCGTCGCATCATAAAAACGTGTTAAAATTCAGTCCCGGTCTCCGAGGCACCCTAGAATTCGGCCTGAAAAACCCGAAATTTAAACGACCCATCATTTGTTATACGTTTTAGTCGTGGTATTGGGACATCAAAAATCTGAGCTCGAGTTAAAGTTTTGTCCGACGCATCATAAAAACGTGTTAAAATTCAGTCCCGGTCCCCGAGGCACCCTAGAATCCGGCCCGAAAAACCAAAAATTTAAACGACCCTCCATTTTATATACGTGTTAGTCGTGGTATTGGGAAATCCAAACATCTGAGCTCGAGTTAAAGTTTTGTCCGACGCATCAAAAAACACTTGTTAAATTTCTACCCCGGTTCCCGAGGCAGCCTATTATACGGCCCGAAAAACCCAAAATTTAAACGACCCATCATTTGTTATACGTGTTAGTCGTGGTAATGGGCATCCAAAAATCTGAGCTCGAGTTAAAGTTTTGTCCGACTTCTCAAAAAAACGAGTTAAAATTCAGTCCCGGTACCCGAGGCACCCTAGAATCCGGCCCGAAAAACCCTAAATTTAAACGATCCATCATTTGTTATACGTGTTAGTCGGGGTATTGGGACATCAAAAATCTGAGCTCGAGTTAAAGGTTTGTCCGACGCATCTTAAAAACGTGTTAAAATTCAGTCCCGGTCTTCGAGGCACCCTAGAATCCGGCCCGAAAAACCCGAAATTTAAACGACCCATCATTTGTTATACGTTTTAGTCGTGGTATTGGGACATCAAAAATCTGAGCTCGAGTTAAAGTTTTGTCCGACGCATCATAAAAACGTGTTAAAATTCAGTCCCGGTCCCCGAGGCACCCTAGAATCTGGCCCGAAAAACCCAAAATTTAAACGACCCATCATTTGTTATACGTGTTAGTCGGGGTATTGGGACATCAAAAGTCTGAGCTCGAGTTAAAGTTTTGTCCGACGCATCATAAAAACGTGTTAAAATTCAGTCCCGGCCTCCGAGGCACCCTAGAATTCGGCCTGAAAAACCCGAAATTTAAACGACCCATCATTTGTTATACGTTTTAGTCGTGGTATTGGGACATCAAAAATCTAAGCTCGAGTTAAAGTTTTGTCCGACGCATCATAAAAACGTGTTAAAATTCAGTCCCGGTCCCCGAGGCACCCTAGAATCTGGCCCGAAAAACCAAAAATTTAAACGACCCTCCATTTTATATACTTGTTAGTCGTGGTATTGGGAAATCCAAACATCTGAGCTCGAGTTAAAGTTTTGTCCGATGCATCAAAAAACACTTGTTAAATTTCTACCCCGGTTCCCGAGGCAGCCTATTATACGGCCCGAAAAACCCAAAATTTAAACGACCCATCATTTGTTATATGTGTTAGTCGTGGTAATGGGCATCCAAAAATCTGAGCTCGAGTTAAAGTTTTGTCCGACTTCTCAAAAAAACGTGTTAAAATTCAGTCCCGGTCCCCGAGGCACCCTAGAATCCGGCCCGAAAAACCCAAAATTTAAACGATCCATCATTTGTTATACGTGTTAATCGGGGTATTGGGACATCAAAAATCTGAGCTCGAGTTAAAGTTTTGTCCGACGCATCATAAAAACGTGTTAAAATTCAGTCCCGGTCCCCGAGGCACCCTAGAATCCGGCCCGAAAAACCCAAAATTTAAACGACCCTCCATTTTATATACGTGTTAGTCGTGGTATTGGGAAATCCAAACATCTGAGCTCGAGTTAAAGTTTTGTCCGACGCATCAAAAACACTTGTTAAATTTCTGCCCCGGTTCCCGTGGCAGCCTAGTATCCGGCCCGAAAAACCCAAAATTTAAACGACCCATCATTTGTTATACGTGTTAGTCGTGGTAATGGGCATCCAAAAATCTGAGCTCGAGTTAAAGTTTTATCCGACGCATCAAAAAAACGTGTTAAAATTCAATCCCGGTCTCCGAGGCACCCTATAATTCGGCCCGAAAAACCGGAAATTCAAACGACCCATCATTTGTTATACGTGTTAGTCGGGGTATTGGGACATCAAAAATCTGAGCTCGAGTTAAAGTTTTGTCCGACGCATCATAAAAACGTGTTAAAATTCAGTCCCGGTCCCCGACGCACCCTAGAATTCGGCCCGAAAAACCCAAAATTTAATAGACCCTCCATTTTATATACGTGTTAGTCATGGTATTGGGAAATCCAAACATCTGAGCTCGAGTTAAAGTTTTGTCCGACGCATCAAAAACACTTGTTAAATTTCTGCTCCGGTTCCCGAGGCAGCCTTGTATCCGGCCCGAAAAACCCAAAATTTAAACGACCCATCATTTGTTATACGTGTTAGTCGTGGTAATGGGCATCCAAAAATCTGAGCTCGAGTTAATGTTTTGTCCGACTTCTCAAAAAAACGTGTTAAAATTCAGTCCCGGTACCCGAGGCACCCTAGAATCCGGCCCGAAAAACCCAAAATTTAAACGACCCATCATTTGTTATACGTGTTAGTCGTGGTAATGGGCATCCAAAAATCTGAGCTCGAGTTAAAGTTTTGTCCGACTTCTCCAAAAAACGTGTTAAAATTCAGTCCCGGTCCCCGAGGCACCCTAGAATCCGGCCCGAAAAACCCAAAATTTAAACGACCCATCATTTGTTATACGTGTTAGTCGGGGTATTGGGACATCAAAAATCTGAGCTCGAGTTAAAGTTTTGTCCGACGCATCATAAAAACGTGTTAAAATTCAGTCCCAGACTCCGAGGCACCCTAGAATTCGGCCTGAAAAACCCGAAATTTAAACGACCCATCATTTGTTATACGTTTTAGTCGTGGTATTGGGACATCAAAAATCTGAGCTCGAGTTGAAGTTTTGTCCGACGCATCATAAAAACGTGTTAAAATTCAGTCCCGGTCCCCGAGGAACCCTAGAATCCGGCCCGAAAAACCCAAAATTTAAACGACCCTCCATTTTATATACGTGTTAGTCGTGGTATTGGGAAATCAAAATATTTGAGCTCGAGTTAAAGTTTTGTCCGACGCATCAAAAAACACTTGTTAAATTTCTGCCCCGGTTCCCGAGGCAGCCTAGTATCTGGCCCGAAAAATCCAAAATTTAAACGACCCATCATTTGTTATACGTGTTAGTCGTGGTAATGGGCATCCAAAAATCTGAGCCCGAGTTAAAGTTTTGTCCGACTTCTCAAAAAAACGTGTTAAAATTCAGTCCAGCTCCCCGAGGCACCCTAGAATCCGGCCCGAAAAACCCAAAATTTAAACGATCCATCATTTGTTATACGTGTTAGTCGGGGTATTGGGACATCAAAAACCTGAGCTCGAGTTAAAGTTTTGTCCGACGCATCTTAAAAACGTGTTAAAATTCAGTCCCGGTCTCCGAGGTACCCTAGTATTCGGCCCGAAAAACCCGAAATTTAAACGACCCATCATTTGTTATACGTTTTAGTCGTGGTATTGGGACATCAAAAATCTGAGCTCGAGTTAAAGTTTTGTCCGACGCATCATAAAAACGTGTTAAAATTCAGTCCCGGTCCCCGAGGCACCCTAGAATCCGGCCCGAAAAACCCAAAATTTAAACGACCCATCATTTGTTATACGTTTTAGTCGGGGTATTGGGACATCAAAAATCTGAGCTCGAGTTAAAGTTTTGTCCGACGCATCTTAAAAACGTGTTAAAATTCAGTCCCGGTCTCCGAGGCACCCTAGAATTCGGCCTGAAAAACCCGAAATTTAAACGACCCATCATTTGTTATACGTTTTAGTCGTGGTATTGGGACATCAAAAATCTGAGCTCGAGTTAAAGTTTTGTCCGACGCATCATAAAAACGTGTTAAAATTCAGTCCCGGTCCCCGAGGCACCCTAGAATCCGGCCCGAAAAACCAAAAATTTAAACGACCCTCCATTTTATATACGTGTTAGTCGTGGTATTGGGAAATCCAAACATCTGAGCTCGAGTTAAAGTTTTGTCCGACGCATCAAAAAACACTTGTTAAATTTCTATCCCGGTTCCCGAGGCAGCCTATTATACGGCCCGAAAAACCCAAAATTTAAACGACCCATCATTTGTTATACGTGTTAGTCGTGGTAATGGGCATCCAAAAATCTGAGCTCGAGTTAAAGTTTTGTCCGACTTCTCAAAAAAACGTGTTAAAATTCAGTCCCGGTCCCCGAGGCACCCTAGAATCCGGCCCGAAAAACCCAAAATTTAAACGATCCATCATTTGTTATACGTGTTAGTCGGGGTATTGGGACATCAAAAATCTGAGCTCGAGTTAAAGTTTTGTCCGACGCATCATAAAAACGTGTTAAAATTCAGTCCGGGTCCCCGAGGCACCCTAGAATCCGGCCCGAAAAACCCAAAATTTAAACGACCCATCATTTGTTATACGTTTTAGTCGTGGTATTGGGACATCAAAAATCTGAGCTCGAGTTAAAGTTTTGTCCGACGCATCATAAAAACGTGTGACAATTCAGTCCCGGTCCCCGAGGCACCCTAGAATCCGGCCCGAAAAACCCAAAATTTAAACGACCCATCATTTGTTATACGTGTTAGTCGGGGTATTGGGACATCAAAAATCTGAGCTCGAGTTAAAGTTTTGTCCGACGCATCATAAAAACGTGTTAAAATTCAGTCCCGGTCTCCGAGGCACCCTAGAATTCGGCCTGAAAAACCCGAAATTTAAACGACCCATCATTTGTTATACGTTTTAGTCGTGGTATTGGGACATCAAAAATCTGAGCTCGAGTTAAAGTTTTGTCCGACGCATCATAAAAACGTGTTAAAATTCAGTCCCGGTCCCCGAGGCACCCTAGAATCCGGCCCGAAAAACCAAAAATTTAAACGACCCTCCATTTTATATACGTGTTAGTCGTGGTATTGGGAAATCCAAACATCTGAGCTCGAGTTAAAGTTTTGTCCGACGCATCAAAAAACACTTGTTAAATCTCTACCCCGGTTCCCGAGGCAGCCTATTATACGGCCCGAAAAACCCAAAATTTAAACGACCCATCATTTGTTATACGTGTTAGTCGTGGTAATGGGCATCCAAAAATCTGAGCTCGAGTTAAAGTTTTGTCCGACTTCTCAAAAAAACGTGTTAAAATTCAGTCCCGGTCCCCGTGGCACCCTAGAACCCGGCCCGAAAAACCCAAAATTTAAACGATCCATCATTTGTTATACGTGTTAGTCGGGGTATTGGGACATCAAAAATCTGAGCTCGAGTTAAAGTTTTGTCCGACGCATCATAAAAACGTGTTAAAATTCAGTCCCGGTCCCCGAGGCACCCTAGAATCCGGCCCGAAAAACCCAAAATTTAAACGACCCTCCATTTTATATACGTGTTGGTCGTGGTATTGGGAAATCCAAACATTTGAGCTCGAGTTAAAGTTTTGTCCGACGCATCAAAAAACACTTGTTAAATTTCTGCCCCGGTTCCCGTGGCAGCCTAGTATCTGGCCCGAAAAACCCAAAATTTAAACGACCCATCATTTGTTATACGTGTTAGTCGTGGTAATGGGCATCCAAAAATCTGAGCCCGAGTTAAAGTTTTGTCCGACTTCTCAAAAAAACGTGTTAAAATTCAGTCCCGCTCCCCGAGGCACCCTAGAATCCGGCCCGAAAAACCCAAAATTTAAACGATCCATCATTTGTTATACGTGTTAGTCGGGGTATTGGGACATCAAAAATCTGAGCTCGAGTTAAAGTTTTGTCCGACGCATCTTAAAAACGTGTTAAAATTCAGTCCCGGTCTCCGAGGTACCCTAGAATTCGGCCCGAAAAACCCGAAATTTAAACGACCCATCATTTGTTATACGTTTTAGTCGTGGTATTGGGACATCAAAAATATGAGCTCGAGTTAAAGTTTTGTCCGACGCATCATAAAAACGTGTTAAAATTCAGTCCCGGTCCCCGAGGCACCCTAGAATCCGGCCCGAAAAACCCAAAATTTAAACGACCCATCATTTGTTATACGTTTTAGTCGGGGTATTGGGACATCAAAAATCTGAGCTCGAGTTAAAGTTTTGTCCGACGCATCTTAAAAACGTGTTAAAATTCAGTCCCGGTCTCCGAGGCACCCTAGAATTCGGCCTGAAAAACCCGAAATTTAAACGACCCATCATTTGTTATACGTTTTAGTCGTGGTATTGGGACATCAAAAATCTGAGCTCGAGTTAAAGTTTTGTCCGACGCATCATAAAAACTTGTTAAAATTCAGTCCCGGTCCCCGAGGCACCCTAGAATCCGGCCCGAAAAACCAAAAATTTAAACGACCCTCCATTTTATATACGTTTTAGTCGTGGTATTGGGAAATCCAAACATCTGAGCTCGAGTTAAAGTTTTGTCCGACGCATCAAAAAACACTTGTTAAATTTCTACCCCGGTTCCCGAGGCAGCCTATTATACGGCCCGAAAAACCCAAAATTTAAACGACCCATCATTTGTTATACGTGTTAGTCGTGGTAATGGGCATCCAAAAATCCGAGCTCGAGTTAAAGTTTTGACCGACTTCTCAAAAAAACGTGTTAAAATTCAGTCCCGGTCCCCGAGGCACCCTAGAATCCGGCCCGAAAAACCCAAAATTTAAACGATCCATCATTTGTTATACGTGTTAGTCGGGGTATTGGGACATCAAAAATCTGAGCTCGAGTTAAAGTTTTGTCCGACGCATCATAAAAACGTGTTAAAATTCAGTCCCGGTCCCCGAGGCACCCTAGAATCCGGCCCGAAAAACCCGAAATTTAAACGACCCATCATTTGTTATA
This sequence comes from Euphorbia peplus, assembly GCA_028411795.1. Taxonomy (NCBI): domain Eukaryota; kingdom Viridiplantae; phylum Streptophyta; class Magnoliopsida; order Malpighiales; family Euphorbiaceae; genus Euphorbia; species Euphorbia peplus. The sequence continues at coordinate 11,627,131 of CP110837.1, read as the reverse complement.
CGTTTTAGTCGTGGTATTGGGACATCAAAAATCTGAGCTCGAGTTAAAGTTTTGTCCGACGCATCATAAAAACGTGTTAAAATTCAGTCCCGGTCCCCGAGGCACCCTAGAATCCGGCCCGAAAAACCCAAAATTTAAACGACCCATCATTTGTTATACGTGTTAGTCGGGGTATTGGGACATCAAAAATCTGAGCTCGAGTTACAGTTTTGTCCGACGCATCATAAAAACGTGTTAAAATTCAGTCCCGGTCTCCGAGGCACCCTAGAATTCGGCCTGAAAAACCCGAAATTTAAACGACCCATCATTTGTTATACGTTTTAGTCGTGGTATTGGGACATCAAAAATCTGAGCTCGAGTTAAAGTTTTGTCCGACGCATCATAAAAACGTGTTAAAATTCAGTCCCGGTCCCCGAGGCACCCTAGAATCCGGCCCGAAAAACCAAAAATTTAAACGACCCTCCATTTTATATACGTGTTAGTCGTGGTATTGGGAAATCCAAACATCTGAGCTCGAGTTAAAGTTTTGTCCGACGCATCAAAAAACACTTGTTAAATTTCTATCCCGGTTCCCGAGGCAGCCTATTATACGGCCCGAAAAACCCAAAATTTAAACGACCCATCATTTGTTATACGTGTTAGTCGTGGTAATGGGCATCCAAAAATCTGAGCTCGAGTTAAAGTTTTGTCCGACTTCTCAAAAAAACGTGTTAAAATTCAGTCCCGGTCCCCGAGGCACCCTAGAATCCGGCCCGAAAAACCCAAAATTTAAACGATCCATCATTTGTTATACGTGTTAGTCGGGGTATTGGGACATCAAAAATCTGAGCTCGAGTTAAAGTTTTGTCCGACGCATCATAAAAACGTGTTAAAATTCAGTCCGGGTCCCCGAGGCACCCTAGAATCCGGCCCGAAAAACCCAAAATTTAAACGACCCATCATTTGTTATACGTTTTAGTCGTGGTATTGGGACATCAAAAATCTGAGCTCGAGTTAAAGTTTTGTCCGACGCATCATAAAAACGTGTGAAAATTCAGTCCCGGTCCCCGAGGCACCCTAGAATCCGGCCCGAAAAACCCAAAATTTAAACGACCCATCATTTGTTATACGTGTTAGTCGGGGTATTGGGACATCAAAAATCTGAGCTCGAGTTAAAGTTTTGTCCGACGCATCATAAAAACGTGTTAAAATTCAGTCCCGGTCTCCGAGGCACCCTAGAATTCGGCCTGAAAAACCCGAAATTTAAACGACCCATCATTTGTTATACGTTTTAGTCGTGGTATTGGGACATCAAAAATCTGAGCTCGAGTTAAAGTTTTGTCCGACGCATCATAAAAACGTGTTAAAATTCAGTCCCGGTCCCCGAGGCACCCTAGAATCCGGCCCGAAAAACCAAAAATTTAAACGACCCTCCATTTTATATACGTGTTAGTCGTGGTATTGGGAAATCCAAACATCTGAGCTCGAGTTAAAGTTTTGTCCGACGCATCAAAAAACACTTGTTAAATCTCTACCCCGGTTCCCGAGGCAGCCTATTATACGGCCCGAAAAACCCAAAATTTAAACGACCCATCATTTGTTATACGTGTTAGTCGTGGTAATGGGCATCCAAAAATCTGAGCTCGAGTTAAAGTTTTGTCCGACTTCTCAAAAAAACGTGTTAAAATTCAGTCCCGGTCCCCGTGGCACCCTAGAACCCGGCCCGAAAAACCCAAAATTTAAACGATCCATCATTTGTTATACGTGTTAGTCGGGGTATTGGGACATCAAAAATCTGAGCTCGAGTTAAAGTTTTGTCCGACGCATCATAAAAACGTGTTAAAATTCAGTCCCGGTCCCCGAGGCACCCTAGAATCCGGCCCGAAAAACCCAAAATTTAAACGACCCTCCATTTTATATACGTGTTGGTCGTGGTATTGGGAAATCCAAACATTTGAGCTCGAGTTAAAGTTTTGTCCGACGCATCAAAAAACACTTGTTAAATTTCTGCCCCGGTTCCCGTGGCAGCCTAGTATCTGGCCCGAAAAACCCAAAATTTAAACGACCCATCATTTGTTATACGTGTTAGTCGTGGTAATGGGCATCCAAAAATCTGAGCCCGAGTTAAAGTTTTGTCCGACTTCTCAAAAAAACGTGTTAAAATTCAGTCCCGCTCCCCGAGGCACCCTAGAATCCGGCCCGAAAAACCAAAAATTTAAACGATCCATCATTTGTTATACGTGTTAGTCGGGGTATTGGGACATCAAAAATCTGAGCTCGAGTTAAAGTTTTGTCCGACGCATCTTAAAAACGTGTTAAAATTCAGTCCCGGTCTCCGAGGTACCCTAGAATTCGGCCCGAAAAACCCGAAATTTAAACGACCCATCATTTGTTATACGTTTTAGTCGTGGTATTGGGACATCAAAAATCTGAGCTCGAGTTAAAGTTTTGTCCGACGCATCATAAAAACGTGTTAAAATTCAGTCCCGGTCCCCGAGGCACCCTAGAATCCGGCCCGAAAAACCCAAAATTTAAACGACCCATCATTTGTTATACGTTTTAGTCGGGGTATTGGGACATCAAAAATCTGAGCTCGAGTTAAAGTTTTGTCCGACGCATCTTAAAAACGTGTTAAAATTCAGTCCCGGTCTCCGAGGCACCCTAGAATTCGGCCTGAAAAACCCGAAATTTAAACGACCCATCATTTGTTATACGTTTTAGTCGTGGTATTGGGACATCAAAAATCTGAGCTCGAGTTAAAGTTTTGTCCGACGCATCATAAAAACGTGTTAAAATTCAGTCCCGGTCCCCGAGGCACCCTAGAATCCGGCCCGAAAAACCAAAAATTTAAACGACCCTCCATTTTATATACGTTTTAGTCGTGGTATTGGGAAATCCAAACATCTGAGCTCGAGTTAAAGTTTTGTCCGACGCATCAAAAAACACTTGTTAAATTTCTACCCCGGTTCCCGAGGCAGCCTATTATACGGCCCGAAAAACCCAAAATTTAAACGACCCATCATTTGTTATACGTGTTAGTCGTGGTAATGGGCATCCAAAAATCCGAGCTCGAGTTAAAGTTTTGTCCGACTTCTCAAAAAAACGTGTTAAAATTCAGTCCCGGTCCCCGAGGCACCCTAGAATCCGGCCCGAAAAACCCAAAATTTAAACGATCCATCATTTGTTATACGTGTTAGTCGGGGTATTGGGACATCAAAAATCTGAGCTCGAGTTAAAGTTTTGTCCGACGCATCATAAAAACGTGTTAAAATTCAGTCCGGGTCCCCGAGGCACCCTAGAATCCGGCCCGAAAAACCCAAAATTGAAACGACCCATCATTTGTTATACGTTTTAGTCGTGGTATTGGGACATCAAAAATCTGAGCTCGAGTTAAAGTTTTGTCCGACGCATCATAAAAACGTGTTAAAATTCAGTCCCGGTCCCCGAGGCACCCTAGAATCCGGCCCGAAAAACCCAAAATTTAAACGACCCATCATTTGTTATACGTGTTAGTCGGGGTATTGGGACATCAAAAATCTGAGCTCGAGTTACAGTTTTGTCCGACGCATCATAAAAACGTGTTAAAATTCAGTCCCGGTCTCCGAGGCACCCTAGAATTCGGCCTGAAAAACCCGAAATTTAAACGACCCATCATTTGTTATACGTTTTAGTCGTGGTATTGGGACATCAAAAATCTGAGCTCGAGTTAAAGTTTTGTCCGACGCACCATAAAAACGTGTTAAAATTCAGTCCCGGTCCCCGAGGCACCCTAGAATCCGGCCCGAAAAACCAAAAATTTAAACGACCCTCCATTTTATATACGTGTTAGTCGTGGTATTGGGAAATCCAAACATCTGAGCTCGAGTTAAAGTTTTGTCCGACGCATCAAAAAACACTTGTTAAATCTCTACCCCGGTTCCCGAGGCAGCCTATTATACGGCCCGAAAAACCCAAAATTTAAACGACCCATCATTTGTTATACGTGTTAGTCGTGGTAATGGGCATCCAAAAATCTGAGCTCGAGTTAATGTTTTGTCCGACTTCTCAAAAAAAACGTGTTAAAATTCAGTCCCGGTCCCCGAGGCACCCTAGAACCCGGCCCGAAAAACCCAAAATTTAAACGATCCATCATTTGTTATATGTGTTAGTCGGGGTATTGGGACATCAAAAATCTGAGCTCGAGTTAAAGTTTTGTCCGACGCATCATAAAAACGTGTTAAAATTCAGTCCCGGTCCCCGAGGCACCCTAGAATCCGGCCCGAAAAACCCAAAATTTAAACGACCCTCCATTTTATATACGTGTTAGTCGTGGTATTGGGAAATCCAAACATCTGAGCTCGAGTTAAAGTTTTGTCCGACGCATCAAAAACACTTGTTAAATTTCTGCCCCGGTTCCCGAGGCAGCCTAGTATCCGGCCCGAAAAACCCAAAATTTAAACGACCCATCATTTGTTATACGTGTTAGTCGTGGTAATGGGCATCCAAAAATCTGAGTTCGAGTTAAATTTTTATCCGACGCATCAAAAAAACGTGTTAAAATTCAATCCCGGTCTCCGAGGCACCCTATAATTCGGCCCGAAATACCGGAAATTCAAACGACCCATCATTTGTTATACGTGTTAGTCGGGGTATTGGGACATCAAAAATCTGAGCTCGAGTTAAAGTTTTGTCCGACGCATCATAAAAACGTGTTAAAATTCAGTCCCGGTCCCCGAGGCACCCTAGAATCCGGCCCGAAAAACCCAAAATTTAAACGACCCTCCATTTTATATACGTGTTAGTCGTGGTATTGGGAAATCCAAACATTTGAGCTCGAGTTAAAGTTTTGTCCGACGCATCAAAAAACACTTGTTAAATTTCTGCCCCGGTTCCCGAGGCAGCCCAGTATCTGGCCCGAAAAACCCAAAATTTAAACAACCCATCATTTGTTATACGTGTTAGTCGTGGTAATGGGCATCCAAAAATCTGAGCCCGAGTTAAAGTTTTGTCCGACTTCTCAAAAAAACGTGTTAAAATTCAGTCCCGCTCCCCAAGGCACCCTAGAATCCGGCCCGAAAAACCCAAAATTTAAACGATCCATCATTTGTTATACGTGTTAGTCGGGGTATTGGGACATCAAAAATCTGAGCTCGAGTTAAAGTTTTGTCCGACGCATCTTAAAAACGTGTTAAAATTCAGTCCCGGTCTCCGAGGTACCCTAGAATTCGGCCCGAAAAACCCAAAATTTAAACGACCCATCATTTGTTATACGTTTTAGTCGTGGTATTGGGACATCAAAAATCTGAGCTCGAGTTAAAGTTTTGTCCGACGCATCATAAAAACGTGTTAAAATTCAGTCCCGGTCCGTGAGGCACCCTAGAAACCGGCCCGAAAAACCCAAAATTTAAACGACCCATCATTTGTTATACGTGTTAGTCGGGGTATTGGGACATCAAAAATCTGAGCTCGAGTTAAAGTTTTGTCCGACGCATCTTAAAAACGTGTTAAAATTCAGTCCCGGTCTCCGAGGCACCCTAGAATTCGGCCTGAAAAACCCGAAATTTAAACGACCCATCATTTGTTATACGTTTTAGTCGTGGTATTGGGACATCAAAAATCTGAGCTCGAGTTAAAGTTTTGTCCGACGCATCATAAAAACATGTTAAAATTCAGTCCCTGTCCCCCAGGCACCCTAGAATCCGGCCCGAAAAACCAAAAATTTAAACGACCCTCCATTTTATATACGTGTTAGTCGTGGTATTGGGAAATCCAAACATCTGAGCTCGAGTTTAAGTTTTGTCCGACGCATCAAAAAACACTTGTGAAATTTCTACCCCGGTTCCCGAGGCAGCCTATTATACGGCCCGAAAAACCCAAAATTTAAACGACCCATCATTTGTTATACGTGTTAGTCGTGGTAATGGGCATCCAAAAATCTGAGCTCGAGTTAAAGTTTTGTCCGACTTCTCAAAAAACGTGTTAAAATTCAGTCCCGGTCCCCGAGGCACCCTAGAATCCGGCCCGAAAAACCCAAAATTTAAACGATCCATCATTTGTTATACGTGTTAGTCGGGGTATTGGGACATCAAAAATCTGAGCTCGAGTTAAAGTTTTGTCCGACGCATCATAAAAACGTGTTAAAATTTAGTCCCGGTCCCCGAGGCACCCTAGAATCCGGCCCGAAAAACCCAAAATTTAAACGACCCTCCATTTTATATACGTGTTAGTCGTGGTATTGTGAAATCCAAACATCTGAGCTCGAGTTAAAGTTTTGTCCGACGCATCAAAAACACTTGTTAAATTTCTGCCCCGGTTCCCGTGGCAGCCTAGTATCCGGCCCGAAAAACCCAAAATTTAAACGACCCATCATTTGTTATATGTGTTAGTCGTGGTAATGGGCATCCAAAAATCTGAGCTCGAGTTAAAGTTTTATCCGACGCATCAAAAAAACGTGTTAAAATTCAATCCCGGTCTCCGAGGCACCCTATAATTCGGCCCGAAAACCGGAAATTCAAACGACCCATCATTTGTTATACGTGTTAGTCGGGGTATTGGGACATCAAAAATCTGAGCTCGAGTTAAAGTTTTGTCCGACGCATCATAAAAACGTGTTAAAATTCAGTCCCGGTCCCCGAGGCACCCTAGAATCTGGCCCGAAAAACCCAAAATTTAATAGACCCTCCATTTTATATACGTGTTAGTCGTGGTATTGGGAAATCCAAACATCTGAGCTCGAGTTAAAGTTTTGTCCGACGCATCAAAAACACTTGTTAAATTTCTGCCCCGGTTCCCGGGGCAGCCTTGTATCCGGCCCGAAAAACCCAAAATTTAAACGACCCATCATTTGTTATACGTGTTCGTCGGGGTATTGGGACATCAAAAATCTGAGCTCGAGTAAAAGTTTTGTCCGACGCATCATAAAAACGTGTTAAAATTCAGTCCCGGTCTCCGAGGCACCCTAGAATTCGGCCTGAAAAACCCGAAATTTAAACGACCCATCATTTGTTATACGTTTTAGTCGTGGTATTGGGACATCAAAAATCTGAGCTCGAGTTAAAGTTTTGTCCGACGCATCATAAAAATTTGTTAAAATTCAGTCCCGGTCCCCGAGGCACCCTAGAATCCGGCCCGAAAAACCAAAAATTTAAACGACCCTCCATTTTATATACGTGTTAGTCGTGGTATTGGGAAATCCAAACATCTGAGCTCGAGTTAAAGTTTTGTCTGACGCATCAAAAAACACTTGTTAAATTTCTACCCCGGTTCCCGAGGCAGCCTATTATACGGCCCGAAAAACCCAAAATTTAAACGACCCATCATTTGTTATACGTGTTAGTCGTGGTAATGGGCATCCAAAAATCTGAGCTCGAGTTAAAGTTTTGTCCGACTTCTCAAAAAAACGTGTTAAAATTCAGTCCCGGTCTCCGAGGCACCCTAGAATTCGGCCTGAAAAACCCGTAATTTAAACGACCCATCATTTGTTATACGTTTTAGTCGTGGTATTGGGACATCAAAAATCTGAGCTCGAGTTAAAGTTTTGTCCGACGCATCATAAAAACGTGTTAAAATTCAGTCCCGGTCCCCGAGGCACCCTAGAATCCGGCCCGAAAAACCCAAAATTTAAACGACCCTCCATTTTATATACGTGTTAGTCGTGGTATTGGGAAATCCAAACATCTGAGCTCGAGTTAAAGTTTTGTCCGACGCATCAAAAAACACTTGTTAAATTTCTACCCCGGTTCCCGAGGCAGCCTATTATACGGCCCGAAAAACCCAAAATTTAAACGACCCATCATTTGTTATACGTGTTAGTCGTGGTAATGGGCATCCAAAAATCTGAGCTCGAGTTAATGTTTTGTCCGACTTCTCAAAAAAACGTGTTAAAATTCAGTCCCGGTACCCGAGGCACCCTAGAATCCGGCCCGAAAAACCCTAAATTTAAACGACACATCATTTGTTATACGTGTTAGTCGGGGTATTGGGACATCAAAAATCTGAGCTCGAGTTAAAGTTTTGTCCGACACATCATAAAAACGTGTTAAAATTCAGTCCCGGTCTCCGAGGCACCCTAGAATTCGGCCTGAAAAACCCGAAATTTAAACGACCCATCATTTTTTATACGTTTTAGTCCTGGTATTGGGACATCAAAAATCTGAGCTCGAGTTGATGTTTTGTCCGACGCATCATAAAAACGTGTTAAAATTCAGTCCCGGTCCCCGAGGCACCCTAGAATCCGGCCCGAAAAACCCAAAATTTAAACGACCCTCCATTTTATATACGTGTTAGTCGTGGTATTGGGAAATCCAAACATTTGAGCTCGAGTTAAAGTTTTGTCCGACGCATTAAAAAACACTTGTTAAATTTCTGCCCCGGTTCCCGTGGCAGCCTAGTATACGGCCCGAAAAACCCAAAATTTAAACGACCCATCATTTGTTATATGTGTTAGTCGTGGTAATGGGCATCCAAAAATCTGAGCTCGAGTTAAAGTTTTGTCCGACTTCTCAAAAAAACGTGTTAAAATTCAGTCCCGGTCCCCGAGGCACCCTAGAATCCAGCCCGAAAAACCCAAAATTTAAACGACCCTCCATTTTATATACGTGTTAGTCGTGGTATTGGGAAATCCAAACATCTGAGCTCGAGTTAAAGTTTTGTCCGACGCATCAAAAAACACTTGTTAAATTTCTGCCCCGGTTCCCGCGGCAGCCTAGTATCCGGCCCGAAAAACCCAAAATATAAACGACCCATCATTTGTTATACGTGTTAGTCGTGGTAATGGGCATCCAAAAATCTGAGCTCGAGTTAAAGTTTTGTCCGACTTCTCCAAAAAACGTGTTAAAATTCAGTCCCGGTCCCCGAGGCACCGTAGAATCCGGCCCGAAAAACACAAAATTTAAACGATCCATCATTTGTTATACGTGTTAGTCGGGGTATTGGGACATCAAAAATCTGAGCTCGAGTTAAAGTTTTGTCCGACGCATCATAAAAACGTGTTAAAATTCAGTCCCGGTCCCCGAGGCACCCTAGAATCCGGCCCGAAAAACCCAAAATTAAAACGACCCTCCATTTTATATACGTGTTAGTCGTGGTATTGGGAAATCCAAACATTTGAGCTCGAGTTAAAGTTTTGTCCGACGCATCAAAAAACACTTGTTAAATTTCTGCCCCGGTTCCCGAGGCAGCCTAGAATCCGGCCTGAAAAACCCAAAATTTAAACGATCCATCATTTGTTATACGTGTTAGTCGGGGTATTGGGACATCAAAAATCTGAGCTCGAGTTAAAGTTTTGTCCGACGCTTCTTAAAAACGTGTTAAAATTCAGTCCCTGTCTCCGAGGCACCCTAGAATTCGGCCCGAAAAACCCGAAATTTAAACGACCCATCATTTGTTATACGTTTTAGTCGTGGTATTGGGACATCAAAAATCTGAGCTCGAGTTAAAGTTTTGTCTGACGCATCATAAAAACGTGTTAAAATTCAGTCCCAGTCCCCGAGGCACCCTAGAATCCGGCCCGAAAAACCCAAAATTAAAACGACCCTCCATTTTATATACGTGTTAGTCGTGGTATTGGGAAATCCAAACATTTGAGCTCGAGTTAAAGTTTTGTCCGACGCATCAAAAAACACTTGTTAAATTTCAGCCCCGGTTCCCGTGGCAGCCTAGTATCTGGCCCGAAAATCCCAAAATTTAAACGACCCATCATTTGTTATACGTGTTAGTCGTGGTAATGGGCATCCAAAAATCTGAGCTCGAGTTAAAGTTTTGTCCGACGCATCAAAAAAACGTGTTAAAATTCAATCCCGGTCTCCGAGGCACCCTATAATTCGGCCCGAAAACCGGAAATTCAAACGACCCATCATTTGTTATACGTGTTAGTCGGGGTATTGGGACATCAAAAATCTGAGCTCGAGTTAAAGTTTTGTCCGACGCATCATAAAAACGTGTTAAAATTCAATCCCGGTCTCCGAGGCACCCTATAATTCGGCCCGAAAACCGGAAATTCAAACGACCCATCATTTGTTATACGTGTTAGTCGGGGTATTGGGACATCAAAAATCTGAGCTCGAGTTAAAGTTTTGTCCGACGCATCATAAAAACGTGTTAAAATTCAGTCCCGGTCCCCGAGGCACCCTAGAATCTGGCCCGAAAAACCCAAAATTTAATAGACCCTCCATTTTATATACGTGTTAGTCGTGGTATTGGGAAATCCAAACATCTGAGCTCGAGTTAAAGTTTTGTCCGACGCATCAAAAACACTTGTTAAATTTCTGCCCCGGTTCCCGGGGCAGCCTTGTATCCGGCCCGAAAAACCCAAAATTTAAACGACCCATCATTTGTTATACGTGTTAGTCGGGGTATTGGGACATCAAAAATCTGAGCTCGAGTAAAAGTTTTGTCCGACGCATCATAAAAACGTGTTAAAATTCAGTCCCGGTCTCCGAGGCACCCTAGAATTCGGCCTGAATAACCCGAAATTTAAACGACCCATCATTTGTTATACGTTTTAGTCGTGGTATTGGGACATCAAAAATCTGAGCTCGAGTTAAAGTTTTGTCCGACGCATCATAAAAATTTGTTAAAATTCAGTCCCGGTCCCCGAGGCACCCTAGAATCCGGCCCGAAAAACCAAAAATTTAAACGACCCTCCATTTTATATACGTGTTAGTCGTGGTATTGGGAAATCCAAACATCTGAGCTCGAGTTAAAGTTTTGTCTGACGCATAAAAAAACACTTGTTAAATTTCTACCCCGGTTCCCGAGGCAGCCTATTATACGGCCCGAAAAACCCAAAATTTAAACGACCCATCATTTGTTATACGTGTTAGTCGTGGTAATGGGCATCCAAAAATCTGAGCTCGAGTTAAAGTTTTGTCCGACTTCTCAAAAAAACGTGTTAAAATTCAGTCCCGGTCTCCGAGGCACCCTAGAATTCGGCCTGAAAAACCCGTAATTTAAACGACCCATCATTTGTTATACGTTTTAGTCGTGGTATTGGGACATCAAAAATCTGAGCTCGAGTTAAAGTTTTGTCCGACGCATCATAAAAACGTGTTAAAATTCAGTCCCGGTCCCCGAGGCACCCTAGAATCCGGCCCGAAAAACCCACAATTTAAACGACCCTCCATTTTATATACGTGTTAGTCGTGGTATTGGGAAATCCAAACATCTGAGCTCGAGTTAAAGTTTTGTCCGACGCATCAAAAAACACTTGTTAAATTTCTACCCCGGTTCCCGAGGCAGCCTATTATACGGCCCGAAAAACCCAAAATTTAAACGACCCATCATTTGTTATACGTGTTAGTCGTGGTAATGGGCATCCAAAAATCTGAGCTCGAGTTAAAGTTTTGTCCGACTTCTCCAAAAAACGTGTTAAAATTCAGTCCCGGTCCCCGAGGCACCGTAGAATCCGGCCCGAAAAACACAAAATTTAAACGATCCATCATTTGTTATACGTGTTAGTCGGGGTATTGGGACATCAAAAATCTGAGCTCGAGTTAAAGTTTTGTCCGACGCATCATAAAAACGTGTTAAAATTCAGTCCCGGTCCCCGAGGCACCCTAGAATCCGGCCCGAAAAACCCAAAATTAAAACGACCCTCCATTTTATATACGTGTTAGTCGTGGTATTGGGAAATCCAAACATTTGAGCTCGAGTTAAAGTTTTGTCCGACGCATCAAAAAACACTTGTTAAATTTCTGCCCCGGTTCCCGAGGCAGCCTAGAATCCGGCCTGAAAAACCCAAAATGTAAACGATCCATCATTTGTTATACGTGTTAGTCGGGGTATTGGGACATCAAAAATCTGAGCTCGAGTTAAAGTTTTGTCCGACGCTTCTTAAAAACGTGTTAAAATTCAGTCCCTGTCTCCGAGGCACCCTAGAATTCGGCCCGAAAAACCCGAAATTTAAACGACCCATCATTTGTTATACGTTTTAGTCGTGGTATTGGGACATCAAAAATCTGAGCTCGAGTTAAAGTTTTGTCTGACGCATCATAAAAACGTGTTAAAATTCAGTCCCAGTCCCCGAGGCACCCTAGAATCCGGCCCGAAAAACCCAAAATTAAAACGACCCTCCATTTTATATACGTGTTAGTCGTGGTATTGGGAAATCCAAACATTTGAGCTCGAGTTAAAGTTTTGTCCGACGCATCAAAAAACACTTGTTAAATTTCAGCCCCGGTTCCCGTGGCAGCCTAGTATCTGGCCCGAAAATCCCAAAATTTAAACGACCCATCATTTGTTATACGTGTTAGTCGTGGTAATGGGCATCCAAAAATCTGAGCTCGAGTTAAAGTTTTGTCCGACGCATCAAAAAAACGTGTTAAAATTCAATCTCGGTCTCCGAGGCACCCTATAATTCGGCCCGAAAACCGGAAATTCAAACGACCCATCATTTGTTATACGTGTTAGTCGGGGTATTGGGACATCAAAAATCTGAGCTCGAGTTAAAGTTTTGTCCGACGCATCATAAAAACGTGTTAAAATTCAGTCCCGGTCCCCGAGGCACCCTAGAATCTGGCCCGAAAAACCCAAAATTTAATAGACCCTCCATTTTATATACGTGTTAGTCGTGGTATTGGGAAATCCAAACATCTGAGCTCGAGTTAAAGTTTTGTCCGACGCATCAAAAACACTTGTTAAATTTCTGCCCCGGTTCCCGGGGCAGCCTTGTATCCGGCCCGAAAAACCCAAAATTTAAACGACCCATCATTTGTTATACGTGTTAGTCGGGGTATTGGGACATCAAAAATCTGAGCTCGAGTAAAAGTTTTGTCCGACGCATCATAAAAACGTGTTAAAATTCAGTCCCGGTCTCCGAGGCACCACTAGAATTCGGCCTGAAAAACCCGAAATTTAAACGACCCATCATTTGTTATACGTTTTAGTCGTGGTATTGGGACATCAAAAATCTGAGCTCGAGTTAAAGTTTTGTCCGACGCATCATAAAAATTTGTTAAAATTCAGTCCCGGTCCCCGAGGCACCCTAGAATCCGGCCCGAAAAACCAAAAATTTAAACGACCCTCCATTTTATATACGTGTTAGTCGTGGTATTGGGAAATCCAAACATCTGAGCTCGAGTTAAAGTTTTGTCTGACGCATAAAAAAACACTTGTTAAATTTCTACCCCGGTTCCCGAGGCAGCCTATTATACGGCCCGAAAAACCCAAAATTTAAACGACCCATCATTTGTTATACGTGTTAGTCGTGGTAATGGGCATCCAAAAATCTGAGCTCGAGTTAAAGTTTTGTCCGACTTCTCAAAAAAACGTGTTAAAATTTAGTCCCGGTCTCCGAGGCACCCTAGAATTCGGCCTGAAAAACCCGTAATTTAAACGACCCATCATTTGTTATACGTTTTAGTCGTGGTATTGGGACATCAAAAATCTGAGCTCGAGTTAAAGTTTTGTCCGACGCATCATAAAAACGTGTTAAAATTCAGTCCCGGTCCCCGAGGCACCCTAGAATCCGGCCCGAAAAACCCAAAATTTAAACGACCCTCCATTTTATATACGTGTTAGTCGTGGTATTGGGAAATCCAAACATCTGAGCTCGAGTTAAAGTTTTGTCCGACGCATCAAAAAACACTTGTTAAATTTCTACCCCGGTTCCCGAGGCAGCCTATTATACGGCCCGAAAAACCCAAAATTTAAACGACCCATCATTTGTTATACGTGTTAGTCGTGGTAATGGGCATCCAAAAATCTGAGCTCGAGTTAATGTTTTGTCCGACTTCTCAAAAAAACGTGTTAAAATTCAGTCCCGGTACGCGAGGCACCCTAGAATCCGGCCCGAAAAACCCTAAATTTAAACGACCCATCATTTGTTATACGTGTTAGTCGGGGTATTGGGACATCAAAAATCTGAGCTCGAGTTAAAGTTTTGTCCGACGCATCATAAAAACGTGTTAAAATTGAGTCCCGGTCTCCGAGGCACCCTAGAATTCGGCCTGAAAAACCTGAAATTTAAACGACCCATCATTTTTTATACGTTTTAGTCGTGGTATTGGGACATCAAAAATCTGAGCTCGAGTTGAAGTTTTGTCCGACGCATCATAAAAACGTGTTAAAATTCAGTCCCGGTCCCCGAGGCACCCTAGAATCCGGCCCGAAAAACCCAAAATTTAAACGACCCTCCATTTTATATACGTGTTAGTCGGGGTATTGGGAAATCCAAACATTTGAGCTCGAGTTAAAGTTTTGTCCGACGCATTAAAAAACACTTGTTAAATTTCTGCCCCGGTTCCCGTGGCAGCCTAGTGTACGGCCCGAAAAACCCAAAATTTAAACGACCCATCATTTGTTATATGTGTTAGTCGTGGTAATGGGCATCCAAAAATCTGAGCTCGAGTTAAAGTTTTGTCCGACTTCTCAAAAAAACGTGTTAAAATTCAGTCCCGGTCCCCGAGGCACCCTAGAATCCGGCCCGAAAAACCCAAAATTTAAACGATCCATCATTTGTTATACGTGTTAGTCGGGGTATTGGGACATCAAAAATCTGAGCTCGAGTTAAAGTTTTGTCCGACGCTTCTTAAAAACGTGTTAAAATTCAGTCCCTGTCTCCGAGGCACCCTAGAATTCGGCCCGAAAAACCCGAAATTTAAACGACCCATCATTTGTTATACGTTTTAGTCGTGGTATTGGGACATCAAAAATCTGAGCTCGAGTTAAAGTTTTGTCTGACGCATCATAAAAACGTGTTAAAATTCAGTCCCGGTCCCCGAGGCACCCTAGAATCCGGCCCGAAAAACCCAAAATTTAAACGACCCATCATTTGTTATACGTGTTAGTCGGGGTATTCGGACATCAAAAATCTGAGCTCGAGTTAAAGTTTTGTCCGACGCATCAAAAAAACGTGTTAAAATTCAATCCCGGTCTCCGAGGCACCCTAGAATTCGGCCTGAAAAACCCGAAATTTAAACGACCCATCATTTGTTATACGTTTTAGTCGTGGTATTGGGACATCAAAAATCTGAGCTCGAGTTAAAGTTTTGTCCGACGCATCTAAAAAACGTGTTAAAATTCAGTCACGGTCCCCGAGGCACCCTAGAATCATCATTTGTTATACGTTTTAGTCGTGGTATTGGGACAACAAAAATCTGAGCTCGAGTTAAAGTTTTGTCCGACGCATCATAAAAACGTATTAAAATTCAGTCCCGGTCCCCGAGGCACCCTAGAATCCGGCCCGAAAAACCCAAAATTTAATAGACCCTCCATTTTATATACGTGTTAGTCGTGGTATTGGGAAATCCAAACATCTGAGCTCGAGTTAAAGTTTTGCCCGACGCATCAAAAACACTTGTTAAATTTCTGCCCCGGTTCCCGAGGCAGCCTAGTATCCGGCCCGAAAAACCCAAAATTTAAACGACCCATCATTTGTTATACGTGTTAGTCGTGGTAATGGGCATCCAAAAATCTGAGCTCGAGTTAATGTTTTGTCCGACTTCTCAAAAAAACGTGTTAAAATTCAGTCCCGGTACCCGAGGCACCCTAGAATCCGGCCCGAAAAACCCTAAATTTAAACGACCCATCATTTGTTATACGTGTTAGTCGGGGTATTGGGACATCAAAAATCTGAGCTCGAGTTAAAGTTTTGTCCGACGCATCATAAAAACGTGTTAAAATTCAGTCCCGGTCTCCGAGGCACCCTAGAATTCGGCCTGAAAAACCCGAAATTTAAACGACCCATCATTTTTTATACGTTTTAGTCATGGTATTGGGACATCAAAAATCTGAGCTCGAGTTGAAGTTTTGTCCGACGCATCATAAAAACGTGTTAAAATTCAGTCCCGGTCCCCGAGGCACCCTAGAATCCGGCCCGAAAAACCCAAAATTTAAACGACCCTCCATTTTATATACGTGTTAGTCGTGGTATTGGGAAATCCAAACATTTGAGCTCGAGTTAAAGTTTTGTCCGACGCATTAAAAAACACTTGTTAAATTTCCGCCCCGGTTCCCGTGGCAGCCTAGTATACGGCCCGAAAAACCCAAAATTTAAACGACCCATCATTTGTTATATATGTTAGTCGTGGTAATGGGCATCCAAAAATCTGAGCTCGAGTTAAAGTTTTGTCCGACTTCTCAAAAAAACGTGTTAAAATTCAGTCCCGGTCCCCGAGGCACCCTAGAATCCGGCCGGAAAAACCCAAAATTTAAACGATCCATCATTTGTTATACGTGTTAGTCGGGGTATTGGGACATCAAAAATCTGAGCTCGAGTTAAAGTTTTGTCCGACGCATCATAAAAACGTGTTAAAATTCAGTCCCGGTCCCCGAGGCACCCTAGAATCCGGCCCGAAAAACCCAAAATTTAAACGACCCTCCATTTTATATACGTGTTAGTCGTGGTATTGGGAAATCCAAACATCTGAGCTCGAGTTAAAGTTTTGTCCGACGCATCAAAAACACTTGTTAAATTTCTGCCCCGGTTCCCGCGGCAGCCTAGTATCCGGCCCGAAAAACCCAAAATTTAAACGACCCATCATTTGTTATACGTGTTAGTCGTGGTAATGGGCATCCAAAAATCTGAGCTCGAGTTAAAGTTTTGTCCGACTTCTCCAAAAAACGTGTTAAAATTCAGTCCCGGTCCCCGAGGCCCTAGAATCCGGCCCGAAAAACCCAAAATTTAAACGACCCATCATTTGTTATACGTGTTAGTCGGGGTATTGGGACATCAAAAATCTGAGCTCGAGTTAAAGTTTTGTCCGACGCATCATAAAAACGTGTTAAAATTCAGTCCCGGACTCCGAGGCACCCTAGAATTCGGCCTGAAAAACCCGAAATTTAAACGACCCATCATTTGTTATACGTTTTAGTCGTGGTATTGGGACATCAAAAATCTGAGCTCGAGTTGAAGTTTTGTCCGACGCTGCATAAAAACGTGTTAAAATTCAGTCCCGGTCTCCGAGGCACCCTAGAATTCGGCCCGAAAAACCCGAAATTTAAACGACCCATCATTTGTTATACGTTTTAGTCGTGGTATTGGGACAACAAAAATCTGAGCTCGAGTTAAAGTTTTGTCCGACGCATCATAAAAACGTATTAAAATTCAGTCCCGGTCCCCGAGGCACCCTAGAATCCGGCCCGAAAAACCCAAAATTTAATAGACCCTCCATTTTATATACGTGTTAGTCGTGGTATTGGGAAATCCAAACATCTGAGCTCGAGTTAAAGTTTTGTCCGATGCATCAATAACACTTGTTAAATTTCTGCCCCGGTTCCCGTGGCAGCCTAGTATCCGGCCCGAAAAACCCAAAATTTAAACGACCCATCATTTGTTATACGTGTTAGTCGTGGTAATGGGCATCCAAAAATCTGAGCTCGAGTTAATGTTTTGTCCGACTTCTCAAAAAAACGTGTTAAAATTCAGTCCCGGTACCCGAGGCACCCTAGAATCCGGCCCGAAAAACCCAAAATTTAAACGACCCATCATTTGTTATACGTGTTAGTCGGGGTATTGGGACATCAAAAATCTGAGCTCGAGTTAAAGTTTTGTCCGACGCATCATAAAAACGTGTTAAAATTCAGTCCCGGTCTCCGAGGCACCCTAGAATTCGGCCTGAAAAACCCGAAATTTAAACGACCCATCATTTGTTATACGTTTTAGTCGTGGTATTGGGACATCAAAAATCTGAGCTCGAGTTGAAGTTTTGTCCGACGCATCATAAAAACGTGTTAAAATTCAGTCCCGGTCCCCGAGGCACCCTAGAATCCGGCCCGAAAAACCCAAAATTTAAACGACCCTCCATTTTATATACGTGTTAGTCGTGGTATTGGGAAATCCAAACATTTGAGCTCGAGTTAAAGTTTTGTCCGACGCATTAAAAAACACTTGTTAAATTTCTGCCCCGGTTCCCGTGGCAGCCTAGTATACGGCCCGAAAAACCCAAAATTTAAACGACCCATCATTTGTTATACGTGTTAGTCGTGGTAATGGGCATCCAAAAATCTGAGCTCGAGTTAAAGTTTTGTCCGACTTCTCAAAAAAACGTGTTAAAATTCAGTCCCGGTCCCCGAGGCACCCTAGAATTCGGCCCGAAAAACCCAAAATTTAAACGATCCATCATTTGTTATACGTGTTAGTCGGGGTATTGGGACATCAAAAATCTGAGCTCGAGTTAAAGTTTTGTCCGACGCATCATAAAAACGTGTTAAAATTCAGTCCCGGTCCCCGAGGCACCCTAGAATCCGGCCCGAAAAACCCAAAATTTAAACGACCCTCCATTTTATATACGTGTTAGTCGTGGTATTGGGAAATCCAAACATCTGAGCTCGAGTTAAAGTTTTGTCCGACGCATCAAAAACACTTGTTAAATTTCTGCCCCGGTTCCCCCGGCAGCCTAGTATCCGGCCCGAAAAACCCAAAATTTAAACGACCCATCATTTGTTATACGTGTTAGTCGTGGTAATGGGCATCCAAAAATCTGAGCTCGAGTTAAAGTTTTGTCCGACTTCTCCAAAAAACGTGTTAAAATTCAGTCCCGGTCCCCGAGGCCCTAGAATCCGGCCCGAAAAACCCAAAATTTAAACGACCCATCATTTGTTATACGTGTTAGTCGGGGTATTGGGACATCAAAAATCTGAGCTCGAGTTAAAGTTTTGTCCGACGCATCATAAAAACGTGTTAAAATTCAGTCCCGGACTCCGAGGCACCCTAGAATTCGGCCTGAAAAACCCGAAATTTAAACGACCCATCATTTGTTATACGTTTTAGTCGTGGTATTGGGACATCAAAAATCTGAGCTCGAGTTGAAGTTTTGTCCGACGCTGCATAAAAACGTGTTAAAATTAAGTCCCGGTCTCCGAGGCACCCTAGAATTCGGCCCGAAAAACCCGAAATTTAAACGACCCATCATTTGTTATACTTTTTAGTCGTGGTATTGGGACAACAAAAATCTGAGCTCGAGTTAAAGTTTTGTCCGACGCATCATAAAAACGTATTAAAATTCAGTCCCGGTCCCCGAGGCACCCTAGAATCCGGCCCGAAAAACCCAAAATTTAATAGACCCTCCATTTTATATACGTGTTAGTCGTGGTATTGGGAAATCCAAACATCTGAGCTCGAGTTAAAGTTTTGTCCGACGCATCAATAACACTTGTTAAATTTCTGCCCCGGTTCCCGTGGCAGCCTAGTATCCGGCCCGAAAAACCCAAAATTTAAACGACCCATCATTTGTTATACGTGTTAGTCGTGGTAATGGGCATCCAAAAATCTGAGCTCGAGTTAATGTTTTGTCCGACTTCTCAAAAAAACGTGTTAAAATTCAGTCCCGGTACCCGAGGCACCCTAGAATCCGGCCCGAAAAACCCTAAATTTAAACGACCCATCATTTGTTATACGTGTTAGTCGGGGTATTGGGACATCAAAAATCTGAGCTCGAGTTAAAGTTTTGTCCGACGCATCATAAAAACGTGTTAAAATTCAGTCCCGGTCTCCGAGGCACCCTAGAATTCGGCCTGAAAAACCCGAAATTTAAACGACCCATCATTTGTTATACGTTTTAGTCGTGGTATTGGGACATCAAAAATCTGAGCTCGAGTTGAAGTTTTGTCCGACGCATCATAAAAACGTGTTAAAATTCAGTCCCGGTCCCCGAGGCACCCTAGAATCCGGCCCGAAAAACCCAAAATTTAAACGACCCTCCATTTTATATACGTGTTAGTCGTGGTATTGGGAAATCCAAACATTTGAGCTCGAGTTAAAGTTTTGTCCGACGCATTAAAAAACACTTGTTAAATTTCTGCCCCGGTTCCCGTGGCAGCCTAGTATACGGCCCGAAAAACCCAAAATTTAAACGACCCATCATTTGTTATACGTGTTAGTCGTGGTAATGGGCATCCAAAAATCTGAGCTCGAGTTAAAGTTTTGTCCGACTTCTCAAAAAAACGTGTTAAAATTCAGTCCCGGTCCCCGAGGCACCCTAGAATCCGGCCCGAAAAACCCAAAATTTAAACGATCCATCATTTGTTATACGTGTTAGTCGAGGTATTGGGACATCAAAAATCTGAGCTCGAGTTAAAGTTTTGTCCGACGCATCATAAAAACGTGTTAAAATTCAGTCCCGGTCCCCGAGGCACCCTAGAATCCGGCCCGAAAAACCCAAAATTTAAACGACCCTCCATTTTATATACGTGTTAGTCGTGGTATTGGGAAATCCAAACATCTGAGCTCGAGTTAAATTTTTGTCCGACGCATCAAAAACACTTGTTAAATTTCTGCCCCGGTTCCCGCGGCTGCCTAGTATCCGGCCCGAAAAACCCAAAATTTAAACGACCCATCATTTGTTATACGTGTTAGTCGTGGTAATGGGCATCCAAAAATCTGAGCTCGAGTTAAAGTTTTGTCCGACTTCTCCAAAAAACGTGTTAAAATTCAGTCCCGGTCCCCGAGGCCCTAGAATCCGGCCCGAAATACCCAAAATTTAAACGACCCATCATTTGTTATACGTGTTAGTCGGGGTATTGGGACATCAAAAATATGAGCTCGAGTTAAAGTTTTGTCCGACGTATCATAAAAACGTGTTAAAATTCAGTCCCGGACTCCGTGGCACCCTAGAATTCGGCCTGAAAAACCCGAAATTTAAACGACCCATCATTTGTTATACGTTTTAGTCGTGGTATTGGGACATCAAAAATCTGAGCTCGAGTTGAAGTTTTGTCCGACGCTGCATAAAAACGTGTTAAAATTCAGTCCCGGTCTCCGAGGCACCCTAGAATTCGGCCCGAAAAATCCGAAATTTAAACGACCCATCATTTGTTATACGTTTTAGTCGTGGTATTGGGACAACAAAAATCTGAGCTCGAGTTAAAGTTTTGTCCGACGCATCATAAAAACGTATTAAAATTCAGTCCCGGTCCCCGAGGCACCCTAGAATCCGGCCCGAAAAACCCAAAATTTAATAGACCCTCCATTTTATATACGTGTTAGTCGTGGTATTGGGAAATCCAAACATGTGAGCTCGAGTTAAAGTTTTGTCCGACGCATCAAAAACACTTGTTAAATTTCTGCCCCGGTTCCCGTGGCAGCCTAGTATCCGGCCCGAAAAACCCAAAATTTAAACGACCCATCATTTGTTATACGTGTTAGTCGTGGTAATGGGCATCCAAAAATCTGAGCTCGAGTTAATGTTTTGTCCGACTTCTCAAAAAAACGTGTTAAAATTCAGTCCCGGTACCCGAGGCACCCTAGAATCCGGCCCGAAAAACCCTAAATTTAAACGACCCATCATTTGTTATACGTGTTAGTCGGGGTATTGGGACATCAAAAATCTGAGCTCGAGTTAAAGTTTTGTCCGACGCAGCATAAAAACGTGTTAAAATTCAGTCCCGGTCTCCGAGGCACCCTAGAATTCGGCCTGAAAAACCCGAAATTTAAACGACCCATTATTTGTTATACGTTTTAGTCGTGGTATTGGGACATCAAAAATCTGAGCTCGAGTTGAAGTTTTGTCCGACGCATCATAAAAACGTGTTAAAATTTAGTCCCGGTCCCCGAGGCACCCTAGAATCCGGCCCGAAAAACCCAAAATTTAAACGACCCTCCATTTTATATACGTGTTAGTCGTGGTATTGGGAAATCCAAACATTTGAGCTCGAGTTAAAGTTTTGTCCGACGCATTAAAAAATACTTGTTAAATTTCTGCCCCGGTTCCCGTGGCAGCCTAGTATCCGGCCCGAAAAACCCAAAATTTAAACGACCCATCATTTGTTATACGTGTTAGTCGTGGTAATGGGCATCCAAAAATCTGAGCTCGAGTTAAAGTTTTGTCCGACTTCTCAAAAAAACGTGTTAAAATTCAGTCCCGGTCCCCGAGGCACCCTAGAATCCGGCCCGAAAAACCCAAAATTTAAACGATCCATCATTTGTTATACGTGTTAGTCGGGGTATTGGGACATCAAAAATCTGAGCTCGAGTTAAAGTTTTGTCCGACGCATCATAAAAACGTGTTAAAATTCAGTCCCGGTCCCCGAGGCACCCTAGAATCCGGCCCGAAAAACCCAAAATTTAAACGACCCTCCATTTTATATACGTGTTAGTCGTGGTATTGGGAAATCAAAACATCTGAGCTCGAGTTAAAGTTTTGTCCGACGCATCAAAAACACTTGTTAAATTTCTGCCCCGGTTCCCGCGGCAGCCTAGTATCCGGCCCGAAAAACCCAAAATTTAAACGACCCATCATTTGTTATACGTGTTAGTCGTGGTAATGGGCATCCAAAAATCTGAGCTCGAGTTAAAGTTTTGTCCGACTTCTCCAAAAAACGTGTTAAAATTCAGTCCCGGTCCCGGAGGCACCCTAGAATCCGGCCCGAAAAACCCAAAATTTAAACGACCCATCATTTGTTATACGTGTTAGTCGGGGTATTGGGACATCAAAAATCTGAGCTCGAGTTAAAGTTTTGTCCGACGCATCATAAAAACGTGTTAAAATTCAGTCCCGGACTCCGAGGCAGCCTAGAATTCGGCCTGAAAAACCCGAAATTTAAACGACCCATCATTTGTTATACGTTTTAGTCGTGGTATTGGGACATCAAAAATCTGAGCTCGAGTTGAAGTTTTGTCCGACGCTTCATAAAAACGTGTTCAAATTCAGTCCCGGTCTCCGTGGCACCCTAGAATTCGGCCCGAAAAACCCGAAATTTAAACGACCCATCATTTGTTATACGTTTTAGTCGTGGTATTTGGACAACAAAAATCTGAGCTCGAGTTAAAGTTTTGTCCGACGCATCATAAAAACGTATTAAAATTCAGTCTCGGTCCCCGAGGAACCCTAGAATCCGGCCCGAAAAACCCAAAATTTAATAGACCCTCCATTTTATATACGTGTTAGTCGTGGTATTGGGAAATCCAAACATCTGAGCTCGAGTTAAAGTTTTGTCCGACGCATCAAAAACACTTGTTAAATTTCTGCCCCGGTTCCCGCGGCAGCCTAGTATCCGGCCCGAAAAACCCAAAATTTAAACGACCCATCATTTGTTATACGTGTTAGTCGTGGTAATGGGCATCCAAAAATCTGAGCTCGAGTTAAAGTTTTGTCCGACTTCTCCAAAAAACGTGTTAAAATTCAGTCCCGGTCCCCGAGGCACCCTAGAATCCGGCCCGAAAAACCCAAAATTTAAACGACCCATCATTTGTTATACGTGTTAGTCGGGGTATTGGGACATCAAAAATCTGAGCTCGAGTTAAAGTTTTGTCCGACGCATCATAAAAACGTGTTAAAATTTAGTCCCGGACTCCGAGGCAGCCTAGAATTCGGCCTGAAAAACCCGAAATTTAAACGACCCATCATTTGTTATACGTTTTAGTCGTGGTATTGGGACATCAAAAATCTGAGCTCGAGTTGAAGTTTTGTCCGACGCATCATAAAAACGTGTTAAAATTTAGTCCCGGTCCCCGAGGCACCCTAGAATCCGGCCCGAAAAACCCAAAATTTAAACGACCCTCCATTTTATATACGTGTTAGTCGTGGTATTGGGAAATCCAAACATTTGAGCTCGAGTTAAAGTTTTGTCCGACGCATTAAAAAATACTTGTTAAATTTCTGCCCCGGTTCCCGTGGCAGCCTAGTATCCGGCCCGAAAAACCCAAAATTTAAACGACCCATCATTTGTTATACGTGTTAGTCGTGGTAATGGGCATCCAAAAATCTGAGCTCGAGTTAAAGTTTTGTCCGACTTCTCAAAAAAACGTGTTAAAATTCAGTCCCGGTCCCCGAGGCACCCTAGAATCCGGCCCGAAAAACCCAAAATTTAAACGATCCATCATTTGTTATACGTGTTAGTCGGGGTATTGGGACATCAAAAATCTGAGCTCGAGTTAAAGTTTTGTCCGACGCATCATAAAAACGTGTTAAAATTCAGTCCCGGTCCCCGAGGCACCCTAGAATCCGGCCCGAAAAACCCAAAATTTAAACGACCCTCCATTTTATATACGTGTTAGTCGTGGTATTGGGAAATCAAAACATCTGAGCTCGAGTTAAAGTTTTGTCCGACGCATCAAAAACACTTGTTAAATTTCTGCCCCGGTTCCCGCGGCAGCCTAGTATCCGGCCCGAAAAACCCAAAATTTAAACGACCCATCATTTGTTATACGTGTTAGTCGTGGTAATGGGCATCCAAAAATCTGAGCTCGAGTTAAAGTTTTGTCCGACTTCTCCAAAAAACGTGTTAAAATTCAGTCCCGGTCCCGGAGGCACCCTAGAATCCGGCCCGAAAAACCCAAAATTTAAACGACCCATCATTTGTTATACGTGTTAGTCGGGGTATTGGGACATCAAAAATCTGAGCTCGAGTTAAAGTTTTGTCCGACGCATCATAAAAACGTGTTAAAATTCAGTCCCGGACTCCGAGGCAGCCTAGAATTCGGCCTGAAAAACCCGAAATTTAAACGACCCATCATTTGTTATACGTTTTAGTCGTGGTATTGGGACATCAAAAATCTGAGCTCGAGTTGAAGTTTTGTCCGACGCTTCATAAAAACGTGTTCAAATTCAGTCCCGGTCTCCGTGGCACCCTAGAATTCGGCCCGAAAAACCCGAAATTTAAACGACCCATCATTTGTTATACGTTTTAGTCGTGGTATTTGGACAACAAAAATCTGAGCTCGAGTTAAAGTTTTGTCCGACGCATCATAAAAACGTATTAAAATTCAGTCTCGGTCCCCGAGGAACCCTAGAATCCGGCCCGAAAAACCCAAAATTTAATAGACCCTCCATTTTATATACGTGTTAGTCGTGGTATTGGGAAATCCAAACATCTGAGCTCGAGTTAAAGTTTTGTCCGACGCATCAAAAACACTTGTTAAATTTCTGCCCCGGTTCCCGCGGCAGCCTAGTATCCGGCCCGAAAAACCCAAAATTTAAACGACCCATCATTTGTTATACGTGTTAGTCGTGGTAATGGGCATCCAAAAATCTGAGCTCGAGTTAAAGTTTTGTCCGACTTCTCCAAAAAACGTGTTAAAATTCAGTCCCGGTCCCCGAGGCACCCTAGAATCCGGCCCGAAAAACCCAAAATTTAAACGACCCATCATTTGTTATACGTGTTAGTCGGGGTATTGGGACATCAAAAATCTGAGCTCGAGTTAAAGTTTTGTCCGACGCATCATAAAAACGTGTTAAAATTTAGTCCCGGACTCCGAGGCAGCCTAGAATTCGGCCTGAAAAACCCGAAATTTAAACGACCCATCATTTGTTATACGTTTTAGTCGTGGTATTGGGACATCTAAAATCTGAGCTCGAGTTGAAGTTTTGTCCGACGCTTCATAAAAACGTGTTAAAATTCAGTCCCGGTCTCCGTGGCACCCTAGAATTCGGCCCGAAAAACCCGAAATTTAAACGACCCATCATTTGTTATACGCTTTAGTCGTGGTATTGGGACAACAAAAATCTGAGCTCGAGTTAAAGTTTTGTCCGACGCATCATAAAAACGTATTAAAATTCAGTCTCGGTCCCCGAGGCACCCTAGAATCCGGCCCGAAAAACCCAAAATTTAATAGACCCTCCATTTTATATACGTGTTAGTCGTGGTATTGGGAAATCCAAACATCTGAGCTCGAGTTAAAGTTTTGTCCGACGCATCAAAAACACTTGTTAAATTTCTGCCCCGGTTCCCGGGGCAGCCTAGTATCCGGCCCGAAAAACCCAAAATTTAAACGACCCATCATTTGTTATACGTGTTAGTCGTGGTAATGGGCATCCAAAAATCTGAGCTCGAGTTAATGTTTTGTCCGACTTCTCAAAAAAACGTGTTAAAATTCAGTCCCGGTACCCGGGGCACCCTAGAATCCGGCCCGAAAAACCCTAAATTTAAACGACCCATCATTTGTTATACGTGTTAGTCGGGGTATTGGGACATCAAAAATCTGAGCTCGAGTTAATGTTTTGTCCGACGCATCATAAAAACGTGTTAAAATTCAGTCCCGGTCTCCGAGGCACCCTAGAATTCGGCCTGAAAAACCCGAAATTTAAACGACCCATCATTTGTTATACGTTTTAGTCGTGGTATTGGGACATCAAAAATCTGAGCTCGAGTTGAAGTTTTGTCCGACGCATCATAAAAACGTGTTAAAATTCAGTCCCGGTCCCCGAGGCACCCTAGAATCCGGCCCGAAAAACCCAAAATTTAAACGACCCTCCATTTTATATACGTGTTAGTCGTGGTATTGAGAAATCCAAACATATGAGCTCGAGTTAAAGTTTTGTCCCACACATTAAAAAACACTTGTTAAATTTCTGCCCCGTTTCCCGTGGCAGCCTAGTATCCGGCCCGAAAAACCCAAAATTTAAACGACCCATCATTTGTTATACGTGTTAGTCGTGGTAATGGGCATCCAAAAATCTGAGCTCGAGTTAAAGTTTTGTCTGACTTCTCAAAAAAACGTGTTAAAATTCAGTCCCGGTCCCCGAGGCACCCTAGAATCCGGCCCGAAAAACCCAAAATTTAAACGATCCATCATTTGTTATACGTGTTAGTCGGGGTATTGGGACATCAAAAATCTGAGCTCGAGTTAAAGTTTTGTCCGACGCATCATAAAAACATGTTAAAATTCAGTCCCGGTCCCCGAGGCACCCTAGAATCCGGCCCGAAAAACCCAAAATTTAAACGACCCTCCATTTTATATACGTGTTAGTCGTGGTATTGGGAAATCAAAACATCTGAGCTCGAGTTAAAGTTTTGTCCGACGCATCAAAAACACTTGTTAAATTTCTGCCCCGGTTCCCGCGGCAGCCTAGTATCCGGCCCGAAAAACCCAAAATTTAAACGACCCATCATTTGTTATACGTGTTAGTCGTGGTAATGGGCATCCAAAAATCTGAGCTCGAGTTAAAGTTTTGTCCGACTTCTCCAAAAAACGTGTTAAAATTCAGTCCCGGTCCCCGAGGCACCCTAGAATCCGGCCCGAAAAACCCAAAATTTAAACGACCCATCATTTGTTATACGTGTTAGTCGGGGTATTGGGACATCAAAAATCTGAGCTCGAGTTAAAGTTTTGTCCGACGCATCATAAAAACGTGTTAAAATTCAGTCCCGGACTCCGAGGCAGCCTAGAATTCGGCCTGAAAAACCCGAAATTTAAACGACCCATCATTTGTTATACGTTTTAGTCGTGGTATTGGGACATCAAAAATCTGAGCTCGAGTTGAAGTTTTGTCCGACGCTTCATAAAAACGTGTTAAAATTCAGTACCGGTCTCCGTGGCACCCTAGAATTCGGCCCGAAAAACCCGAAATTTAAACGACCCATCATTTGTTATACGTTTTAGTCGTGGTATTGGGACAACAAAAATCTGAGCTCGAGTTAAAGTTTTGTCCGACGCATCATAAAAACGTATTAAAATTCAGTCTCGGTCCCCGAGGCACCCTAGAATCCGGCCCGAAAAACCCAAAATTTAATAGACCCTCCATTTTATATACGTGTTAGTCGTGGTATTGGGAAATCCAAACATCTGAGCTCGAGTTAAAGTTTTGTCCGACGCATCAAAAACACTTGTTAAATTTCTGCCCCAGTTCCCGAGGCAGCCTAGTATCCGGCCCGAAAAACCCAAAATTTAAACGACCCATCATTTGTTATACGTGTTAGTCGTGGTAATGGGCATCCAAAAATTTGAGCTCGAGTTAATGTTTTGTCCGACTTCTCAAAAAAACGTGTTAAAATTCAGTCCCGGTACCCGAGGCACCCTAGAATCCGGCCCGAAAAACCCTAAATTTAAACGACCCATAATTTGTTATACGTGTTAGTCGGGGTATTGGGACATCAAAAATCTGAGCTCGAGTTAAAGTTTTGTCCGACGCATCATAAAAACGTGTTAAAATTCAGTCCCGGTCTCCGAGGCACCCTAGAATTCGGCCTGAAAAACCCGAAATTTAAACGACCCATCATTTGTTATACGTTTTAGTCGTGGTATTGGGACATCAAAAATCTGAGCTCGAGTTGAAGTTTTGTCCGACGCATCATAAAAACGTGTTAAAATTCAGTCCCGGTCCCCGAGGCACCCTAGAATCCGGCCCGAAAAACCCAAAATTTAAACGACCCTCCATTTTATATACGTGTTAGTCGTGGTATTGGGAAATCCAAACATTTGAGCTCGAGTTAAAGTTTTGTCCGACGCATCAAAAAACACTTGTTAAATTTCTGCCCCGGTTACCGAGGCAGCCTAGTATCCGGCCCGAAAAACCCAAAATTTAAACGACCCATCATTTGTTATACGTGTTAGTCGTGGTAATGGGCATCCAAAAATCTGAGCTCGAGTTAAAGTTTTGTCCAACTTCTCAAAAAAACGTGTTCAAATTCAGTCCCGCTCCCCGAGGCACCCTAGAATCCGACCCGAAAAACCCAAAATTTAAACGATCCATCATTTGTTATACGTGTTAGTCGGGGTATTGGGACATCAAAAATCTGAGCTCGAGTTAAAGTTTTGTCCGACGCATCATAAAAACGTGTTAAAATTCAGTCCCGGTCCCCGAGGCACCCTAGAATCCGTTCTGAAAAACCCAAAATTTAAACGACCCTCCATTTTATATACGTGTTAGTCGTGGTATTGGGAAATCCAAACATCTAAGCTCGAGTTAAAGTTTTGTCCGACGCATCAAAAACACTTGTTAAATTTCTGCCCCGGTTCCCGCGGCAGCCTAGTATCCGGCCCGAAAAACCCAAAATTTAAACGACCCATCATTTGTTATACGTGTTAGTCGTGGTAATGGGCATCCAAAAATCTGAGCTCGAGTTAAAGTTTTGTCCGACTTCTCCAAAAAACGTATTAAAATTCAGTCCCGGTCCCCGAGGCACCCTAGAATTCGGCCCGAAAAACCCAAAATTTAAACGACCCATCATTTGTTATACGTGTTAGTCGGGGTATTGGGACATCAAAAATCTGAGCTCGAGTTAAAGTTTTGTCCGACGCATCATAAAAACGTGTTAAAATTCAGTCCCGGACTCCGTGGCACCCTAGAATTCGGCCTGAAAAACCCGAAATTTAAACGACCCATCATTTGTTATACGTTTTAGTCGTGGTATTGGGACATCAAAAATCTGAGCTCGAGTTGAAGTTTTGTCCGACGCATCATAAAAACGTGTTAAAATTCAGTCCCGGTCCCCGAGGCACCCTAGAATCCGGCCCGAAAAACCCAAAATTTAATAGACCCTCCATTTTATATACGTGTTAGTCGTGGTATTGGGAAATCCAAACATTTGAGCTCGAGTTAAAGTTTTGTCCGACACATCAAAAAACACTTGTTAAATTTCTGCCCCGGTTACCGAGGCAGCCTAGTATCCGGCCCGAAAAACCCAAAATTTAAACGACCCATCATTTGTTATACGTGTTAGTCGTGGTAATGGGCATCCAAAAATCTGAGCTCGAGTTAATGTTTTGTCCGACTTCTCAAAAAAACGTGTTAAAATTCAGTCCCGCTCCCCGAGGCACCCTAGAATCCGGCTCGAAAAACCCAAAATTTAAACGATCCATCATTTGTTATACGTGTTAGTCGGGGTATTGGGACATCAAAAATCTGAGCTCGAGTTAAAGTTTTGTCCGACGCATCATAAAAACGTGTTAAAATTCAGTCCCGGTCCCCGAGGCACCCTAGAATCCGGCCCGAAAAACCCAAAATTTAAACGACCCTCCATTTTATATACGTGTTAGTCGTGGTATTGGGAAATCCAAACATCTGAGCTCGAGTTAAAGTTTTGTCCGACGCATCAAAAACACTTGTTAAATTTCTGCCCCGGTTCCCGCGGCAGCCTAGTATCCGGCCCGAAAAACCCAAAATTTAAACGACCCATCATTTGTTATACGTGTTAGTCGTGGTAATGGGCATCCAAAAATCTGAGCTCGAGTTAAAGTTTTGTCCGACTTCTCCAAAAAACGTATTAAAATTCAGTCCCGGTCCCCGAGGCACCCTAGAATTCGGCCCGAAAAACCCTAAATTTAAACGACCCATCATTTGTTATACGTGTTAGTCGGGGTATTGGGACATCAAAAATCTGAGCTCGAGTTAAAGTTTTGTCCGACGCATCATAAAAACGTGTCAAAATTCAGTCCCGGACTCCGAGGCACCCTAGAATTCGGCCTGAAAAACCCGAAATTTAAACGACCCATCATTTGTTATACGTTTTAGTCGTGGTATTGGGACATCAAAAATCTGAGCTCGAGTTGAAGTTTTGTCCGACGCATCATAAAAACGTGTTAAAATTCAGTCCCGGTCCCCGAGGCACCCTCGAATCCGGCCCGAAAAATCCAAAATTTAAACGACCCTCCATTTTATATACGTGTTAGTCGTGGTATTGGGAAAACCAAACATTTGAGCTCGAGTTAAAGTTTTGTCCGACGCATCAAAAAACACTTGTTAAATTTCTGCCCCGGTTACCAAAACAGCCTAGTATCCGGCCCGAAAAACCCAAAATTTAAACGACCCATCATTTGTTATACGTGTTAGTCGTGGTAATGGGCATCCAAAAATCTGAGCTCGAGTTAATGTTTTGTCCGACTTCTCAAAAAAAAACGTGTTAAAATTCAGTCCCGCTCCCCGAGGCACCCTAGAATCTGGCTCGAAAAACCCAAAATTTAAACGATCCATCATTTGTTATACGTGTTAGTCGGGGTATTGGGACATCAAAAATCTGAGCTCGAGTTAAAGTTTTGTCCGACGCATCATAAAAACGTGTTAAAATTCAGTCCCGGTCTCCGAGGCACCCTAGAATTCGGCCCGAAAAACCCGAAATTTAAACGACCCATTATTTGTTATACGTTTTAGTCGTGGTATTGGGACAACAAAAATCTGAGCTCGAGTTAAGGTTTTGTCCGACGCATCATAAAAACGTATTAAAATTCAGTCCCGGTCCCCGAGGCACCCTAGAATCCGGCCCGAAAAACCCAAAATTTAATAGACCCTCCATTTTATATACGTGTTAGTCGTGGTATTGGGAAATCCAAACATCTGAGCTCGAGTTTAAGTTTTGTCCGACGCATCAAAAACACTTGTTAAATTTCTGCCCCAGTTCCCGAGGCAGCCTAGTATCCGGCCCGAAAAACCCAAAATTTAAACGACCCATCATTTGTTATACGTGTTAGTCGTGGTAATGGGCATCCAAATATCTGAGCTCGAGTTAATGTTTTGTCCGACTTCTCAAAAAAAACGTGTTAAAATTCAGTCCCGCTCCCCGAGGCACCCTAGAATCCGGCTCGAAAAACCCAAAATTTAAACGATCCATCATTTGTTATACGTGTTAGTCGGGGTATTGGGACATCAAAAATCTGAGCTCGAGTTAAAGTTTTGTCCGACGCATCATAAAAACGTGTTAAAATTCAGTCCCGGTCCCCGAGGCACACTAGAATCCGGCCCGAAAAACCCAAAATTTAATAGACCCTCCATTTTATATACGTGTTAGTCGTGGTATTGGGAAATCCAAACATCTGAGCTCGAGTTAAAGTTTTGTCCGACGCATCAAAAACACTTGTTAAATTTCTGCCCCGGTTCCCGAGGCAGCCTAGTATCCAGCCCGAAAAACCCAAAATTTAAACGACCCATCATTTGTTATACGTGTTAGTCGTGGTAATGGGCATCCAAAAATCTGAGCTCGAGTTAATGTTTTGTCCGACTTCTCAAAAAAACGTGTTAAAATTCAGTCCCGGTACCCGAGGCACCCTAGAATCCGGCCCGAAAAACCCTAAATTTAAACGACCCATCATTTGTTATACGTGTTAGTCGTGGTAATGGGCATCCAAAAATCTGAGCTCGAGTTAATGTTTTGTCCGACTTCTCAAAAAAACGTGTTAAAATTCAGTCCCGGTACCCGAGGCACCTTAGAATCCGGCCCGAAAAACCCTAAATTTAAACGACCCATCATTTGTTATACGTGTTAGTCGGGGTATTGGGACATCAAAAATCTGAGCTCGAGTTAAAGTTTTGTCCGACGCATCATAAAAACGTGTTAAAATTCAGTCGCGGTCTCCGAGGCACCCTAGAATTCGGCCTGAAAAACCCGAAATTTAAACGACCCATCATTTGTTATACGTTTTAGTCGTGGTATTGGGACATCAAAAATCTGAGCTCGAGTTGAAGTTTTGTCCGACGCATCATAAAAACGTGTTAAAATTCACTCCCGGTCCCCGAGGCACCCTAGAATCCGGCCCGAAAAACCCAAAATTTAAACGACCCTCCATTTTATATACGTGTTAGTCGTGGTATTGGGAAATCCAAACATTTGAGCTCGAGTTAAAGTTTTGTCCGACGCATCAAAAAACACTTGTTAAATTTCTGCCCCGGTTACAGAGGCATCCTAGTATCCGGCCCGAAAAACCCAAAATTTAAACGACCCATCATTTGTTATACGTGTTAGTCGTGGTAATGGGCATCCAAAAATCTGAGCTCGAGTTAAAGTTTTGTCCGACTTCTCAAAAAAACGTGTTCAAATTCAGTCCCGCTCCCCGAGGCACCTTAGAATTCGGCCTGAAAAACCCAAAATTTAAACGACCCATCATTTGTTATACGTTTTAGTCGTGGTATTGGGACATCAAAAATCTGAGCTCGAGTTAAAGTTTTGTCCGACGCATCATAAAAACGTGTTAAAATTCAGTCCCGGTCCCCGAGGCACCCTAGAATCCGGCCCGAAAAACCCTAAATTTAAACGACCCATCATTTGTTATACGTGTTAGTCGGGGTATTGGGACATCCAAAATCTGAGCTCGAGTTAAAGTTTTGTCCGACGCATCATAAAAATGTGTTAAAATTCAGTCCCGGTCTCCGAGGCACCCTAGAATTCGGCCTGAAAAACCCAAAATTTAAACGACCCATCATTTGTTATACGTTTTAGTCGTGGTATTGGGACATCAAAAATCTGAGCTCGAGTTAAAGTTTTGTCCGACGCATCATAAAAACGTGTTAAAATTCAGTCCCGGTCCCCGAGGCACCCTAGAATCCGGCCCAAAAACCAAAAATTTAAACGACCCTCCATTTTATATACGTGTTAGTCGAGGTATTGGGAAATCCAAACATCTGAGCTCGAGTTAAAGTTTTGTCCGACGCATCATAAAAACGTGTTAAAATTCAGTCCCGGTTCCCGAGGCAGCCTATTATACGGCCCGAAAAACCCAAAATTTAAACGACCCATCATTTGTTATTCGTGTTAGTCGTGGTAATGGGCATCCAAAAATCTGAGCTCGAGTTAAAGTTTTGTCCGACTTCTCAAAAAAACGTGTTAAAATTCAGTCCCGGTCCCCGAGGCACCCTAGAATCCGGCCCAAAAAACCCAAAATTTAAACGACCCTCCATTTTATATACGTGTTAGTCGTGGTATTGGGAAATCCAAACATCTGAGCTCGAGTTAAAGTTTTGTCCGACGCATCAAAAACACTTGTTAAATTTCTGCCCCGGTTCCCGAGGCAGCCTAGTATCCGGCCCGAAAAACCCAAAATTTAAACGACCCATCATTTGTTATACGTGTTAGTCGTGGTAACGGGATTCCAAAAATCTGAGCTCGAGTTAATGTTTTGTCCGACTTCTCAAAAAAACGTGTTAAAATTCAGTCCCGGTCCCCGAGGCACCCTAGAATCCGGCCTGAAAAACCCTAAATTTAAACGACCCATCATTTGTTATACGTGTTAGTCGGGGTATTGTGACATCAAAAATCTGAGCTCGAGTTAAAGTTTTGTCCGACGTATCATAAAAACGTGTTAAAATTCAGTCCCGGTCTCCGAGGCACCCTAGAATTCGGCCTGAAAAACCCGAAATTTAAACGACCCATCATTTGTTATACGTTTTAGTCGTGGAATTGGGACATCAAAAATCTGAGCTCGAGTTGAAGTTTTGTCCGACGCATCATAAAAACGTGTTAAAATTCAGTCCCGATCCCCGAGGCACCCTAGAATCCGGCCCGAAAAACCCAAAATTTAATAGACCCTCCATTTTATATACGTGTTAGTCGTGGTATTGGGAAATCCAAATATTTGAGCTCGAGTTGAAGTTTTGTCCGACGCATCAAAAAACACTTGTTAAATTTCTGCCCCGGTTCCCGGGGCAGCCTAGTATCCGGCCCGAAAAACCCAAAATTTAAACGACCCATCATTTGTTATACGTGTTAGTCGTGGTAATGGGCATCCAAAAATCTGAGCTCGAGTTAAAGTTTTGTCCGACTTCTCAAAAAAACGTGTTAAAATTCAGTCCCGGTACCCGAGGCACCCTAGAATCCGGCCCGAAAAACCCTAAATTTAAACGACCCATCATTTGTTATACGTGTTAGTCGTGGTAATGGGCATCCAAAAATCTGAGCTCGAGTTAATGTTTTGTCCGACTTCTCAAAAAAACGTGTTAAAATTCAGTCCCGGTACCCGAGGCACCCTAGAATCCGGCCCGAAAAACCCTAAATTTAAATTTCCAACATTTGTTATACGTGTTAGTCGGGGTATTGGGACATCAAAAATCTGAGCTCGAGTTAAAGTTTTGTCTGACGCATCATAAAAACGTGTTAAAATTCAGTCCCGGTCTCCGAGGCACCCTAGAATTCGGCCCGAAAAACCCGAAATTTAAACGACCCATCATTTGTTATACGTTTTAGTCGTGGTATTGGGACATCAAAAATCTGAGCTCGAGTTAAAGTTTTGTCCGACGCATCATAAAAACGTGTTAAAATTCAGTCCCGGTTCTCGAGGCACCCTAGAACCCGGCCCGAAAAACCCAAAATTTAAACGACCCTCCATTTTATATACGTGTTAGTCGTGGTATTGGGAAATCCAAACATATGAGCTCGAGTTAAAGTTTGGTCCGACGCATCAAAAAACACTTGTTAAATTTCTGCCCCGGTTCCCGGGGCAGCCTAGTATACGGCTCGAAAAACCCAAAATTTAAACGAGCCCTCATTTGTGATACGTGTTAGTCGTGGTAATGGGCATCCAAAAATCTGAGCTCGAGTTAAAGTTTTGTCCGAATTCTCAAAAAAACGTGTTAAAATTCAGTCCCGGTCCCCGAGGCACCTTAGAATCCGGCCTGAAAAACACAAAATTTAAACGACCCTCCATTTTATATACGTGTTAGTCGTGGTATTGGGAAATCCAAACATCTGAGCTCGAGTTAAAGTTTTGTCCGACGCATCAAAAAACACTTGTTAAATTTCTGCCCCGGTTCCCGTGGCAGCCTAGTATCCGGCCCGAAAAACCCAAAATTTAAACGACCCATCATTTGTTATACGTGTTAGTCGTGGTAATGGGCATCCAAAAATCTGAGCTCGAGTTAAAGTTTTGTCCGACGCATCAAAAAAATGTGTTAAAATTCAATCCCGGTCTCCGAGGCACCCTATAATTCGGCCCGAAAAACCGGAAATTTAAACGACCCATCATTTATTATACGTGTTAGTCGGGGTATTGGGACATCAAAAATCTGTACTCGAGTTAAAGTTTTGTCCGACGCATCATAAAAACGTGTTAAAATTCAGTCCCGGTCTCCGAGGCACCCTAGAATTCAGCCCGAAAAACCCGAAATTTAAACGACCCATCATTTGTTATACGTTTTAGTCGTGGTATTGGGACATCAAAAATCTGAGCTCGAGTTAAAGTTTTGTCCGACGCATCATAAAAACGTGTTAAAATTCAGTCCCGGTCCCCGAGGCACCCTAGAATCCGGCCCGAAAAACCAAAAATTTAAACGACCCTCCATTTTATATACGTGTTAGTCGTGGTATTGGGAAATCCAAACATCTGAGCTCGAGTTAAAGTTTTGTCCGACGCATCAAAACACTTGTTAAATTTCTGCCCCGGTTCCCGAGGCAGCCTAGTATCCGGCCCGAAAATCCCAAAATTTAAACGACCTATCATTTGTTATACGTGTTAGTCGTGGTAATGGGCATCCAAAAATCTGAGCTCGAGTTAAAGTTTTGTCCGACTTCTCAAAAAAACGTGTTAAAATTCAGTCCCGGTCCCCGAGGCACCCTAGAAACCGGCCCGAAAAACCCAAAATTTAAACGATCCATCATTTGTTATACGTGTTAGTCGGGGTATTGGGACATCAAAAATCTGAGCTCGAGTTAAAGTTTTGTCCGACGCATCTTAAAAACGTGTTAAAATTCAGTCCCGGTCTCCGAGGCACCCTAGAATTCGGCCCGAAAAACCCGAAATTTCAACGACCCATCATTTGTTATACGTTTTAGTCGTGGTATTGGGACATCAAAAATCTGAGCTCGAGTTAAAGTTTTGTCCGACGCATCATAAAAACGTGTTAAAATTCAGTCCCGGTCCCCGAGGCACCCTAGAATCCGGCCCGAAAAACCCAAAATTTAAACGACCCATCATTTGTTATACGTGTTAGTCGGGGTATTGGGACATCAAAAATCTGAGCTCGAGTTAAAGTTTTGTCCGACGCATCATAAAAACGTGTTAAAATTCAGTCCCGGTCTCCGAGGCACCCTAGAATTCGGCCTGAAAAACCCGAAATTTAAACGACCCATCATCTGTTATACGTTTTAGTCGTGGTATTGGGACATCAAAAATCTGAGCTCGAGTTGAAGTTTTGTCCGACGAATCATAAAAACTTGTTAAAATTCAGTCCCGGTCCCCGAGGCACCCAAGAATCCGGCCCGAAAAACCAAAAATTTAAACGACCCTCCATTTTATATACGTGTTAGTCGGGGTATTGGGAAATCCAAACATATGAGCTCGAGTTAAAGTTTTGTCCGACGCATCAAAAAATACTTGTTAAATTTCTGCCCCGGTTCCCGAGGCAGCCTAGTATACGGCCCGAAAAACCCAAAATTTAAACGACCCATCATTTGTTATACGTGTTAGTCGTGGTATTGGGACATCAAAAATCTGAGCTCGAGTTAAAGTTTTGTCCGACGCATCATAAAAACGTGTTAAAATTCAGTCCCAGTCTCCAAGGCACCCTAGAATTTGGCCCGAAAAACCCGAAATTTAAACGACCCATCATTTGTTATACGTTTTAGTCGTGGTATTGGGACATCAAAAATCTGAGCTCGAGTTAAAGTTTTGTCCGACGCATCATAAAAACGTGTTAAAATTCAGTCCCGGTCCCCGTGGCACCCTAGAATCCGGCCCGAAAAACCCAAAATTTAAACGACTCTCCATTTTATATACGTGTTAGTCGTGGTATTGGGAAATCCAAACATCTGAGCTCGAGTTAAAGTTTTGTCCGACGCATCAAAACACTTGTTAAATTTCTGCCCCGGTTCCCGAGGCAGCCTAGTATCCGGCCCGAAAATCCCAAAATTTAAACGACCTATCATTTGTTATACGTGTTAGTCGTGGTAATGGGCATCCAAAAATCTGAGCTCGAGTTAAAGTTTTGTCCGACTTCTCAAAAAAACGTGTTAAAATTCAGTCCCGGTCCCCGAGGCACCCTAGAAACCGGCCCGAAAAACCCAAAATTTAAACGATCCATCATTTGTTATACGTGTTAGTCGGGGTATTGGGACATCCAAACATCTGAGCTCGAGTTAAAGTTTTGTCCGACGCATCTTAAAAACGTGTTAAAATTCAGTCCGGGTCTCCGAGGCACCCTAGAATTCGGCCCGAAAAACCCGAAATTTAAACGACCCATCATTTGTTATACGTTTTAGTCGTGGTATTGGGACATCAAAAATCTGAGCTCGAGTTAAAGTTTTGTCCGACGCATCATAAAAACGTGTTAAAATTCAGTCCCGGTCCCCGAGGCACCCTAGAATCCGGCCCGAAAAACCCAAAATTTAAACGACCCTCCATTTTATATACGTGTTAGTCGTGGTATTGGGAAATCCAAACATCTGAGCTCGAGTTAAAGTTTTGTTCGACGCATCAAAACACTTGTTAAATTTCTGCCCCGGTTCCCGAGGCAGCCTATTATCCGGCCAGAAAATCCAAAAATTTAAACGACCCATCATTTGTTATACGTGTTAGTCGTGGTAATGGGCATCCAAAAATCAGAGCTCGAGTTAAAGTTTTGTCCGACGCATCTTAAAAACGTGTTAAAATTCAGTCCCGGTCCCCGAGGCACCCTAGAAACCGGCCCGAAAAAGCCAAAATTTAAACGATCCATCATTTGTTATACGTGTTAGTCGGGGTATTGGGACATCAAAAATCTGAGCTCGAGTTAAAGTTTTGTCCGACGCATCTTAAAAACGTGTTAAAATTCAGTCCGGGTCTCCGAGGCACCCTATAATTCGGCCCGAAAAACCCGAAATTTAAACGACCCATCATTTGTTATACGTTTTAGTCGTGGTATTGGGACATCAAAAATCTGAGCTCGAGTTAAAGTTTTGTCCGACGCATCATAAAAACGTGTTAAAATTCAGTCCCGGTCTCCGAGGCACCCTAGAATTCGGCCCGAAAAACCCGAAATTTAAACGACCCATCATTTGTTATACGTTTTAGTCGTGGTATTGGGACATCAAAAATCTGAGCTCGAGTTAAAGTTTTGTCCGACGCATCATAAAAACGTGTTAAAATTCAGTCCCGGTCCCCGAGGCACCCTAGAATCCGGCCCGAAAAACCCAAAATTTAAACGACCCTCCATTTTATATACGTGTTAGTCGTGGTATTGGGAAATCCAAACATCTGAGCTCGAGTTAAAGTTTTGTCCGACGCATCAAAACACTTGTTAAATTTCTGCCCCGGTTCCCGAGGCACCCTAGAAACCGGCCCGAAAAACCCAAAATTTAAACGATCCATCATTTGTTATACGTGTTAGTCGGGGTATTGGGACATCAAAAATCTGAGCTCGAGTTAAAGTTTTGTCCGACGCATCTTAAAAACGTGTTAAAATTCAGTCCGGGTCTCCGAGGCACCCTATAATTCGGCCCGAAAAACCCGAAATTTAAACGACCCATCATTTGTTATACGTTTTAGTCGTGGTATTGGGACATCAAAAATCTGAGCTCGAGTTAAAGTTTTGTCCGACGCATCATAAAAACGTGTTAAAATTCAGTCCCGGTCTCCGAGGCACCCTAGAATTCGGCCTGAAAAACCCGAAATTTAAACGACCCATCATCTGTTATACGTTTTAGTCGTGGTATTGGGACATCAAAAATCTGAGCTCGAGTTGAAGTTTTGTCCGACGAATCATAAAAACTTGTTAAAATTCAGTCCCGGTCCCTGAGGCACCCTAGAATCCGGCCCGAAAAACCAAAAATTTAAACGACCCTCCATTTTATATACGTGTTAGTCGGGGTATTGGGAAATCCAAACATATGAGCTCGAGTTAAAGTTTTGTCCGACGCATCAAAAAACACTTGTTAAATTTCTGCCCCGGTTCCCGAGGCAGCCTAGTATACGGCCCGAAAAACCCAAAATTTAAACGACCCATCATTTGTTATACGTGTTAGTCGTGGTATTGGGACATCAAAAATCTGAGCTCGAGTTAAAGTTTTGTCCGACGCATCATAAAAACGTGTTAAAATTCAGTCCCGGTCCCCGGGGCACCCTATAATTCGGCCTGAAAAACACAAAATTTAAACGACCCTCCATTTTATATACGTGTTAGTCGTGGTATTGGGAAATCCAAACATCTGAGCTCGAGTTAAAGTTTTGTCCGACGCATCAAAAAACACTTGTTAAGTTTCTGCCCCGGTTCCCGTGGCAGCCTAGTATCCGGCCCGAAAAACCCAAAATTTAAACGACCCATCATTTGTTATACGTGTTAGTCGTGGTAATGGGCATCCAAAAATCTGAGCTCGAGTTAAAGTTTTGTCCGACGCATCAAAAAAATGTGTTAAAATTCAATCCCGGTCTCCGAGGCACCCTATAATTCGGCCCGAAAAACCGGAAATTTAAACGACCCATCATTTATTATACGTGTTAGTCGGGGTATTGGGACATCAAAAATCTGTACTCGAGTTAAAGTTTTGTCCGACGCATCATAAAAACGTGTTAAAATTCAGTCCCGGTCTCCAAGGCACCCTAGAATTCGGCCCGAAAAACCCGAAATTTAAACGACCCATCATTTGTTATACGTTTTAGTCGTGGTATTGGGACATCAAAAATCTGAGCTCGAGTTAAAGTTTTGTCCGACGCATCATAAAAACGTGTTAAAATTCAGTCCCGGTCCCCGAGGCACCCTAGAATCCGGCCCGAAAAACCCAAAATTTAAACGACCCTCCATTTTATATACGTGTTAGTCGTGGTATTGGGAAATCCAAACATCTGAGCTCGAGTTAAAGTTTTGTCCGACGCATCAAAACACTTGTTAAATTTCTGCCCCGGTTCCCGAGGCAGCCTAGTATCCGGCCCGAAAATCCAAAAATTTAAACGACCCATCATTTGTTATACGTGTTAGTCGTGGTAATGGGCATCCAAAAATCTGAGCTCGAGTTAAAGTTTTGTCCGACTTCTCAAAAAAACGTGTTAAAATTCAGTCCCGGTCCCCGAGGCACCGTAGAAACCGGCCCGAAAAACCCAAAATTTAAACGATCCATCATTTGTTATACGTGTTAGTCGGGGTATTGGGACATCAAAAATCTGAGCTCGAGTTAAAGTTTTGTCCGACGCATCTTAAAAACGTGTTAAAATTCAGTCCGGGTCTCCGAGGCACCCTAGAATTCGGCCCGAAAAACCCGAAATTTAAACGACCCATCATTTGTTATACGTTTTAGTCGTGGTATTGGGACATCAAAAATCTGAGCTCGAGTTAAAGTTTTGTCCGACGCATCATAAAAACGTGTTAAAATTCAGTCCCGGTCCCCGAGGCACCCTAGAATCCGGCCCGAAAAACCCAAAATTTAAACGACCCATCATTTGTTATACGTGTTAGTCGGGGTATTGGGACATCAAAAATCTGAGCTCGAGTTAAAGTTTTGTCCGACGCATCATAAAAACGTGTTAAAATTCAGTCCCGGTCTCCGTGGCACCCTAGAATTCGGCCTG
The DNA here is from genome assembly GCA_028411795.1 of Euphorbia peplus. Classification (NCBI taxonomy): domain Eukaryota; kingdom Viridiplantae; phylum Streptophyta; class Magnoliopsida; order Malpighiales; family Euphorbiaceae; genus Euphorbia; species Euphorbia peplus. The sequence goes on along the minus strand of CP110837.1, from coordinate 11,586,345 downwards.
AAAAACCCGAAATTTAAACGACCCATCATCTGTTATACGTTTTAGTCGTGGTATTGGGACATCAAAAATCTGAGCTCAAGTTGAAGTTTTGTCCGACGAATCATAAAAACTTGTTAAAATTCAGTCCCGGTCCCCGAGGCACCCTAGAATCCGGCCCGAAAAACAAAAAATTTAAACGACCCTCCATTTTATATACGTGTTAGTCGGGGTATTGGGAAATCCAAACATATGAGCTCGAGTTAAAGTTTTGTCCGACGCATCAAAAAACACTTGTTAAATTTCTGCCCCGGTTCCCGGGGCAGCCTAGTATACGGCCCGAAAAACCCAAAATTTAAACGACCCATCATTTGTTATACGTGTTAGTCGTGGTATTGGGACATCAAAAATCTGAGCTCGAGTTAAAGTTTTGTCCGACGCATCATAAAAACGTGTTAAAATTCAGTCCCGGTCTCCGAGGCACCCTACAATCCGGCCCGAAAAACCCGAAATTTAAACGACCCATCATTTGTTATACGATTTAGTCGTGGTATTGGGACATCAAAAATCTGAGCTCGAGTTAAAGTTTTGTCCGACGCATCATAAAAATGTGTTAAAATTCAGTCCCGGTCCTCGAGCCACCCTAGAATCCGGCCCGAAAAACCCAAAATTTAAACGACCCATCATTTGTTATACGTGTTAGTCGAGGTATTGGGACATCAAAAATCTGAGCTCGAGTTAAAGTTTTGTCCGGCGCATCATAAAAACGTGTTAAAATTCAGTCCCGGTCTCCGAGGCACCCTAGAATTCGGCCTGAAAAACCCGAAATTTAAACGACCCATCATTTGTTATACGTTTTAGTCGTGGTATTGGGACATCAAAAATCTGAGCTCGAGTTGAAGTTTTGTCCGACGCATCTTAAAAACGTGTTAAAATTCAGTCCCGGTCCCCGAGGCACCCTAGAATCCGGCTTGAAAAACCCAAAATTTAAATGACCCTCCATTTTATATATGTGTTAGTCGTGGTATTGGGAAATCCAAACATCTGAGCTCGAGTTAAAGTTTTGTCCGACGCATCAAAAACACTTGTTAAATTTCTGCCCCGGTTCCCGTGGCAGCCTAGTATCCGGACCGAAAAACCGAAAATTTAAACGACCCATCATTTGTTATACATGTTAGTCGTGGTAATGGGCATCCAAAAATCTGAGCTCGAGTTAAAGTTTTGTCCGACGCATCAAAAAAACGTGTTAAAATTTAATTCCGGTCTCCGAGGCACACTATAATTCGGCCCGAAAAACCGGAAATTTAAACGACCCATCATTTGTTATACGTGTTAGTCGGGGTATTGGGACATGAAAAATCTGAACTCGAGTTAAAGTTTTGTCGGACGCATCATAAAAACGTGTTAAAATTAAGTCCCGGTCTCCAAGGCACCCTAGAATTCGGCCCGAAAAACCCGAAATTTAAACGACCCATCATTTGTTATACGTTTTAGTCGTGGTATTGGGACATCAAAAATCTGAGCTCGAGTTAAAGTTTTGTCCGACGCATCATAAAAACGTGTTAAAATTCAGTCCCGGTCCCCGAGGCACCCTAGAATCCGGCCCGAAAAACCCAAAATTTAAACGACCCTCCATTTTATATACGTGTTAGTCATGGTATTGGGAAATCCAAACATCTGAGCTCGAGTTAAAGTTTTTTCCGACGCATCAAAACACTTGTTAAATTTCTGCCCCGGTTCCCGGGGCAGCCTAGTTTCCGGCCCGAAAATCCCAAAATTTAAACGACCCATCATTTGTTATACGTGTTAGTCGTGGTAATGGGCATCCAAAAATCTGAGCTCGAGTTAAAGTTTTGTCCGACTTCTCAAAAAAAACGTGTTAAAATTCAGTCCCGGTCCCCGAGGCACCCTAGAAACCGGCCCGAAAAACCCAAATTTAAACGATCCATCATTTGTTATACGTGTTAGTCGGGGTATTGGGACATCAAAAATCTGAGCTCGAGTTAAAGTTTTGTCCGACGCATCTTAAAAACGTGTTAAAATTCAGTCCGGGTCTCCGAGGCACCCTAGAATTCGGCCCGAAAAACCCGAAATTTAAACGACCCATCATTTGTTATACGTTTTAGTCGTGGTATTGGGACATCAAAAATCTGAGCTCGAGTTAAAGTTTTGTCCGACGCATCATAAAAACGTGTTAAAATTCAGTCCCGGTCCCCGAGGCACCCTAGAATCCGGCCCGAAAAACCCAAAATTTAAACGACCCATCATTTGTTATACGTGTTAGTCGGGGTATTGGGACATCAAAAATCTGAGCTCGAGTTAAAGTTTTGTCCGACGCATCATAAAAACGTGTTAAAATTCAGTCCCGGTCTCCGAGGCACCCTAGAATTCGGCCTGAAAAACCCGAAATTCAAACGACCCATCATTTGTTATACGTTTTAGTCGTGGTATTGGGACATCAAAAATCTGAGCTCGAGTTGAAGTTTTGTCCGACGAATCATAAAAACGTGTTAAAATTCAGTCCCGGTCCCCGAGGCACCCTAGAATCCGGCCCGAAAAACCAAAAATTTAAACGACCCTCCATTTTATATACGTGTTAGTCGGGGTATTGGGAAATCCAAACATATGAGCTCGAGTTAAAGTTTTGTCCGACGCATCAAAAAACACTTGTTAAATTTCTGCCCCGATTCCCGAGGCAACCTAGTATACGGCCCGAAAAACCCAAAATTTAAACGACCCATCATTTGTTATACGTGTTAGTCGTGGTATTGGGACATCAAAAATCTGAGCTCGAGTTAAAGTTTTGTCCGACGCATCATAAAAACGTGTTAAAATTCAGTCCCAGTCTCCGAGGCACCCTAGAATTCGGCCTGAAAAACCCGAAATTTAAACGACCCATCATTTGTTATACGATTTAGTCGTGGTATTGGGACATCAAAAAACCGAGCTCGAGTTAAAGTTTTGTCCGACGCATCATAAAAACGTGTTAAAATTCAGTCCCGGTCCTCGAGGCACCCTAGAATCCGGCCCGAAAAACCCAAAATTTAAACGACCCATCATTTGTTATACGTGTTAGTCGAGGTATTAGGACATCAAAAATCTGAGCTCGAGTTAAAGTTTTGTCTGGCGCATCATAAAAACGTGTTAAAATTCAGTCCCGGTCTCCGAGGCACCCTAGAATTCGGCCTGAAAAACCCGAAATTTAAACGACCCATCATTTGTTATACGTTTTAGTCGTGGTATTGGGACATCAAAAATCTGAGCTCGAGTTGAAGTTTTGTCCGACGCATCTTAAAAACGTGTTAAAATTCAGTCCCGGTCCCCGAGGCACCCTAGAATCCGGCCCGAAAAACCCAAAATTTAAATGACCCTCCATTTTATATATGTGTTAGTCGTGGTAATGGGAAATCCAAACATCTGAGCTCGAGTTAAAGTTTTGTCCGACGCATCAAAAACACTTGTTAAATTTCTGCCCCGGTTCCCGTGGCAGCCTAGTATCCGGCCCGAAAAACCGAAAATTTAAACGACCCATCATTTGTTATACATGTTAGTCGTGGTAATGGGCATCCAAAAATCTGAGCTCGAGTTAAAGTTTTGTCCGACGCATCAAAAAAACGTGTTAAAATTTAATTCCGGTCTCCGAGGCACACTATAATTCGGCCCGAAAAACCGGAAATTTAAACGACCCATCATTTGTTATACGTGTTAGTCGGGGTATTGGGACATCAAAAATCTGAACTCGAGTTAAAGTTTTGTCGGACGCATCATAAAAACGTGTTAAAATTCAGTCCCGGTCTCCAAGGCACCCTAGAATTCGGCCCGAAAAACCCGAAATTTAAACGACCCATCATTTGTTATACGTTTTAGTCGTGGTATTGGGACATCAAAAATCTGAGCTCGAGTTAAAGTTTTGTCCGACGCATCATAAAAACGTGTTAAAATTCAGTCCCGGTCCCCGAGGCACCCTAGAATCCGGCCCGAAAAACCCAAAATTTAAACGACCCTCCATTTTATATACGTGTTAGTCATGGTATTGGGAAATCCAAACATCTGAGCTCGAGTTAAAGTTTTGTCCGACGCATCAAAACACTTGTTAAATTTCTGCCCCGGTTCCCGGGGCAGCCTAGTTTCCGGCCCGAAAATCCCAAAATTTAAACGACCCATCATTTGTTATACGTGTTAGTCGTGGTAATGGGCATCCAAAAATCTGAGCTCGAGTTAAAGTTTTGTCCGACTTCTCAAAAAAAACGTGTTAAAATTCAGTCCCGGTCCCCGAGGCACCCTAGAAACCGGCCCGAAAAACCCAAATTTAAACGATCCATCATTTGTTATACGTGTTAGTCGGGGTATTGGGACATCAAAAATCTGAGCTCGAGTTAAAGTTTTGTCCGACGCATCTTAAAAACGTGTTAAAATTCAGTCCGGGTCTCCGAGGCACCCTAGAATTCGGCCCGAAAAACCCGAAATTTAAACGACCCATCATTTGTTATACGTTTTAGTCGTGGTATTGGGACATCAAAAATCTGAGCTCGAGTTAAAGTTTTGTCCGAAGCATCATAAAAACGTGTTAAAATTCAGTCCCGGTCCCCGAGGCACCCTAGAATCCGGCCCGAAAAACCCAAAATTTAAACGACCCATCATTTGTTATACGTGTTAGTCGGGGTATTGGGACATCAAAAATCTGAGCTCGAGTTAAAGTTTTGTCCGACGCATCATAAAAACGTGTTAAAATTCAGTCCCGGTCTCCGAGGCACCCTAGAATTCGGCCTGAAAAACCCGAAATTCAAACGACCCATCATTTGTTATACGTTTTAGTCGTGGTATTGGGACATCAAAAATCTGAGCTCGAGTTGAAGTTTTGTCCGACGAATCATAAAAACGTGTTAAAATTCAGTCCCGGTCCCCGAGGCACCCTAGAATCCGGCCCGAAAAACCAAAAATTTAAACGACCCTCCATTTTATATACGTGTTAGTCGGGGTATTGGGAAATCCAAACATATGAGCTCGAGTTAAAGTTTTGTCCGACGCATCAAAAAACACTTGTTAAATTTCTGCCCCGATTCCCGAGGCAGCCTAGTATACGGCCCGAAAAACCCAAAATTTAAACGACCCATCATTTGTTATACGTGTTAGTCGTGGTATTGGGACATCAAAAATCTGAGCTCGAGTTAAAGTTTTGTCCGACGCATCATAAAAACGTGTTAAAATTCAGTCCCGGTCCCCGAGGCACCCTAAAATCCGGCCCGAAAAACCCAAAATTTAAACGACCCTCCATTTTATATACGTGTTAGTCGTGGTATTGGGAAATCCAAACATCTGAGCTCGAGTTAAAGTTTTGTCCGACGCATCAAAACACTTGTTAAATTTCTGCCCCAGTTCCCGAGGCAGCCTAGTATCCGGCCCGAAAATCCCAAAATTTAAACGACCCATCATTTGTTATACGTGTTAGTCGTGGTAATGGGCATCCAAAAATCTGAGCTCGAGTTAAAGTTTTGTCCGACTTCTCAAAAAAACGTGTTAAAATTCAGTCCCGGTCCCCGAGGCACCCTAGAAACCGGCCCGAAAAACCCAAAATTTAAACGATCCATCATTTGTTATACGTGTTAGTCGGGGTATTGGGACATCAAAAATCTGAGCTCGAGTTAAAGTTTTGTCCGACGCATCTTCAAAACGTGTTAAAATTCAGTCCGGGTCTCCGAGGCACCCTAGAATTCGGCCCGAAAAACCCGAAATTTAAACGACCCATCATTTGTTATACGTTTTAGTCGTGGTATTGGGACATCCAAAATCTGAGCTCGAGTTAAAGTTTTGTCCGACGCATCATAAAAACGTGTTAAAATTCAGTCCCGGTCCCCGAGGCACCCTAGAATCCGGCCCGAAAAACCCAAAATTTAAACGACCCATCATTTGTTATACGTGTTAGTCGGGGTATTGGGACATCAAAAATCTGAGCTCGAGTTAAAGTTTTGTCCGACGCATCATAAAAACGTGTTAAAATTCAGTCCCGGTCTCCGAGGCACCCTAGAATTCGGCCTGAAAAACCCGAAATTCAAACGACCCATCATTTGTTATACGTTTTAGTCGTGGTATTGGGACATCAAAAATCTGAGCTCGAGTTGAAGTTTTGTCCGACGAATCATAAAAACGTGTTAAAATTCAGTCCCGGTCCCCGAGGCACCCTAGAATCCGGCCCGAAAAACCAAAAATTTAAACGACCCTCCATTTTATATACGTGTTAGTCGGGGTATTGGGAAATCCAAACATATGAGCTCGAGTTAAAGTTTTGTCCGACGCATCAAAAAACACTTGTTAAATTTCTGCCCCGATTCCCGAGGCAGCCTAGTATACGGCCCGAAAAACCCAAAATTTAAACGACCCATCATTTGTTATACGTGTTAGTCGTGGTATTGGGACATCAAAAATCTGAGCTCGAGTTAAAGTTTTGTCCGACGCATCATAAAAACGTGTTAAAATTCAGTCCCGGTCCCCGAGGCACCCTAAAATCCAGCCCGAAAAACCCAAAATTTAAACGACCCTCCATTTTATATACGTGTTAGTCGTGGTATTGGGAAATCCAAACATCTTAGCTCGAGTTAAAGTTTTGTCCGACGCATCAAAACACTTGTTAAATTTCTGCCCCAGTTCCCGAGGCAGCCTAGTATCCGGCCCGAAAATCCCAAAATTTAAACGACCCATCATTTGTTATACGTGTTAGTCGTGGTAATGGGCATCCAAAAATCTGAGCTCGAGTTAAAGTTTTGTCCGACTTCTCAAAAAAACGTGTTAAAATTCAGTCCCGGTCCCCGAGGCACCCTAGAAACCGGCCCGAAAAACCCAAAATTTAAACGATCCATCATTTGTTATACGTGTTAGTCGGGGTATTGGGACATCAAAAATCTGAGCTCGAGTTAAAGTTTTGTCCGACGCATCTTAAAAACGTGTTAAAATTCAGTCCCGGTCTCCGAGGCACCCTAGAATTCGGCCCGAAAAACCCGAAATTTAAACGACCCATCATTTGTTATACGTTTTAGTCGTGGTATTGGGACATCAAAAATCTGAGCTCGAGTTAAAGTTTTGTCCGACGCATCATAAAAACGTGTTAAAATTCAGTCCCGGTCCCCGAGGCACCCTAGAATCCGGCCCGAAAAACCCAAAATTTAAACGACCCATCATTTGTTATACGTGTTAGTCGGGGTATTGGGACATCAAAAATCTGAGCTCGAGTTAAAGTTTTGTCCGACGCATCATAAAAACGTGTTAAAATTCAGTCCCAGTCTCCGAGGCACCCTAGAATTCGGCCTGAAAAACCCGAAATTTAAACGACCCATCATTTGTTATACGTTTTAGTCGTGGTATTGGGACATCAAAAATCTGAGCTCGAGTTGAAGTTTTGTCCGACGAATCATAAAAACGTGTTAAAATTCAGTCCCGGTCCCCGAGGCACCCTAGAATCCGGCCCGAAAAACCAAAAATTTAAACGACCCTCCATTTTATATACGTGTTAGTCGGGGTATTGGGAAATCCAAACATATGAGCTCAAGTTAAAGTTTTGTCCGACGCATCAAAAAACACTTGTTAAATTTTTGCCCCGGTTCCCGAGGCACCCTAGTATACGGCCCGAAAAACCCAAAATTTAAACGACCCATCATTTGTTATACGTGTTAGTCGTGGTATTGGGACATCAAAAATCTGAGCTCGAGTTAAAGTTTTGTCCGACGCATCATAAAAACGTGTTAAAATTCAGTCCCGGTCCCCGAGGCACCCTAGAATCCGGCCCGAAAAACCCAAAATTTAAACGACCCTCCATTTTATATACGTGTTAGTCGTGGTATTGGGAAATCCAAACATCTGAGCTCGAGTTAAAGTTTTGTCCGACGCATCAAAACACTTGTTAAATTTCTGCCCCAGTTCCCGAGGCAGCCTAGTATCCGGCCCGAAAATCCCAAAATTTAAACGACCCATCATTTGTTATACGTGTTAGTCGTGGTAATGGGCATCCAAAAATCTGAGCTCGAGTTAAAGTTTTGTCCGACTTCTCAAAAAAACGTGTTAAAATTCAGTCCCGGTCCCCGAGGCACCCTAGAAACCGGCCCGAAAAACCCAAAATTTAAACGATCCATCATTTGTTATACGTGTTAGTCGGGGTATTGGGACATAAAAAATCTGAGCTCCAGTTAAAGTTTTGTCCGACGCATCTTAAAAACGTGTTAAAATTCAGTCCCGGTCTCCGAGGCACCCTAGAATTCGGCCCGAAAAACCCGAAATTTAAACGACCCATCATTTGTTATACGTTTTAGTCGTGGTATTGGGACATCAAAAATCTGAGCTCGAGTTAAAGTTTTGTCCGACGCATCATAAAAACGTGTTAAAATTCAGTCCCGGTCCCCGAGGCACCCTAGAATCCGGCCCGAAAAACCCAAAATTTAAACGACCAATCATTTGTTATACGTGTTAGTCGGGGTATTGGGACATCAAAAATCTGAGCTCGAGTTAAAGTTTTGTCCGACGCATCATAAAAACGTGTTAAAATTCAGTCCCGGTCTCCGAGGCACCCTACAATCCGGCCCGAAAAACCCGAAATTTAAACGACCCATCCTTTGTTATACGATTTAGTCGTGGTATTGGGACATCAAAAATCTGAGCTCGAGTTAAAGTTTTGTCCGACGCATCATAAAAACGTGTTAAAATTCAGTCCCGGTCCCCGAGGCACCCTAGAATCCGGCCCGAAAAACCCAAAATTTAAACGACCCATCATTCGTTATACGTGTTAGTCGGGGTATTGGGACATCAAAAATCTAAGCTCGAGTTAAAGTTTTGTCCGACGCATCATAAAAACGTGTTAAAATTCAGTCCCGGTCCCCGAGGCACCCTAGAATCCGGCCCGAAAAACCCAAAATTTAAACGACCCATCATTTGTTATACGTGTTAGTCGGGGTATTGGGACATCAAAAATCTGAGCTCGAGTTAAAGTTTTGTCCGACGCATCATAAAAACGTGTTAAAATTCAGTCCCGGTCTCCGAGGCACCCTAGAATTCGGCCCGAAAAACCCGAAATTTAAACGACCCATCATTTGTTATACGATTTAGTCGTGGTATTGGGACATCAAAAATCTGAGCTCGAGTTAAAGTTTTGTCCGACGCATCATAAAAACGTGTTAAAATTCAGTCCCGGTCCTCGAGGCACCCTAGAATCCGGCCCAAAAACCGAAAATTTAAACGACCCATCATTTGTTATACGTGTTAGTCGAGGTATTGGGACATCAAAAATCTGAGCTCGAGTTAAAGTTTTGTCCGACGCATCAAAAAAACGTGTTAAAATTTAATCCCGGTTTCCGAGGCACACTATAATTCGGCCCGAAAAACGGGAAATTTAAACGACCCATCATTTGTTATACGTGTTAGTCGGGGTATTGGGACATCAAAAATCTGAGCTCGAGTTAAAGTTTTGTCCGACGCATCATAAAAACGTGTTAAAATTCAGTCCCGGTCCCCGAGGCACCCTAAAATCCGGCCCGAAAAACCCAAAATTTAAACGACCCTCCATTTTATATACGTGTTAGTCGGTGTATTGGGAAATCCAAACATCTGAGCTCGAGTTAAAGTTTTGTCCGACGCATCAAAACACTTGTTAAATTTCTGCCCCAGTTCCCGAGGCAGCCTAGTATCCCGCCCGAAAATCCCAAAATTTAAACGACCCATCATTTGTTATACGTGTTAGTCGTGGTAATGGGGATCCAAAAATCTGAGCTAGAGTTAAAGTTTTGTCCGACTTCTCAAAAAAACGTGTTAAAATTCAGTCCCGGTCCCCGAGGCACCCTAGAAACCGGCCCGAAAAACCCAAAATTTAAACGATCCATCATTTGTTATACGTGTTAGTCGGGGTATTGGGACATCAAAAATCTGAGCTCGAGTTAAATTTTGTCCGACGCATCTTAAAAACGTGTTAAAATTCAGTCCCGGTCTCCGAGGCACCCTAGAATTCGGCCCGAAAAACCCGAAATTTAAACGACCCATCATTTGTTATACGATTTAGTCGTGGTATTGGGACATCAAAAATCTGAGCTCGAGTTAAAGTTTTGTCCGACGCATCATAAAAACGTGTTAAAATTCAGTCCCGGTCCTCGAGGCACCCTAGAATCCGGCCCGAAAAACCCAAAATTTAAACGACCCATCATTTGTTATACGTGTTAGTCGGGGTATTGGGACATCAAAAATCTGAGCTCGAGTTAAAGTTTTGTCCGACGCATCATAAAAACGTGTTAAAATTCAGTCCCGGTCCCCGAGGCACCCTAGAATCCGGCCCGAAAAACCCAAAATTTAAACGACCAATCATTTGTTATACGTGTTAGTCGGGGTATTGGGACATCAAAAATCTGAGCTCGAGTTAAAGTTTTGTCCGACGCATCATAAAAACGTGTTAAAATTCAGTCCCGGTCTCCGTGGCACCCTACAATCCGGCCCGAAAAACCCGTAATTTAAACGACCCATCATTTGTTATACGATTTAGTCGTGGTATTGGGACATCAAAAATCTGAGCTCGAGTTAAAGTTTTGTTCGACGCATCATAAAAACGTGTTAAAATTCAGTCCCGGTCCCCGAGGCACCCTAGAATCCGGCCCGAAAAACCCAAAATTTAAACGACCCATCATTTGTTATACGTGTTAGTCGGGGTATTGGGACATCAAAAATCTGAGCTCGAGTTAAAGTTTTGTCCGACGCATCATAAAAACGTGTTAAAATTCAGTCCCGGTCCCCGAGGCACCCTAGAATCCGGCCCGAAAAACCCAAAATTTAAACGACCCATCATTTGTTATACGTGTTAGTCGGGGTATTGGGACATCAAAAATCTGAGCTCGAGTTAAAGTTTTGTCCGACGCATCATAAAAACGTGTTAAAATTCAGTCCCGGTCTCCGAGGCACCCTACAATCCGGCCCGAAAAACCCGAGATTTAAACGACCCTCCATTTTATATATGTGTTAGTCGTGGTATTGGGAAATCCAAACATCTGAGCTCGAGTTAAAGTTTTGTCCGACGCATCAAAAACACTTGTTAAATTTCTGCCCCGGTTCCCGTGGCAGCCTAGTATCCGGCCCGAAAAACCGAAAATTTAAACGACCCATCATTTGTTATACATGTTAGTCGTGGTAATGGGCATCCAAAAATCTGAGCTCGAGTTAAAGTTTTGTCCGACGCATCAAAAAAACGTGTTAAAATTTAATCCCGGTCTCCGAGGCACACTATAATTCGGCCCGAAAAACGGGAAATTTAAACGACCCATCATTTGTTATACGTGTTAGTCGGGGTATTGGGACATCAAAAATCTGAGCTCGAGTTAAAGTTTTGTCCGACGCATCATAAAAACGTGTTAAAATTCAGTCCCGGTCCCCGAGGCACCCTAAAATCCGGCCCGAAAAACCCAAAATTTAAACGACCCTCCATTTTATATACGTGTTAGTCGGTGTATTGGGAAATCCAAACATCTGAGCTCGAGTTAAAGTTTTGTCCGACGCATCAAAACACTTGTTAAATTTCTGCCCCAGTTCCCGAGGCAGCCTAGTATCCCGCCCGAAAATCCCAAAATTTAAACGACCCATCATTTGTTATACGTGTTAGTCGTGGTAATGGGGATCCAAAAATCTGAGCTAGAGTTAAAGTTTTGTCCGACTTCTCAAAAAAACGTGTTAAAATTCAGTCCCGGTCCCCGAGGCACCCTAGAAACCGGCCCGAAAAACCCAAAATTTAAACGATCCATCATTTGTTATACGTGTTAGTCGGGGTATTGGGACATCAAAAATCTGAGCTCGAGTTAAATTTTGTCCGACGCATCTTAAAAACGTGTTAAAATTCAGTCCCGGTCTCCGAGGCACCCTAGAATTCGGCCCGAAAAACCCGAAATTTAAACGACCCATCATTTGTTATACGATTTAGTCGTGGTATTGGGACATCAAAAATCTGAGCTCGAGTTAAAGTTTTGTCCGACGCATCATAAAAACGTGTTAAAATTCAGTCCCGGTCCTCGAGGCACCCTAGAATCCGGCCCGAAAAACCGAAAATTTAAACGACCCATCATTTGTTATACGTGTTAGTCGAGGTATTGGGACATCAAAAATCTGAGCTCGAGTTAAAGTTTTGTCCGGCGCATCATAAAATCGTGTTAAAATTCAGTCCCGGTCTCCGAGGCACCCTAGAATTCGGCCTGAAAAACCCGAAATTTAAACGACCCATCATTTGTTATACGTTTTAGTCGTGGTATTGGGACATCAAAAATCTGAGCTCGAGTTGAAGTTTTGTCCGACGCATCATAAAAACTTGTTAAAATTCAGTCCCGGTCCCCGAGGCACCTTAGAATCCGGCCCGAAAAACCCAAAATTTAAATGACCCTCCATTTTATATATGTGTTAGTCGTGGTATTGGGAAATCCAAACATCTGAGCTCGAGTTAAAGTTTTTTCCGACGCATCAAAAACACTTGTTAAATTTCTGCCCCGGTTCCCGTGGCAGCCTAGTATCCGGCCCGAAAAACCGAAAATTTAAACGACCCATCATTTGTTATACATGTTAGTCGTGGTAATGGGCATCCAAAAATCTGAGCTCGAGTTAAAGTTTTGTCCGACGCATCAAAAAAACGTGTTAAAATTTAATCCCGGTCTCCGAGGCACACTATAATTCGGCCCGAAAAACCGGAAATTTAAACGACCCATCATTTGTTACACGTGTTAGTCGGGGTATTGGGACATCAAAAATCTGAGCTCGAGTTAAAGTTTTGTCCGACGCATCATAAAAACGTGTTAAAATTCAGTCCCGGTCCCCGAGGCACCCTAAAATCCGGCCCGAAAAACCCAAAATTTAAACGACCCTCCATTTTATATACGTGTTAGTCGTGGTATTGGGAAATCCAAACATCTGAGCTCGAATTAAAGTTTTGTCCGACGCATCAAAACACTTTTTAAATTTCTGCCCCAGTTCCCGAGGCAGCCTAGTATCCGGCCCGAAAATCCCAAAATTTAAACGACCCATCATTTGTTATACGTGTTAGTCGTGGTAATGGGCATCCAAAAATCTGAGCTCGAGTTAAAGTTTTGTCCGACTTCTCAAAAAAACGTGTTAAAATTCAGTCCCGGTCCCCGAGGCACCCTAGAAACCGGCCTGAAAAACCCAAAATTTAAACGATCCATCATTTGTTATACGTGTTAGTCGGGGTATTGGGACATCAAAAATCTGAGCTCGAGTTAAAGTTTTGTCCGACGCATCTTAAAAACGTGTTAAAATTCAGTCCCGGTCTCCGAGGCACCCTAGAATTCGGCCCGAAAAACCCGAAATTTAAACGACCCATCATTTGTTATACGTTTTAGTCGTGGTATTGGGACATCAAAAATCTGAGCTCGAGTTAAAGTTTTGTCCGACGCATCATAAAAACGTGTTAAAATTCAGTCCCAGTCCCCGAGGCACCCTAGAATCCGGCCCGAAAAACCCAAAATTTAAACGACCCATCATTTGTTATACGTGTTAGTCGGGGTATTGGGACATCAAAAATCGGAGCTCGAGTTAAAGTTTTGTCCGACGCATCATAAAAACGTGTTAAAATTCAGTCCCGGTCCCCGAGGCACCCTAGAATCCGGCCCGAAAAACCCAAAATTTAAACGACCAATCATTTGTTATACGTGTTAGTCGGGGTATTGGGACATCAAAAATCTGAGCTCGAGTTAAAGTTTTGTCCGACGCATCATAAAAACGTGTTAAAATTCAGTCCCGGTCTCCGAGGCACCCTACAATCCGGCCCGAAAAACCCGAAATTTAAACGACCCATCATTTGTTATACGATTTAGTCGTGGTATTGGGACATCAAAAATCTGAGCTCGAGTTAAAGTTTTGTCCGACGCATCATAAAAACGTGTTAAAATTCAGTCCCGGTCCCCGAGACACCCTAGAATCCGGCCCGAAAAACCCAAAATTTAAACGACCCATCATTTGTTATACGTGTTAGTCGGGGTATTGGGACATAAAAAATCTGAGCTCGAGTTAAAGTTTTGTCCGACGCATCATAAAAACGTGTTAAAATTCAGTCCCGGTCCCCGAGGCACCCTAGAATCCGGCCCGAAAAACCCAAAATTTAAACGACCCATCATTTGTTATACGTGTTAGTCGGGGTATTGGGACATCAAAAATCCGAGCTCGAGTTAAAGTTTTGTCCGACGCATCATAAAAACGTGTTAAAATTCAGTCCCGGTCTCCGAGGCACCCTACAATCCGGCCCGAAAAACCCGAAATTTAAACGACCCATCATTTGTTATACGATTTAGTCGTGGTATTGGGACATCAAAAATCTGAGCTCGAGTTAAAGTTTTGTCCGACGCATCATAAAAACGTGTTAAAATTCAGTCCCGGTCCTCGAGGCACCCTAGAATCCGGCCCGAAAAACCCAAAATTTAAACGACCCATCATTTGTTATACGTGTTAGTCGGGGTATTGGGACATCAAAAATCTGAGCTCGAGTTAAATTTTGTCCGACGCATCTTAAAAACGTGTTAAAATTCAGTCCCGGTCTCCGAGGCACCCTAGAATTCGGCCCGAAAAACCCGAAATTTAAACGACCCATCATTTGTTATACGATTTAGTCGTGGTATTGGGACATCAAAAATCTGAGCTCGAGTTAAAGTTTTGTCCGACGCATCATAAAAACGTGTTAAAATTCAGTCCCGGTCCTCGAGGCACCCTAGAATCCGGCCCGAAAAACCGAAAATTTAAACGACCCATCATTTGTTATACGTGTTAGTCGAGGTATTGGGACATCAAAAATCTGAGCTCGAGTTAAAGTTTTGTCCGGCGCATCATAAAATCGTGTTAAAATTCAGTCCCGGTCTCCGAGGCACCCTAGAATTCGGCCTGAAAAACCCGAAATTTAAACGACCCATCATTTGTTATACGTTTTAGTCGTGGTATTGGGACATCAAAAATCTGAGCTCGAGTTGAAGTTTTGTCCGACGCATCATAAAAACCTGTTAAAATTCAGTCCCGGTCCCCGAGGCACCTTAGAATCCGGCCCGAAAAACCCAAAATTTAAATGACCCTCCATTTTATATATGTGTTAGTCGTGGTATTGGGAAATCCAAACATCTGAGCTCGAGTTAAAGTTTTGTCCGACGCATCAAAAACACTTGTTAAATTTCTGCCCCGGTTCCCGTGGCAGCCTAGTATCCGGCCCGAAAAACCGAAAATTTAAACGACCCATCATTTGTTATACATGTTAGTCGTGGTAATGGGCATCCAAAAATCTGAGCTCGAGTTAAAGTTTTGTCCGACGCATCATAAAAACGTGTTAAAATTCAGTCCCGGTCCCCGAGGCACCCTAGAATCCGGCCCGAAAAACCCAAAATTTAAACGACCCATCATTTGTTATACGTGTTAGTCGGGGTATTGGGACATCAAAAATCCGAGCTCGAGTTAAAGTTTTGTCCGACGCATCATAAAAACGTGTTAAAATTCAGTCCCGGTCTCCGAGGCACCCTACAATCCGGCCCGAAAAACCCGAAATTTAAACGACCCATCATTTGTTATACGATTTAGTCGTGGTATTGGGACATCAAAAATCTGAGCTCGAGTTAAAGTTTTGTCCGACGCATCATAAAAACGTGTTAAAATTCAGTCCCGGTCCTCGAGGCACCCTAGAATCCGGCCCGAAAAACCCAAAATTTAAACGACCCATCATTTGTTATACGTGTTAGTCGAGGTATTGGGACATCAAAAATCTGAGCTCGAGTTAAAGTTTTGTCCGGCGCATCATAAAATCGTGTTAAAATTCAGTCCCGGTCTCCGAGGCACCCTAGAATTCGGCCTGAAAAGCCCGAAATTTAATAGACCCATCATTTGTTATACGTTTTAGTTGTGGTATTGGGACATCAAAAATCTGAGCTCGAGTTGAAGTTTTGTCCGACGCATCATAAAAACCTGTTAAAATTCAGTCCCGGTCCCCGACGCACCTTAGAATCCGGCCTGAAAAACCCAAAATTTAAATGACCCTCCATTTTATATATGTGTTAGTCGTGGTATTGGGAAATCCAAACATCTGAGCTCGAGTTAAAGTTTTGTCCGACGCATCAAAGACACTTGTTAAATTTTTGCCCCGGTTCCCGTGGCAGCCTAGTATCCGGCCCGAAAAACCGAAAATTTAAACGACCCATCATTTGTTATACATGTTAGTCGTGGTAATGGGCATCCAAAAATCTGAGCTCGAGTTAAAGTTTTGTCCGACGCATCAAAAAAACGTGTTAAAATTTAATCCCGGTCTCCGAGGCACACTATAATTCGGCCCGAAAAACGGGAAATTTAAACGACCCATCATTTGTTATACGTGTTAGTCGGGGTATTGGGACATCAAAAATCTGAGCTCGAGTTAAAGTTTTGTCCGACGCATCATAAAAACGTGTTAAAATTCAGTCCCGGTCCCCGAGGCACCCTAAAATCCGGCCCGAAAAACCCAAAATTTAAACGACCCTCCATTTTATATACGTGTTAGTCGGTGTATTGGGAAATCCAAACATCTGAGCTCGAGTTAAAGTTTTGTCCGACGCATCAAAACACTTGTTAAATTTCTGCCCCAGTTCCCGAGGCAGCCTAGTATCCCGCCCGAAAATCCCAAAATTTAAACGACCCATCATTTGTTATACGTGTTAGTCGTGGTAATGGGCATCCAAAAATCTGAGCTAGAGTTAAAGTTTTGTCCGACTTCTCAAAAAAACGTGTTAAAATTCAGTCCCGGTCCCCGAGGCACCCTAGAAACCGGCCCGAAAAACCCAAAATTTAAACGATCCATCATTTGTTATACGTGTTAGTCGGGGTATTGGGACATCAAAAATCTGAGCTCGAGTTAAATTTTGTCCGACGCATCTTAAAAACGTGTTAAAATTCAGTCCCGGTCTCCGAGGCACCCTAGAATTCGGCCCGAAAAACCCGAAATTTAAACGACCCATCATTTGTTATACGATTTAGTCGTGGTATTGGGACATCAAAAATCTGAGCTCGAGTTAAAGTTTTGTCCGACGCATCATAAAAACGTGTTAAAATTCAGTCCCGGTCCTCGAGGCACCCTAGAATCCGGCCCGAAAAACCGAAAATTTAAACGACCCATCATTTGTTATACGTGTTAGTCGAGGTATTGGGACATCAAAAATCTGAGCTCGAGTTAAAGTTTTGTCCGGCGCATCATAAAATCGTGTTAAAATTCAGTCCCGGTCTCCGAGGCACCCTAGAATTCGGCCTGAAAAACCCGAAATTTAAACGACCCATCATTTGTTATACGTTTTAGTCGTGGTATTGGGACATCAAAAATCTGAGCTCGAGTTGAAGTTTTGTCCGACGCATCATAAAAACCTGTTAAAATTCAGTCCCGGTCCCCGAGGCACCTTAGAATCCGGCCCGAAAAACCCAAAATTTAAATGACCCTCCATTTTATATATGTGTTAGTCGTGGTATTGGGAAATCCAAACATCTGAGCTCGAGTTAAAGTTTTGTCCGACGCATCAAAAACACTTGTTAAATTTCTGCCCCGGTTCCCGTGGCAGCCTAGTATCCGGCCCGAAAAACCGAAAATTTAAACGACCCATCATTTGTTATACATGTTAGTCGTGGTAATGGGCATCCAAAAATCTGAGCTCGAGTTAAAGTTTTGTCCGACGCATCAAAAAAACGTGTTAAAATTTAATCCCGGTCTCCGAGGCACACTATAATTCGGCCCGAAAAACCGGAAATTTAAACGACCCATCATTTGTTATACGTGTTAGTCGGGGTATTGGGACATTAAAAATCTGAGCTCGAGTTAAAGTTTTGTCCGACGCATCATAAAAACGTGTTAAAATTCAGTCCCGGTCCCCGAGGCACCCTAAAATCCGGCCCGAAAAACCCAAAATTTAAACGACCCTCCATTTTATATACGTGTTAGTCGTGGTATTGGGAAATCCAAACATCTGAGCTCGAATTAAAGTTTTGTCCGACGCATCAAAACACTTGTTAAATTTCTGCCCCAGTTCCCGAGGCAGCCTAGTATCCGGCCCGAAAATCCCAAAATTTAAACGACCCATCATTTGTTATACGTGTTAGTCGTGGTAATGGGCATCCAAAAATCTGAGCTCGAGTTAAAGTTTTGTCCGACTTCTCAAAAAAACGTGTTAAAATTCAGTCCCGGTCCCCGAGGCACCCTAGAAACCGGCCCGAAAAACCCAAAATTTAAACGATCCATCATTTGTTATACGTGTTAGTCGTGGTATTGGGACATCAAAAATCTGAGCTCGAGTTAAAGTTTTGTCCGACGCATCTTAAAAACGTGTTAAAATTCAGTCCCGGTCTCCGAGGCACCCTAGAATTCGGCCCGAAAAACCCGAAATTTAAACGACCCATCATTTGTTATACGTTTTAGTCGTGGTATTGGGACATCAAAAATCTGAGCTCGAGTTAAAGTTTTGTCCGACGCATCATAAAAACGTGTTAAAATTCAGTCCCAGTCCCCGAGGCACCCTAGAATCCGGCCCGAAAAACCCAAAATTTAAACGACCCATCATTTGTTATACGTGTTAGTCGGGGTATTGGGACATCAAAAATCTGAGCTCGAGTTAAAGTTTTGTCCGACGCATCATAAAAACGTGTTAAAATTCAGTCCCGGTCTCCGAGGCACCCTAGAATTCGGCCTGAAAAACCCGAAATTTAAACGACCCATCATTTGTTATACGATTTAGTCGTGGTATTGGGACATCAAAAATCTGAGCTCGAGTTAAAGTTTTGTCCGACGCATCATAAAATTGTGTTAAAATTCAGTCCCGGTCCCCGAGGCACCCTAGAATCCGGCCCGAAAAACCCAAAATTTAAACGACCCATCATTTGTTATACGTGTTAGTCGGGGTATTGGGACATCAAAAATCTGAGCTCGAGTTAAAGTTTTGTCCGACGCATCATAAAAACGTGTTAAAATTCAGTCCCGGTCCCCGAGGCACCCTAGAATCCGGCCCGAAAAACCCAAAATTTAAACGACCCATCATTTGTTATACGTGTTAGTCGGGGTATTGGGACATCAAAAATCTGAGCTCGAGTTAAAGTTTTGTCCGACGCATCATAAAAACGTGTTAAAATTCAGTCCCGGTCTCCGAGGCACCATACAATCCGGCCCGAAAAACCCGAAATTTAAACGACCCATCATTTGTTATACGATTTAGTCGTGGTATTGGGACATCAAAAATCTGAGCTCGAGTTAAAGTTTTGTCCGACGCATCATAAAAACGTGTTAAAATTCAGTCCCGGTCCCCGAGGCACCCTAGAATCCGGCCCGAAAAACCCAAAATTTAAACGACCCATCATTTGTTATACGTGTTAGTCGGGGTATTGGGACATCAAAAATCTGAGCTCGAGTTAAAGTTTTGTCCGACGCATCATAAAAACGTGTTAAAATTCAGTCCCGGTCTCCGAGGCACCATACAATCCGGCCCGAAAAACCCGAAATTTAAACGACCCATCATTTGTTATACGATTTAGTCGTGGTATTGGGACATCAAAAATCTGAGCTCGAGTTAAAGTTTTGTCTGACGCATCATAAAAACGTGTTAAAATTCAGTCCCGGTCCTCGAGGCACCCTAGAATCCGACCCGAAAAACCCAAAATTTAAACGACCCATCATTTGTTATACGTGTTAGTCGAGGTATTGGGACATCAAAAATCTGAGCTCGAGTTAAAGTTTTGTCCGGCGCATCATAAAAACGTGTTAAAATTCAGTCCCGGTCTCCGAGGCACCCTAGAATTCGGCCTGAAAAACCCGAAATTTAAACGACCCATCATTTGTTATACGTTTTAGTCGTGGTATTGGGACATCAAAAATCTGAGCTCGAGTTGAAGTTTTGTCCGACGCATCATAAAAACGTGTTAAAATTCAGTCCCGGTCCCCGAGGCACCCTAGAATCCGGCCCGAAAAACCCAAAATTTAAATGACCCTCCATTTTATATATGTGTTAGTCGTGGTATTGGGAAATCCAAACATCTGAGCTCGAGTTAAAGTTTTGTCCGACGCATCAAAAACACTTGTTAAATTTCTGCCCCGGTTCCCGTGGCAGCCTAGTATCCGGCCCGAAAAACCGAAAATTTAAACGACCCATCATTTGTTATACATGTTAGTCGTGGTAATGGGCATCCAAAAATCTGAGCTCGAGTTAAAGTTTTGTCCGACGCATCAAAAAAACGTGTTAAAATTTAATCCCGGTCTCCGAGGCACACCATAATTCGGCCCGAAAAACCGGAAATTTAAACGACCCATCATTTGTTATACGTGTTAGTCGGGGTATTGGGACATCAAAAATCTGAACTCGAGTTAAAGTTTTGTCGGACGCATCATAAAAACGTGTTAAAATTCAGTCCCGGTCTCCAAGGCACCCTAGAATTCGGCCCGAAAAACCCGAAATTTAAACGACCCATCATTTGTTATACGTTTTAGTCGTGGTATTGGGACATCAAAAATCTGAGCTCGAGTTAAAGTTTTGTCCGACGCATCATAAAAACGTGTTAAAATTCAGTCCCGGTCCCCGAGGCACCCTAGAATCCGGCCCGAAAAACCCAAAATTTAAACGACCCTCCATTTTATATACGTGTTAGTCATGGTATTGGGAAATCCAAACATCTGAGCTCGAGTTAAAGTTTTGTCCGACGCATCAAAACACTTGTTAAATTTCTGCCCCGGTTCCCGGGGCGGCCAAGTGTCCGGCCCGGAAATCCCAAAATTTAAACGACCCATCATTTGTTATACGTGTTAGTCGTGGTAATGGGCATCCAAAAATCTGAGCTCGAGTTAAAGTTTTGTCCGACTTCTCAAAAAAACGTGTTAAAATTCAGTCCCGGTCCCCGAGGCACCCTAGAAACCGGCCCGAAAAACCCAAAATTTAAACGATCCATCATTTGTTATACGTGTTAGTCGGGGTATTGGGACATCAAAAATCTGAGCTCGAGTTAAAGTTTTGTCCGACGCATCTTAAAAACGTGTTAAAATTCAGTCCGGGTCTCCGAGGCACCCTAGAATTCGGCCCGAAAAACCCGAAATTTAAACGACCCATCATTTGTTATACGTTTTAGTCGTGGTATTGGGACATCAAAAATCTGAGCTCGAGTTAAAGTTTTGTCCTACGCATCATAAAAACGTGTTAAAATTCAGTCCCGGTCCCCGAGGCACCCTAGAATCCGGCCCGAAAAACCCAAAATTTAAACGACCCATCATTTGTTATACGTGTTAGTCGGGGTATTGGGACATCAAAAATCTGAGCTCGAGTTAAAGTTTTGTCCGACGCATCATAAAAACGTGTTAAAATTCAGTCCCGGTCTCCGAGGCACCCTAGAATTCGGCCTGAAAAACCCGAAATTCAAACGACCCATCATTTGTTATACGTTTTAGTCGTGGTATTGGGACATCAAAAATCTGAGCTCGAGTTGAAGTTTTGTCCGACGAATCATAAAAACGTGTTAAAATTCAGTCCCGGTCCCCGAGGCACCCTAGAATCCGGCCCGAAAAACCAAAAATTTAAACGACCCTCCATTTTATATACGTGTTAGTCGGGGTATTGGGAAATCCAAACATATGAGCTCGAGTTAAAGTTTTGTCCGACGCATCAAAAAACACTTGTTAAATTTCTGCCCCGGTTCCCGAGGCAGCCTAGTATACGGCCCGAAAAACCCAAAATTTAAACGACCCATCATTTGTTATACGTGTTAGTCGTGGTATTGGGACATCAAAAATCTGAGCTCGAGTTAAAGTTTTGTCCGACGCATCATAAAAACGTGTTAAAATTCAGTCCCGGTCCCCGAGGCACCCTAAAATCCGGCCCGAAAAACCCAAAATTTAAACGACCCTCCATTTTATATACGTGTTAGTCGTGGTATTGGGAAATCCAAACATCTGAGCTCGAGTTAAAGTTTTGTCCGACGCATCAAAACACTTGTTAAATTTCTGCCCCAGTTCCCGAGGCAGCCTAGTATCCGGCCCGAAAAACCGAAAATTTAAACGACCCATCATTTGTTATACGTGTTAGTCGTGGTAATGGGCATCCAAAAATCTGAGCTCGAGTTAAAGTTTTGTCCGACTTCTCAAAAAAACGTGTTAAAATTTAGTCCCGGTCCCCGAGGCACCCTAGAAACCGGCCCGAAAAACCCAAAATTTCAACGATCCATCATTTGTTATACGTGTTAGTCGGGGTATTGGGACATCAAAAATCTGAGCTCGAGTTAAAGTTTTGTCTGACGCATCTTAAAAACGTGTTAAAATTCAGTCCCGGTCTCCGAGGCACCCTAGAATTCGGCCCGAAAAACCCGAAATTTAAACGACCCATCATTTGTTATACGTTTTAGTCGTGGTATTGGGACATCAAAAATCTGAGCTCGAGTTAAAGTTTTGTCCGACGCATCATAAAAACGTGTTAAAATTCAGTCCCGATCCCCGAGGCACCCTAGAATCCGGCCCGAAAAACCCAAAATTTAAACGACCAATCATTTGTTATACGTGTTAGTCGGGGTATTGGGACATCAAAAATCTGAGCTCGAGTTAAAGTTTTGTCCGACGCATCATAAAAACGTGTTAAAATTCAGTCCCGGTCTCCGAGGCACCCTACAATCCGGCCCGAAAAACCCGAAATTTAAACGACCCATCATTTGTTATACGATTTAGTCGTGGTATAGGGACATCAAAAATCTGAGCTCGAGTTAAAGTTTTGTCCGACGCATCATAAAAACGTGTCAAAATTCAGTCCCGGTCCCCGAGGCACCCTAGAATCCAGCCCGAAAAACCCAAAATTTAAACGACCCTCCATTTTATATACGTGTTAGTCGTGGTATTGGGAAATCCAAACATCTGAGCTCGAGTTACAGTTTTGTCCGACGCATCAAAAAACACTTGTTAAATTTTTGCCCCGGTTCCCGAGGCAGCCTAGTATCCGGCCCGAAAAACCGAAAATTTAAACGACCCTCCATTTTATATACGTGTTAGTCGTGGTATTGGGAAATCCAAACATCTGAGCTCGAGTTACAGTTTTGTCCGACGCATCAAAAAACACTTGTTAAATTTTTGCCCCGGTTCCCGAGGCAGCCTAGAATCCGGCCCGAAAAACCCAAAATTTAAACGACCCTCCATTTTATATACGTGTTAGTCGTCGTATTGGGAAATCCAAACATCTGAGCTCGAGTTACAGTTTTGTCCGACGCATCAAAAACACTTGTTAAATTTCTGCCCCGGTTCCCGAGGCAGCCTAGAATCCGGCCCGAAAAACCCAAAATTTAAACGACCCTCCATTTTATATACGTGTTAGTCGTGGTATTGGGAAATCCAAACATCTGAGCTCGAGTTACAGTTTTGTCCGACGCATCAAAAACACTTGTTAAATTTCTGCCCCGGTTCCCGAGACAGCCTAGTATCCGGCCCGAAAAACCGAAAATTTAAACGACCCATCATTTGTTATACATGTTAGTCGTGGTAATGGGCATCCAAAAATCTGAGCTCGAGTTAAAGTTTTGTCCGACGCATCAAAAAAACTTGTTAAAATTTAATCCCGGTCTCCGAGACACCCTATAATTCGGCCCGAAAAACCGGAAATTTAAACGACCCATCATTTGTTATACGTGTTAGTCGGGGTATTGGGACATCAAAAATCTGAGCTCGAGTTAAAGTTTTGTCGGACGCATCATAAAAACGTGTTAAAATTCAGTCCCGGTCTCCGAGGCACCCTAGAATTCGGCCCGAAAAACCCGAAATTTAAACGACCCATCATTTGTTATACGTTTTAGTCGTGGTATTGGGACATCAAAAATCTGAGCTCGAGTTAAAGTTTTGTCCGACGCATCATAAAAACGTGTTAAAACTCAGGCCCGGTCCCCGAGGCACCCTAGGATCCGGCCCGAAAAACCCAAAATTTAAACGACCCTCGATTTTATATACGTGTTAGTCGTGGTATTGGGAAATCCAAACATCTGAGCTCGAGTTAAAGTTTTATCCGACGCATCAAAAACACTTGTTAAATTTCTGCCCCGGTTCCCGAGGCAGCCTAGTATCCGGCCAGAAAAACCCAGAATTTAAACGACCCATCATTTGTTATACGTGTTAGTCGTTGTAATGGGCATCCAAAAATCTGAGCTCGAGTTAAAGTTTTGTCTGACTTCTCAAAAAAACGTGTTAAAATTCAGTCCCAGTCCCCGAGGCACCCTAAAAACCGGCCCGAAAAACCCAAAATTTAAACGATCCATCATTTGTTATACGTGTTAGTCGGGGTATTGAGACATCAAAAATCTGAGCTCGAGTTAAAGTTTTGTCCGACGCATCTTTAAAACGTGTTAAAATTCAGTCCCGGTCTCCGAGGCACCCTAGAATTCGGCCCGAAAAACCCGAAATTTAAACGACCCATCATTTGTTATACGTTTTAGTCGTGGTATTGGGACATCAAAAATCTGAGCTCGAGTTAAAGTTTTGTCCGACGCATCATAAAAACGTGTTAAAATTCAGTCCCGGTCCCCGAGGCACCCTAGAATCCGGCCCGAAAAACCCAAAATTTAAACGACCCATCATTTGTTATACGTGTTAGTCGGGGTATTGGGACATCAAAAATCTGAGCTCGAGTTAAAGTTTTGTCCGACGCATCATAAAAACGTGTTAAAATTCAGTCCCGGTCTCCGAGGCACCCTAGAATTCGGCCGGAAAAACCCGAAATTTAAACGACCCATCATTTGTTATGCGTTTTAGTCGTGGTATTGGGACATCAAAAATCTGAGCTCGAGTTGAAGTTTTGTCCGACGAATCATAAAAACGTGTTAAAATTCAGTCCCGGTCCCCGAGGCACCCTAGAATCCGGCCCGAAAAACAAAAAATTTAAACGACCCTCCATTTTATATACGTGTTAGTCGGGGTATTGGGAAATCCAAACATATGAGCTCAAGTTAAAGTTTTGTCCGACGCATCAAAAAACACTTGTTAAATTTTTGCCCCGGTTCCCGAGGCACCCTCGTATACGGCCCGAAAAACCCAAAATTTAAACGACCCATCATTTGTTATACGTGTTAGTCGTGGTATTGGGACATCAAAAATCTGAGCTCGAGTTAAAGTTTTGTCCGACGCATCATAAAAACGTGTTAAAATTCAGTCCCGGTCCCCGAGGCACCCTAGAATCCGGCCCGAAAAACCCAAAATTTAAACGACCCTCCATTTTATATACGTGTTACTCGTGGTATTGGGAAATCCAAACATCTGAGCTCGAATTAAAGTTTTGTCCGACGCATCAAAAACACTTGTTAAATTTCTGCCCCGGTTCCCGTGGCAGCCTAGTATCCGGCCCGAAAAACCGAAAATTTAAACGACCCATCATTTGTTATACGTGTTAGTCGTGGTAATGGGCATCCAAAAATCTGAGCTCGAGTTAAAGTTTTGTCCGACTTCTCAAAAAAACGTGTTAAAATTCAGTCCCGGTCCCCGAGGCACCCTAGAAACCGGCCCGAAAAACCCAAAATTTAAACGATCCATCATTTGTTATACGTGTTAGTCGGGGTATTGGGACATCAAAAATCTGAGCTCGAGTTAAAGTTTTGTCTGACGCATCTTAAAAACGTGTTAAAATTCAGTCCCGGTCTCCGAGGCACCCTAGAATTCGGCCCGAAAAACCCGAAATTTAAACGACCCATCATTTGTTATACGTTTTAGTCGTGGTATTGGGACATCAAAAATCTGAGCTCGAGTTAAAGTTTTGTCCGACGCATCATAAAAACGTGTTAAAATTCAGTCCCGATCCCCGAGGCACCCTAGAATCCGGCCCGAAAAACCCAAAATTTAAACGACCAATCATTTGTTATACGTGTTAGTCGGGGTATTGGGACATCAAAAATCTGAGCTCGAGTTAAAGTTTTGTCCGACGCATCATAAAAACGTGTTAAAATTCAGTCCCGGTCTCCGAGGCACCCTACAATCCGGCCCGAAAAACCCGAAATTTAAACGACCCATCATTTGTTATACGATTTAGTCGTGGTATAGGGACATCAAAAATCTGAGCTCGAGTTAAAGTTTTGTCCGACGCATCATAAAAACGTGTTAAAATTCAGTCCCGGTCCCCGAGGCACCCTAGAATCCAGCCCGAAAAACCCAAAATTTAAACGACCCTCCATTTTATATACGTGTTAGTCGTGGTATTGGGAAATCCAAACATCTGAGCTCGAGTTACAGTTTTGTCCGACGCATCAAAAAACACTTGTTAAATTTTTGCCCCGGTTCCCGAGGCAGCCTAGTATCCGGCCCGAAAAACCGAAAATTTAAACGACCCTCCATTTTATATACGTGTTAGTCGTGGTATTGGGAAATCCAAACATCTGAGCTCGAGTTACAGTTTTGTCCGACGCATCAAAAAACACTTGTTAAATTTTTGCCCCGGTTCCCGAGGCAGCCTAGAATCCGGCCCGAAAAACCCAAAATTTAAACGACCCTCCATTTTATATACGTGTTAGTCGTCGTATTGGGAAATCCAAACATCTGAGCTCGAGTTACAGTTTTGTCCGACGCATCAAAAACACTTGTTAAATTTCTGCCCCGGTTCCCGAGGCAGCCTAGAATCCGGCCCGAAAAACCCAAAATTTAAACGACCCTCCATTTTATATACGTGTTAGTCGTGGTATTGGGAAATCCAAACATCTGAGCTCGAGTTACAGTTTTGTCCGACGCATCAAAAACACTTGTTAAATTTCTGCCCCGGTTCCCGAGGCAGCCTAGTATCCGGCCCGAAAAACCGAAAATTTAAACGACCCATCATTTGTTATACATGTTAGTCGTGGTAATGGGCATCCAAAAATCTGAGCTCGAGTTAAAGTTTTGTCCGACGCATCAAAAAAACGTGTTAAAATTTAATCCCGGTTTCCGAGGCACACTATAATTCGGCCCGAAAAACGGGAAATTTAAACGACCCATCATTTGTTATACGATTTAGTCGTGGTATTGGGACATCAAAAATCTGAGCTCGAGTTAAAGTTTTGTCCGACGCATCATAAAAACGTGTTAAAATTCAGTCCCGGTCCCCGAGGCACCCTAGGATCCGGCCCGAAAAACCCAAAATTTAAACGACCCTCGATTTTATATACGTGTTAATCGTGGTATTGGGAAATCCAAACATCTGAGCACGAGTTAAAGTTTTGTCCGACGCATCAAAAAACAGTTGTTAAATTTCTGCCCCGGGTCCCGTGGCAGCCTAGTATCCGACCCGAAAAACCCAAAATTTAAACGACCCATCATTTGTTCTACGTGTTAGTCGTGGTAATGGGCATCCAAAAATCTGAGCTCGAGTTAAAGTTTTGTCCGACGCATCAAAAAAACGTGTTAAAACTCAATCCCGGTCTCCGAGGCACCCTATAATTCGTCCCGAAAAACCGGAAATTTAAACGACCCATCATTTGTTATAGGTGTTAGTCGGGGTATTGGGACATCAAAAATCTGAGCTCGAGTTAAAGTTTTGTCCTACGCATCATAAAAACGTGTTAAAATTCAGTCCTGGTCTCCGAGGCACCCTAGAATTCGGCCCGAAAAACCCGAAATTTAAACGACCCATCATTTGTTATACGTTTTAGTCGTGGTATTGGGACATCAAAAATCTGAGCTCGAGTTAAAGTTTTGTCCGACGCATCAAAAAAACTTGTTAAAATTCAGTCCCGGTCCCCGAGGCACACTAGAATCCGGCCCGAAAAAACCCAAAATTTAAACGACCCTCCATTTTATATACGTGTTAGTCGTGGTATTGGGAAATCCAAACATCTGAGCTCGAGTTACAGTTTTGTCCGACGCATCAAAAAACACTTGTTAAATTTCTGCCCCGGTTCCCGAGGCAGCCTGGTACCGGCCTGAAAAACCCAAAATTTAAACGACCCATCATTTGTTATACGTGTTAGTCATGCTAATGGGCATCCAAAAATCTGAGCTCGAGTAAAAGTTTTGTCCGACTTCTCAAAAAAACGCGTTAAAATTCAGTCCCGGTCCCCGAGGCACCCTAGAATCCGGCCCGAAAAACCCAAAATTTAAACGACCCATCATTTGTTATACGTGTTAGTCGGGGTATTGGGACATCAAAAATCTGAGCTCGAGTTAAAGTTTTGTCCGACGCATCATAAAAACGTGTTAAAATTCAGTCCCGGTCTCCGAGGCACCCTAGAATTCGGCGCGAAAAACCCGAAATTTAAACGACCCATCATTTGTTATACGTTTTAGTCGTGGTATTGAGACATCAAAAATCTGAGCTCGAGTTAAAGTTTTGTCCGACGCATCATAAAAACGTGTTAAAACTCAGTCCCGGTCCCCAAGGCACCCTAGGATCCGGCCCGAAAAACCAAAAATTTAAACGACCCTCGATTTTATATACGTGTTAGTCGTGGTATTGGGAAATCCAAACATCTGAGCTCGAGTTAAAGTTTTGTCCGACGCATCAAAAAACACTTGTTAAATTTCTGCCCCGGTTACCGAGGCAGCCTAAAATCCGGCCCGAAAAACCCAAAATTTAAACGACCCATCATTTGTTATACGTGTTAGTCGTGGTATTGGGAAATCCAAACATCTGAGCTCGAGTTAAAGTTTTGTCCGACGCATCATAAAAACGTGTTAAAACTCAGTCCCGGTCCCCAAGGCACCCTAGGATCCGGCCCGAAAAACCAAAAATTTAAACGACCCTCGATTTTATATACGTGTTAGTCGTGGTATTGGGAAATCCAAACATCTGAGCTCGAGTTAAAGTTTTGTCCGACGCATCAAAAAACACTTGTTAAATTTCTGCCCCGGTCCCCGAGGCACCCTAGAATCAGGCCCGAAAAACCCAAAATTTAAACGACCCATCATTTGTTATACGTGTTAGTCGGGGTATTGGGACATCAAAAATCTGAGCTCGAGTTAAAGTTTTGTCCGACGCATCATAAAAACGTGTTAAAATTCAGTCCCGGTCTTCGAGGCACCCTAGAATTCGGCTCGAAAAACCCGAAATTTAAACGACCCATCATTTGTTATACGTTTTAGTCGTGGTATTGGGACACCAAAAATCTGAGCTCGAGTTAAAGTTTTGTCCGACGCATCATAAAAACGTGTTAAAACTCAGGGCCGGTCCCCGAGGCATTCTAAAATCCGGCCTGAAAAACCCAAAATTTAAACGACCCTCGATTTTATATACGTGTTAGTCGTGGTATTGGGAAATCCAAACATCTGAGCTCGAGTTAAAGTTTTGTCCGACGCATCAAAAAACACTTGTTAAATTTCTGCCCCGGTTCCCGGGGCGGCCTAGTATCCGGCCCAATAAACCCAAAATTTAAACGACCCATCATTTGTTATACGTGTTAGTCGTGGTAATGGGCATCCAAAAATCTGAGCTCGAGTTAAAGTTTTGTCCGACGCATCAAAAAAACGTGTTAAAACTCAATCCCGGTCTTCGAGGCACCCTATAATTCGGCCCGAAATACCGGAAATTTAAACGACCCATCATTTGTTATACGTGTTAGTCGGGGTATTGGGACATCAAAAATCGGAGCTCGAGTTAAAGTTTTGTCCTACGCATCATAAAAACGTGTTAAAATTCAGTCCCGGTCTCCGAGGCACCCTAGAATTCGGCCCGAAAAACCCGAAATTTAAACGACCCATCATTTGTTATACGTTTTAGTCGTGGTATTGGGACATCAAAAATCTGAGCTCGAGTTAAAGTTTTGTCCGACGCATCATAAAAACGTGTTAAAACTCAGTCCCGGTCCCCGAGGCACCCTAGGATCCGCCCCGAAAAACCCAAAATTTAAACGACCCTCGATTTTATATACGTGTTAGTCGTGGTATTGGGAAATCCAAACATCTGAGCTCGAGTTAAAGTTTTGTCCGACGCATCAAAAAACACTTGTTAAATTTCTGCCCCGGTTCCCGTGGCAGCCTATAATCCGGCCTGAAAAAACCCAAAATTTAAACGACCCATCATTTGTTATACGTGTTAGTCGTTGTAATGGACATCCAAAAATCTGAGCTCGAGTTAAAGATTTGTCCGACTTCTCAAAAAAACGTGTTAAAATTCAGTCCCGGTCCCCGAGGCACCCTAGAATCCAGCCCGAAAAACCCAAAATTTAAACGACCCATCATTTGTTATACGTGTTAGTCGGGGTATTGGGACATCAAAAATCTGAGCTCGAGTTAAAGTTTTGTCCGACGCATCAAAAAACACTTGTTAAATTTCTGCCCCGGTTCCCGGGGCGGCCTAGTATCCGGCCCAATAAACCCAAAATTTAAACGACCCATCATTTGTTATACGTGTTAGTCGTGGTAATGGGCATCCAAAAATCTGAGCTCGAGTTAAAGTTTTGTCCGACGCATCAAAAAAACGTGTTAAAACTCATTCCCGGTCTTCGAGGCACCCTATAATTCGGCCCGAAATACCGGAAATTTAAACGACCCATCATTTGTTATACGTGTTAGTCGGGGTATTGGGACATCAAAAATCGGAGCTCGAGTTAAAGTTTTGTCCTACGCATCATAAAAACGTGTTAAAATTCAGTCCCGATCTCCGAGGCACCCTAGAATTCGGCCCGAAAAACCCGAAATTTAAACGACCCATCATTTGTTATACGTTTTAGTCGTGGTATTGGGACATCTAAAATCTGAGCTCGAGTTAAAGTTTTGTCCGACGCATCATAAAAACGTGTTAAAACTCAGTCCCGGTCCCCAAGGCACCCTAGGATCCGGCCCGAAAAACTCAAAATTTAAACGACCCTCGATTTTATATACGTGTTAGTCGTGGTATTGGGAAATCCAAACATCTGAGCTCGAGTTAAAGTTTTGTCCGACGCATCAAAAAACACTTGTTAAATTTCTGCCCCGGTTCCCGTGGCAGCCTAAAATCCGGCCTGAAAAAACCCAAAATTTAAACGACCCATCATTTGTTATACGTGTTAGTCGTTGTAATGGACATCCAAAAATCTGAGCTCGAGTTAAAGATTTGTCCGACTTCTCAAAAAAACGTGTTAAAATTCAGTCCCGGTCCCCGAGGCACCCTAGAATCCAGCCCGAAAAACCCAAAATTTAAACGACCCATCATTTGTTATACGTGTTAGTCGGGGTATTGGGACATCAAAAATCTGAGCTCGAGTTAAAGTTTTGTCCGACGCATCAAAAAACACTTGTTAAATTTCTGCCCCGGTTCCCGTGGCAGCCTAGTATCCGGCCCGAAAAACCCAAAATTTAAACGACCCATCATTTGTTATACGTGTTAGTCGTGGTAATGGGAATCCAAAAATCTGAGCTCGAGTTCAAGTTTTGTCCGACGCATCAAAAAAACGTGTTAAAATTCAATCCCGGTCTCCGAGGCACCCTATAATTCGGCCCGAAAAACCGGAAATTTAAACAACCCATCATTTGTTATACGTGTTAGTCGTGTTAATGGGCATCCAAAAATCTGAGCTCGAGTTAAAGTTTTGTCCGACTTCTCAAAAAAACGTGTTAAAATTCAGTCCGGTCCCCAAGGCACCCTAGAATCCGGCCCGAAAAACCCGAAATTTAAACGACCCATCCTTTGTTATACGTTTTAGTCGTGGTATTGGAACATCAAAAATCTGAGCTCGAGTTAAAGTTTTGTCCGACGCATCATAAAAACGTGTTAAAACTCACTCCCGGTCCCCGAGGCACCCTAGGATCCGGCCCGAAAAACCCAAAATTTAAACGACCCTCGATTTTATATACGTGTTAGTCGTGGTATTGGGAAATCCAAACATCTGAGCTCGAGTTAAAGTTTTGTCCGACGCATCAAAAAACACTTGTTAAATTTCTGCCCCGGTTCCTGTGGCAGCCTAGTATCCGGCCCGAAAAACCCAAAATTTAAACGACCCATCATTTGTTATACGTGTTAGTCGTGGTAATGGGCATCCAAAAATCTGAGCTCGAGTTAAAGTTTTGTCCGACTTCTCAAAATAACGTGTTAAAATTCAGTCCCGGTTCCCGAGGCACCCTAGAATCCGGCCCGAAAAACCCAAAATTTAAACGACCCTTCATTTGTTATACGTGTTAGTCGGGGTATTGGGACATCAAAAATCTGAGCTCGAGTTAAAGTTTTGTCCGACGCATCATAAAAACGTGTTAAAATTCAGTCCCGGTCTCCGAGGCACCCTAGAATTCGGCCCAAAAAACCCGAAATTTAAACGACCCATCATTTGTTAAACGTTTTAGTCGTGGTATTGGGACATCAAAAATCTGAGCTCGAGTTAAAGTTTTGTCCGACGCATCATAAAAACGTGTTAAAATTCAGTCCCGGTCCCCGAGGCACCCTAGGATCCGGCCCGAAAAACCCAAAATTAAAACGACCCTCGATTTTATATACGTGTTAGTGGTGGTATTGGGAAATCCAAACATCTGAGCTCGAGTTAAAGTTTTGTCCGACGCATCAAAAAAACGTGTTAAAACTCAATCCCGGTCTCCGAGGCACCCTATAATTCGGCCCGAAAAACCGGAAATTTAAACGACCCATCATTTGTTATACGTGTTAGTCGGGGTATTGGGACATCAAAAATCTGAGCTCGAGTTAAAGTTTTGTCCTACGCATCATAAAAACGTGTTAAAATTCAGTCCCGGTCTCCGAGGCACCCTAGAATTCGGCCCGAAAAACCCGAAAATTTAAACGACCCATCATTTGTTATACGTTTTAGTCGTGGTATTGGGACATCAAAAATCTGAGCTCGAGTTAAAGTTTTGTCCGACGCATCATAAAAACGTGTTAAAACTCAGTCCCGGTCCCCGAGGCACCCTAGGATCCGGCCCGAAAAACCCAAAATTTAAACGACCCTCGATTTTATATACGTGTTAGTCGTGGTATTGGGAAATCCAAACATCTGAGCTCGAGTTAAAGTTTTGTCCGACGCATCAAAAAACACTTGTTATATTTCTGCCCCGGTTCCCGTGGCAGCCTAGTATCCGGCCCGAAAAACCCAAAATTTAAACGACCCATCATTTGTTATACGTGTTAGTCGTGGTAATGGGCATCCAAAAATCTGAGCTCGAGTTAAAGTTTTGTCCGACTTCTCAAAAAAACGTGTTAAAATTCAGTCCCGGTCCCCGAGGCACCCTAGAATCCGGCCCGAAAAACCAAAAATTTAAACGACCCTTCATTTGTTATACGTGTTAGTCGGGGTATTGGGACATCAAAAATCTGAGCTCGAGTTAAAGTTTTGTCCGACGCATCATAAAAACGTGTTAAAATTCAGTCCCGGTCTCCGAGGCACCCTAGAATCCGGCCCGAAAAACCCGAAATTTAAACGACCCATCCTTTGTTATACGTTTTAGTCGTGGTATTGGGACATCAAAAATCTGAGCTCGAGTTAAAGTTTTGTCCGACGCATCATAAAAACGTGTTAAAATTCAGTCCCGGTCTCCGAGGCACCCTAGAATTCGGCCCAAAAAACCCGAAATTTAAACGACCCATCATTTGTTAAACGTTTTAGTCGTGGTATTGGGACATCAAAAATCTGAGCTCGAGTTAAAGTTTTGTCCGACGCATCATAAAAACGTGTTAAAATTCAGTCCCGGTCCCCGAGGCACCCTAGGATCCGGCCCGAAAAACCCAAAATTTAAACGACCCTCGATTTTATATACGTGTTAGTCGTGGTATTGGGAAATCCAAACATCTGAGCTCGAGTTAAAGTTTTGTCCGACGCATCAAAAAACACTTGTTAAATTTCTTCCCCGATTCCCGTGGCAGCCTAGTATCCGGCCCGAAAAACCCAAAATTTAAACGACCCATCATTTGTTATACGTGTTAGTCGTGGTAATGGGCATCCAAAAATCTGAGCTCGAGTTAAAGTTTTGTCCGACTTCTCAAAATAACGTGTTAAAATTCAGTCCCGGTTCCCGAGGCACCCTAGAATCCGGCCCGAAAAACCCAAAATTTAAACGACCCTTCATTTGTTATACGTGTTAGTCGGGGTATTGGGACATCAAAAATCTGAGCTCGAGTTAAAGTTTTGTCCGACGCATCATAAAAACGTGTTAAAACTCAGTCCCGGTCCCCGAGGCACCCTAGGATCAGGCCCGAAAAACCCAAAATTTAAACGACCCTCGATTTTATATACGTGTTAGTCGTGGTATTGGGAAATCCAAACATCTGAGCTCGAGTTAAAGTTTTGTCCGACGCATCAAAAAACATTTGTTATATTTCTGCCCCGGTTCCTGTGGCAGCCTAGTATCCGGCCCGAAAAACCCAAAATTTAAACGACCCATCATTTGTTATACGTGTTAGTCGTGGTAATGGGCATCCAAAAATCTGAGCTCGAGTTAAAGTTTTGTCCGACTTCTCAAAATAACGTGTTAAAATTCAGTCCCGGTTCCCGAGGCACCCTAGAATCCGGCCCGAAAAACCCAAAATTTAAACGACCCTTCATTTGTTATACGTGTTAGTCGGGGTATTGGGACATCAAAAATCTGAGCTCGAGTTAAAGTTTTGTCCGACGCATCATAAAAACGTGTTAAAACTCACTCCCGGTCCCCGAGGCACCCTAGGATCCGGCCCGAAAAACCCAAAATTTAAACGACCCTCGATTTTATATACGTGTTAGTCGTGGTATTGGGAAATCCAAACATCTGAGCTCGAGTTAAAGTTTTGTCCGACGCATCAAAAAACATTTGTTATATTTCTGCCCCGGTTCCTGTGGCAGCCTAGTATCCGGCCCGAAAAACCCAAAATTTAAACGACCCATCATTTGTTATACGTGTTAGTCGTGGTAATGGGCATCCAAAAATCTGAGCTCGAGTTAAAGTTTTGTCCGACTTCTCAAAATAACGTGTTAAAATTCAGTCCCGGTTCCCGAGGCACCCTAGAATCCGGCCCGAAAAACCCAAAATTTAAAAGACCCTTCATTTGTTATACGTGTTAGTCGGGGTATTGGGACATCAAAAATCTGAGCTCGAGTTAAAGTTTTGTCCGACGCATCATAAAAACGTGTTAAAATTCAGTCCCGGTCTCCGAGGCACCCTAGAATTCGGCCCAAAAAACCCGAAATTTAAACGACCCATCATTTGTTAAACGTTTTAGTCGTGGTATTTGGACATCAAAAATCTGAGCTCGAGTTAAAGTTTTGTCCGACGCATCATAAAAACGTGTTAAAATTCAGTCCCGGTCCCCGAGGCACCCTAGGATCCGGCCCGAAAAACCCAAAATTAAAACGACCCTCGATTTTATATACGTGTTAGTGGTGGTATTGGGAAATCCAAACATCTGAGCTCGAGTTAAAGTTTCGTCCGACGCATCAAAAAAACGTGTTAAAACTCAATCCCGGTCTCCGAGGCACCCTATAATTCGGCCCGAAAAACCGGAAATTTAAACGACCCATCATTTGTTATACGTGTTAGTCGGGGTATTGGGACATCAAAAATCTGAGCTCGAGTTAAAGTTTTGTCCTACGCATCATAAAAACGTGTTAAAATTCAGTCTCGGTCTCCGAGGCACCCTAGAATTCGGCCCGAAAAACCCGAAAATTTAAACGACCCATCATTTGTTATACGTTTTAGTCGTGGTATTGGGACATCAAAAATCTGAGCTCGAGTTAAAGTTTTGTCCGACGCATCATAAAAACGTGTTAAAACTCAGTCCCGGTCCCCGAGGCACCCTAGGATCCGGCCCGAAAAACCCAAAATTTAAACGACCCTCGATTTTATATACGTGTTAGTCGTGGTATTGGGAAATCCAAACATCTGAGCTCGAGTTAAAGTTTTGTCCGACGCATCAAAAAACACTTGTTATATTTCTGCCCCGGTTCCCGTGGCAGCCTAGTATCCGGCCCGAAAAACCCAAAATTTAAACGACCCATCATTTGTTATACGTGTTAGTCGTGGTAATGGGCATCCAAAAATCTGAGCTCGAGTTAAAGTTTTGTCCGACTTCTCAAAAAAACGTGTTAAAATTCAGTCCCGGTCCCCGAGGCACCCTAGAATCCGGCCCGAAAAACCCAAAATTTAAACGACCCTTCATTTGTTATACGTGTTAGTCGGGGTATTGGGACATCAAAAATCTGAGCTCGAGTTAAAGTTTTGTCCGACGCATCATAAAAACGTGTTAAAATTCAGTCCCGGTCTCCGAGGCACCCTAGAATCCGGCCCGAAAAACCCGAAATTTAAACGACCCATCCTTTGTTATACGTTTTAGTCGTGGTATTGGGACATCAAAAATCTAAGCTCGAGTTAAAGTTTTGTCCGACGCATCATAAAAACGTGTTAAAATTCAGTCCCGGTCTCCGAGGCACCCTAGAATTCGGCCCAAAAAACCCGAAATTTAAACGACCCATCATTTGTTAAACGTTTTAGTCGTGGTATTGGGACATCAAAAATCTGAGCTCGAGTTAAAGTTTTGTCCGACGCATCATAAAAACGTGTTAAAATTCAGTCCCGGTCCCCGAGGCACCCTAGGATCCGGCCCGAAAAACCCAAAATTAAAACGACCCTCGATTTTATATACGTGTTAGTGGTGGTATTGGGAAATCCAAACATCTGAGCTCGAGTTAAAGTTTTGTCCGATGCATCAAAAAAACGTGTTAAAACTCAATCCCGGTCTCCGAGGCACCCTATAATTCGGCCCGAAAAACCGGAAATTTAAACGACCCATCATTTGTTATACGTGTTAGTCGGGGTATTGGGACATCAAAAATCTGAGCTCGAGTTAAAGTTTTGTCCTACGCATCATAAAAACGTGTTAAAATTCAGTCCCGGTCTCCGAGGCACCCTAGAATTCGGCCCGAAAAACCCAAAATTTAAACGACCCTCATTTGTTATACGTGTTAGTCGGGGTATTGGGACATAAAAAATCTGAGCTCGAGTAAAAGTTTTGTCCGACGCATCATAAAAACGTGTTAAAATTCAGTCTCGGTCTCCGAGGCACCCTAGAATCCGGCCCGAAAAACCCGAAATTTAAACGACCCATCCTTTGTTATACGTTTTAGTCGTGGTATTGGGACATCAAAAATCTGAGCTCGAGTTAAAGTTTTGTCCGACGCATCATAAAAACGTGTTAAAACTCAGTCCCGGTCCCCGAGGCACCCTAGGATCCGGCCCGAAAAACCCAAAATTTAAACGACCCTCGATTTTATATACGTGTTAGTCGTGGTATTGGGAAATCCAAACATCTGAGCTCGAGTTAAAGTTTTGTCCGACGCATCAAAAAACACTTGTTAAATTTCTGCCCCGTTTCCCGTGGCAGCCTAGTATCCGGCCCGAAAAACCCAAAATTTAAACGACCCATCATTTGTTATACGTGTTAGTCGTGGTAATGGGCATCCAAAAATCTGAGCTCGAGTTAAAGTTTTGTCCGACTTCTCAAAAAAACGTGTTAAAATTCAGTCCCGGTTCCCGAGGCACCCTAGAATCCGGCCCGAAAAACCCAAAATTTAAACGACCCTTCATTTGTTATACGTGTTAGTCGGGGTATTGGGACATCAAAAATCTGAGCTCGAGTTAAAGTTTTGTCCGACGCATCATAAAAACGTGTTAAAATTCAGTCCCGGTCTCCGAGGCACCCTAGAATTCGGCCCAAAAAACCCGAAATTTAAACGACCCATCATTTGTTAAACGTTTTAGTCGTGGTATTAGGACATCAAAAATTTGAGCTCGAGTTAAAGTTTTGTCCGACGCATCATAAAAACGTGTTAAAATTCAGTCCCGGTCCCCGAGGCACCCTAGGATCCGGCCCCTAAAACCCAAAATTAAAACGACCCTCGATTTTATATACGTGTTAGTGGTGGTATTGGGAAATCCAAACATCTGAGCTCGAGTTAATGTTTTGTCCGACGCATCAAAAAAACGTGTTAAAACTCAATCCCGGTCTTCGAGGCACCCTATAATTCGGCCTGAAAAACCGGAAATTTAAACGACCCATCATTTGTTATACGTGTTAGTCGGGGTATTGGGACATCAAAAATCTGAGCTCGAGTTAAAGTTTTTTCCTACGCATCATAAAAACGTGTTAAAACTCCATCCCGGTCTCCGAGGCACCCTATAATTCGGCCCGAAAAACCGGAAATTTAAACGACCCATCATTTGTTATACGTGTTAGTCGGGGTATTGGGACATCAAAAATCTGAGCTCGAGTAAAAGTTTTGTCCTACGCACCATAAAAACGTGTTAAAATTCAGTCCCGGTCTCCGAGGCACCCTAGAATTCGGCCCGAAAAACCCGAAATTTAAACGACCCATCCTTTGTTATACGTTTTAGTCGTGGTACTGGGACATCAAAAATCTGAGCTCGAGTTAAAGTTTTGTCCGACGCATCATAAAAACGTGTTAAAACGCAGTCCCGGTCCCCGAGGCACCCTAGGATCCGGCCCGAAAAACCCAAAATTTAAACGACCCTCGATTTTATATACGTGTTAGTCGTGGTATTGGGAAATCCAAACATCTGAGCTCGAGTTAAAGTTTTGTCCGACGCATCAAAAAACACTTGTTAAATTTCTGCCCCGGTTCCCGTGGCAGCCTAGTATCCAGCCCGAAAAACCCAAAATTTAAACGACCCATCATTTGTTATACGTGTTAGCCGTGGTAATGGGCATCCAAAAATCTGAGCTCGAGTTAAAGATTTGTCCGACTTCTCAAAAAAACGTGTTAAAATTCAGTCCCGGTTCCCGAGGCACCCTAGAATCCGGCCCGAAAAACCCAAAATTTAAACGACCCTTCATTTGTTATACGTGTTAGTCGGGGTATTGGGACATCAAAAATCTGAGCTCGTGTTAAAGTTTTGTCCGACGCATCATAAAAACGTGTTAAAATTCAGTCCCGGTCCCCGAGGCACCCTAGGATCCGGCCCGAAAAACCCAAAATTAAAACGACCCTCGATTTTATATACGTGTTAGTGGTGGTATTGGGAAATCCAAACATCTGAGCTCGAGTTAAAGTTTTGTCCGACGCATCAAAAAAACGTGTTAAAACTCCATCCCGGTCTCCGAGGCACCCTATAATTCGGCCCGAAAAACCGGAAATTTAAACGACCCATCATTTGTTATACGTGTTAGTCGGGGTATTGGGACATCAAAAATCTGAGCTCGAGTTAATGTTTTGTCCTACGCATCATAAAAACGTGTTAAAATTCAGTCCCGGTCTCCGAGGCACCCTAGAATTCGGCCCGAAAAACCCGAAAATTTAAACGACCCATCATTTGTTATACGTTTTAGTCGTGGTATTGGGACATCAAAAATCTGAGCTCGAGTTAAAGTTTTGTCCGACGCATCATAAAAACGTGTTAAAACTCAGTCCCGGTCCCCGAGGCACCCTAGGATCCGGCCCGAAAAACCCAAAATTTAAGCGACCCTCCATTTTATATACGTGTTAGTCGTGGTATTGGGAAATCCAAACATCTGAGCTCGAGTGAAAGTTTTGTCCGACGCATCAAAAAACACATGTTAAATTTCTGCCCCGGTTCCCGAGGCAGCCTAGTATCTGGCCCGAAAAACCCAAAATTTAAACGACCCATCATTTGTTATACGTGTTAGTCGTGGTAATGGGCATCCAAAAATCTGAGCTCGAGTTAAAGTTTTGTCCGACGCATAAAAAAAACGTGTTAAAACTCAATCCCGGTCTCCGAGGCACCCTATAATTCGGCCCGAAAAACCAGAAATTTAAACGACCCATCATTTGTTATACGTGTTAGTCGGGGTATTGAGACATCAAAAATCTGAGCTCGAGTTAAAGTTTTGTCCTACGCATCATAAAAAAGTGTTAAAATTCAGTCCCGGTCTCCGAGGCACCCTAGAATTCGGCCCGAAAAACCCGAAATTTAAACGACCCATCATTTGTTATACGTTTTAGTCGTGGTATTGGGACATCAAAAATCTGAGCTCGAGTTAAAGTTTTGTCCGACGCATCATAAAAACGTGTTAAAACTCAGTCCCGGTCCCCGAGGCACCCTAGGATCCGGCCCGAAAAACCCAAAATTTAAACAACCCTCGATTTTATATGCGTGTTAGTCGTGGTATTGGGAAATCCAAACATCTGAGCTCGAGTTAAAGTTTTGTCCGACGCATCAAAAAACACTTGTTAAATTTCTGCCCCGGTTCTCGTGGCAGCCTAGTATCCGGCCCGAAAAACCCAAAATTTAAACGACCCGTCATTTGTTATACGTGTTAGTCGTGGTAATGGGCATCCAAAAATCTGAGCTCGAGTTAAAGTTTTGTCCGACTTTTCAAAAAAACGTGTTAAAATTCAGTTCCGGTCCCCGAGGCACCCTAGAATCCGGCCCGAAAAACCCAAAATTTAAACGACCCATCATTTGTTATACGTGTTAGTCGGGGTATTGGGACATCAAAAATCTGAGCTCGAGTTAAAGTTTTGTCCGACTTCTCAAAATAACGTGTTAAAATTCAGTCCCGGTTCCCGAGGCACCCTAGAATCCGGCCCGAAAAACCCAAAATTTAAACGACCCTTCATTTGTTATAGGTGTTAGTCGGGGTATTGGGACATCAAAAATCTGAGCTCGAGTTAAAGTTTTGTCCGACGCATCATAAAAACGTGTTAAAATTCAGTCCCGGTCTCCGAGGCACCCTAGAATTCGGCCCAAAAAACCCGAAATTTAAACGACCCATCATTTGTTAAACGTTTTAGTCGTGGTATTGGGACATCAAAAATCTGAGCTCGAGTTAAAGTTTTGTCCGACGCATCATAAAAACGTGTTAAAATTCAGTCCCGGTCCCCGAGGCACCCTAGGATCCGGCCCGAAAAACCCAAAATTAAAACGACCCTCGATTTTATATACGTGTTAGTGGTGGTATTGGGAAATCCAAACATCTGAGCTCGAGTTAAAGTTTTGTCCGATGCATCAAAAAAACGTGTTAAAACTCAATCCCGGTCTCCGAGGCACCCTATAATTCGGCCCGAAAAACCGGAAATTTAAACGACCCATCATTTGTTATACGTGTTAGTCGGGGTATTGGGACATCAAAAATCTGAGCTCGAGTTAAAGTTTTGTCCTACGCATCATAAAAACGTGTTAAAATTCAGTCCCGGTCTCCGAGGCACCCTAGAATTCGGCCCGAAAAACCCAAAATTTAAACGACCCTCATTTGTTATACGTGTTAGTCGGGGTATTGGGACATAAAAAATCTGAGCTCGAGTAAAAGTTTTGTCCGACGCATCATAAAAACGTGTTAAAATTCAGTCTCGGTCTCCGAGGCACCCTAGAATCCGGCCCGAAAAACCCGAAATTTAAACGACCCATCCTTTGTTATACGTTTTAGTCGTGGTATTGGGACATCAAAAATCTGAGCTCGAGTTAAAGTTTTGTCCGACGCATCATAAAAACGTGTTAAAACTCAGTCCCGGTCCCCGAGGCACCCTAGGATCCGGCCCGAAAAACCCAAAATTTAAACGACCCTCGATTTTATATACGTGTTAGTCGTGGTATTGGGAAATCCAAACATCTGAGCTCGAGTTAAAGTTTTGTCCGACGCATCAAAAAACACTTGTTAAATTTCTGCCCCGTTTCCCGTGGCAGCCTAGTATCCGGCCCGAAAAACCCAAAATTTAAACGACCCATCATTTGTTATACGTGTTAGTCGTGGTAATGGGCATCCAAAAGTCTGAGCTCGAGTTAAAGTTTTGTCCGACTTCTCAAAAAAACGTGTTAAAATTCAGTCCCGGTTCCCGAGGCACCCTAGAATCCGGCCCGAAAAACCCAAAATTTAAACGACCCTTCATTTGTTATACGTGTTAGTCGGGGTATTGGGACATCAAAAATCTGAGCTCGAGTTAAAGTTTTGTCCGACGCATCATAAAAACGTGTTAAAATTCAGTCCCGGTCTCCGAGGCACCCTAGAATTCGGCCCAAAAAACCCGAAATTTAAACGACCCATCATTTGTTAAACGTTTTAGTCGTGGTATTAGGACATCAAAAATTTGAGCTCGAGTTAAAGTTTTGTCCGACGCATCATAAAAACGTGTTAAAATTCAGTCCCGGTCCCCGAGGCACCCTAGGATCCGGCCCCTAAAACCCAAAATTAAAACGACCCTCGATTTTATATACGTGTTAGTGGTGGTATTGGGAAATCCAAACATCTGAGCTCGAGTTAATGTTTTGTCCGACGCATCAAAAAAACGTGTTAAAACTCAATCCCGGTCTTCGAGGCACCCTATAATTCGGCCTGAAAAACCGGAAATTTAAACGACCCATCATTTGTTATACGTGTTAGTCGGGGTATTGGGACATCAAAAATCTGAGCTCGAGTTAAAGTTTTTTCCTACGCATCATAAAAACGTGTTAAAACTCCATCCCGGTCTCCGAGGCACCCTATAATTCGGCCCGAAAAACCGGAAATTTAAACGACCCATCATTTGTTATACGTGTTAGTCGAGGTATTGGGACATCAAAAATCTGAGCTCGAGTAAAAGTTTTGTCCTACGCACCATAAAAACGTGTTAAAATTCAGTCCCGGTCTCCGAGGCACCCTAGAATTCGGCCCGAAAAACCCGAAATTTAAACGACCCATCCTTTGTTATACGTTTTAGTCGTGGTATTGGGACATCAAAAATCTGAGCTCGAGTTAAAGTTTTGTCCGACGCATCATAAAAACGTGTTAAAACGCAGTCCCGGTCCCCGAGGCACCCTAGGATCCGGCCCGAAAAACCCAAAATTTAAACGACCCTCGATTTTATATACGTGTTAGTCGTGGTATTGGGAAATCCAAACATCTGAGCTCGAGTTAAAGTTTTGTCCGACGCATCAAAAAACACTTGTTAAATTTCTGCCCCGGTTCCCGTGGCAGCCTAGTATCCGGCCCGAAAAACCCAAAATTTAAACGACCCATCATTTGTTATACGTGTTAGCCGTGGTAATGGGCATCCAAAAATCTGAGCTCGAGTTAAAGATTTGTCCGACTTCTCAAAAAAACGTGTTAAAATTCAGTCCCGGTTCCCGAGGCACCCTAGAATCCGGCCCGAAAAACCCAAAATTTAAACGACCCTTCATTTGTTATACGTGTTAGTCGGGGTATTGGGACATCAAAAATCTGAGCTCGTGTTAAAGTTTTGTCCGACGCATCATAAAAACGTGTTAAAATTCAGTCCCGGTCCCCGAGGCACCCTAGGATCCGGCCCGAAAAACCCAAAATTAAAACGACCCTCGATTTTATATACGTGTTAGTGGTGGTATTGGGAAATCCAAACATCTGAGCTCGAGTTAAAGTTTTGTCCGACGCATCAAAAAAACGTGTTAAAACTCCATCCCGGTCTCCGAGGCACCCTATAATTCGGCCCGAAAAACCGGAAATTTAAACGACCCATCATTTGTTATACGTGTTAGTCGGGGTATTGGGACATCAAAAATCTGAGCTCGAGTTAATGTTTTGTCCTACGCATCATAAAAACGTGTTAAAATTCAGTCCCGGTCTCCGAGGCACCCTAGAATTCGGCCCGAAAAACCCGAAAATTTAAACGACCCATCATTTGTTATACGTTTTAGTCGTGGTATTGGGACATCAAAAATCTGAGCTCGAGTTAAAGTTTTGTCCGACGCATCATAAAAACGTGTTAAAACTCAGTCCCGGTCCCCGAGGCACCCTAGGATCCGGCCCGAAAAACCCAAAATTTAAACGACCCTCGATTTTATATACGTGTTAGTCGTGGTATTGGGAAATCCAAACATCTGAGCTCGAGTGAAAGTTTTGTCCGACGCATCAAAAAACACATGTTAAATTTCTGCCCCGGTTCCCGTGGCAGCCTAGTATCTGGCCCGAAAAACCCAAAATTTAAACGACCCATCATTTGTTATACGTGTTAGTCGTGGTAATGGGCATCCAAAAATCTGAGCTCGAGTTAAAGTTTTGTCCGACGCATAAAAAAAACGTGTTAAAACTCAATCCCGGTCTCCGAGGCACCCTATAATTCGGCCCGAAAAACCAGAAATTTAAAC
The DNA here is from genome assembly GCA_028411795.1 of Euphorbia peplus. NCBI lineage: Eukaryota > Viridiplantae > Streptophyta > Magnoliopsida > Malpighiales > Euphorbiaceae > Euphorbia > Euphorbia peplus. The sequence continues at coordinate 11,542,475 of CP110837.1, read as the reverse complement.
GACCCATCATTTGTTATACGTGTTAGTCGGGGTATTGGGACATCAAAAATCTGAGCTCGAGTTAAAGTTTTGTCCTACGCATCATAAAAAAGTGTTAAAATTCAGTCCCGGTCTCCGAGGCACCCTAGAATTCGGCCCGAAAAACCCGAAATTTAAACGACCCATCATTTGTTATACGTTTTAGTCGTGGTATTGGGACATCAAAAATCTGAGCTCGAGTTAAAGTTTTGTCCGACGCATCATAAAAACGTGTTAAAACTCAGTCCCGGTCCCCGAGGCACCCTAGGATCCGGCCCGAAAAACCCAAAATTTAAACAACCCTCGATTTTATATGCGTGTTAGTCGTGGTATTGGGAAATCCAAACATCTGAGCTCGAGTTAAAGTTTTGTCCGACGCATCAAAAAACACTTGTTAAATTTCTGCCCCGGTTCTCGTGGCAGCCTAGTATCCGGCCCGAAAAACCCAAAATTTAAACGACCCGTCATTTGTTATACGTGTTAGTCGTGGTAATGGGCATCCAAAAATCTGAGCTCGAGTTAAAGTTTTGTCCGACTTTTCAAAAAAACGTGTTAAAATTCAGTTCCGGTCCCCGAGGCACCCTAGAATCCGGCCCGAAAAACCCAAAATTTAAACGACCCATCATTTGTTATACGTGTTAGTCGGGGTATTGGGACATCAAAAATCTGAGCTCGAGTTAAAGTTTTGTCCGACGCATCATAAAAACGTGTTAAAATTCAGTCCCGGTCTCCGAGGCACCCTAGAATTCGGCCCGAAAAACCCGAAATTTAAACGACCCATCATTTGTTATACGTTTTAGTCGTGGTATTGGGACATCAAAAATCTGAGCTCGAGTTAAAGTTTTGTCCGACGCATCATAAAAACGTGTTAAAACTCAGTCCCGGTCCCCGAGGCACCCTAGGATCCGGCCCGAAAAACCCATAATTTAAACGACCCTCGATTTTATATACGTGTTAGTCGTGGTATTGGGAAATCCAAACATCTGAGCTCGAGTTAAAGTTTTGTCCGACGCATCAAAAAACACTTGTTAAATTTCTGCCCCGGTTCCCGTGGCAGCCTAGTATCCGGCCCGGAAAACCCAAAATTTAAACGACCCATCATTTGTTATACGTGTTAGTCGTGGTAATGGGCATCCAAAAATCTGAGCTCGAGTTAAAGTTTTGTCTGATGCATCATAAAAACGTGTTAAAATTCAGTCCCGGTCTCCGAGGCACCCTAGAATTCGGCCCGAAAAACCCGAAATTTAAACGACCCATCATTTGTGATACGTTTTAGTCGTGGTATTGGAACATCAAAAATCTGAGCTCGAGTTAAAGTTTTGTCCGACGCATCATAAAAACGTGTTAAAATTCAGTCCCGGTCTCTGAGGCACCATAGAATTCGGCCCGAAAAACCCGAAATTTAAACGACCCATCATTTGTTATACGTTTTAGTCGTGGTATTGGGACATCAAAAATCTGAGCTCGAGTTAAAGTTTTGTCCGACGCATCATAAAAACGTGTTAAAACTCAGTCCCGGTCCCCGAGGCACCTTAGGATCCGGCCCGAAAAACCCAAAATTTAAACGACCCTCGATTTTATATACGTGTTAGTCGTGGTATTGGGAAATCCAAACATCTGAGCTCGAGTTAAAGTTTTGTCTGACGCATCAAAAAACACTTGTTAAATTTCTGCCCCGATTCCCGTGGCAGCCTAGTATCCGGCCCGAAAAACCCAAAATTTAAACGACCCATCATTTGTTATACGTGTTAGTCGTGGTAATGGGCATCCAAAAATCTGAGCTCGAGTTAAAGTTTTGTCCGACTTCTCAAAAAAACGTGTTAAAATTCAGTCCCGGTCCCTGAGGCACCCTAGAATCCGGCCCGAAAAACCCAAAATTTAAACGACCCATCATTTGTTATACGTGTTAGTCGGGGTATTGGGACATCAAAAATCTGAGCTCGAGTTAAAGTTTTGTCCGACGCATCATAAAAACGTGTTAAAATTCAGTCCCGGTCTCCGAGGCACCCTAGAATTCGGCCCGAAAAACCCGAAATTTAAACGACCCATCATTTGTTATACGTTTTAGTCGTGGTATTGGGACATCAAAAATCTGAGCTCGAGTTAAAGTTTTGTCCGACGCATCATAAAAACGTGTTAAAATTCAGTCCCGGTCCCCGAGGCACCCTAGGATCCGGCCCGAAAAACCCAAAATTTAAACGACCCTCGATTTTATATACGTGTTAGTCGTGGTATTGGGAAATCCAAACATCTGAGCTCGAGTTAAAGTTTTGTCCGACGCATCAAAAAACACTTGTTAAATTTCTGCCCCGGTTCCCGTGGCAGCCTAGTATCCGGCCCGAAAAACCCAAAATTTAAACGACCCATCATTTGTTATACGTGTTAGTCGTGGTAATGAAAATCCAAAAATCTGAGCTCGAGTTAAAGTTTTGTCCGACTTCTCAAAAAAACGTGTTAAAATTCAGTCCCGGTCCCCGAGGCAACCTAGAATCCGGCCCGAAAAACCCAAAATTTAAACGACCCATCATTTGTTATACGTGTTAGTCGGGGTATTGGGACATCAAAAATCTGAGCTCGAGTTAAAGTTTTGTCCGACGCATCATAAAAACGTGTTAAAATTCAGTCCCGGTCTCCGAGGCACCCTAGAATTCGGCCCGAAAAACCCGAAATTTAAACGACCCATCATTTGTTCAACGTGTTAGTCGTGGTAATGGGCATCCAAAAATCTGAGCTCGAGTTAAAGTTTTGTCCGACGCATCAAAAAAACGTGTTAAAACTCAATCCCGGTCTCCGAGGGACCCTATAATTCGGCCCGAAAAACCGGAAATTTAAACGACCCATCATTTGTTATATGTGTTAGTCGGGGTATTGGGACATCAAAAATCTGAGCTCGAGTTAAAGTTTTGTCCGACGCATCATAAAAACGTGTTAAAATTCAGTCCCGGTCTCCGAGGCACCCTAAAATTCGGCCCGAAAAACCCGAAATTTAAACGACCCATCATTTGTTATACGTTTTAGTCGTGATATTGGGACATCAAAAATCTGAGCTCGAGTTAAAGTTTTGTCCGACGCATCATAAAAACGTGTTAAAATTCAGTCCCGGTCTCCGAGGCATCTTAGAATTCGGCCTGAAAAACCCGAAATTTAAACGACCATTCATTTGTTATACGTTTTAGTCGTGGTATTGGGACATCAAAAATCTGAGCTCGAGTTAAAGTTTTGTCCGACGCATCATAAAAACGTGTTAAAACTCAGTCCTGGTCCCCGAGGCACCTTAGGATCCGGCCCGAAAAACCCAAAATTTAAACGACCCTCGATTTTATATACGTGTTAGTCGTGGTATTGGGAAATCCAAACATCTGAGCTCGAGTTAAAGTTTTGTCTGACGCATCAAAAAACACTTGTTAAATTTCTGCCCCGATTCCCGTGGCAGCCTAGTATCCGGCCCGAAAAACCCAAAATTTAAACGACCCATCATTTGTTATACGTGTTAGTCGTGGTAATGGGCATCCAAAAATCTGAGCTCGAGTTAAAGTTTTGTCCGACTTCTCAAAAAAACGTGTTAAAATTCAGTCCCGGTCACCGAGGCACCCTAGAATCCGGCCCGAAAAACCCAAAATTTAAACGACCCATCATTTGTTATACGTGTTAGTCGGGGTATTGGGACATCAAAAATCTGAGCTCGAGTTAAAGTTTTGTCCGACGCATCATAAAAACGTGTTAAAATTCAGTCCCGGTCTCCGAGGCACCCTAGAATTCGGCCCGAAAAACCCGAAATTTAAACGACCCATCATTTGTTATACGTTTTAGTCGTGGTATTGGGACATCAAAAATCTGAGCTCGAGTTAAAGTTTTGTCCGACGCATCATAAAAACGTGTTAAAATTCAGTCCCGGTCCCCGAGGCACCCTAGGATCCGGCCCGAAAAACCCAAAATTTAAACGACCCTCGATTTTATATACGTGTTAGTCGTGGTATTGGGAAATCGAAACATCTAAGCTCGAGTTAAAGTTTTGTCCGACGCATCAAAAAACACTTGTTAAATTTCTGCCCCGGTTCCCGTGGTAGCCTAGTATCCGGCCCGAAAAACCCAAAATTTAAACGACTCATCATTTGTTATACGTGTAAGTCGTGGTAATGAAAATCCAAAAATCTGAGCTCGAGTTAAAGTTTTGTCCGACTTCTCAAAAAAACGTGTTAAAATTCAGTCCCGGTCCCCGAGGCAACCTAGAATCCGGCCCGAAAAACCCAAAATTTAAACGACCCATCATTTGTTATACGTGTTAGTCGGGGTATTGGGACATCAAAAATCTGAGCTCGAGTTAAAGTTTTGTCCGACGCATCATAAAAACGTGTTAAAATTCAGTCCCGGTCTCCGAGGCACCCTAGAATTCGGCCCGAAAAACCCGAAATTTAAACGACCCATCATTTGTTCAACGTGTTAGTCGTGGTAATGGGCATCCAAAAATCTGAGCTCGAGTTAAAGTTTTGTCCGACGCATCAAAAAAACGTGTTAAAACTCAATCCCGGTCTCCGAGGCACCCTATAATTCGGCCCGAAAAACCGGAAATTTAAACGACCCATCATTTGTTATACGTGTTAGTCGGGGTATTGGGACATCAAAAATCTGAGCTCGAGTTAAAGTTTTGTCCGACGCATCATAAAAACGTGTTAAAATTCAGTCCCGGTCTCCGAGGCACCCTAGAATTCGGCCCGAAAAACCCGAAATTTAAACGACCCATCATTTGTTATACGTTTTAGTCGTGGTATTGGGACATCAAAAATCTGAGCTCGAGTTAAAGTTTTGTCCGACGCATCATAAAAACGTGTTAAAACTCAGTCCCGGTCCCCGAGGCACCCTAGGATCCGGCCCGAAAAACCCAAAATTTAAACGACCCTCGATTTTATATACGTGTTAGTCGTGGTATTGGGAAATCCAAACATCTGAGCTCGAGTTAAAGTTTTGTCCGACGCATAAAAAAACACTTGTTAAATTTCTGCCCCGGTTCCCGTGGCAGCCTAGTATCCGGCCCGAAAAACCCAAAATTTAAACGACCCATCATTTGTTCAACGTGTTAGTCGTGGTAATGGGCATCCAAAAATCTGAGCTCGAGTTAAAGTTTTGTCCGACGCATCAAAAAAACGTGTTAAAAAGCCACAACTCTTGCAACTTTTTCAGCTTCAGCAGCCTTCTCTTTCTCAGCAAGGCGTGCTTCCTCAGCATCCTGAGCTTCTTTCTCAAGGACATCCTTTGGCTTCTCAGCAACAATCTTGCCAGAAGGTTCAACATTGATCTTTGTTTGAACCAACGTGGGAAGAGTTTCTGAGACAGCAACCTTCTCAACATTCAGGACCAACTTGCTTGATCCTTTCTTTCCCTTGCCCTTCTTGGCAGCATTCTTTCCTTTCTGAACCGTTGCATCCATAATCTCTTTCTGAGCAATACTCACAGAGGAGCCCTTCTCATTCTTCTTTGGAGTAACATCAAAACTGAGGTTTCTGAAGGTATGCATCTTCAGAACCGTACTCCTACTAGTAACACCTTCTCCTGACATGACAACAGAGGCTGCCTCAAACAACCTTGTCAGGAGTGAGCCATAAGCTAATGCACTCACAGTAGTTACATTCTTCATCTGCCTTATCAGCATGGCAGGCAAATTTATCTTCTTCTGGTGGACCAGATGCCACATAAATACCCTTTCTCTATTGGAAACACAGTTGACTCCTCCAGCCTTTGGAAGAAAGACATTCGTAGTCAAATAATGTGCCCACCTCTGGTGCTGACTCAACCAGGTGGCATAAGTTTCCTTGGCACTTAGATCTGGCCTAGCCCAGTTGGCTTCTGAAAACCCTTCTGCTGAACCATCATCTCCAATGATGATTCCTTCATCATCAATTCCTATCACTTGAGAAATGGAAGCCCTGCTGACTTCGATTTCAACTTCCCCGACCACAGAATGAAGCACATCCTCCTCATTAGAAAAGAAATGGAGGTTCTTATAAAATTCTGTAACTAAGTTAGGGTAGATGAATTCTTCGAGAGAGACGAAAGAATTCCAGTTTTGAGCACTAAGCCAAAGAGAGATAGGTTCAGTCGATTTGACTTCGTCATCTAGAAATCTAGAGGTAAAAACCCTAGATTGACTAACTTTCTTTCGTGCATCATCGGAAAAGATGTGGGTGACAGTGATTTCTTGAGCCATTTGAAGAAATGAGAAATTAGGTTAAGATTTCTAAGAGAGATGATAACACAGAAAAAGCTATGGAAATTCTAATGGCAAAGAAAATGAGAGTAAAAAGTTCTAAGTATGGAAATCCCTTATTTATACCCAAACACAGGAACCGTTCCAATTCAAAAAGCAAATACACACCGTTTAAAAGGGCACAGATAACCGTTAACCACAGAACAGCGCCGTAATAAGCAGTAAATAACGCATGCTTTCAAGTCAAATCATGATTAGAATTTATTATAACTAAATTATCTTAAACGATCAAACTCTTAAGATATTCAGAAATAATTATTCTAAGTTATTGAAGAGGATAAGTCATACCAATGCCTTCTCGTAAGTTGCTGAAAGACATACCAGCCAGAGGCTTAGTAAACATGTCAGCAAGGTTTTCTTCAGAGGGAACATGAGTAATGATAATATCCTTCTTCAGAACATGATCTCTCAGAAAGTGATGTCTAATATGAACATGCTTCATCCTGCTGTGCTGAATAGGATTCTTTGAAAGATCAATAGCACTCTTGTTATCACAATAGATTGTAATTGTTCCAGGGATGACTCCATAGTCAGCAATTTGTTGCTTTATCCAGAGCATCTGAGAAACACAACTTCCAGCAGCAACATACTCAGCTTCAGCAGTTGAGAGGGCCACAGAGGTTTGTTTCTTGCTATGCCAGGAGACTAGGCACTCCCCCAGAAAGTGACAACCACCAGAAGTGCTGACCCTTTTCAATTTATCTCTACCATAGTCAGAGTCTGTGTATCCTATAGGAGTGAAATCAGAACTACAGGGATACCACAAACCAGCTTCTGGTGTGCCTTTAAGATATCTGAGAATTCTCTTGACAGCAACATCATGAATTTCTCTTGGCTTTGATTGATATCTAGCACAAAAACACACATCAAAATGTATATCTGGCCTGCTGGCGGTTAGGTATAAAAGAGAACCAATCATACCTCTGTAGGTTTTTATATCTACAGGTTTACCAGCTTTCTCTTCATCATCAATGTCTTTGCTGACATCCATTGGAATATCAACAGCATTAGAGTCCATCATGCCAAATTTCTTCAGCACTTCTCTAGTGTACTTGGCTTGATTGATAAACACACCATCATTACTTTGCTTGATCTGAAGTCCTAAGAAGAAGGTTAATTCTCCCATCATGGACATCTCAAACTCAGCCTTCATGTGGTCACTGAACTCTCTGCACAAAGATTCATTAGTAGCACCAAATATAATATCATCAACATATACCTGAGCTATAAGGATATCCTTGTTCTTCTTCAGAGTGAACAGAGTTGTATCAACACAGCCTCTGACAAATCCTTTAGACAGAAGGAACTTTGTCAGTCTCTCATACCAAGCTCTGGGAGCTTGTTTCAGTCCATACAAGGCTTTCTTTAGCTTGTACACATGATCAGGAAACTTAGGATCTTCAAAACCAGGAGGTTGAGACACATAGACTTCCTCATCAATGTAACCATTCAGGAATGCACTTTTCACATCCATTTGAAAAAGCTTGAAACCTTTGTATGATGCAAAAGCACATAAGATTCTAATGGCTTCTAATCTTGCAACAGGAGCAAAAGTTTCACCATAATCTATGCCTTCTTGCTGACTGTAACCTTGAGCAACAAGTCTAGCCTTGTTCCTCACAACATTTCCAAATTCATCAAGCTTGTTTTTCAGAACCCATCTTGTACCAACAACCTTCTTGTTGTTAGGTCTGGGAACTAAAATCCAAACTTCTAACCTTTTGAACTGGTCAAGTTCTTCTTGCATTGCCATTAACCAGGAGTCATCATCAGCTGCTTCATAGAAGTCCTTGGGTTCCAGAAGTGACACAAAAGCCACATTCCCCATATATCTTCTGAGCTGAGCTCTGGTCATGACAGGATTATGAATAGAGTCAATGATGTTCTCTAAGGAATGATTCCTATGAGCTCTAACTTCTCTTGGTAGATCCAATGAGTCTTCTGAAACCTGTTCATCATTTGCTGAATCATATATAGGAGCATCTTCTGGAAGAGAGTTAACTTCTGTAGTTGGATGTTCTTCTGGAACATGTTCAACAGGAGAATCAACTTCAGCAGCTTTAGGAATAACATCTTCAACAGGAGGAGATGATATTTCAGGAGCTTGAACTTCATCTTCTTCAGAGGCTTTACTATCTGCAGGGTTAGTCTCATCAAACTTTACATGAATGGATTCATCTAAAGTTTGAGTTCTCTTATTAAAAACCCTATATGCTTTACTATGTGTTGAGTAACCAAGAAAAATGGCCTCATCTGCCTTTGAATCAAACTTTGAAAGATATTCTTTTGTATTCAAAACATAGCACTTACAACCAAAGGTTCTGAAATAACCTATTTTAGGCTTTCGACCTTTCCTGAGTTCATAAGGGGTCTTGTTCAGAATGCTTCTGATTAGCACTCTATTCAGAACATAACAAGCTGTGTTAACAGCTTCTCCCCAAAAGTACTTTGGAAGCCTTCTTTCATTGATCATGGTTCTGGCTATTTCAACCAGAGTTCTATTCTTCCTTTCAACTACCCCATTTTGTTGAGGAGTTCTGGGAGCAGAAAAGTTATGATCAATTCCCTTGATTTCACAGAATTCTTCAAACCTAAAGTTTTTGAATTCTCCACCATTATCACTTCTGATATGGACAACCTTTTCATTCTTTTCATTCTCAAGTTTCTTAATCAGAACTGAGAAGCATCCAAGTGACTCATCTTTGCTAGAGAGCAAGATGACCCAAGTGAATCTTGAATAGTCATCTACTATGACTAAGGCATACTTCTTTCCACCCATGCTCATTGGTTGAACAGGGCCAAAGAGATCCATATGAAGTAATTCCAAAGGTCTTTTAGTTGAAATGACTTTCTTAGTTTTAAAAGAGCTTCTGGATTGTTTACCAGATTGGCAAGCATTGCATAAATGGTTCTTTTTAAAACTAATTTCAGGCAGACCCTCAACCAATTGATATCTAGCTACTTTGGCCAGAAGATCCATGCTAACATGAGCAAGTCTTCTATGCCAGAGCCAGGAGGTATCCTCTTTGGACATCAAGCATATATTTTTGCAAAGATTCTCAAGATTCAGCATGAAAACATTTTCAACTCTAGGAGCAGTTAGAATAACTTCCCTTGACTTACTGTCCAAGATTTTACATCCAGAGGAGCTGAAGACAACATCTCTACCTTTATCACACAATTGTGCAACACTCAGGAGATTGAACTTCAGACCTCTGACTAGGGAGACATCTTCGATCGGAGGATTGGTTCCAATGGATCCAGAACCAAGAATTCTTCCTTTCTGAGCATCTCCAAAGCTGACTTTACCACCTCTTTTAGGTACAAATGTGATGAATGCCTTTTCATCACCTGTCATATGCCTTGAGCACCCACTGTCAATGTACCACAGCTTTGACATTGATGGAGCACTCAGAGCAACCTGCAACACAATCAATTAGTGACAGGTACCCAATCCTTATTGGGTCCTTCAGAGTTAGATTTAGCTTCTACAGGTTTTTCTGATACTTCAGATTGCAAGAGGTTCTTAATGTGGTACTTGCAATCTTTCAACCAATGTCCATCTTTCTTACACAATTTGCAAGAAGGAGGATTCTTGGATCTTTCCCTTTGCTTCTTAGGAGCATTCTTCTTCTTCTGGGAAGGTACTACTTCTTCAGAGGCATTAGCACTCTTAGAGGTTCCCACTTCAGGAGGAGAAGAGATCTCTTTCAGAAGAGAGGGAGTGACAGATTTCTTCTTCTGAGGTTTATCATTCCTCAGAGGCAATTTTTCCTTACCTTTGACTTTTGAGTCATCGGAGGAAGAACTGAATTGTTTACTTAGTTTATCTTCCAATATTTTCATATCAGCATAAACTTGAGTAAACCTAAGAAATTTGTCAGCCTCGCTTTTGTCCAACTTCCTTTTTAGGTACTTGAACATGCTGTACAATTCTTCAAGAGAATCAAAGATATTTTGTTCAGAGGATATGTTTACCTCGGAGTCATAATTTGCTTCAGGAGGTGCGGAAGTTTCTCCTGTAATATCTTCAGAGGATGGCTCATCAATAGCCATAAAACATATCTGTGCTTGCTCTTCCTTCTCTTCAGGATCACTGCTGGTCTCAGAGTCTGACCAAGCAGCTAGCATAGCTTTCTTGAACTTTTTCTTATCTTTCTTCAGCTCTGGGCAGTTAGGCTTAATGTGCCCAGGTTGCTGACATCCATAGCACACAATGGGCTTGTTTGGATCTCTCTTGGTTTTATCACCGAAGTCAGAAGTCTTCTTTTCAAAACTTCTGAATGGCTTCTTGTAGTTTCCACCTTTGCCTTTTCTAAAGGCTCTTTTGAACTTCCTGGTCAGCATGGCCAATTCTTCATCTTCTGATGATTCTTCAGAAGACTCTGCCTTCAGGACTACTTGTCTCTTTCCTTCTGACCTTTCTCTTAGGTCATGATTTTTTAGTGACATCTCATGGGTGATTAGGGACCCAATGAGTTCATCATACAAGTAAAAGCTCAAGTCCTGAACTTCTTCAATGGCAGTCTTCTTGGCTTGCCAAGACCTTGGTAAGCTTCTGACAATCTTCTTCACTCTTTCAGACTCTTCAATGTCTCTGCCCAAACTCTTTAAGTCATTGACTATCTTGGTGAATCTAGAATTCATTTCTGAAATAGATTCTTTGTCAAGCATTTCAAATAACTCATATTCTCTCATGAGTTGGTTGACTTTGGACTGCTTCACTTTTCCTGTTCCTTCATATGTGACTTCCAGCTTGTTCCATATATCCTGTGCAGTTTCACAAGAAGAAACTTTGTTATATTCAGTGGCTGTAAGTGCACAATGCAACATATTTATTGCTGAAGCATTTGTTTGGAGCTTTTTCAGAATTTCATCTGAATATTCTCTCTGAGGGATAATAACATTCCCTAGACCTGGTTCCATTCTGGTGGGAATGAAATCTCCATCTGTGATGACAAACCAAGCACTCATGTTCTGAGCTTGAATGAAATACATCATTCTCTTTTTCCAGTAGGAGTAATTGTCACCATTGAATAATGGAGGTCTAGTTGTAGAGGATCCCTCTGGGACAATGAAGTGAGAAGAATTCTCAGGCTGGTGTCTACTAGCCATCTCTATTGATTCTGATAGGATCTTACACTTAGATTGTTAGATCTTTTTAGTAAATATACGAAGTGACCTTCGCTCTGATACCACATGTTGGCCCTAACAAGATCAGAATCACCTAGAGGGGGGTGAATAGGTGTTTCAAACGAAAACTGATATTTTCAAACTTTTAATGAAAATTCAATTTTCAGAGTCAATAATCCTCAGAGTCAGAGGCAAGCTTGTTGAAGTAGCCTCTGAGGGATAATCTGCTTTAAGACAGGTTCTGTCTTTTCAGCAACAGAAGTTCTGAGTTGAGAACTTCTGGACAGTCTTCTGAACACAGACTTGTGATTTTTAAGAGGAAATCTGTTTCAGCACTAAATATGATACAAGTACACAGAAGCAATTAACAAGTATAAAGAAGGGAGAAAGAGATTCAGGAGGTCCTGATGAACAGTTCAATTTATCCAAGTTCGCCACAGAATTCCTGTGACTACGTCTTGTCCTCTGAGGTCGCAGCCTCCAGAGATTTTATAAATCCACTATTCAGAACTTTTATGGCAAGTTCAGAAGCTCCTTTACATCAACAGAACTTAAGCTAATTTCTCACTTAGTTCTGACTAGCCTAAAATGAGTTAAAGGATTTTCACCAGAACAACAATACTCTGTTTTCTGGATTTCTCACCCAACTCAAATCTCAACTAGATTTCTCTCTTTTAAATCTAACTGAAGATCACAACCGATCTCAGTTTACAAGATTTCTATTATGAACTTGTTTTTCTTCACTCTCTCACAATTACAAAGTCTAAGCTAAGAAAAGATTGAGAATGGAAAGTGTGCTCTGTTTTCTTGAATAACAGTGCGTTGAGATTTTTGCTCTATGATCACACACGTAGTTGATGCAGTGGAGCTTTGCTACTATTTATAGTGTTGAGTAGATAACCGTTGAGGATATTTGAATCTTCAAGGATGACAAGGTTGAAAGTAGCCGTTAATCTTGTCAACTTCTTCGAACGGTCTCAAAACACTCAACTCTGTCAACTTTGTACTTTAACCTAATCCGGTATGGGATTTAAGATAAAGGTGATGGAGTTGACTGATCTTGAAGATTGATTTAGAGGGAAACGATAAGAGAGCAGGTTTTGTTTGTTGTGAACAGGCGCGTCCTTCAAACAGCTTTTTGAACTTTTGGCGCCTTGCATTAAATGCAACTGACAAAGCATTAAATGCTTAACTAAACCCGTGATAACGAACTTCTGATGTCCGTTTTCCTTCTTAGCGCTTCTGAACTAAAACAACCTTAGTCTTCTGATTGCAAAAGAGAACTTCTGATAAAAGCTTTAGGCAGACAATCAAGACTTCAGAGCGGTTCATCCAGCTTCTGAGAAAGTGCTTCAGTCTTCAGCTTTTTAATCTTCTGAGTTCAATAGGCAAGCAGGAATTCTTCATTCAGCATCTGCTGAGAAAAACTTATACAATAACTTAACAAAAAAATTGTTAGTCAACATTGAAAAGTATATAAGTTAATTTTTATTTTCATCTTCTGAAACGTTTGGACATAACCAAAACACTTAGGGTTCATCATTCTCCCCCATTTTGGTTATGGACAAACCGTGGTCAGAAGGTAAAAGAGAAACATGAGGATTAGAGAGTGACTTCCTGATGCAAATATTTCATTACTTCTGAGTAAATTAACTCCCCCATTTTAGTATAAATGGTGAACTTCAGCAATCTGTATAAACTTAATAAGACTTAAGATCAAGTTGTTAGATATAATGAAGTGTAATTTACTGAGATAAAAAGAAACATAAGCAAACATTAAGAAGTCAGATATGCAAGACAGTATAGAAAAGATTCAGTGTATATATGATTATTCAGAAGATAACATAGGAAACAAAATAATCAGAAGAGCAGAAAAAGTCCTAAGACATAGACTACCCAACCCAGAACCTAGCTAAGAAGCTTAAGTCCTAAACGATTACAAGTTCCTAGATTTCTTCTGAGGAGGAGGAACAACACTGGAACCTCCAGCAGCACTTGATCTCTTCTGACCAGACTTCTCCCCCGTTTGACCAGAATCAATAGCAACACCAAGAGCTCCCTGAGACTTCAATTTTTGTTGAACATTCAGAGCAGTCTGATATTGCACAGGAGTTGGTCGCACAGTATTGATCAAATCCATTCTTCTTCTGAAGTCATCATCAATGGTCTTCATATGATCGAAGGTCTGACCAGACATAGGTCTCTGTTTCTGAACATCTTCCAGAAGGAGCTTGATCAGCCTGTTGTTAGCATATACAACAGCCGTGAGATGCTCATTCTGAAGATAAGTCTGTCCTCGAACAAACCTATAGCAATTGTGAAGAGTCTTCTCTTGTTCACGAGCTTGATTATGCATAACTTTCAGGAGTTCAGTGAGCTCAGCAATCTGTGCATTCTGAGCAGATACAGCAGACTCAATGTTGGAGAGTCGGTTGTTGAGATCAGGAGTGATGTCGTATACAATCTTGGCAGCTCCTGAAGATGAAGAACCTTGAGCAGAAGATTTCACTTCTCTCAGAATGTGATTTGCAGTACTTTGCAGGTCTTCAATCTTACTAGGAAGCATCTTCTCATGAGCCTCATAATGCTCGTTTGCTTCCTTGACTTCTTCTGTCAATATTTCCAAATTTTCATTGACCTTCAGAGAAGAAGCAAGAGCAATATTACCCAGAGAGGGAAGGGTCAGAGCTAATTCCCTCAATTTATATATCTCATCATAAGTGGCTAGATGAAGGGTAGAAAGGTTGCGTATATACACAGAAGGATCCTGCATTTGGAGCATGGTCATGAGCTGCAGGTTCTGAGCTTTCAGAGAGTGTAATTCTTGCAGCACAATGCCCTGAGCATACATGTCAGCAGCAGAACTTCTTTGTCCTATACCAGCAAACCTATTCAGCAGGTCATCTGAGCCACTCTGACCCATTCTTCTCAACTCTTCAACACTTGGGGCACCTCCAGCTTCGGAAATACCAGAAGCTCTGCCCATGAAGCCAAAACTTCCAAATCTGTTATCCAGATCTTCACGATTCAAGTGTTTGCGTAGAAAGTCATAATTGGATGACAATCCAGCAAAACCTGAAGGAGTGGAGGAGGTAGTTAAGGGATCACACACAGGAGGTGTATGTCCAGAGGTTGAAAGAGGAGGGACAGAAGTTTGAGGAGAGGAGAAAGTTTGTGGAGAGGAGGAGGAAAAAGAATTTGTACAGAAAGGTAAGGTTGAAGGAATTGAAAAAGGTATTGACAAAGGTATGGACAGAGGTATGGAAAGAGGAGGAGCAGTAATTCCAATTGATGGAAAAACAGCAAAAGATGATAAAGAAGAAGTAGTGGAAGTAGAAATGGAGTCTGTGAAAATTGGTCCAGAAGACAGATTCACTTCTGAATATGATCCAGAAGGAAGAGTAGATGGAGGAGGGACAACCTCAGATGTTGAAGTTGTCAGAGGAATGGAATTCTGAGATTCACTTACTTCTGTGACAGAAGGAAGTGAAGGAGATGGATGAGGAGTAAAAACAGGAGATGAGATAACCTGTTCAGAGGCATTAGGATCAAAAGTTGAGATCGGCTCAGCATATAAATGAGCCATCCTGAACAGCGTTTCTGAGGCATCCCTTTCACCAGGGTTTCTTCCTTGATTCAGAAGAACATTGTCAATGAAGTTCTCATTGTCAACATTCTCAACAAATTGTTTAGCTCCTTCAAGAACCTCTTCATCTTCTGGTTCACTAACCTCAGATAGCTCTTCAATCAGAGGAGCTTCAACATCCTCTTCATCAGAAATCTCTGACAGCTCTTTATCAGCAGTTTCTGGGTCCTGAGTAGCAGGTTCCTCCAATTCAGCACTTGGAGCAATAATGAAGTCCTTCTTTCTCAGAACCCTTCGTTTTGCCACAGCCTTCTTCCCAATTCTGGTAGTGAGAGTGACAGTCTCAGCAATTCGAGAGGATAGAGCAACATTATCCTCTTCCTCTGAAGTCTCACCTACCTTGGAGAACTCAGCACCCTCAAGATTAGCAGCACTTTCTAAAAGTTTGGCATCGGCCTTAGCCTTTGCAGCGATTTCACGCTCAGCAGCTAGCTTGTCTTCAGCTTCTTTCTTCTTCCTTTTCTCTTCAGCAAGAGCCACAACTCTTGCAACTTTTTCAGCTTCAGCAGCCTTCTCTTTCTCAGCAAGGCGTGCTTCCTCAGCATCCTGAGCTTCTTTCTCAAGGACATCCTTTGGCTTCTCAGCAACAATCTTGCCAGAAGGTTCAACATTGATCTTTGTTTGAACCAACGTGGGAAGAGGTTCTGAGACAGCAACCTTCTCAACATTCAGGACCAACTTGCTTGATCCTTTCTTTCCCTTGCCCTTCTTGGCAGCATTCTTTCCTTTCTGAACCGTTGCATCCATAATCTCTTTCTGAGCAATACTCACAGAGGAGCCCTTCTCATTCTTCTTTGGAGTAACATCAAAACTGAGGTTTCTGAAGGTATGCATCTTCAGAACCGTACTCCTACTAGTAACACCTTCTCCTGACATGACAACAGAGGCTGCCTCAAACAACCTTGTCAGGAGTGAGCCATAAGCTAATGCACTCACAGTAGTTACATTCTTCATCTGCCTTATCAGCATGGCAGGCAAATTTATCTTCTTCTGGTGGACCAGATGCCACATAAATACCCTTTCTCTATTGGAAACACAGTTGACTCCTCCAGCCTTTGGAAGAAAGACATTCGTAGTCAAATAATGTGCCCACCTCTGGTGCTGACTCAACCAGGTGGCATAAGTTTCCTTGGCACTTAGATCTGGCCTAGCCCAGTTGGCTTCTGAAAACCCTTCTGCTGAACCATCATCTCCAATGATGATTCCTTCATCATCAATTCCTATCACTTGAGAAATGGAAGCCCTGCTGACTTCGATTTCAACTTCCCCGACCACAGAATGAAGCACATCCTCCTCATTAGAAAAGAAATGGAGGTTCTTATAAAATTCTGTAACTAAGTTAGGGTAGATGAATTCTTCGAGAGAGACGAAAGAATTCCAGTTTTGAGCACTAAGCCAAAGAGAGATAGGTTCAGTCGATTTGACTTCGTCATCTAGAAATCTAGAGGTAAAAACCCTAGATTGACTAACTTTCTTTCGTGCATCATCGGAAAAGATGTGGGTGACAGTGATTTCTTGAGCCATTTGAAGAAATGAGAAATTAGGTTAAGATTTCTAAGAGAGATGATAACACAGAAAAAGCTATGGAAATTCTAATGGCAAAGAAAATGAGAGTAAAAAGTTCTAAGTATGGAAATCCCTTATTTATACCCAAACACAGGAACCGTTCCAATTCAAAAAGCAAATACACACCGTTTAAAAGGGAACAGATAACCGTTAACCACAGAACAGCGCCGTAATAAGCAGTAAATAACGCATGCTTTCAAGTCAAATCATGATTAGAATTTATTATAACTAAATTATCTTAAACGATCAAACTCTTAAGATATTCAGAAATAATTATTCTAAGTTATTGAAGAGGATAAGTCATACCAATGCCTTCTCGTGAGTTGCTGAAAGACATACCAGCCAGAGGCTTAGTAAACATGTCAGCAAGGTTTTCTTCAGAGGGAACATGAGTAATGATAATATCCTTCTTCAGAACATGATCTCTCAGAAAGTGATGTCTAATATGAACATGCTTCATCCTGCTGTGCTGAATAGGATTCTTTGAAAGATCAATAGCACTCTTGTTATCACAATAGATTGTAATTGTTCCAGGGATGACTCCATAGTCAGCAATTTGTTGCTTTATCCAGAGCATCTGAGAAACACAACTTCCAGCAGCAACATACTCAGCTTCAGCAGTTGAGAGGGCCACAGAGGTTTGTTTCTTGCTATGCCAGGAGACTAGGCACTCCCCCAGAAAGTGACAACCACCAGAAGTGCTGACCCTTTTCAATTTATCTCTACCATAGTCAGAGTCTGTGTATCCTATAGGAGTGAAATCAGAACTACAGGGATACCACAAACCAGCTTCTGGTGTGCCTTTAAGATATCTGAGAATTCTCTTGACAGCAACATCATGAATTTCTCTTGGCTTTGATTGATATCTAGCACAAAAACACACAGCAAAATGTATATCTGGCCTGCTGGCGGTTAGGTATAAAAGAGAACCAATCATACCTCTGTAGGTTTTTATATCTACAGGTTTACCAGCTTTCTCTTCATCATCAATGTCTTTGCTGACATCCATTGGAATATCAACAGCATTAGAGTCCATCATGCCAAATTTCTTCAGCACTTCTCTAGTGTACTTGGCTTGATTGATAAACACACCATCATTACTTTGCTTGATCTGAAGTCCTAAGAAGAAGGTTAATTCTCCCATCATGGACATCTCAAACTCAGCCTTCATGTGGTCACTGAACTCTCTGCACAAAGATTCATTAGTAGCACCAAATATAATATCATCAACATATACCTGAGCTATAAGGATATCCTTGTTCTTCTTCAGAGTGAACAGAGTTGTATCAACACAGCCTCTGACAAATCCTTTAGACAGAAGGAACTTTGTCAGTCTCTCATACCAAGCTCTGGGAGCTTGTTTCAGTCCATACAAGGCTTTCTTTAGCTTGTACACATGATCAGGAAACTTAGGATCTTCAAAACCAGGAGGTTGAGACACATAGACTTCCTCATCAATGTAACCATTCAGGAATGCACTTTTCACATCCATTTGAAAAAGCTTGAAACCTTTGTATGATGCAAAAGCACATAAGATTCTAATGGCTTCTAATCTTGCAACAGGAGCAAAAGTTTCACCATAATCTATGCCTTCTTGCTGACTGTAACCTTGAGCAACAAGTCTAGCCTTGTTCCTCACAACATTTCCAAATTCATCAAGCTTGTTTTTCAGAACCCATCTTGTACCAACAACCTTCTTGTTGTTAGGTCTGGGAACTAAAATCCAAACTTCTGACCTTTTGAACTGGTCAAGTTCTTCTTGCATTGCCATTAACCAGGAGTCATCATCAGCTGCTTCATAGAAGTCCTTGGGTTCCAGAAGTGACACAAAAGCCACATTCCCCATATATCTTCTGAGCTGAGCTCTGGTCATGACAGGATTATGAACAGAGTCAATGATGTTCTCTAAGGAATGATTCCTATGAGCTCTAACTTCTCTTGGTAGATCCAATGAGTCTTCTGAAACCTGTTCATCATTTGCTGAATCATATATAGGAGCATCTTCTGGAAGAGAGTTAACTTCTGTAGTTGGATGTTCTTCTGGAACATGTTCAACAGGAGAATCAACTTCAGCAGCTTTAGGAATAACATCTTCAACAGGAGGAGATGATATTTCAGGAGCTTGAACTTCATCTTCTTCAGAGGCTTTACTATCTGCAGGGTTAGTCTCATCAAACTTTACATGAATGGATTCATCTAAAGTTTGAGTTCTCTTATTAAAAACCCTATATGCTTTACTATGTGTTGAGTAACCAAGAAAAATGGCCTCATCTGCCTTTGAATCAAACTTTGAAAGATATTCTTTTGTATTCAAAACATAGCACTTACAACCAAAGGTTCTGAAATAACCTATTTTAGGCTTTCGACCTTTCCAGAGTTCATAAGGGGTCTTGTTCAGAATGCTTCTGATTAGCACTCTATTCAGAACATAACAAGCTGTGTTAACAGCTTCTCCCCAAAAGTACTTTGGAAGCCTTCTTTCATTGATCATGGTTCTGGCTATTTCAACCAGAGTTCTATTCTTCCTTTCAACTACCCCATTTTGTTGAGGAGTTCTGGGAGCAGAAAAGTTATGATCAATTCCCTTGATTTCACAGAATTCTTCAAACCTAAAGTTTTTGAATTCTCCACCATTATCACTTCTGATATGGACAACCTTTTCATTCTTTTCATTCTCAAGTTTCTTAATCAGAACTGAGAAGCATCCAAGTGACTCATCTTTGCTAGAGAGCAAGATGACCCAAGTGAATCTTGAATAGTCATCTACTATGACTAAGGCATACTTCTTTCCACCCATGCTCATTGGTTGAACAGGGCCAAAGAGATCCATATGAAGTAATTCCAAAGGTCTTTTAGTTGAAATGACTTTCTTAGTTTTAAAAGAGCTTCTGGATTGTTTACCAGATTGGCAAGCATTGCATAAATGGTTCTTTTTAAAACTAATTTCAGGCAGACCCTCAACCAATTGATATCTAGCTACTTTGGCCAGAAGATCCATGCTAACATGAGCAAGTCTTCTATGCCAGAGCCAGGAGGTATCCTCTTTGGACATCAAGCATATATTTTTGCAAAGATTCTCAAGATTCAGCATGAAAACATTTTCAACTCTAGGAGCAGTTAGAATAACTTCCCTTGACTTACTGTCCAAGATTTTACATCCAGAGGAGCTGAAGACAACATCTCTACCTTTATCACACAATTGTGCAACACTCAGGAGATTGAACTTCAGACCTCTGACTAGGGAGACATCTTCGATCGGAGGATTGGTTCCAATGGATCCAGAACCAAGAATTCTTCCTTTCTGAGCATCTCCAAAGCTGACTTTACCACCTCTTTTAGGTACAAATGTGATGAATGCCTTTTCATCACCTGTCATATGCCTTGAGCACCCACTGTCAATGTACCACAGCTTTGACATTGATGGAGCACTCAGAGCAACCTGCAACACAATCAATTAGTGACAGGTACCCAATCCTTATTGGGTCCTTCAGAGTTAGATTTAGCTTCTACAGGTTTTTCTGATACTTCAGATTGCAAGAGGTTCTTAATGTGGTACTTGCAATCTTTCAACCAATGTCCATCTTTCTTACACAATTTGCAAGAAGGAGGATTCTTGGATCTTTCCCTTTGCTTCTTAGGAGCATTCTTCTTCTTCTGGGAAGGTACTACTTCTTCAGAGGCATTAGCACTCTTAGAGGTTCCCACTTCAGGAGGAGAAGAGATCTCTTTCAGAAGAGAGGGAGTGACAGATTTCTTCTTCTGAGGTTTATCATTCCTCAGAGGCAATTTTTCCTTACCTTTGACTTTTGAGTCATCGGAGGAAGAACTGAATTGTTTACTTAGTTTATCTTCCAATATTTTCATATCAGCATAAACTTGAGTAAACCTAAGAAATTTGTCAGCCTCGCTTTTGTCCAACTTCCTTTTTAGGTACTTGAACATGCTGTACAATTCTTCAAGAGAATCAAAGATATTTTGTTCAGAGGATATGTTTACCTCGGAGTCATAATTTGCTTCAGGAGGTGCGGAAGTTTCTCCTGTAATATCTTCAGAGGATGGCTCATCAATAGCCATAAAACATATCTGTGCTTGCTCTTCCTTCTCTTCAGGATCACTGCTGGTCTCAGAGTCTGACCAAGCAGCTAGCATAGCTTTCTTGAACTTTTTCTTATCTTTCTTCAGCTCTGGGCAGTTAGGCTTAATGTGCCCAGGTTGCTGACATCCATAGCACACAATGGGCTTGTTTGGATCTCTCTTGGTTTTATCACCGAAGTCAGAAGTCTTCTTTTCAAAACTTCTGAATGGCTTCTTGTAGTTTCCACCTTTGCCTTTTCTAAAGGCTCTTTTGAACTTCCTGGTCAGCATGGCCAATTCTTCATCTTCTGATGATTCTTCAGAAGACTCTGCCTTCAGGACTACTTGTCTCTTTCCTTCTGACCTTTCTCTTAGGTCATGATTTTTTAGTGACATCTCATGGGTGATTAGGGACCCAATGAGTTCATCATACAAGTAAAAGCTCAAGTCCTGAACTTCTTCAATGGCAGTCTTCTTGGCTTGCCAAGACCTTGGTAAGCTTCTGACAATCTTCTTCACTCTTTCAGACTCTTCAATGTCTCTGCCCAAACTCTTTAAGTCATTGACTATCTTGGTGAATCTAGAATTCATTTCTGAAATAGATTCTTTGTCAAGCATTTCAAATAACTCATATTCTCTCATGAGTTGGTTGACTTTGGACTGCTTCACTTTTCCTGTTCCTTCATATGTGACTTCCAGCTTGTTCCATATATCCTGTGCAGTTTCACAAGAAGAAACTTTGTTATATTCAGTGGCTGTAAGTGCACAATGCAACATATTTATTGCTGAAGCATTTGTTTGGAGCTTTTTCAGAATTTCATCTGAATATTCTCTCTGAGGGATAATAACATTCCCTAGACCTGGTTCCATTCTGGTGGGAATGAAATCTCCATCTGTGATGACAAACCAAGCACTCATGTTCTGAGCTTGAATGAAATACATCATTCTCTTTTTCCAGTAGGAGTAATTGTCACCATTGAATAATGGAGGTCTAGTTGTAGAGGATCCCTCTGGGACAATGAAGTGAGAAGAATTCTCAGGCTGGTGTCTACTAGCCATCTCTATTGATTCTGATAGGATCTTACACTTAGATTGTTAGATCTTTTTAGTAAATATACGAAGTGACCTTCGCTCTGATACCACTTGTTGGCCCTAACAAGATCAGAATCACCTAGAGGGGGGTGAATAGGTGTTTCAAACGAAAACTGATATTTTCAAACTTTTAATGAAAATTCAATTTTCAGAGTCAATAATCCTCAGAGTCAGAGGCAAGCTTGTTGAAGTAGCCTCTGAGGGATAATCTGCTTTAAGACAGGTTCTGTCTTTTCAGCAACAGAAGTTCTGAGTTGAGAACTTCTGGACAGTCTTCTGAACACAGACTTGTGATTTTTAAGAGGAAATCTGTTTCAGCACTAAATATGATACAAGTACACAGAAGCAATTAACAAGTATAAAGAAGGGAGAAAGAGATTCAGGAGGTCCTGATGAACAGTTCAATTTATCCAAGTTCGCCACAGAATTCCTGTGACTACGTCTTGTCCTCTGAGGTCGCAGCCTCCAGAGATTTTATAAATCCACTATTCAGAACTTTTATGGCAAGTTCAGAAGCTCCTTTACATCAACAGAACTTAAGCTAATTTCTCACTTAGTTCTGACTAGCCTAAAATGAGTTAAAGGATTTTCACCAGAACAACAATACTCTGTTTTCTGGATTTCTCACCCAACTCAAATCTCAACTAGATTTCTCTCTTTTAAATCTAACTGAAGATCACAACCGATCTCAGTTTACAAGATTTCTATTATGAACTTGTTTTTCTTCACTCTCTCACAATTACAAAGTCTAAGCTAAGAAAAGATTGAGAATGGAAAGTGTGCTCTGTTTTCTTGAATAACAGTGCGTTGAGATTTTTGCTCTATGATCACACACGTAGTTGATGCAGTGGAGCTTTGCTACTATTTATAGTGTTGAGTAGATAACCGTTGAGGATATTTGAATCTTCAAGGATGACAAGGTTGAAAGTAGCCGTTAATCTTGTCAACTTCTTCGAACGGTCTCAAAACACTCAACTCTGTCAACTTTGTACTTTAACCTAATCCGGTATGGGATTTAAGATAAAGGTGATGGAGTTGACTGATCTTGAAGATTGATTTAGAGGGAAACGATAAGAGAGCAGGTTTTGTTTGTTGTGAACAGGCGCGTCCTTCAAACAGCTTTTTGAACTTTTGGCGCCTTGCATTAAATGCAACTGACAAAGCATTAAATGCTTAACTAAACCCGTGATAACGAACTTCTGATGTCCGTTTTCCTTCTTAGCGCTTCTGAACTAAAACAACCTTAGTCTTCTGATTGCAAAAGAGAACTTCTGATAAAAGCTTTAGGCAGACAATCAAGACTTCAGAGCGGTTCATCCAGCTTCTGAGAAAGTGCTTCAGTCTTCAGCTTTTTAATCTTCTGAGTTCAATAGGCAAGCAGGAATTCTTCATTCAGCATCTGCTGAGAAAAACTTATACAATAACTTAACAAAAAAATTGTTAGTCAACATTGAAAAGTATATAAGTTAATTTTTATTTTCATCTTCTGAAACGTTTGGACATAACCAAAACACTTAGGGTTCATCATTCTCCCCCATTTTGGTTATGGACAAACCGTGGTCAGAAGGTAAAAGAGAAACATGAGGATTAGAGAGTGACTTCCTGATGCAAATATTTCATTACTTCTGAGTAAATTAACTCCCCCATTTTAGTATAAATGGTGAACTTCAGCAATCTGTATAAACTTAATAAGACTTAAGATCAAGTTGTTAGATATAATGAAGTGTAATTTACTGAGATAAAAAGAAACATAAGCAAACATTAAGAAGTCAGATATGCAAGACAGTATAGAAAAGATTCAGTGTATATATGATTATTCAGAAGATAACATAGGAAACAAAATAATCAGAAGAGCAGAAAAAGTCCTAAGACATAGACTACCCAACCCAGAACCTAGCTAAGAAGCTTAAGTCCTAAACGATTACAAGTTCCTAGATTTCTTCTGAGGAGGAGGAACAACACTGGAACCTCCAGCAGCACTTGATCTCTTCTGACCAGACTTCTCCCCCGTTTGACCAGAATCAATAGCAACACCAAGAGCTCCCTGAGACTTCAATTTTTGTTGAACATTCAGAGCAGTCTGATATTGCACAGGAGTTGGTCGCACAGTATTGATCAAATCCATTCTTCTTCTGAAGTCATCATCAATGGTCTTCATATGATCGAAGGTCTGACCAGACATAGGTCTCTGTTTCTGAACATCTTCCAGAAGGAGCTTGATCAGCCTGTTGTTAGCATATACAACAGCCGTGAGATGCTCATTCTGAAGATAAGTCTGTCCTCGAACAAACCTATAGCAATTGTGAAGAGTCTTCTCTTGTTCACGAGCTTGATTATGCATAACTTTCAGGAGTTCAGTGAGCTCAGCAATCTGTGCATTCTGAGCAGATACAGCAGACTCAATGTTGGAGAGTCGGTTGTTGAGATCAGGAGTGATGTCGTATACAATCTTGGCAGCTCCTGAAGATGAAGAACCTTGAGCAGAAGATTTCACTTCTCTCAGAATGTGATTTGCAGTACTTTGCAGGTCTTCAATCTTACTAGGAAGCATCTTCTCATGAGCCTCATAATGCTCGTTTGCTTCCTTGACTTCTTCTGTCAATATTTCCAAATTTTCATTGACCTTCAGAGAAGAAGCAAGAGCAATATTACCCAGAGAGGGAAGGGTCAGAGCTAATTCCCTCAATTTATATATCTCATCATAAGTGGCTAGATGAAGGGTAGAAAGGTTGCGTATATACACAGAAGGATCCTGCATTTGGAGCATGGTCATGAGCTGCAGGTTCTGAGCTTTCAGAGAGTGTAATTCTTGCAGCACAATGCCCTGAGCATACATGTCAGCAGCAGAACTTCTTTGTCCTATACCAGCAAACCTATTCAGCAGGTCATCTGAGCCACTCTGACCCATTCTTCTCAACTCTTCAACACTTGGGGCACCTCCAGCTTCGGAAATACCAGAAGCTCTGCCCATGAAGCCAAAACTTCCAAATCTGTTATCCAGATCTTCACGATTCAAGTGTTTGCGTAGAAAGTCATAATTGGATGACAATCCAGCAAAACCTGAAGGAGTGGAGGAGGTAGTTAAGGGATCACACACAGGAGGTGTATGTCCAGAGGTTGAAAGAGGAGGGACAGAAGTTTGAGGAGAGGAGAAAGTTTGTGGAGAGGAGGAGGAAAAAGAATTTGTACAGAAAGGTAAGGTTGAAGGAATTGAAAAAGGTATTGACAAAGGTATGGACAGAGGTATGGAAAGAGGAGGAGCAGTAATTCCAATTGATGGAAAAACAGCAAAAGATGATAAAGAAGAAGTAGTGGAAGTAGAAATGGAGTCTGTGAAAATTGGTCCAGAAGACAGATTCACTTCTGAATATGATCCAGAAGGAAGAGTAGATGGAGGAGGGACAACCTCAGATGTTGAAGTTGTCAGAGGAATGGAATTCTGAGATTCACTTACTTCTGTGACAGAAGGAAGTGAAGGAGATGGATGAGGAGTAAAAACAGGAGATGAGATAACCTGTTCAGAGGCATTAGGATCAAAAGTTGAGATCGGCTCAGCATATAAATGAGCCATCCTGAACAGCGTTTCTGAGGCATCCCTTTCACCAGGGTTTCTTCCTTGATTCAGAAGAACATTGTCAATGAAGTTCTCATTGTCAACATTCTCAACAAATTGTTTAGCTCCTTCAAGAACCTCTTCATCTTCTGGTTCACTAACCTCAGATAGCTCTTCAATCAGAGGAGCTTCAACATCCTCTTCATCAGAAATCTCTGACAGCTCTTTATCAGCAGTTTCTGGGTCCTGAGTAGCAGGTTCCTCCAATTCAGCACTTGGAGCAATAATGAAGTCCTTCTTTCTCAGAACCCTTCGTTTTGCCACAGCCTTCTTCCCAATTCTGGTAGTGAGAGTGACAGTCTCAGCAATTCGAGAGGATAGAGCAACATTATCCTCTTCCTCTGAAGTCTCACCTACCTTGGAGAACTCAGCACCCTCAAGATTAGCAGCACTTTCTAAAAGTTTGGCATCGGCCTTAGCCTTTGCAGCGATTTCACGCTCAGCAGCTAACTTGTCTTCAGCTTCTTTCTTCTTCCTTTTCTCTTCAGCAAGAGCCACAACTCTTGCAACTTTTTCAGCTTCAGCAGCCTTCTCTTTCTCAGCAAGGCGTGCTTCCTCAGCATCCTGAGCTTCTTTCTCAAGGACATCCTTTGGCTTCTCAGCAACAATCTTGCCAGAAGGTTCAACATTGATCTTTGTTTGAACCAACGTGGGAAGAGGTTCTGAGACAGCAACCTTCTCAACATTCAGGACCAACTTGCTTGATCCTTTCTTTCCCTTGCCCTTCTTGGCAGCATTCTTTCCTTTCTGAACCGTTGCATCCATAATCTCTTTCTGAGCAATACTCACAGAGGAGCCCTTCTCATTCTTCTTTGGAGTAACATCAAAACTGAGGTTTCTGAAGGTATGCATCTTCAGAACCGTACTCCTACTAGTAACACCTTCTCCTGACATGACAACAGAGGCTGCCTCAAACAACCTTGTCAGGAGTGAGCCATAAGCTAATGCACTCACAGTAGTTACATTCTTCATCTGCCTTATCAGCATGGCAGGCAAATTTATCTTCTTCTGGTGGACCAGATGCCACATAAATACCCTTTCTCTATTGGAAACACAGTTGACTCCTCCAGCCTTTGGAAGAAAGACATTCGTAGTCAAATAATGTGCCCACCTCTGGTGCTGACTCAACCAGGTGGCATAAGTTTCCTTGGCACTTAGATCTGGCCTAGCCCAGTTGGCTTCTGAAAACCCTTCTGCTGAACCATCATCTCCAATGATGATTCCTTCATCATCAATTCCTATCACTTGAGAAATGGAAGCCCTGCTGACTTCGATTTCAACTTCCCCGACCACCGAATGAAGCACATCCTCCTCATTAGAAAAGAAATGGAGGTTCTTATAAAATTCTGTAACTAAGTTAGGGTAGATGAATTCTTCGAGAGAGACGAAAGAATTCCAGTTTTGAGCACTAAGCCAAAGAGAGATAGGTTCAGTCGATTTGACTTCGTCATCTAGAAATCTAGAGGTAAAAACCCTAGATTGACTAACTTTCTTTCGTGCATCATCGGAAAAGATGTGGGTGACAGTGATTTCTTGAGCCATTTGAAGAAATGAGAAATTAGGTTAAGATTTCTAAGAGAGATGATAACACAGAAAAAGCTATGGAAATTCTAATGGCAAAGAAAATGAGAGTAAAAAGTTCTAAGTATGGAAATCCCTTATTTATACCCAAACACAGGAACCGTTCCAATTCAAAAAGCAAATACACACCGTTTAAAAGGGAACAGATAACCGTTAACCACAGAACAGCGCCGTAATAAGCAGTAAATAACGCATGCTTTCAAGTCAAATCATGATTAGAATTTATTATAACTAAATTATCTTAAACGATCAAACTCTTAAGATATTCAGAAATAATTATTCTAAGTTATTGAAGAGGATAAGTCATACCAATGCCTTCTCGTGAGTTGCTGAAAGACATACCAGCCAGAGGCTTAGTAAACATGTCAGCAAGGTTTTCTTCAGAGGGAACATGAGTAATGATAATATCCTTCTTCAGAACATGATCTCTCAGAAAGTGATGTCTAATATGAACATGCTTCATCCTGCTGTGCTGAATAGGATTCTTTGAAAGATCAATAGCACTCTTGTTATCACAATAGATTGTAATTGTTCCAGGGATGACTCCATAGTC
Source organism: Euphorbia peplus (assembly GCA_028411795.1). Classification (NCBI taxonomy): domain Eukaryota; kingdom Viridiplantae; phylum Streptophyta; class Magnoliopsida; order Malpighiales; family Euphorbiaceae; genus Euphorbia; species Euphorbia peplus. The sequence goes on along the minus strand of CP110837.1, from coordinate 11,514,937 downwards.
AGCAATTTGTTGCTTTATCCAGAGCATCTGAGAAACACAACTTCCAGCAGCAACATACTCAGCTTCAGCAGTTGAGAGGGCCACAGAGGTTTGTTTCTTGCTATGCCAGGAGACTAGGCACTCCCCCAGAAAGTGACAACCACCAGAAGTGCTGACCCTTTTCAATTTATCTCTACCATAGTCAGAGTCTGTGTATCCTATAGGAGTGAAATCAGAACTACAGGGATACCACAAACCAGCTTCTGGTGTGCCTTTAAGATATCTGAGAATTCTCTTGACAGCAACATCATGAATTTCTCTTGGCTTTGATTGATATCTAGCACAAAAACACACAGCAAAATGTATATCTGGCCTGCTGGCGGTTAGGTATAAAAGAGAACCAATCATACCTCTGTAGGTTTTTATATCTACAGGTTTACCAGCTTTCTCTTCATCATCAATGTCTTTGCTGACATCCATTGGAATATCAACAGCATTAGAGTCCATCATGCCAAATTTCTTCAGCACTTCTCTAGTGTACTTGGCTTGATTGATAAACACACCATCATTACTTTGCTTGATCTGAAGTCCTAAGAAGAAGGTTAATTCTCCCATCATGGACATCTCAAACTCAGCCTTCATGTGGTCACTGAACTCTCTGCACAAAGATTCATTAGTAGCACCAAATATAATATCATCAACATATACCTGAGCTATAAGGATATCCTTGTTCTTCTTCAGAGTGAACAGAGTTGTATCAACACAGCCTCTGACAAATCCTTTAGACAGAAGGAACTTTGTCAGTCTCTCATACCAAGCTCTGGGAGCTTGTTTCAGTCCATACAAGGCTTTCTTTAGCTTGTACACATGATCAGGAAACTTAGGATCTTCAAAACCAGGAGGTTGAGACACATAGACTTCCTCATCAATGTAACCATTCAGGAATGCACTTTTCACATCCATTTGAAAAAGCTTGAAACCTTTGTATGATGCAAAAGCACATAAGATTCTAATGGCTTCTAATCTTGCAACAGGAGCAAAAGTTTCACCATAATCTATGCCTTCTTGCTGACTGTAACCTTGAGCAACAAGTCTAGCCTTGTTCCTCACAACATTTCCAAATTCATCAAGCTTGTTTTTCAGAACCCATCTTGTACCAACAACCTTCTTGTTGTTAGGTCTGGGAACTAAAATCCAAACTTCTGACCTTTTGAACTGGTCAAGTTCTTCTTGCATTGCCATTAACCAGGAGTCATCATCAGCTGCTTCATAGAAGTCCTTGGGTTCCAGAAGTGACACAAAAGCCACATTCCCCATATATCTTCTGAGCTGAGCTCTGGTCATGACAGGATTATGAACAGAGTCAATGATGTTCTCTAAGGAATGATTCCTATGAGCTCTAACTTCTCTTGGTAGATCCAATGAGTCTTCTGAAACCTGTTCATCATTTGCTGAATCATATATAGGAGCATCTTCTGGAAGAGAGTTAACTTCTGTAGTTGGATGTTCTTCTGGAACATGTTCAACAGGAGAATCAACTTCAGCAGCTTTAGGAATAACATCTTCAACAGGAGGAGATGATATTTCAGGAGCTTGAACTTCATCTTCTTCAGAGGCTTTACTATCTGCAGGGTTAGTCTCATCAAACTTTACATGAATGGATTCATCTAAAGTTTGAGTTCTCTTATTAAAAACCCTATATGCTTTACTATGTGTTGAGTAACCAAGAAAAATGGCCTCATCTGCCTTTGAATCAAACTTTGAAAGATATTCTTTTGTATTCAAAACATAGCACTTACAACCAAAGGTTCTGAAATAACCTATTTTAGGCTTTCGACCTTTCCAGAGTTCATAAGGGGTCTTGTTCAGAATGCTTCTGATTAGCACTCTATTCAGAACATAACAAGCTGTGTTAACAGCTTCTCCCCAAAAGTACTTTGGAAGCCTTCTTTCATTGATCATGGTTCTGGCTATTTCAACCAGAGTTCTATTCTTCCTTTCAACTACCCCATTTTGTTGAGGAGTTCTGGGAGCAGAAAAGTTATGATCAATTCCCTTGATTTCACAGAATTCTTCAAACCTAAAGTTTTTGAATTCTCCACCATTATCACTTCTGATATGGACAACCTTTTCATTCTTTTCATTCTCAAGTTTCTTAATCAGAACTGAGAAGCATCCAAGTGACTCATCTTTGCTAGAGAGCAAGATGACCCAAGTGAATCTTGAATAGTCATCTACTATGACTAAGGCATACTTCTTTCCACCCATGCTCATTGGTTGAACAGGGCCAAAGAGATCCATATGAAGTAATTCCAAAGGTCTTTTAGTTGAAATGACTTTCTTAGTTTTAAAAGAGCTTCTGGATTGTTTACCAGATTGGCAAGCATTGCATAAATGGTTCTTTTTAAAACTAATTTCAGGCAGACCCTCAACCAATTGATATCTAGCTACTTTGGCCAGAAGATCCATGCTAACATGAGCAAGTCTTCTATGCCAGAGCCAGGAGGTATCCTCTTTGGACATCAAGCATATATTTTTGCAAAGATTCTCAAGATTCAGCATGAAAACATTTTCAACTCTAGGAGCAGTTAGAATAACTTCCCTTGACTTACTGTCCAAGATTTTACATCCAGAGGAGCTGAAGACAACATCTCTACCTTTATCACACAATTGTGCAACACTCAGGAGATTGAACTTCAGACCTCTGACTAGGGAGACATCTTCGATCGGAGGATTGGTTCCAATGGATCCAGAACCAAGAATTCTTCCTTTCTGAGCATCTCCAAAGCTGACTTTACCACCTCTTTTAGGTACAAATGTGATGAATGCCTTTTCATCACCTGTCATATGCCTTGAGCACCCACTGTCAATGTACCACAGCTTTGACATTGATGGAGCACTCAGAGCAACCTGCAACACAATCAATTAGTGACAGGTACCCAATCCTTATTGGGTCCTTCAGAGTTAGATTTAGCTTCTACAGGTTTTTCTGATACTTCAGATTGCAAGAGGTTCTTAATGTGGTACTTGCAATCTTTCAACCAATGTCCATCTTTCTTACACAATTTGCAAGAAGGAGGATTCTTGGATCTTTCCCTTTGCTTCTTAGGAGCATTCTTCTTCTTCTGGGAAGGTACTACTTCTTCAGAGGCATTAGCACTCTTAGAGGTTCCCACTTCAGGAGGAGAAGAGATCTCTTTCAGAAGAGAGGGAGTGACAGATTTCTTCTTCTGAGGTTTATCATTCCTCAGAGGCAATTTTTCCTTACCTTTGACTTTTGAGTCATCGGAGGAAGAACTGAATTGTTTACTTAGTTTATCTTCCAATATTTTCATATCAGCATAAACTTGAGTAAACCTAAGAAATTTGTCAGCCTCGCTTTTGTCCAACTTCCTTTTTAGGTACTTGAACATGCTGTACAATTCTTCAAGAGAATCAAAGATATTTTGTTCAGAGGATATGTTTACCTCGGAGTCATAATTTGCTTCAGGAGGTGCGGAAGTTTCTCCTGTAATATCTTCAGAGGATGGCTCATCAATAGCCATAAAACATATCTGTGCTTGCTCTTCCTTCTCTTCAGGATCACTGCTGGTCTCAGAGTCTGACCAAGCAGCTAGCATAGCTTTCTTGAACTTTTTCTTATCTTTCTTCAGCTCTGGGCAGTTAGGCTTAATGTGCCCAGGTTGCTGACATCCATAGCACACAATGGGCTTGTTTGGATCTCTCTTGGTTTTATCACCGAAGTCAGAAGTCTTCTTTTCAAAACTTCTGAATGGCTTCTTGTAGTTTCCACCTTTGCCTTTTCTAAAGGCTCTTTTGAACTTCCTGGTCAGCATGGCCAATTCTTCATCTTCTGATGATTCTTCAGAAGACTCTGCCTTCAGGACTACTTGTCTCTTTCCTTCTGACCTTTCTCTTAGGTCATGATTTTTTAGTGACATCTCATGGGTGATTAGGGACCCAATGAGTTCATCATACAAGTAAAAGCTCAAGTCCTGAACTTCTTCAATGGCAGTCTTCTTGGCTTGCCAAGACCTTGGTAAGCTTCTGACAATCTTCTTCACTCTTTCAGACTCTTCAATGTCTCTGCCCAAACTCTTTAAGTCATTGACTATCTTGGTGAATCTAGAATTCATTTCTGAAATAGATTCTTTGTCAAGCATTTCAAATAACTCATATTCTCTCATGAGTTGGTTGACTTTGGACTGCTTCACTTTTCCTGTTCCTTCATATGTGACTTCCAGCTTGTTCCATATATCCTGTGCAGTTTCACAAGAAGAAACTTTGTTATATTCAGTGGCTGTAAGTGCACAATGCAACATATTTATTGCTGAAGCATTTGTTTGGAGCTTTTTCAGAATTTCATCTGAATATTCTCTCTGAGGGATAATAACATTCCCTAGACCTGGTTCCATTCTGGTGGGAATGAAATCTCCATCTGTGATGACAAACCAAGCACTCATGTTCTGAGCTTGAATGAAATACATCATTCTCTTTTTCCAGTAGGAGTAATTGTCACCATTGAATAATGGAGGTCTAGTTGTAGAGGATCCCTCTGGGACAATGAAGTGAGAAGAATTCTCAGGCTGGTGTCTACTAGCCATCTCTATTGATTCTGATAGGATCTTACACTTAGATTGTTAGATCTTTTTAGTAAATATACGAAGTGACCTTCGCTCTGATACCACTTGTTGGCCCTAACAAGATCAGAATCACCTAGAGGGGGGTGAATAGGTGTTTCAAACGAAAACTGATATTTTCAAACTTTTAATGAAAATTCAATTTTCAGAGTCAATAATCCTCAGAGTCAGAGGCAAGCTTGTTGAAGTAGCCTCTGAGGGATAATCTGCTTTAAGACAGGTTCTGTCTTTTCAGCAACAGAAGTTCTGAGTTGAGAACTTCTGGACAGTCTTCTGAACACAGACTTGTGATTTTTAAGAGGAAATCTGTTTCAGCACTAAATATGATACAAGTACACAGAAGCAATTAACAAGTATAAAGAAGGGAGAAAGAGATTCAGGAGGTCCTGATGAACAGTTCAATTTATCCAAGTTCGCCACAGAATTCCTGTGACTACGTCTTGTCCTCTGAGGTCGCAGCCTCCAGAGATTTTATAAATCCACTATTCAGAACTTTTATGGCAAGTTCAGAAGCTCCTTTACATCAACAGAACTTAAGCTAATTTCTCACTTAGTTCTGACTAGCCTAAAATGAGTTAAAGGATTTTCACCAGAACAACAATACTCTGTTTTCTGGATTTCTCACCCAACTCAAATCTCAACTAGATTTCTCTCTTTTAAATCTAACTGAAGATCACAACCGATCTCAGTTTACAAGATTTCTATTATGAACTTGTTTTTCTTCACTCTCTCACAATTACAAAGTCTAAGCTAAGAAAAGATTGAGAATGGAAAGTGTGCTCTGTTTTCTTGAATAACAGTGCGTTGAGATTTTTGCTCTATGATCACACACGTAGTTGATGCAGTGGAGCTTTGCTACTATTTATAGTGTTGAGTAGATAACCGTTGAGGATATTTGAATCTTCAAGGATGACAAGGTTGAAAGTAGCCGTTAATCTTGTCAACTTCTTCGAACGGTCTCAAAACACTCAACTCTGTCAACTTTGTACTTTAACCTAATCCGGTATGGGATTTAAGATAAAGGTGATGGAGTTGACTGATCTTGAAGATTGATTTAGAGGGAAACGATAAGAGAGCAGGTTTTGTTTGTTGTGAACAGGCGCGTCCTTCAAACAGCTTTTTGAACTTTTGGCGCCTTGCATTAAATGCAACTGACAAAGCATTAAATGCTTAACTAAACCCGTGATAACGAACTTCTGATGTCCGTTTTCCTTCTTAGCGCTTCTGAACTAAAACAACCTTAGTCTTCTGATTGCAAAAGAGAACTTCTGATAAAAGCTTTAGGCAGACAATCAAGACTTCAGAGCGGTTCATCCAGCTTCTGAGAAAGTGCTTCAGTCTTCAGCTTTTTAATCTTCTGAGTTCAATAGGCAAGCAGGAATTCTTCATTCAGCATCTGCTGAGAAAAACTTATACAATAACTTAACAAAAAAATTGTTAGTCAACATTGAAAAGTATATAAGTTAATTTTTATTTTCATCTTCTGAAACGTTTGGACATAACCAAAACACTTAGGGTTCATCATTCTCCCCCATTTTGGTTATGGACAAACCGTGGTCAGAAGGTAAAAGAGAAACATGAGGATTAGAGAGTGACTTCCTGATGCAAATATTTCATTACTTCTGAGTAAATTAACTCCCCCATTTTAGTATAAATGGTGAACTTCAGCAATCTGTATAAACTTAATAAGACTTAAGATCAAGTTGTTAGATATAATGAAGTGTAATTTACTGAGATAAAAAGAAACATAAGCAAACATTAAGAAGTCAGATATGCAAGACAGTATAGAAAAGATTCAGTGTATATATGATTATTCAGAAGATAACATAGGAAACAAAATAATCAGAAGAGCAGAAAAAGTCCTAAGACATAGACTACCCAACCCAGAACCTAGCTAAGAAGCTTAAGTCCTAAACGATTACAAGTTCCTAGATTTCTTCTGAGGAGGAGGAACAACACTGGAACCTCCAGCAGCACTTGATCTCTTCTGACCAGACTTCTCCCCCGTTTGACCAGAATCAATAGCAACACCAAGAGCTCCCTGAGACTTCAATTTTTGTTGAACATTCAGAGCAGTCTGATATTGCACAGGAGTTGGTCGCACAGTATTGATCAAATCCATTCTTCTTCTGAAGTCATCATCAATGGTCTTCATATGATCGAAGGTCTGACCAGACATAGGTCTCTGTTTCTGAACATCTTCCAGAAGGAGCTTGATCAGCCTGTTGTTAGCATATACAACAGCCGTGAGATGCTCATTCTGAAGATAAGTCTGTCCTCGAACAAACCTATAGCAATTGTGAAGAGTCTTCTCTTGTTCACGAGCTTGATTATGCATAACTTTCAGGAGTTCAGTGAGCTCAGCAATCTGTGCATTCTGAGCAGATACAGCAAACTCAATGTTGGAGAGTCGGTTGTTGAGATCAGGAGTGATGTCGTATACAATCTTGGCAGCTCCTGAAGATGAAGAACCTTGAGCATAAGATTTCACTTCTCTCAGAATGTGATTTGCAGTACTTTGCAGGTCTTCAATCTTACTAGGAAGCATCTTCTCATGAGCCTCATAATGCTCGTTTGCTTCCTTGACTTCTTCTGTCAATATTTCCAAATTTTCATTGACCTTCAGAGAAGAAGCAAGAGCAATATTACCCAGAGAGGGAAGGGTCAGAGCTAATTCCCTCAATTTATATATCTCATCATAAGTGGCTAGATGAAGGGTAGAAAGGTTGCGTATATACACAGAAGGATCCTGCATTTGGAGCATGGTCATGAGCTGCAGGTTCTGAGCTTTCAGAGAGTGTAATTCTTGCAGCACAATGCCCTGAGCATACATGTCAGCAGCAGAACTTCTTTGTCCTATACCAGCAAACCTATTCAGCAGGTCATCTGAGCCACTCTGACCCATTCTTCTCAACTCTTCAACACTTGGGGCACCTCCAGCTTCGGAAATACCAGAAGCTCTGCCCATGAAGCCAAAACTTCCAAATCTGTTATCCAGATCTTCACGATTCAAGTGTTTGCGTAGAAAGTCATAATTGGATGACAATCCAGCAAAACCTGAAGGAGTGGAGGAGGTAGTTAAGGGATCACACACAGGAGGTGTATGTCCAGAGGTTGAAAGAGGAGGGACAGAAGTTTGAGGAGAGGAGAAAGTTTGTGGAGAGGAGGAGGAAAAAGAATTTGTACAGAAAGGTAAGGTTGAAGGAATTGAAAAAGGTATTGACAAAGGTATGGACAGAGGTATGGAAAGAGGAGGAGCAGTAATTCCAATTGATGGAAAAACAGCAAAAGATGATAAAGAAGAAGTAGTGGAAGTAGAAATGGAGTCTGTGAAAATTGGTCCAGAAGACAGATTCACTTCTGAATAGGATCCAGAAGGAAGAGTAGATGGAGGAGGGACAACCTCAGATGTTGAAGTTGTCAGAGGAATGGAATTCTGAGATTCACTTACTTCTGTGACAGAAGGAAGTGAAGGAGATGGATGAGGAGTAAAAACAGGAGATGAGATAACCTGTTCAGAGGCATTAGGATCAAAAGTTGAGATCGGCTCAGCATATAAATGAGCCATCCTGAACAGCGTTTCTGAGGCATCCCTTTCACCAGGGTTTCTTCCTTGATTCAGAAGAACATTGTCAATGAAGTTCTCATTGTCAACATTCTCAACAAATTGTTTAGCTCCTTCAAGAACCTCTTCATCTTCTGGTTCACTAACCTCAGATAGCTCTTCAATCAGAGGAGCTTCAACATCCTCTTCATCAGAAATCTCTGACAGCTCTTTATCAGCAGTTTCTGGGTCCTGAGTAGCAGGTTCCTCCAATTCAGCACTTGGAGCAATAATGAAGTCCTTCTTTCTCAGAACCCTTCGTTTTGCCACAGCCTTCTTCCCAATTCTGGTAGTGAGAGTGACAGTCTCAGCAATTCGAGAGGATAGAGCAACATTATCCTCTTCCTCTGAAGTCTCACCTACCTTGGAGAACTCAGCACCCTCAAGATTAGCAGCACTTTCTAAAAGTTTGGCATCGGCCTTAGCCTTTGCAGCGATTTCACGCTCAGCAGCTAACTTGTCTTCAGCTTCTTTCTTCTTCCTTTTCTCTTCAGCAAGAGCCACAACTCTTGCAACTTTTTCAGCTTCAGCAGCCTTCTCTTTCTCAGCAAGGCGTGCTTCCTCAGCATCCTGAGCTTCTTTCTCAAGGACATCCTTTGGCTTCTCAGCAACAATCTTGCCAGAAGGTTCAACATTGATCTTTGTTTGAACCAACGTGGGAAGAGGTTCTGAGACAGCAACCTTCTCAACATTCAGGACCAACTTGCTTGATCCTTTCTTTCCCTTGCCCTTCTTGGCAGCATTCTTTCCTTTCTGAACCGTTGCATCCATAATCTCTTTCTGAGCAATACTCACAGAGGAGCCCTTCTCATTCTTCTTTGGAGTAACATCAAAACTGAGGTTTCTGAAGGTATGCATCTTCAGAACCGTACTCCTACTAGTAACACCTTCTCCTGACATGACAACAGAGGCTGCCTCAAACAACCTTGTCAGGAGTGAGCCATAAGCTAATGCACTCACAGTAGTTACATTCTTCATCTGCCTTATCAGCATGGCAGGCAAATTTATCTTCTTCTGGTGGACCAGATGCCACATAAATACCCTTTCTCTATTGGAAACACAGTTGACTCCTCCAGCCTTTGGAAGAAAGACATTCGTAGTCAAATAATGTGCCCACCTCTGGTGCTGACTCAACCAGGTGGCATAAGTTTCCTTGGCACTTAGATCTGGCCTAGCCCAGTTGGCTTCTGAAAACCCTTCTGCTGAACCATCATCTCCAATGATGATTCCTTCATCATCAATTCCTATCACTTGAGAAATGGAAGCCCTGCTGACTTCGATTTCAACTTCCCCGACCACAGAATGAAGCACATCCTCCTCATTAGAAAAGAAATGGAGGTTCTTATAAAATTCTGTAACTAAGTTAGGGTAGATGAATTCTTCGAGAGAGACGAAAGAATTCCAGTTTTGAGCACTAAGCCAAAGAGAGATAGGTTCAGTCGATTTGACTTCGTCATCTAGAAATCTAGAGGTAAAAACCCTAGATTGACTAACTTTCTTTCGTGCATCATCGGAAAAGATGTGGGTGACAGTGATTTCTTGAGCCATTTGAAGAAATGAGAAATTAGGTTAAGATTTCTAAGAGAGATGATAACACAGAAAAAGCTATGGAAATTCTAATGGCAAAGAAAATGAGAGTAAAAAGTTCTAAGTATGGAAATCCCTTATTTATACCCAAACACAGGAACCGTTCCAATTCAAAAAGCAAATACACACCGTTTAAAAGGGAACAGATAACCGTTAACCACAGAACAGCGCCGTAATAAGCAGTAAATAACGCATGCTTTCAAGTCAAATCATGATTAGAATTTATTATAACTAAATTATCTTAAACGATCAAACTCTTAAGATATTCAGAAATAATTATTCTAAGTTATTGAAGAGGATAAGTCATACCAATGCCTTCTCGTGAGTTGCTGAAAGACATACCAGCCAGAGGCTTAGTAAACATGTCAGCAAGGTTTTCTTCAGAGGGAACATGAGTAATGATAATATCCTTCTTCAGAACATGATCTCTCAGAAAGTGATGTCTAATATGAACATGCTTCATCCTGCTGTGCTGAATAGGATTCTTTGAAAGATCAATAGCACTCTTGTTATCACAATAGATTGTAATTGTTCCAGGGATGACTCCATAGTCAGCAATTTGTTGCTTTATCCAGAGCATCTGAGAAACACAACTTCCAGCAGCAACATACTCAGCTTCAGCAGTTGAGAGGGCCACAGAGGTTTGTTTCTTGCTATGCCAGGAGACTAGGCACTCCCCCAGAAAGTGACAACCACCAGAAGTGCTGACCCTTTTCAATTTATCTCTACCATAGTCAGAGTCTGTGTATCCTATAGGAGTGAAATCAGAACTACAGGGATACCACAAACCAGCTTCTGGTGTGCCTTTAAGATATCTGAGAATTCTCTTGACAGCAACATCATGAATTTCTCTTGGCTTTGATTGATATCTAGCACAAAAACACACAGCAAAATGTATATCTGGCCTGCTGGCGGTTAGGTATAAAAGAGAACCAATCATACCTCTGTAGGTTTTTATATCTACAGGTTTACCAGCTTTCTCTTCATCATCAATGTCTTTGCTGACATCCATTGGAATATCAACAGCATTAGAGTCCATCATGCCAAATTTCTTCAGCACTTCTCTAGTGTACTTGGCTTGATTGATAAACACACCATCATTACTTTGCTTGATCTGAAGTCCTAAGAAGAAGGTTAATTCTCCCATCATGGACATCTCAAACTCAGCCTTCATGTGGTCACTGAACTCTCTGCACAAAGATTCATTAGTAGCACCAAATATAATATCATCAACATATACCTGAGCTATAAGGATATCCTTGTTCTTCTTCAGAGTGAACAGAGTTGTATCAACACAGCCTCTGACAAATCCTTTAGACAGAAGGAACTTTGTCAGTCTCTCATACCAAGCTCTGGGAGCTTGTTTCAGTCCATACAAGGCTTTCTTTAGCTTGTACACATGATCAGGAAACTTAGGATCTTCAAAACCAGGAGGTTGAGACACATAGACTTCCTCATCAATGTAACCATTCAGGAATGCACTTTTCACATCCATTTGAAAAAGCTTGAAACCTTTGTATGATGCAAAAGCACATAAGATTCTAATGGCTTCTAATCTTGCAACAGGAGCAAAAGTTTCACCATAATCTATGCCTTCTTGCTGACTGTAACCTTGAGCAACAAGTCTAGCCTTGTTCCTCACAACATTTCCAAATTCATCAAGCTTGTTTTTCAGAACCCATCTTGTACCAACAACCTTCTTGTTGTTAGGTCTGGGAACTAAAATCCAAACTTCTGACCTTTTGAACTGGTCAAGTTCTTGTTGCATTGCCATTAACCAGGAGTCATCATCAGCTGCTTCATAGAAGTCCTTGGGTTCCAGAAGTGACACAAAAGCCACATTCCCCATATATCTTCTGAGCTGAGCTCTGGTCATGACAGGATTATGAACAGAGTCAATGATGTTCTCTAAGGAATGATTCCTATGAGCTCTAACTTCTCTTGGTAGATCCAATGAGTCTTCTGAAACCTGTTCATCATTTGCTGAATCATATATAGGAGCATCTTCTGGAAGAGAGTTAACTTCTGTAGTTGGATGTTCTTCTGGAACATGTTCAACATGAGAATCAACTTCAGCAGCTTTAGGAATAACATCTTCAACAGGAGGAGATGATATTTCAGGAGCTTGAACTTCATCTTCTTCAGAGGCTTTACTATCTGCAGGGTTAGTCTCATCAAACTTTACATGAATGGATTCATCTAAAGTTTGAGTTCTCTTATTAAAAACCCTATATGCTTTACTATGTGTTGAGTAACCAAGAAAAATGGCCTCATCTGCCTTTGAATCAAACTTTGAAAGATATTCTTTTGTATTCAAAACATAGCACTTACAACCAAAGGTTCTGAAATAACCTATTTTAGGCTTTCGACCTTTCCAGAGTTCATAAGGGGTCTTGTTCAGAATGCTTCTGATTAGCACTCTATTCAGAACATAACAAGCTGTGTTAACAGCTTCTCCCCAAAAGTACTTTGGAAGCCTTCTTTCATTGATCATGGTTCTGGCTATTTCAACCAGAGTTCTATTCTTCCTTTCAACTACCCCATTTTGTTGAGGAGTTCTGGGAGCAGAAAAGTTATGATCAATTCCCTTGATTTCACAGAATTCTTCAAACCTAAAGTTTTTGAATTCTCCACCATTATCACTTCTGATATGGACAACCTTTTCATTCTTTTCATTCTCAAGTTTCTTAATCAGAACTGAGAAGCATCCAAGTGACTCATCTTTGCTAGAGAGCAAGATGACCCAAGTGAATCTTGAATAGTCATCTACTATGACTAAGGCATACTTCTTTCCACCCATGCTCATTGGTTGAACAGGGCCAAAGAGATCCATATGAAGTAATTCCAAAGGTCTTTTAGTTGAAATGACTTTCTTAGTTTTAAAAGAGCTTCTGGATTGTTTACCAGATTGGCAAGCATTGCATAAATGGTTCTTTTTAAAACTAATTTCAGGCAGACCCTCAACCAATTGATATCTAGCTACTTTGGCCAGAAGATCCATGCTAACATGAGCAAGTCTTCTATGCCAGAGCCAGGAGGTATCCTCTTTGGACATCAAGCATATATTTTTGCAAAGATTCTCAAGATTCAGCATGAAAACATTTTCAACTCTAGGAGCAGTTAGAATAACTTCCCTTGACTTACTGTCCAATATTTTACATCCAGAGGAGCTGAAGACAACATCTCTACCTTTATCACACAATTGTGCAACACTCAGGAGATTGAACTTCAGACCTCTGACTAGGGAGACATCTTCGATCGGAGGATTGGTTCCAATGGATCCAGAACCAAGAATTCTTCCTTTCTGAGCATCTCCAAAGCTGACTTTACCACCTCTTTTAGGTACAAATGTGATGAATGCCTTTTCATCACCTGTCATATGCCTTGAGCACCCACTGTCAATGTACCACAGCTTTGACATTGATGGAGCACTCAGAGCAACCTGCAACACAATCAATTAGTGACAGGTACCCAATCCTTATTGGGTCCTTCAGAGTTAGATTTAGCTTCTACAGGTTTTTCTGATACTTCAGATTGCAAGAGGTTCTTAATGTGGTACTTGCAATCTTTCAACCAATGTCCATCTTTCTTACACAATTTGCAAGAAGGAGGATTCTTGGATCTTTCCCTTTGCTTCTTAGGAGCATTCTTCTTCTTCTGGGAAGGTACTACTTCTTCAGAGGCATTAGCACTCTTAGAGGTTCCCACTTCAGGAGGAGAAGAGATCTCTTTCAGAAGAGAGGGAGTGACAGATTTCTTCTTCTGAGGTTTATCATTCCTCAGAGGCAATTTTTCCTTACCTTTGACTTTTGAGTCATCGGAGGAAGAACTGAATTGTTTACTTAGTTTATCTTCCAATATTTTCATATCAGCATAAACTTGAGTAAACCTAAGAAATTTGTCAGCCTCGCTTTTGTCCAACTTCCTTTTTAGGTACTTGAACATGCTGTACAATTCTTCAAGAGAATCAAAGATATTTTGTTCAGAGGATATGTTTACCTCGGAGTCATAATTTGCTTCAGGAGGTGCGGAAGTTTCTCCTGTAATATCTTCAGAGGATGGCTCATCAATAGCCATAAAACATATCTGTGCTTGCTCTTCCTTCTCTTCAGGATCACTGCTGGTCTCAGAGTCTGACCAAGCAGCTAGCATAGCTTTCTTGAACTTTTTCTTATCTTTCTTCAGCTCTGGGCAGTTAGGCTTAATGTGCCCAGGTTGCTGACATCCATAGCACACAATGGGCTTGTTTGGATCTCTCTTGGTTTTATCACCGAAGTCAGAAGTCTTCTTTTCAAAACTTCTGAATGGCTTCTTGTAGTTTCCACCTTTGCCTTTTCTAAAGGCTCTTTTGAACTTCCTGGTCAGCATGGCCAATTCTTCATCTTCTGATGATTCTTCAGAAGACTCTGCCTTCAGGACTATTTGTCTCTTTCCTTCTGACCTTTCTCTTAGGTCATGATTTTTTAGTGACATCTCATGGGTGATTAGGGACCCAATGAGTTCATCATACAAGTAAAAGCTCAAGTCCTGAACTTCTTCAATGGCAGTCTTCTTGGCTTGCCAAGACCTTGGTAAGCTTCTGACAATCTTCTTCACTCTTTCAGACTCTTCAATGTCTCTGCCCAAACTCTTTAAGTCATTGACTATCTTGGTGAATCTAGAATTCATTTCTGAAATAGATTCTTTGTCAAGCATTTCAAATAACTCATATTCTCTCATGAGTTGGTTGACTTTGGACTGCTTCACTTTTCCTGTTCCTTCATATGTGACTTCCAGCTTGTTCCATATATCCTGTGCAGTTTCACAAGAAGAAACTTTGTTATATTCAGTGGCTGTAAGTGCACAATGCAACATATTTATTGCTGAAGCATTTGTTTGGAGCTTTTTCAGAATTTCATCTGAATATTCTCTCTGAGGGATAATAACATTCCCTAGACCTGGTTCCATTCTGGTGGGAATGAAATCTCCATCTGTGATGACAAACCAAGCACTCATGTTCTGAGCTTGAATGAAATACATCATTCTCTTTTTCCAGTAGGAGTAATTGTCACCATTGAATAATGGAGGTCTAGTTGTAGAGGATCCCTCTGGGACAATGAAGTGAGAAGAATTCTCAGGCTGGTGTCTACTAGCCATCTCTATTGATTCTGATAGGATCTTACACTTAGATTGTTAGATCTTTTTAGTAAATATACGAAGTGACCTTCGCTCTGATACCACTTGTTGGCCCTAACAAGATCAGAATCACCTAGAGGGGGGTGAATAGGTGTTTCAAACGAAAACTGATATTTTCAAACTTTTAATGAAAATTCAATTTTCAGAGTCAATAATCCTCAGAGTCAGAGGCAAGCTTGTTGAAGTAGCCTCTGAGGGATAATCTGCTTTAAGACAGGTTCTGTCTTTTCAGCAACAGAAGTTCTGAGTTGAGAACTTCTGGACAGTCTTCTGAACACAGACTTGTGATTTTTAAGAGGAAATCTGTTTCAGCACTAAATATGATACAAGTACACAGAAGCAATTAACAAGTATAAAGAAGGGAGAAAGAGATTCAGGAGGTCCTGATGAACAGTTCAATTTATCCAAGTTCGCCACAGAATTCCTGTGACTACGTCTTGTCCTCTGAGGTCGCAGCCTCCAGAGATTTTATAAATCCACTATTCAGAACTTTTATGGCAAGTTCAGAAGCTCCTTTACATCAACAGAACTTAAGCTAATTTCTCACTTAGTTCTGACTAGCCTAAAATGAGTTAAAGGATTTTCACCAGAACAACAATACTCTGTTTTCTGGATTTCTCACCCAACTCAAATCTCAACTAGATTTCTCTCTTTTAAATCTAACTGAAGATCACAACCGATCTCAGTTTACAAGATTTCTATTATGAACTTGTTTTTCTTCACTCTCTCACAATTACAAAGTCTAAGCTAAGAAAAGATTGAGAATGGAAAGTGTGCTCTGTTTTCTTGAATAACAGTGCGTTGAGATTTTTGCTCTATGATCACACACGTAGTTGATGCAGTGGAGCTTTGCTACTATTTATAGTGTTGAGTAGATAACCGTTGAGGATATTTGAATCTTCAAGGATGACAAGGTTGAAAGTAGCCGTTAATCTTGTCAACTTCTTCGAACGGTCTCAAAACACTCAACTCTGTCAACTTTGTACTTTAACCTAATCCGGTATGGGATTTAAGATAAAGGTGATGGAGTTGACTGATCTTGAAGATTGATTTAGAGGGAAACGATAAGAGAGCAGGTTTTGTTTGTTGTGAACAGGCGCGTCCTTCAAACAGCTTTTTGAACTTTTGGCGCCTTGCATTAAATGCAACTGACAAAGCATTAAATGCTTAACTAAACCCGTGATAACGAACTTCTGATGTCCGTTTTCCTTCTTAGCGCTTCTGAACTAAAACAACCTTAGTCTTCTGATTGCAAAAGAGAACTTCTGATAAAAGCTTTAGGCAGACAATCAAGACTTCAGAGCGGTTCATCCAGCTTCTGAGAAAGTGCTTCAGTCTTCAGCTTTTTAATCTTCTGAGTTCAATAGGCAAGCATGAATTCTTCATTCAGCATCTGCTGAGAAAAACTTATACAATAACTTAACAAAAAAATTGTTAGTCAACATTGAAAAGTATATAAGTTAATTTTTATTTTCATCTTCTGAAACGTTTGGACATAACCAAAACACTTAGGGTTCATCATTCTCCCCCATTTTGGTTATGGACAAACCGTGGTCAGAAGGTAAAAGAGAAACATGAGGATTAGAGAGTGACTTCCTGATGCAAATATTTCATTACTTCTGAGTAAATTAACTCCCCCATTTTAGTATAAATGGTGAACTTCAGCAATCTGTATAAACTTAATAAGACTTAAGATCAAGTTGTTAGATATAATGAAGTGTAATTTACTGAGATAAAAAGAAACATAAGCAAACATTAAGAAGTCAGATATGCAAGACAGTATAGAAAAGATTCAGTGTATATATGATTATTCAGAAGATAACATAGGAAACAAAATAATCAGAAGAGCAGAAAAAGTCCTAAGACATAGACTACCCAACCCAGAACCTAGCTAAGAAGCTTAAGTCCTAAACGATTACAAGTTCCTAGATTTCTTCTGAGGAGGAGGAACAACACTGGAACCTCCAGCAGCACTTGATCTCTTCTGACCAGACTTCTCCCCCGTTTGACCAGAATCAATAGCAACACCAAGAGCTCCCTGAGACTTCAATTTTTGTTGAACATTCAGAGCAGTCTGATATTGCACAGGAGTTGGTCGCACAGTATTGATCAAATCCATTCTTCTTCTGAAGTCATCATCAATGGTCTTCATATGATCGAAGGTCTGACCAGACATAGGTCTCTGTTTCTGAACATCTTCCAGAAGGAGCTTGATCAGCCTGTTGTTAGCATATACAACAGCCGTGAGATGCTCATTCTGAAGATAAGTCTGTCCTCGAACAAACCTATAGCAATTGTGAAGAGTCTTCTCTTGTTCACGAGCTTGATTATGCATAACTTTCAGGAGTTCAGTGAGCTCAGCAATCTGTGCATTCTGAGCAGATACAGCAGACTCAATGTTGGAGAGTCGGTTGTTGAGATCAGGAGTGATGTCGTATACAATCTTGGCAGCTCCTGAAGATGAAGAACCTTGAGCAGAAGATTTCACTTCTCTCAGAATGTGATTTGCAGTACTTTGCAGGTCTTCAATCTTACTAGGAAGCATCTTCTCATGAGCCTCATAATGCTCGTTTGCTTCCTTGACTTCTTCTGTCAATATTTCCAAATTTTCATTGACCTTCAGAGAAGAAGCAAGAGCAATATTACCCAGAGAGGGAAGGGTCAGAGCTAATTCCCTCAATTTATATATCTCATCATAAGTGGCTAGATGAAGGGTAGAAAGGTTGCGTATATACACAGAAGGATCCTGCATTTGGAGCATGGTCATGAGCTGCAGGTTCTGAGCTTTCAGAGAGTGTAATTCTTGCAGCACAATGCCCTGAGCATACATGTCAGCAGCAGAACTTCTTTGTCCTATACCAGCAAACCTATTCAGCAGGTCATCTGAGCCACTCTGACCCATTCTTCTCAACTCTTCAACACTTGGGGCACCTCCAGCTTCGGAAATACCAGAAGCTCTGCCCATGAAGCCAAAACTTCCAAATCTGTTATCCAGATCTTCACGATTCAAGTGTTTGCGTAGAAAGTCATAATTGGATGACAATCCAGCAAAACCTGAAGGAGTGGAGGAGGTAGTTAAGGGATCACACACAGGAGGTGTATGTCCAGAGGTTGAAAGAGGAGGGACAGAAGTTTGAGGAGAGGAGAAAGTTTGTGGAGAGGAGGAGGAAAAAGAATTTGTACAGAAAGGTAAGGTTGAAGGAATTGAAAAAGGTATTGACAAAGGTATGGACAGAGGTATGGAAAGAGGAGGAGCAGTAATTCCAATTGATGGAAAAACAGCAAAAGATGATAAAGAAGAAGTAGTGGAAGTAGAAATGGAGTCTGTGAAAATTGGTCCAGAAGACAGATTCACTTCTGAATAGGATCCAGAAGGAAGAGTAGATGGAGGAGGGACAACCTCAGATGTTGAAGTTGTCAGAGGAATGGAATTCTGAGATTCACTTACTTCTGTGACAGAAGGAAGTGAAGGAGATGGATGAGGAGTAAAAACAGGAGATGAGATAACCTGTTCAGAGGCATTAGGATCAAAAGTTGAGATCGGCTCAGCATATAAATGAGCCATCCTGAACAGCGTTTCTGAGGCATCCCTTTCACCAGGGTTTCTTCCTTGATTCAGAAGAACATTGTCAATGAAGTTCTCATTGTCAACATTCTCAACAAATTGTTTAGCTCCTTCAAGAACCTCTTCATCTTCTGGTTCACTAACCTCAGATAGCTCTTCAATCAGAGGAGCTTCAACATCCTCTTCATCAGAAATCTCTGACAGCTCTTTATCAGCAGTTTCTGGGTCCTGAGTAGCAGGTTCCTCCAATTCAGCACTTGGAGCAATAATGAAGTCCTTCTTTCTCAGAACCCTTCGTTTTGCCACAGCCTTCTTCCCAATTCTGGTAGTGAGAGTGACAGTCTCAGCAATTCGAGAGGATAGAGCAACATTATCCTCTTCCTCTGAAGTCTCACCTACCTTGGAGAACTCAGCACCCTCAAGATTAGCAGCACTTTCTAAAAGTTTGGCATCGGCCTTAGCCTTTGCAGCGATTTCACGCTCAGCAGCTAACTTGTCTTCAGCTTCTTTCTTCTTCCTTTTCTCTTCAGCAAGAGCCACAACTCTTGCAACTTTTTCAGCTTCAGCAGCCTTCTCTTTCTCAGCAAGGCGTGCTTCCTCAGCATCCTGAGCTTCTTTCTCAAGGACATCCTTTGGCTTCTCAGCAACAATCTTGCCAGAAGGTTCAACATTGATCTTTGTTTGAACCAACGTGGGAAGAGGTTCTGAGACAGCAACCTTCTCAACATTCAGGACCAACTTGCTTGATCCTTTCTTTCCCTTGCCCTTCTTGGCAGCATTCTTTCCTTTCTGAACCGTTGCATCCATAATCTCTTTCTGAGCAATACTCACAGAGGAGCCCTTCTCATTCTTCTTTGGAGTAACATCAAAACTGAGGTTTCTGAAGGTATGCATCTTCAGAACCGTACTCCTACTAGTAACACCTTCTCCTGACATGACAACAGAGGCTGCCTCAAACAACCTTGTCAGGAGTGAGCCATAAGCTAATGCACTCACAGTAGTTACATTCTTCATCTGCCTTATCAGCATGGCAGGCAAATTTATCTTCTTCTGGTGGACCAGATGCCACATAAATACCCTTTCTCTATTGGAAACACAGTTGACTCCTCCAGCCTTTGGAAGAAAGACATTCGTAGTCAAATAATGTGCCCACCTCTGGTGCTGACTCAACCAGGTGGCATAAGTTTCCTTGGCACTTAGATCTGGCCTAGCCCAGTTGGCTTCTGAAAACCCTTCTGCTGAACCATCATCTCCAATGATGATTCCTTCATCATCAATTCCTATCACTTGAGAAATGGAAGCCCTGCTGACTTCGATTTCAACTTCCCCGACCACAGAATGAAGCACATCCTCCTCATTAGAAAAGAAATGGAGGTTCTTATAAAATTCTGTAACTAAGTTAGGGTAGATGAATTCTTCGAGAGAGACGAAAGAATTCCAGTTTTGAGCACTAAGCCAAAGAGAGATAGGTTCAGTCGATTTGACTTCGTCATCTAGAAATCTAGAGGTAAAAACCCTAGATTGACTAACTTTCTTTCGTGCATCATCGGAAAAGATGTGGGTGACAGTGATTTCTTGAGCCATTTGAAGAAATGAGAAATTAGGTTAAGATTTCTAAGAGAGATGATAACACAGAAAAAGCTATGGAAATTCTAATGGCAAAGAAAATGAGAGTAAAAAGTTCTAAGTATGGAAATCCCTTATTTATACCCAAACACAGGAACCGTTCCAATTCAAAAAGCAAATACACACCGTTTAAAAGGGAACAGATAACCGTTAACCACAGAACAGCGCCGTAATAAGCAGTAAATAACGCATGCTTTCAAGTCAAATCATGATTAGAATTTATTATAACTAAATTATCTTAAACGATCAAACTCTTAAGATATTCAGAAATAATTATTCTAAGTTATTGAAGAGGATAAGTCATACCAATGCCTTCTCGTGAGTTGCTGAAAGACATACCAGCCAGAGGCTTAGTAAACATGTCAGCAAGGTTTTCTTCAGAGGGAACATGAGTAATGATAATATCCTTCTTCAGAACATGATCTCTCAGAAAGTGATGTCTAATATGAACATGCTTCATCCTGCTGTGCTGAATAGGATTCTTTGAAAGATCAATAGCACTCTTGTTATCACAATAGATTGTAATTGTTCCAGGGATGACTCCATAGTCAGCAATTTGTTGCTTTATCCAGAGCATCTGAGAAACACAACTTCCAGCAGCAACATACTCAGCTTCAGCAGTTGAGAGGGCCACAGAGGTTTGTTTCTTGCTATGCCAGGAGACTAGGCACTCCCCCAGAAAGTGACAACCACCAGAAGTGCTGACCCTTTTCAATTTATCTCTACCATAGTCAGAGTCTGTGTATCCTATAGGAGTGAAATCAGAACTACAGGGATACCACAAACCAGCTTCTGGTGTGCCTTTAAGATATCTGAGAATTCTCTTGACAGCAACATCATGAATTTCTCTTGGCTTTGATTGATATCTAGCACAAAAACACACAGCAAAATGTATATCTGGCCTGCTGGCAGTTAGGTATAAAAGAGAACCAATCATACCTCTGTAGGTTTTTATATCTACAGGTTTACCAGCTTTCTCTTCATCATCAATGTCTTTGCTGACATCCATTGGAATATCAACAGCATTAGAGTCCATCATGCCAAATTTCTTCAGCACTTCTCTAGTGTACTTGGCTTGATTGATAAACACACCATCATTACTTTGCTTGATCTGAAGTCCTAAGAAGAAGGTTAATTCTCCCATCATGGACATCTCAAACTCAGCCTTCATGTGGTCACTGAACTCTCTGCACAAAGATTCATTAGTAGCACCAAATATAATATCATCAACATATACCTGAGCTATAAGGATATCCTTGTTCTTCTTCAGAGTGAACAGAGTTGTATCAACACAGCCTCTGACAAATCCTTTAGACAGAAGGAACTTTGTCAGTCTCTCATACCAAGCTCTGGGAGCTTGTTTCAGTCCATACAAGGCTTTCTTTAGCTTGTACACATGATCAGGAAACTTAGGATCTTCAAAACCAGGAGGTTGAGACACATAGACTTCCTCATCAATGTAACCATTCAGGAATGCACTTTTCACATCCATTTGAAAAAGCTTGAAACCTTTGTATGATGCAAAAGCACATAAGATTCTAATGGCTTCTAATCTTGCAACAGGAGCAAAAGTTTCACCATAATCTATGCCTTCTTGCTGACTGTAACCTTGAGCAACAAGTCTAGCCTTGTTCCTCACAACATTTCCAAATTCATCAAGCTTGTTTTTCAGAACCCATCTTGTACCAACAACCTTCTTGTTGTTAGGTCTGGGAACTAAAATCCAAACTTCTGACCTTTTGAACTGGTCAAGTTCTTCTTGCATTGCCATTAACCAGGAGTCATCATCAGCTGCTTCATAGAAGTCCTTGGGTTCCAGAAGTGACACAAAAGCCACATTCCCCATATATCTTCTGAGCTGAGCTCTGGTCATGACAGGATTATGAACAGAGTCAATGATGTTCTCTAAGGAATGATTCCTATGAGCTCTAACTTCTCTTGGTAGATCCAATGAGTCTTCTGAAACCTGTTCATCATTTGCTGAATCATATATAGGAGCATCTTCTGGAAGAGAGTTAACTTCTGTAGTTGGATGTTCTTCTGGAACATGTTCAACAGGAGAATCAACTTCAGCAGCTTTAGGAATAACATCTTCAACAGGAGGAGATGATATTTCAGGAGCTTGAACTTCATCTTCTTCAGAGGCTTTACTATCTGCAGGGTTAGTCTCATCAAACTTTACATGAATGGATTCATCTAAAGTTTGAGTTCTCTTATTAAAAACCCTATATGCTTTACTATGTGTTGAGTAACCAAGAAAAATGGCCTCATCTGCCTTTGAATCAAACTTTGAAAGATATTCTTTTGTATTCAAAACATAGCACTTACAACCAAAGGTTCTGAAATAACCTATTTTAGGCTTTCGACCTTTCCAGAGTTCATAAGGGGTCTTGTTCAGAATGCTTCTGATTAGCACTCTATTCAGAACATAACAAGCTGTGTTAACAGCTTCTCCCCAAAAGTACTTTGGAAGCCTTCTTTCATTGATCATGGTTCTGGCTATTTCAACCAGAGTTCTATTCTTCCTTTCAACTACCCCATTTTGTTGAGGAGTTCTGGGAGCAGAAAAGTTATGATCAATTCCCTTGATTTCACAGAATTCTTCAAACCTAAAGTTTTTGAATTCTCCACCATTATCACTTCTGATATGGACAACCTTTTCATTCTTTTCATTCTCAAGTTTCTTAATCAGAACTGAGAAGCATCCAAGTGACTCATCTTTGCTAGAGAGCAAGATGACCCAAGTGAATCTTGAATAGTCATCTACTATGACTAAGGCATACTTCTTTCCACCCATGCTCATTGGTTGAACAGGGCCAAAGAGATCCATATGAAGTAATTCCAAAGGTCTTTTAGTTGAAATGACTTTCTTAGTTTTAAAAGAGCTTCTGGATTGTTTACCAGATTGGCAAGCATTGCATAAATGGTTCTTTTTAAAACTAATTTCAGGCAGACCCTCAACCAATTGATATCTAGCTACTTTGGCCAGAAGATCCATGCTAACATGAGCAAGTCTTCTATGCCAGAGCCAGGAGGTATCCTCTTTGGACATCAAGCATATATTTTTGCAAAGATTCTCAAGATTCAGCATGAAAACATTTTCAACTCTAGGAGCAGTTAGAATAACTTCCCTTGACTTACTGTCCAAGATTTTACATCCAGAGGAGCTGAAGACAACATCTCTACCTTTATCACACAATTGTGCAACACTCAGGAGATTGAACTTCAGACCTCTGACTAGGGAGACATCTTCGATCGGAGGATTGGTTCCAATGGATCCAGAACCAAGAATTCTTCCTTTCTGAGCATCTCCAAAGCTGACTTTACCACCTCTTTTAGGTACAAATGTGATGAATGCCTTTTCATCACCTGTCATATGCCTTGAGCACCCACTGTCAATGTACCACAGCTTTGACATTGATGGAGCACTCAGAGCAACCTGCAACACAATCAATTAGTGACAGGTACCCAATCCTTATTGGGTCCTTCAGAGTTAGATTTAGCTTCTACAGGTTTTTCTGATACTTCAGATTGCAAGAGGTTCTTAATGTGGTACTTGCAATCTTTCAACCAATGTCCATCTTTCTTACACAATTTGCAAGAAGGAGGATTCTTGGATCTTTCCCTTTGCTTCTTAGGAGCATTCTTCTTCTTCTGGGAAGGTACTACTTCTTCAGAGGCATTAGCACTCTTAGAGGTTCCCACTTCAGGAGGAGAAGAGATCTCTTTCAGAAGAGAGGGAGTGACAGATTTCTTCTTCTGAGGTTTATCATTCCTCAGAGGCAATTTTTCCTTACCTTTGACTTTTGAGTCATCGGAGGAAGAACTGAATTGTTTACTTAGTTTATCTTCCAATATTTTCATATCAGCATAAACTTGAGTAAACCTAAGAAATTTGTCAGCCTCGCTTTTGTCCAACTTCCTTTTTAGGTACTTGAACATGCTGTACAATTCTTCAAGAGAATCAAAGATATTTTGTTCAGAGGATATGTTTACCTCGGAGTCATAATTTGCTTCAGGAGGTGCGGAAGTTTCTCCTGTAATATCTTCAGAGGATGGCTCATCAATAGCCATAAAACATATCTGTGCTTGCTCTTCCTTCTCTTCAGGATCACTGCTGGTCTCAGAGTCTGACCAAGCAGCTAGCATAGCTTTCTTGAACTTTTTCTTATCTTTCTTCAGCTCTGGGCAGTTAGGCTTAATGTGCCCAGGTTGCTGACATCCATAGCACACAATGGGCTTGTTTGGATCTCTCTTGGTTTTATCACCGAAGTCAGAAGTCTTCTTTTCAAAACTTCTGAATGGCTTCTTGTAGTTTCCACCTTTGCCTTTTCTAAAGGCTCTTTTGAACTTCCTGGTCAGCATGGCCAATTCTTCATCTTCTGATGATTCTTCAGAAGACTCTGCCTTCAGGACTACTTGTCTCTTTCCTTCTGACCTTTCTCTTAGGTCATGATTTTTTAGTGACATCTCATGGGTGATTAGGGACCCAATGAGTTCATCATACAAGTAAAAGCTCAAGTCCTGAACTTCTTCAATGGCAGTCTTCTTGGCTTGCCAAGACCTTGGTAAGCTTCTGACAATCTTCTTCACTCTTTCAGACTCTTCAATGTCTCTGCCCAAACTCTTTAAGTCATTGACTATCTTGGTGAATCTAGAATTCATTTCTGAAATAGATTCTTTGTCAAGCATTTCAAATAACTCATATTCTCTCATGAGTTGGTTGACTTTGGACTGCTTCACTTTTCCTGTTCCTTCATATGTGACTTCCAGCTTGTTCCATATATCCTGTGCAGTTTCACAAGAAGAAACTTTGTTATATTCAGTGGCTGTAAGTGCACAATGCAACATATTTATTGCTGAAGCATTTGTTTGGAGCTTTTTCAGAATTTCATCTGAATATTCTCTCTGAGGGATAATAACATTCCCTAGACCTGGTTCCATTCTGGTGGGAATGAAATCTCCATCTGTGATGACAAACCAAGCACTCATGTTCTGAGCTTGAATGAAATACATCATTCTCTTTTTCCAGTAGGAGTAATTGTCACCATTGAATAATGGAGGTCTAGTTGTAGAGGATCCCTCTGGGACAATGAAGTGAGAAGAATTCTCAGGCTGGTGTCTACTAGCCATCTCTATTGATTCTGATAGGATCTTACACTTAGATTGTTAGATCTTTTTAGTAAATATACGAAGTGACCTTCGCTCTGATACCACTTGTTGGCCCTAACAAGATCAGAATCACCTAGAGGGGGGTGAATAGGTGTTTCAAACGAAAACTGATATTTTCAAACTTTTAATGAAAATTCAATTTTCAGAGTCAATAATCCTCAGAGTCAGAGGCAAGCTTGTTGAAGTAGCCTCTGAGGGATAATCTGCTTTAAGACAGGTTCTGTCTTTTCAGCAACAGAAGTTCTGAGTTGAGAACTTCTGGACAGTCTTCTGAACACAGACTTGTGATTTTTAAGAGGAAATCTGTTTCAGCACTAAATATGATACAAGTACACAGAAGCAATTAACAAGTATAAAGAAGGGAGAAAGAGATTCAGGAGGTCCTGATGAACAGTTCAATTTATCCAAGTTCGCCACAGAATTCCTGTGACTACGTCTTGTCCTCTGAGGTCGCAGCCTCCAGAGATTTTATAAATCCACTATTCAGAACTTTTATGGCAAGTTCAGAAGCTCCTTTACATCAACAGAACTTAAGCTAATTTCTCACTTAGTTCTGACTAGCCTAAAATGAGTTAAAGGATTTTCACCAGAACAACAATACTCTGTTTTCTGGATTTCTCACCCAACTCAAATCTCAACTAGATTTCTCTCTTTTAAATCTAACTGAAGATCACAACCGATCTCAGTTTACAAGATTTCTATTATGAACTTGTTTTTCTTCACTCTCTCACAATTACAAAGTCTAAGCTAAGAAAAGATTGAGAATGGAAAGTGTGCTCTGTTTTCTTGAATAACAGTGCGTTGAGATTTTTGCTCTATGATCACACACGTAGTTGATGCAGTGGAGCTTTGCTACTATTTATAGTGTTGAGTAGATAACCGTTGAGGATATTTGAATCTTCAAGGATGACAAGGTTGAAAGTAGCCGTTAATCTTGTCAACTTCTTCGAACGGTCTCAAAACACTCAACTCTGTCAACTTTGTACTTTAACCTAATCCGGTATGGGATTTAAGATAAAGGTGATGGAGTTGACTGATCTTGAAGATTGATTTAGAGGGAAACGATAAGAGAGCAGGTTTTGTTTGTTGTGAACAGGCGCGTCCTTCAAACAGCTTTTTGAACTTTTGGCGCCTTGCATTAAATGCAACTGACAAAGCATTAAATGCTTAACTAAACCCGTGATAACGAACTTCTGATGTCCGTTTTCCTTCTTAGCGCTTCTGAACTAAAACAACCTTAGTCTTCTGATTGCAAAAGAGAACTTCTGATAAAAGCTTTAGGCAGACAATCAAGACTTCAGAGCGGTTCATCCAGCTTCTGAGAAAGTGCTTCAGTCTTCAGCTTTTTAATCTTCTGAGTTCAATAGGCAAGCATGAATTCTTCATTCAGCATCTGCTGAGAAAAACTTATACAATAACTTAACAAAAAAATTGTTAGTCAACATTGAAAAGTATATAAGTTAATTTTTATTTTCATCTTCTGAAACGTTTGGACATAACCAAAACACTTAGGGTTCATCATTCTCCCCCATTTTGGTTATGGACAAACCGTGGTCAGAAGGTAAAAGAGAAACATGAGGATTAGAGAGTGACTTCCTGATGCAAATATTTCATTACTTCTGAGTAAATTAACTCCCCCATTTTAGTATAAATGGTGAACTTCAGCAATCTGTATAAACTTAATAAGACTTAAGATCAAGTTGTTAGATATAATGAAGTGTAATTTACTGAGATAAAAAGAAACATAAGCAAACATTAAGAAGTCAGATATGCAAGACAGTATAGAAAAGATTCAGTGTATATATGATTATTCAGAAGATAACATAGGAAACAAAATAATCAGAAGAGCAGAAAAAGTCCTAAGACATAGACTACCCAACCCAGAACCTAGCTAAGAAGCTTAAGTCCTAAACGATTACAAGTTCCTAGATTTCTTCTGAGGAGGAGGAACAACACTGGAACCTCCAGCAGCACTTGATCTCTTCTGACCAGACTTCTCCCCCGTTTGACCAGAATCAATAGCAACACCAAGAGCTCCCTGAGACTTCAATTTTTGTTGAACATTCAGAGCAGTCTGATATTGCACAGGAGTTGGTCGCACAGTATTGATCAAATCCATTCTTCTTCTGAAGTCATCATCAATGGTCTTCATATGATCGAAGGTCTGACCAGACATAGGTCTCTGTTTCTGAACATCTTCCAGAAGGAGCTTGATCAGCCTGTTGTTAGCATATACAACAGCCGTGAGATGCTCATTCTGAAGATAAGTCTGTCCTCGAACAAACCTATAGCAATTGTGAAGAGTCTTCTCTTGTTCACGAGCTTGATTATGCATAACTTTCAGGAGTTCAGTGAGCTCAGCAATCTGTGCATTCTGAGCAGATACAGCAAACTCAATGTTGGAGAGTCGGTTGTTGAGATCAGGAGTGATGTCGTATACAATCTTGGCAGCTCCTGAAGATGAAGAACCTTGAGCATAAGATTTCACTTCTCTCAGAATGTGATTTGCAGTACTTTGCAGGTCTTCAATCTTACTAGGAAGCATCTTCTCATGAGCCTCATAATGCTCGTTTGCTTCCTTGACTTCTTCTGTCAATATTTCCAAATTTTCATTGACCTTCAGAGAAGAAGCAAGAGCAATATTACCCAGAGAGGGAAGGGTCAGAGCTAATTCCCTCAATTTATATATCTCATCATAAGTGGCTAGATGAAGGGTAGAAAGGTTGCGTATATACACAGAAGGATCCTGCATTTGGAGCATGGTCATGAGCTGCAGGTTCTGAGCTTTCAGAGAGTGTAATTCTTGCAGCACAATGCCCTGAGCATACATGTCAGCAGCAGAACTTCTTTGTCCTATACCAGCAAACCTATTCAGCAGGTCATCTGAGCCACTCTGACCCATTCTTCTCAACTCTTCAACACTTGGGGCACCTCCAGCTTCGGAAATACCAGAAGCTCTGCCCATGAAGCCAAAACTTCCAAATCTGTTATCCAGATCTTCACGATTCAAGTGTTTGCGTAGAAAGTCATAATTGGATGACAATCCAGCAAAACCTGAAGGAGTGGAGGAGGTAGTTAAGGGATCACACACAGGAGGTGTATGTCCAGAGGTTGAAAGAGGAGGGACAGAAGTTTGAGGAGAGGAGAAAGTTTGTGGAGAGGAGGAGGAAAAAGAATTTGTACAGAAAGGTAAGGTTGAAGGAATTGAAAAAGGTATTGACAAAGGTATGGACAGAGGTATGGAAAGAGGAGGAGCAGTAATTCCAATTGATGGAAAAACAGCAAAAGATGATAAAGAAGAAGTAGTGGAAGTAGAAATGGAGTCTGTGAAAATTGGTCCAGAAGACAGATTCACTTCTGAATAGGATCCAGAAGGAAGAGTAGATGGAGGTGGGACAACCTCAGATGTTGAAGTTGTCAGAGGAATGGAATTCTGAGATTCACTTACTTCTGTGACAGAAGGAAGTGAAGGAGATGGATGAGGAGTAAAAACAGGAGATGAGATAACCTGTTCAGAGGCATTAGGATCAAAAGTTGAGATCGGCTCAGCATATAAATGAGCCATCCTGAACAGCGTTTCTGAGGCATCCCTTTCACCAGGGTTTCTTCCTTGATTCAGAAGAACATTGTCAATGAAGTTCTCATTGTCAACATTCTCAACAAATTGTTTAGCTCCTTCAAGAACCTCTTCATCTTCTGGTTCACTAACCTCAGATAGCTCTTCAATCAGAGGAGCTTCAACATCCTCTTCATCAGAAATCTCTGACAGCTCTTTATCAGCAGTTTCTGGGTCCTGAGTAGCAGGTTCCTCCAATTCAGCACTTGGAGCAATAATGAAGTCCTTCTTTCTCAGAACCCTTCGTTTTGCCACAGCCTTCTTCCCAATTCTGGTAGTGAGAGTGACAGTCTCAGCAATTCGAGAGGATAGAGCAACATTATCCTCTTCCTCTGAAGTCTCACCTACCTTGGAGAACTCAGCACCCTCAAGATTAGCAGCACTTTCTAAAAGTTTGGCATCGGCCTTAGCCTTTGCAGCGATTTCACGCTCAGCATCTAACTTGTCTTCAGCTTCTTTCTTCTTCCTTTTCTCTTCAGCAAGAGCCACAACTCTTGCAACTTTTTCAGCTTCAGCAGCCTTCTCTTTCTCAGCAAGGCGTGCTTCCTCAGCATCCTGAGCTTCTTTCTCAAGGACATCCTTTGGCTTCTCAGCAACAATCTTGCCAGAAGGTTCAACATTGATCTTTGTTTGAACCAACGTGGGAAGAGGTTCTGAGACAGCAACCTTCTCAACATTCAGGACCAACTTGCTTGATCCTTTCTTTCCCTTGCCCTTCTTGGCAGCATTCTTTCCTTTCTGAACCGTTGCATCCATAATCTCTTTCTGAGCAATACTCACAGAGGAGCCCTTCTCATTCTTCTTTGGAGTAACATCAAAACTGAGGTTTCTGAAGGTATGCATCTTCAGAACCGTACTCCTACTAGTAACACCTTCTCCTGACATGACAACAGAGGCTGCCTCAAACAACCTTGTCAGGAGTGAGCCATAAGCTAATGCACTCACAGTAGTTACATTCTTCATCTGCCTTATCAGCATGGCAGGCAAATTTATCTTCTTCTGGTGGACCAGATGCCACATAAATACCCTTTCTCTATTGGAAACACAGTTGACTCCTCCAGCCTTTGGAAGAAAGACATTCGTAGTCAAATAATGTGCCCACCTCTGGTGCTGACTCAACCAGGTGGCATAAGTTTCCTTGGCACTTAGATCTGGCCTAGCCCAGTTGGCTTCTGAAAACCCTTCTGCTGAACCATCATCTCCAATGATGATTCCTTCATCATCAATTCCTATCACTTGAGAAATGGAAGCCCTGCTGACTTCGATTTCAACTTCCCCGACCACAGAATGAAGCACATCCTCCTCATTAGAAAAGAAATGGAGGTTCTTATAAAATTCTGTAACTAAGTTAGGGTAGATGAATTCTTCGAGAGAGACGAAAGAATTCCAGTTTTGAGCACTAAGCCAAAGAGAGATAGGTTCAGTCGATTTGACTTCGTCATCTAGAAATCTAGAGGTAAAAACCCTAGATTGACTAACTTTCTTTCGTGCATCATCGGAAAAGATGTGGGTGACAGTGATTTCTTGAGCCATTTGAAGAAATGAGAAATTAGGTTAAGATTTCTAAGAGAGATGATAACACAGAAAAAGCTATGGAAATTCTAATGGCAAAGAAAATGAGAGTAAAAAGTTCTAAGTATGGAAATCCCTTATTTATACCCAAACACAGGAACCGTTCCAATTCAAAAAGCAAATACACACCGTTTAAAAGGGAACAGATAACCGTTAACCACAGAACAGCGCCGTAATAAGCAGTAAATAACGCATGCTTTCAAGTCAAATCATGATTAGAATTTATTATAACTAAATTATCTTAAACGATCAAACTCTTAAGATATTCAGAAATAATTATTCTAAGTTATTGAAGAGGATAAGTCATACCAATGCCTTCTCGTGAGTTGCTGAAAGACATACCAGCCAGAGGCTTAGTAAACATGTCAGCAAGGTTTTCTTCAGAGGGAACATGAGTAATGATAATATCCTTCTTCAGAACATGATCTCTCAGAAAGTGATGTCTAATATGAACATGCTTCATCCTGCTGTGCTGAATAGGATTCTTTGAAAGATCAATAGCACTCTTGTTATCACAATAGATTGTAATTGTTCCAGGGATGACTCCATAGTCAGCAATTTGTTGCTTTATCCAGAGCATCTGAGAAACACAACTTCCAGCAGCAACATACTCAGCTTCAGCAGTTGAGAGGGCCACAGAGGTTTGTTTCTTGCTATGCCAGGAGACTAGGCACTCCCCCAGAAAGTGACAACCACCAGAAGTGCTGACCCTTTTCAATTTATCTCTACCATAGTCAGAGTCTGTGTATCCTATAGGAGTGAAATCAGAACTACAGGGATACCACAAACCAGCTTCTGGTGTGCCTTTAAGATATCTGAGAATTCTCTTGACAGCAACATCATGAATTTCTCTTGGCTTTGATTGATATCTAGCACAAAAACACACAGCAAAATGTATATCTGGCCTGCTGGCAGTTAGGTATAAAAGAGAACCAATCATACCTCTGTAGGTTTTTATATCTACAGGTTTACCAGCTTTCTCTTCATCATCAATGTCTTTGCTGACATCCATTGGAATATCAACAGCATTAGAGTCCATCATGCCAAATTTCTTCAGCACTTCTCTAGTGTACTTGGCTTGATTGATAAACACACCATCATTACTTTGCTTGATCTGAAGTCCTAAGAAGAAGGTTAATTCTCCCATCATGGACATCTCAAACTCAGCCTTCATGTGGTCACTGAACTCTCTGCACAAAGATTCATTAGTAGCACCAAATATAATATCATCAACATATACCTGAGCTATAAGGATATCCTTGTTCTTCTTCAGAGTGAACAGAGTTGTATCAACACAGCCTCTGACAAATCCTTTAGACAGAAGGAACTTTGTCAGTCTCTCATACCAAGCTCTGGGAGCTTGTTTCAGTCCATACAAGGCTTTCTTTAGCTTGTACACATGATCAGGAAACTTAGGATCTTCAAAACCAGGAGGTTGAGACACATAGACTTCCTCATCAATGTAACCATTCAGGAATGCACTTTTCACATCCATTTGAAAAAGCTTGAAACCTTTGTATGATGCAAAAGCACATAAGATTCTAATGGCTTCTAATCTTGCAACAGGAGCAAAAGTTTCACCATAATCTATGCCTTCTTGCTGACTGTAACCTTGAGCAACAAGTCTAGCCTTGTTCCTCACAACATTTCCAAATTCATCAAGCTTGTTTTTCAGAACCCATCTTGTACCAACAACCTTCTTGTTGTTAGGTCTGGGAACTAAAATCCAAACTTCTGACCTTTTGAACTGGTCAAGTTCTTCTTGCATTGCCATTAACCAGGAGTCATCATCAGCTGCTTCATAGAAGTCCTTGGGTTCCAGAAGTGACACAAAAGCCACATTCCCCATATATCTTCTGAGCTGAGCTCTGGTCATGACAGGATTATGAACAGAGTCAATGATGTTCTCTAAGGAATGATTCCTATGAGCTCTAACTTCTCTTGGTAGATCCAATGAGTCTTCTGAAACCTGTTCATCATTTGCTGAATCATATATAGGAGCATCTTCTGGAAGAGAGTTAACTTCTGTAGTTGGATGTTCTTCTGGAACATGTTCAACAGGAGAATCAACTTCAGCAGCTTTAGGAATAACATCTTCAACAGGAGGAGATGATATTTCAGGAGCTTGAACTTCATCTTCTTCAGAGGCTTTACTATCTGCAGGGTTAGTCTCATCAAACTTTACATGAATGGATTCATCTAAAGTTTGAGTTCTCTTATTAAAAACCCTATATGCTTTACTATGTGTTGAGTAACCAAGAAAAATGGCCTCATCTGCCTTTGAATCAAACTTTGAAAGATATTCTTTTGTATTCAAAACATAGCACTTACAACCAAAGGTTCTGAAATAACATATTTTAGGCTTTCGACCTTTCCAGAGTTCATAAGGGGTCTTGTTCAGAATGCTTCTGATTAGCACTCTATTCAGAACATAACAAGCTGTGTTAACAGCTTCTCCCCAAAAGTACTTTGGAAGCCTTCTTTCATTGATCATGGTTCTGGCTATTTCAACCAGAGTTCTATTCTTCCTTTCAACTACCCCATTTTGTTGAGGAGTTCTGGGAGCAGAAAAGTTATGATCAATTCCCTTGATTTCACAGAATTCTTCAAACCTAAAGTTTTTGAATTCTCCACCATTATCACTTCTGATATGGACAACCTTTTCATTCTTTTCATTCTCAAGTTTCTTAATCAGAACTGAGAAGCATCCAAGTGACTCATCTTTGCTAGAGAGCAAGATGACCCAAGTGAATCTTGAATAGTCATCTACTATGACTAAGGCATACTTCTTTCCACCCATGCTCATTGGTTGAACAGGGCCAAAGAGATCCATATGAAGTAATTCCAAAGGTCTTTTAGTTGAAATGACTTTCTTAGTTTTAAAAGAGCTTCTGGATTGTTTACCAGATTGGCAAGCATTGCATAAATGGTTCTTTTTAAAACTAATTTCAGGCAGACCCTCAACCAATTGATATCTAGCTACTTTGGCCAGAAGATCCATGCTAACATGAGCAAGTCTTCTATGCCAGAGCCAGGAGGTATCCTCTTTGGACATCAAGCATATATTTTTGCAAAGATTCTCAAGATTCAGCATGAAAACATTTTCAACTCTAGGAGCAGTTAGAATAACTTCCCTTGACTTACTGTCCAAGATTTTACATCCAGAGGAGCTGAAGACAACATCTCTACCTTTATCACACAATTGTGCAACACTCAGGAGATTGAACTTCAGACCTCTGACTAGGGAGACATCTTCGATCGGAGGATTGGTTCCAATGGATCCAGAACCAAGAATTCTTCCTTTCTGAGCATCTCCAAAGCTGACTTTACCACCTCTTTTAGGTACAAATGTGATGAATGCCTTTTCATCACCTGTCATATGCCTTGAGCACCCACTGTCAATGTACCACAGCTTTGACATTGATGGAGCACTCAGAGCAACCTGCAACACAATCAATTAGTGACAGGTACCCAATCCTTATTGGGTCCTTCAGAGTTAGATTTAGCTTCTACAGGTTTTTCTGATACTTCAGATTGCAAGAGGTTCTTAATGTGGTACTTGCAATCTTTCAACCAATGTCCATCTTTCTTACACAATTTGCAAGAAGGAGGATTCTTGGATCTTTCCCTTTGCTTCTTAGGAGCATTCTTCTTCTTCTGGGAAGGTACTACTTCTTCAGAGGCATTAGCACTCTTAGAGGTTCCCACTTCAGGAGGAGAAGAGATCTCTTTCAGAAGAGAGGGAGTGACAGATTTCTTCTTCTGAGGTTTATCATTCCTCAGAGGCAATTTTTCCTTACCTTTGACTTTTGAGTCATCGGAGGAAGAACTGAATTGTTTACTTAGTTTATCTTCCAATATTTTCATATCAGCATAAACTTGAGTAAACCTAAGAAATTTGTCAGCCTCGCTTTTGTCGAACTTCCTTTTTAGGTACTTGAACATGCTGTACAATTCTTCAAGAGAATCAAAGATATTTTGTTCAGAGGATATGTTTACCTCGGAGTCATAATTTGCTTCAGGAGGTGCGGAAGTTTCTCCTGTAATATCTTCAGAGGATGGCTCATCAATAGCCATAAAACATATCTGTGCTTGCTCTTCCTTCTCTTCAGGATCACTGCTGGTCTCAGAGTCTGACCAAGCAGCTAGCATAGCTTTCTTGAACTTTTTCTTATCTTTCTTCAGCTCTGGGCAGTTAGGCTTAATGTGCCCAGGTTGCTGACATCCATAGCACACAATGGGCTTGTTTGGATCTCTCTTGGTTTTATCACCGAAGTCAGAAGTCTTCTTTTCAAAACTTCTGAATGGCTTCTTGTAGTTTCCACCTTTGCCTTTTCTAAAGGCTCTTTTGAACTTCCTGGTCAGCATGGCCAATTCTTCATCTTCTGATGATTCTTCAGAAGACTCTGCCTTCAGGACTACTTGTCTCTTTCCTTCTGACCTTTCTCTTAGGTCATGATTTTTTAGTGACATCTCATGGGTGATTAGGGACCCAATGAGTTCATCATACAAGTAAAAGCTCAAGTCCTGAACTTCTTCAATGGCAGTCTTCTTGGCTTGCCAAGACCTTGGTAAGCTTCTGACAATCTTCTTCACTCTTTCAGACTCTTCAATGTCTCTGCCCAAACTCTTTAAGTCATTGACTATCTTGGTGAATCTAGAATTCATTTCTGAAATAGATTCTTTGTCAAGCATTTCAAATAACTCATATTCTCTCATGAGTTGGTTGACTTTGGACTGCTTCACTTTTCCTGTTCCTTCATATGTGACTTCCAGCTTGTTCCATATATCCTGTGCAGTTTCACAAGAAGAAACTTTGTTATATTCAGTGGCTGTAAGTGCACAATGCAACATATTTATTGCTGAAGCATTTGTTTGGAGCTTTTTCAGAATTTCATCTGAATATTCTCTCTGAGGGATAATAACATTCCCTAGACCTGGTTCCATTCTGGTGGGAATGAAATCTCCATCTGTGATGACAAACCAAGCACTCATGTTCTGAGCTTGAATGAAATACATCATTCTCTTTTTCCAGTAGGAGTAATTGTCACCATTGAATAATGGAGGTCTAGTTGTAGAGGATCCCTCTGGGACAATGAAGTGAGAAGAATTCTCAGGCTGGTGTCTACTAGCCATCTCTATTGATTCTGATAGGATCTTACACTTAGATTGTTAGATCTTTTTAGTAAATATACGAAGTGACCTTCGCTCTGATACCACTTGTTGGCCCTAACAAGATCAGAATCACCTAGAGGGGGGTGAATAGGTGTTTCAAACGAAAACTGATATTTTCAAACTTTTAATGAAAATTCAATTTTCAGAGTCAATAATCCTCAGAGTCAGAGGCAAGCTTGTTGAAGTAGCCTCTGAGGGATAATCTGCTTTAAGACAGGTTCTGTCTTTTCAGCAACAGAAGTTCTGAGTTGAGAACTTCTGGACAGTCTTCTGAACACAGACTTGTGATTTTTAAGAGGAAATCTGTTTCAGCACTAAATATGATACAAGTACACAGAAGCAATTAACAAGTATAAAGAAGGGAGAAAGAGATTCAGGAGGTCCTGATGAACAGTTCAATTTATCCAAGTTCGCCACAGAATTCCTGTGACTACGTCTTGTCCTCTGAGGTCGCAGCCTCCAGAGATTTTATAAATCCACTATTCAGAACTTTTATGGCAAGTTCAGAAGCTCCTTTACATCAACAGAACTTAAGCTAATTTCTCACTTAGTTCTGACTAGCCTAAAATGAGTTAAAGGATTTTCACCAGAACAACAATACTCTGTTTTCTGGATTTCTCACCCAACTCAAATCTCAACTAGATTTCTCTCTTTTAAATCTAACTGAAGATCACAACCGATCTCAGTTTACAAGATTTCTATTATGAACTTGTTTTTCTTCACTCTCTCACAATTACAAAGTCTAAGCTAAGAAAAGATTGAGAATGGAAAGTGTGCTCTGTTTTCTTGAATAACAGTGCGTTGAGATTTTTGCTCTATGATCACACACGTAGTTGATGCAGTGGAGCTTTGCTACTATTTATAGTGTTGAGTAGATAACCGTTGAGGATATTTGAATCTTCAAGGATGACAAGGTTGAAAGTAGCCGTTAATCTTGTCAACTTCTTCGAACGGTCTCAAAACACTCAACTCTGTCAACTTTGTACTTTAACCTAATCCGGTATGGGATTTAAGATAAAGGTGATGGAGTTGACTGATCTTGAAGATTGATTTAGAGGGAAACGATAAGAGAGCAGGTTTTGTTTGTTGTGAACAGGCGCGTCCTTCAAACAGCTTTTTGAACTTTTGGCGCCTTGCATTAAATGCAACTGACAAAGCATTAAATGCTTAACTAAACCCGTGATAACGAACTTCTGATGTCCGTTTTCCTTCTTAGCGCTTCTGAACTAAAACAACCTTAGTCTTCTGATTGCAAAAGAGAACTTCTGATAAAAGCTTTAGGCAGACAATCAAGACTTCAGAGCGGTTCATCCAGCTTCTGAGAAAGTGCTTCAGTCTTCAGCTTTTTAATCTTCTGAGTTCAATAGGCAAGCATGAATTCTTCATTCAGCATCTGCTGAGAAAAACTTATACAATAACTTAACAAAAAAATTGTTAGTCAACATTGAAAAGTATATAAGTTAATTTTTATTTTCATCTTCTGAAACGTTTGGACATAACCAAAACACTTAGGGTTCATCATTCTCCCCCATTTTGGTTATGGACAAACCGTGGTCAGAAGGTAAAAGAGAAACATGAGGATTAGAGAGTGACTTCCTGATGCAAATATTTCATTACTTCTGAGTAAATTAACTCCCCCATTTTAGTATAAATGGTGAACTTCAGCAATCTGTATAAACTTAATAAGACTTAAGATCAAGTTGTTAGATATAATGAAGTGTAATTTACTGAGATAAAAAGAAACATAAGCAAACATTAAGAAGTCAGATATGCAAGACAGTATAGAAAAGATTCAGTGTATATATGATTATTCAGAAGATAACATAGGAAACAAAATAATCAGAAGAGCAGAAAAAGTCCTAAGACATAGACTACCCAACCCAGAACCTAGCTAAGAAGCTTAAGTCCTAAACGATTACAAGTTCCTAGATTTCTTCTGAGGAGGAGGAACAACACTGGAACCTCCAGCAGCACTTGATCTCTTCTGACCAGACTTCTCCCCCGTTTGACCAGAATCAATAGCAACACCAAGAGCTCCCTGAGACTTCAATTTTTGTTGAACATTCAGAGCAGTCTGATATTGCACAGGAGTTGGTCGCACAGTATTGATCAAATCCATTCTTCTTCTGAAGTCATCATCAATGGTCTTCATATGATCGAAGGTCTGACCAGACATAGGTCTCTGTTTCTGAACATCTTCCAGAAGGAGCTTGATCAGCCTGTTGTTAGCATATACAACAGCCGTGAGATGCTCATTCTGAAGATAAGTCTGTCCTCGAACAAACCTATAGCAATTGTGAAGAGTCTTCTCTTGTTCACGAGCTTGATTATGCATAACTTTCAGGAGTTCAGTGAGCTCAGCAATCTGTGCATTCTGAGCAGATACAGCAGACTCAATGTTGGAGAGTCGGTTGTTGAGATCAGGAGTGATGTCGTATACAATCTTGGCAGCTCCTGAAGATGAAGAACCTTGAGCAGAAGATTTCACTTCTCTCAGAATGTGATTTGCAGTACTTTGCAGGTCTTCAATCTTACTAGGAAGCATCTTCTCATGAGCCTCATAATGCTCGTTTGCTTCCTTGACTTCTTCTGTCAATATTTCCAAATTTTCATTGACCTTCAGAGAAGAAGCAAGAGCAATATTACCCAGAGAGGGAAGGGTCAGAGCTAATTCCCTCAATTTATATATCTCATCATAAGTGGCTAGATGAACGGTAGAAAGGTTGCGTATATACACAGAAGGATCCTGCATTTGGAGCATGGTCATGAGCTGCAGGTTCTGAGCTTTCAGAGAGTGTAATTCTTGCAGCACAATGCCCTGAGCATACATGTCAGCAGCAGAACTTCTTTGTCCTATACCAGCAAACCTATTCAGCAGGTCATCTGAGCCACTCTGACCCATTCTTCTCAACTCTTCAACACTTGGGGCACCTCCAGCTTCGGAAATACCAGAAGCTCTGCCCATGAAGCCAAAACTTCCAAATCTGTTATCCAGATCTTCACGATTCAAGTGTTTGCGTAGAAAGTCATAATTGGATGACAATCCAGCAAAACCTGAAGGAGTGGAGGAGGTAGTTAAGGGATCACACACAGGAGGTGTATGTCCAGAGGTTGAAAGAGGAGGGACAGAAGTTTGAGGAGAGGAGAAAGTTTGTGGAGAGGAGGAGGAAAAAGAATTTGTACAGAAAGGTAAGGTTGAAGGAATTGAAAAAGGTATTGACAAAGGTATGGACAGAGGTATGGAAAGAGGAGGAGCAGTAATTCCAATTGATGGAAAAACAGCAAAAGATGATAAAGAAGAAGTAGTGGAAGTAGAAATGGAGTCTGTGAAAATTGGTCCAGAAGACAGATTCACTTCTGAATAGGATCCAGAAGGAAGAGTAGATGGAGGTGGGACAACCTCAGATGTTGAAGTTGTCAGAGGAATGGAATTCTGAGATTCACTTACTTCTGTGACAGAAGGAAGTGAAGGAGATGGATGAGGAGTAAAAACAGGAGATGAGATAACCTGTTCAGAGGCATTAGGATCAAAAGTTGAGATCGGCTCAGCATATAAATGAGCCATCCTGAACAGCGTTTCTGAGGCATCCCTTTCACCAGGGTTTCTTCCTTGATTCAGAAGAACATTGTCAATGAAGTTCTCATTGTCAACATTCTCAACAAATTGTTTAGCTCCTTCAAGAACCTCTTCATCTTCTGGTTCACTAACCTCAGATAGCTCTTCAATCAGAGGAGCTTCAACATCCTCTTCATCAGAAATCTCTGACAGCTCTTTATCAGCAGTTTCTGGGTCCTGAGTAGCAGGTTCCTCCAATTCAGCACTTGGAGCAATAATGAAGTCCTTCTTTCTCAGAACCCTTCGTTTTGCCACAGCCTTCTTCCCAATTCTGGTAGTGAGAGTGACAGTCTCAGCAATTCGAGAGGATAGAGCAACATTATCCTCTTCCTCTGAAGTCTCACCTACCTTGGAGAACTCAGCACCCTCAAGATTAGCAGCACTTTCTAAAAGTTTGGCATCGGCCTTAGCCTTTGCAGCGATTTCACGCTCAGCATCTAACTTGTCTTCAGCTTCTTTCTTCTTCCTTTTCTCTTCAGCAAGAGCCACAACTCTTGCAACTTTTTCAGCTTCAGCAGCCTTCTCTTTCTCAGCAAGGCGTGCTTCCTCAGCATCCTGAGCTTCTTTCTCAAGGACATCCTTTGGCTTCTCAGCAACAATCTTGCCAGAAGGTTCAACATTGATCTTTGTTTGAACCAACGTGGGAAGAGGTTCTGAGACAGCAACCTTCTCAACATTCAGGACCAACTTGCTTGATCCTTTCTTTCCCTTGCCCTTCTTGGCAGCATTCTTTCCTTTCTGAACCGTTGCATCCATAATCTCTTTCTGAGCAATACTCACAGAGGAGCCCTTCTCATTCTTCTTTGGAGTAACATCAAAACTGAGGTTTCTGAAGGTATGCATCTTCAGAACCGTACTCCTACTAGTAACACCTTCTCCTGACATGACAACAGAGGCTGCCTCAAACAACCTTGTCAGGAGTGAGCCATAAGCTAATGCACTCACAGTAGTTACATTCTTCATCTGCCTTATCAGCATGGCAGGCAAATTTATCTTCTTCTGGTGGACCAGATGCCACATAAATACCCTTTCTCTATTGGAAACACAGTTGACTCCTCCAGCCTTTGGAAGAAAGACATTCGTAGTCAAATAATGTGCCCACCTCTGGTGCTGACTCAACCAGGTGGCATAAGTTTCCTTGGCACTTAGATCTGGCCTAGCCCAGTTGGCTTCTGAAAACCCTTCTGCTGAACCATCATCTCCAATGATGATTCCTTCATCATCAATTCCTATCACTTGAGAAATGGAAGCCCTGCTGACTTCGATTTCAACTTCCCCGACCACAGAATGAAGCACATCCTCCTCATTAGAAAAGAAATGGAGGTTCTTATAAAATTCTGTAACTAAGTTAGGGTAGATGAATTCTTCGAGAGAGACGAAAGAATTCCAGTTTTGAGCACTAAGCCAAAGAGAGATAGGTTCAGTCGATTTGACTTCGTCATCTAGAAATCTAGAGGTAAAAACCCTAGATTGACTAACTTTCTTTCGTGCATCATCGGAAAAGATGTGGGTGACAGTGATTTCTTGAGCCATTTGAAGAAATGAGAAATTAGGTTAAGATTTCTAAGAGAGATGATAACACAGAAAAAGCTATGGAAATTCTAATGGCAAAGAAAATGAGAGTAAAAAGTTCTAAGTATGGAAATCCCTTATTTATACCCAAACACAGGAACCGTTCCAATTCAAAAAGCAAATACACACCGTTTAAAAGGGAACAGATAACCGTTAACCACAGAACAGCGCCGTAATAAGCAGTAAATAACGCATGCTTTCAAGTCAAATCATGATTAGAATTTATTATAACTAAATTATCTTAAACGATCAAACTCTTAAGATATTCAGAAATAATTATTCTAAGTTATTGAAGAGGATAAGTCATACCAATGCCTTCTCGTAAGTTGCTGAAAGACATACCAGCCAGAGGCTTAGTAAACATGTCAGCAAGGTTTTCTTCAGAGGGAACATGAGTAATGATAATATCCTTCTTCAGAACATGATCTCTCAGAAAGTGATGTCTAATATGAACATGCTTCATCCTGCTGTGCTGAATAGGATTCTTTGAAAGATCAATAGCACTCTTGTTATCACAATAGATTGTAATTGTTCCAGGGATGACTCCATAGTCAGCAATTTGTTGCTTTATCCAGAGCATCTGAGAAACACAACTTCCAGCAGCAACATACTCAGCTTCAGCAGTTGAGAGGGCCACAGAGGTTTGTTTCTTGCTATGCCAGGAGACTAGGCACTCCCCCAGAAAGTGACAACCACCAGAAGTGCTGACCCTTTTCAATTTATCTCTACCATAGTCAGAGTCTGTGTATCCTATAGGAGTGAAATCAGAACTACAGGGATACCACAAACCAGCTTCTGGTGTGCCTTTAAGATATCTGAGAATTCTCTTGACAGCAACATCATGAATTTCTCTTGGCTTTGATTGATATCTAGCACAAAAACACACAGCAAAATGTATATCTGGCCTGCTGGCGGTTAGGTATAAAAGAGAACCAATCATACCTCTGTAGGTTTTTATATCTACAGGTTTACCAGCTTTCTCTTCATCATCAATGTCTTTGCTGACATCCATTGGAATATCAACAGCATTAGAGTCCATCATGCCAAATTTCTTCAGCACTTCTCTAGTGTACTTGGCTTGATTGATAAACACACCATCATTACTTTGCTTGATCTGAAGTCCTAAGAAGAAGGTTAATTCTCCCATCATGGACATCTCAAACTCAGCCTTCATGTGGTCACTGAACTCTCTGCACAAAGATTCATTAGTAGCACCAAATATAATATCATCAACATATACCTGAGCTATAAGGATATCCTTGTTCTTCTTCAGAGTGAACAGAGTTGTATCAACACAGCCTCTGACAAATCCTTTAGACAGAAGGAACTTTGTCAGTCTCTCATACCAAGCTCTGGGAGCTTGTTTCAGTCCATACAAGGCTTTCTTTAGCTTGTACACATGATCAGGAAACTTAGGATCTTCAAAACCAGGAGGTTGAGACACATAGACTTCCTCATCAATGTAACCATTCAGGAATGCACTTTTCACATCCATTTGAAAAAGCTTGAAACCTTTGTATGATGCAAAAGCACATAAGATTCTAATGGCTTCTAATCTTGCAACAGGAGCAAAAGTTTCACCATAATCTATGCCTTCTTGCTGACTGTAACCTTGAGCAACAAGTCTAGCCTTGTTCCTCACAACATTTCCAAATTCATCAAGCTTGTTTTTCAGAACCCATCTTGTACCAACAACCTTCTTGTTGTTAGGTCTGGGAACTAAAATCCAAACTTCTGACCTTTTGAACTGGTCAAGTTCTTGTTGCATTGCCATTAACCAGGAGTCATCATCAGCTGCTTCATAGAAGTCCTTGGGTTCCAGAAGTGACACAAAAGCCACATTCCCCATATATCTTCTGAGCTGAGCTCTGGTCATGACAGGATTATGAACAGAGTCAATGATGTTCTCTAAGGAATGATTCCTATGAGCTCTAACTTCTCTTGGTAGATCCAATGAGTCTTCTGAAACCTGTTCATCATTTGCTGAATCATATATAGGAGCATCTTCTGGAAGAGAGTTAACTTCTGTAGTTGGATGTTCTTCTGGAACATGTTCAACAGGAGAATCAACTTCAGCAGCTTTAGGAATAACATCTTCAACAGGAGGAGATGATATTTCAGGAGCTTGAACTTCATCTTCTTCAGAGGCTTTACTATCTGCAGGGTTAGTCTCATCAAACTTTACATGAATGGATTCATCTAAAGTTTGAGTTCTCTTATTAAAAACCCTATATGCTTTACTATGTGTTGAGTAACCAAGAAAAATGGCCTCATCTGCCTTTGAATCAAACTTTGAAAGATATTCTTTTGTATTCAAAACATAGCACTTACAACCAAAGGTTCTGAAATAACCTATTTTAGGCTTTCGACCTTTCCAGAGTTCATAAGGGGTCTTGTTCAGAATGCTTCTGATTAGCACTCTATTCAGAACATAACAAGCTGTGTTAACAGCTTCTCCCCAAAAGTACTTTGGAAGCCTTCTTTCATTGATCATGGTTCTGGCTATTTCAACCAGAGTTCTATTCTTCCTTTCAACTACCCCATTTTGTTGAGGAGTTCTGGGAGCAGAAAAGTTATGATCAATTCCCTTGATTTCACAGAATTCTTCAAACCTAAAGTTTTTGAATTCTCCACCATTATCACTTCTGATATGGACAACCTTTTCATTCTTTTCATTCTCAAGTTTCTTAATCAGAACTGAGAAGCATCCAAGTGACTCATCTTTGCTAGAGAGCAAGATGACCCAAGTGAATCTTGAATAGTCATCTACTATGACTAAGGCATACTTCTTTCCACCCATGCTCATTGGTTGAACAGGGCCAAAGAGATCCATATGAAGTAATTCCAAAGGTCTTTTAGTTGAAATGACTTTCTTAGTTTTAAAAGAGCTTCTGGATTGTTTACCAGATTGGCAAGCATTGCATAAATGGTTCTTTTTAAAACTAATTTCAGGCAGACCCTCAACCAATTGATATCTAGCTACTTTGGCCAGAAGATCCATGCTAACATGAGCAAGTCTTCTATGCCAGAGCCAGGAGGTATCCTCTTTGGACATCAAGCATATATTTTTGCAAAGATTCTCAAGATTCAGCATGAAAACATTTTCAACTCTAGGAGCAGTTAGAATAACTTCCCTTGACTTACTGTCCAAGATTTTACATCCAGAGGAGCTGAAGACAACATCTCTACCTTTATCACACAATTGTGCAACACTCAGGAGATTGAACTTCAGACCTCTGACTAGGGAGACATCTTCGATCGGAGGATTGGTTCCAATGGATCCAGAACCAAGAATTCTTCCTTTCTGAGCATCTCCAAAGCTGACTTTACCACCTCTTTTAGGTACAAATGTGATGAATGCCTTTTCATCACCTGTCATATGCCTTGAGCACCCACTGTCAATGTACCACAGCTTTGACATTGATGGAGCACTCAGAGCAACCTGCAACACAATCAATTAGTGACAGGTACCCAATCCTTATTGGGTCCTTCAGAGTTAGATTTAGCTTCTACAGGTTTTTCTGATACTTCAGATTGCAAGAGGTTCTTAATGTGGTACTTGCAATCTTTCAACCAATGTCCATCTTTCTTACACAATTTGCAAGAAGGAGGATTCTTGGATCTTTCCCTTTGCTTCTTAGGAGCATTCTTCTTCTTCTGGGAAGGTACTACTTCTTCAGAGGCATTAGCACTCTTAGAGGTTCCCACTTCAGGAGGAGAAGAGATCTCTTTCAGAAGAGAGGGAGTGACAGATTTCTTCTTCTGAGGTTTATCATTCCTCAGAGGCAATTTTTCCTTACCTTTGACTTTTGAGTCATCGG
Source organism: Euphorbia peplus (assembly GCA_028411795.1). Lineage (NCBI taxonomy): Eukaryota > Viridiplantae > Streptophyta > Magnoliopsida > Malpighiales > Euphorbiaceae > Euphorbia > Euphorbia peplus. Next base: position 11,470,217 of record CP110837.1, on the reverse strand, counting down.
AGGAAGAACTGAATTGTTTACTTAGTTTATCTTCCAATATTTTCATATCAGCATAAACTTGAGTAAACCTAAGAAATTTGTCAGCCTCGCTTTTGTCCAACTTCCTTTTTAGGTACTTGAACATGCTGTACAATTCTTCAAGAGAATCAAAGATATTTTGTTCAGAGGATATGTTTACCTCGGAGTCATAATTTGCTTCAGGAGGTGCGGAAGTTTCTCCTGTAATATCTTCAGAGGATGGCTCATCAATAGCCATAAAACATATCTGTGCTTGCTCTTCCTTCTCTTCAGGATCACTGCTGGTCTCAGAGTCTGACCAAGCAGCTAGCATAGCTTTCTTGAACTTTTTCTTATCTTTCTTCAGCTCTGGGCAGTTAGGCTTAATGTGCCCAGGTTGCTGACATCCATAGCACACAATGGGCTTGTTTGGATCTCTCTTGGTTTTATCACCGAAGTCAGAAGTCTTCTTTTCAAAACTTCTGAATGGCTTCTTGTAGTTTCCACCTTTGCCTTTTCTAAAGGCTCTTTTGAACTTCCTGGTCAGCATGGCCAATTCTTCATCTTCTGATGATTCTTCAGAAGACTCTGCCTTCAGGACTACTTGTCTCTTTCCTTCTGACCTTTCTCTTAGGTCATGATTTTTTAGTGACATCTCATGGGTGATTAGGGACCCAATGAGTTCATCATACAAGTAAAAGCTCAAGTCCTGAACTTCTTCAATGGCAGTCTTCTTGGCTTGCCAAGACCTTGGTAAGCTTCTGACAATCTTCTTCACTCTTTCAGACTCTTCAATGTCTCTGCCCAAACTCTTTAAGTCATTGACTATCTTGGTGAATCTAGAATTCATTTCTGAAATAGATTCTTTGTCAAGCATTTCAAATAACTCATATTCTCTCATGAGTTGGTTGACTTTGGACTGCTTCACTTTTCCTGTTCCTTCATATGTGACTTCCAGCTTGTTCCATATATCCTGTGCAGTTTCACAAGAAGAAACTTTGTTATATTCAGTGGCTGTAAGTGCACAATGCAACATATTTATTGCTGAAGCATTTGTTTGGAGCTTTTTCAGAATTTCATCTGAATATTCTCTCTGAGGGATAATAACATTCCCTAGACCTGGTTCCATTCTGGTGGGAATGAAATCTCCATCTGTGATGACAAACCAAGCACTCATGTTCTGAGCTTGAATGAAATACATCATTCTCTTTTTCCAGTAGGAGTAATTGTCACCATTGAATAATGGAGGTCTAGTTGTAGAGGATCCCTCTGGGACAATGAAGTGAGAAGAATTCTCAGGCTGGTGTCTACTAGCCATCTCTATTGATTCTGATAGGATCTTACACTTAGATTGTTAGATCTTTTTAGTAAATATACGAAGTGACCTTCGCTCTGATACCACTTGTTGGCCCTAACAAGATCAGAATCACCTAGAGGGGGGTGAATAGGTGTTTCAAACGAAAACTGATATTTTCAAACTTTTAATGAAAATTCAATTTTCAGAGTCAATAATCCTCAGAGTCAGAGGCAAGCTTGTTGAAGTAGCCTCTGAGGGATAATCTGCTTTAAGACAGGTTCTGTCTTTTCAGCAACAGAAGTTCTGAGTTGAGAACTTCTGGACAGTCTTCTGAACACAGACTTGTGATTTTTAAGAGGAAATCTGTTTCAGCACTAAATATGATACAAGTACACAGAAGCAATTAACAAGTATAAAGAAGGGAGAAAGAGATTCAGGAGGTCCTGATGAACAGTTCAATTTATCCAAGTTCGCCACAGAATTCCTGTGACTACGTCTTGTCCTCTGAGGTCGCAGCCTCCAGAGATTTTATAAATCCACTATTCAGAACTTTTATGGCAAGTTCAGAAGCTCCTTTACATCAACAGAACTTAAGCTAATTTCTCACTTAGTTCTGACTAGCCTAAAATGAGTTAAAGGATTTTCACCAGAACAACAATACTCTGTTTTCTGGATTTCTCACCCAACTCAAATCTCAACTAGATTTCTCTCTTTTAAATCTAACTGAAGATCACAACCGATCTCAGTTTACAAGATTTCTATTATGAACTTGTTTTTCTTCACTCTCTCACAATTACAAAGTCTAAGCTAAGAAAAGATTGAGAATGGAAAGTGTGCTCTGTTTTCTTGAATAACAGTGCGTTGAGATTTTTGCTCTATGATCACACACGTAGTTGATGCAGTGGAGCTTTGCTACTATTTATAGTGTTGAGTAGATAACCGTTGAGGATATTTGAATCTTCAAGGATGACAAGGTTGAAAGTAGCCGTTAATCTTGTCAACTTCTTCGAACGGTCTCAAAACACTCAACTCTGTCAACTTTGTACTTTAACCTAATCCGGTATGGGATTTAAGATAAAGGTGATGGAGTTGACTGATCTTGAAGATTGATTTAGAGGGAAACGATAAGAGAGCAGGTTTTGTTTGTTGTGAACAGGCGCGTCCTTCAAACAGCTTTTTGAACTTTTGGCGCCTTGCATTAAATGCAACTGACAAAGCATTAAATGCTTAACTAAACCCGTGATAACGAACTTCTGATGTCCGTTTTCCTTCTTAGCGCTTCTGAACTAAAACAACCTTAGTCTTCTGATTGCAAAAGAGAACTTCTGATAAAAGCTTTAGGCAGACAATCAAGACTTCAGAGCGGTTCATCCAGCTTCTGAGAAAGTGCTTCAGTCTTCAGCTTTTTAATCTTCTGAGTTCAATAGGCAAGCAGGAATTCTTCATTCAGCATCTGCTGAGAAAAACTTATACAATAACTTAACAAAAAAATTGTTAGTCAACATTGAAAAGTATATAAGTTAATTTTTATTTTCATCTTCTGAAACGTTTGGACATAACCAAAACACTTAGGGTTCATCACCTAGTATCCGGCCCGAAAAACCCAAAAATTAAACGACCCATCATTTGTTATACGTGTTAGTCGTGGTAATGGGCATCCAAAAATCTGAGCTCGAGTTAAAGTTTTGTCCGACTTCTCAAAAAAACGTGTTAAAATTCAGTCCCGGTCCCCAAGGCACCCTAGAATCCGGCCCGAAAAACCCAAAATTTAAACGACCCATCATTTGTTATACGTGTTAGTCGGGGTATTGGGACATCAAAAATCTGAGCTCGAGTTAAAGTTTTGTCCGACGCATCATAAAAACGTGTTAAAATTCAGTCCCGGTCTCCGAGGCACCCTAGAATTCGTCCCGAAAAACCCGAAATTTAAACGACCCATCATTTGTTATACGTTTTAGTCGTGGTATTGGGACATCAAAAATCTGAGCTCGAGTTAAAGTTTTGTCCGACGCATCATAAAAACGTGTTAAAACTCAGTCCCGGTCCCCGAGGCACCCTAGGATCCGGCCCGAAAAACCCAAAATTTAAACGACCCTCGATTTTATATACGTGTTAGTCGTGGTATTGGGAAATCCAAACATCTGAGCTCGAGTTAAAGTTTTGTCTGACGCATCAAAAAACACTTGTTAAATTTCTGCCCCGGTTCCCGTGGCAGCCTAGTATCCGGCCCGAAAAACCCAAAATTTAAACGACCCATCATTTGTTATACGTGTTAGTCGTGGTAATGGGAATCCAAAAATCTGAGCTCGAGTTAAAGTTTTGTCCGACTTCTCAAAAAAACGTGTTAAAATTCAGTCCCGATCCCCGAGGCACCCTAGAATCCGGCCCGAAAAACCCAAAATTTAAACGACCCATCATTTGTTATACGTGTTAGTCGGGGTACTGGGACATCAAAAATCTGAGCTCGAGTTAAAGTTTTGTCCGACGCATCATAAAAACGTGTTAAAATTCAGTCCCGGTCTCCGAGGCACCCTAGAATTCGGCCCGAAAAACCCGAAATTTAAACGACCCATCATTTGTTATACGTTTTAGTCGTGGTATTGGGACATCAAAAATCTGAGCTCGAGTTAAAGTTTTGTCCGACGCATCATAAAAACGTGTTAAAACTCAGTCCCGGTCCCCGAGGCACCCTAGGATCCGGCCCGGAAAACCCAAAATTTAAACGACCCTCGATTTTATATACGTGTTAGTCGTGGTATTGGGAAATCCAAACATCTGAGCTCGAGTTAAAGTTTTGTCTGACGCATCAAAAAACACTTGTTAAATTTCTGCCCCGGTTCCCGTGGCAGCCTAGTATCCGGCCCGAAAAACCCAAAATTTAAACGACCCATCATTTGTTATACGTGTTAGTCGTGGTAATGGGCATCCAAAAATCTGAGCTCGAGTTAAAGTTTTGTCCGACTTCTCAAAAAAACGTGTTAAAATTCAGTCCTGGTCCCCGAGGCACCCTAGAATCCGGCCCGAAAAACCCAAAATTTAAACGACCCATCATTTGTTATACGTGTTAGTCGGGGTATTGGGACATCAAAAATCTGAGCTCGAGTTAAAGTCTTGTCCGACGCATCATAAAAACGTGTTAAAATTCAGTCCCGGTCTCCGAGGCACCCTAGAATCCGGCCCGAAAAACCCGAAATTTAAACGACCCATCATTTGTTATACGTTTTAGTCGTGGTATTGGGACATCAAAAATCTGAGCTCGAGTTAAAGTTTTGTCCGACGCATCATAAAAACGTGTTAAAACTCAGTCCCGGTCCCCGAGGCACCCTAGGATCCGGCCCGGAAAACCCAAAATTTAAACGACCCTCGATTTTATATACGTGTTAGTCGTGGTATTGGGAAATCCAAACATCTGAGCTCGAGTTAAATTTTTGTCCGACGCATCAAAAAACACTTGTTAAATTTCTGCCCCGGTTCCCGTGGCAGCCTAGTATCCGGCCCGAAAAACCCAAAATTTAAACGACCCATCATTTGTTATACGTGTTAGTCGTGGTAATGGGCATCCAAAAATCTGAGCTCGAGTTAAAGTTTTGTCCGACTTCTCAAAAAAACGTGTTAAAATTCAGTCCCGGTCCCCGAGGCACCCTAGAATCCGGCCCGAAAAACCCAAAATTTAAACGACCCATCATTTGTTATACGTGTTAGTCGGGGTATTGGGACATAAAAAATCTGAGCTCGAGTTAAAGTTTTGTCCGACGCATCATAAAAACGTGTTAAAATTCAGTCCCGGTCTCCGAGGCACCCTCGAATTCGGCCCGAAAAACCCGAAATTTAAACGACCCATCATTTGTTATACGTTTTAGTCGTGGTATTGGGACATCAAAAATCTGAGCTCGAGTTAAAGTTTTGTCCGACGCATCATAAAAACGTGTTAAAACTCAGTCCCGGTCCCCGAGGCACCCTAGGATCCGGCCCGAAAAACCCAAAATTTAAACGACCCTCGATTTTATATACGTGTTAGTCGTGGTATTGGGAAATCCAAACATCTGAGCTCGAGTTAAAGTTTTGTCCGACGCATCAAAAAACACTTGTTAAATTTCTGCCCCGGTTCCCGTGGCAGCCTAGTATCCGGCCCGAAAAACCCAAAATTTAAACGACCCATCATTTGTTATACGTGTTAGTCGTGGTAATGGGCATCCAAAAATCTGAGCTCGAGTTAAAGTTTTGTCCGACTTCTCAAAAAAACGTGTTAAAATTCAGTCCCGGTCCCCGAGGCACCCTAGAATCCGGCCCGAAAAACCCAAAATTTAAACGACCCATCATTTATTATACGTGTTAGTCGGGGTATTGGGACATCAAAAATCTGAGCTCGAGTTAAAGTCTTGTCCGACGCATCATAAAAACGTGTTAAAATTCAGTCCCGGTCTCCGAGGCACCCTAGAACCCGGCCCGAAAAACCCGAAATTTAAACGACCCATCATTTGTTATACGTTTTAGTCGTGGTATTGGGACATCAAAAATCTGAGCTCGAGTTAAAGTTTTGTCCGACGCATCATAAAAACGTGTTAAAACTCAGTCCCGGTCCCCGAGGCACCCTAGGATCCGGCCCGGAAAACCCAAAATTTAAACGACCCTCGATTTTATATACGTGTTAGTCGTGGTATTGGGAAATCCAAACATCTGAGCTCGAGTTAAATTTTTGTCCGACGCATCAAAAAACACTTGTTAAATTTCTGCCCCGGTTCCCGTGGCAGCCTAGTATCCGGCCCGAAAAACCCAAAATTTAAACGACCCATCATTTGTTATACGTGTTAGTCGTGGTAATGGGCATCCAAAAATCTGAGCTCGAGTTAAAGTTTTGTCCGACTTCTCAAAAAAACGTGTTAAAATTCAGTCCCGGTCCCCGAGGCACCCTAGAATCCGGCCCGAAAAACCCAAAATTTAAACGACCCATCATTTGTTATACGTGTTAGTCGGGGTATTGGGACATCAAAAATCTGAGCTCGAGTTAAAGTTTTGTCAGACGCATCATAAAAACGTGTTAAAATTCAGTCCCGGTCTCCGAGGCACCCTCGAATTCGGCCCGAAAAACCCGAAATTTAAACGACCCATCATTTGTTATACGTTTTAGTCGTGGTATTGGGACATCAAAAATCTGAGCTCGAGTTAAAGTTTTGTCCGACGCATCATAAAAACGTGTTAAAACTCAGTCCCGGTCCCCGAGGCACCCTAGGATCCGGCCCGAAAAACCCAAAATTTAAACGACCCTCGATTTTATATACGTGTTAGTCGTGGTATTGGGAAATCCAAACATCTGAGCTCGAGTTAAAGTTTTGTCCGACGCATCAAAAAACACTTGTTAAATTTCTGCCCCGGTTCCCGTGGCAGCCTAGTATCCGGCCCGAAAAACCCAAAATTTAAACGACCCATCATTTGTTATACGTGTTAGTCGTGGTAATGGGCATCCAAAAATCTGAGCTCGAGTTAAAGTTTTGTCCGACTTCTCAAAAAAACGTGTTAAAATTCAGTCCCGGTCCCCGAGGCACCCTAGAATCCGGCCCGAAAAACCCAAAATTTAAACGACCCATCATTTATTATACGTGTTAGTCGGGGTATTGGGACATCAAAAATCTGAGCTCGAGTTAAAGTCTTGTCCGACGCATCATAAAAACGTGTTAAAATTCAGTCCCGGTCTCCGACGCACCCTCGAATTCGGCCCGAAAAACCCGAAATTTAAACGACCCATCATTTGTTATACGTTTTAGTCGTGGTATTGGGACATCAAAAATCTGAGCTCGAGTTAAAGTTTTGTCCGACGCATCATAAAAACGTGTTAAAACTCAGTCCCGGTCCCCGAGGCACCCTAGGATCCGGCCCGAAAAACCCAAAATTTAAACAACCCTCGATTTTATATACGTGTTAGTCGTGGTATTGGGAAATCCAAACATCTGAGCTCCAGTTAAAGTTTTGTCCGACGCATCAAAAAACACTTGTTAAATTTCTGCCCCGGTTCCCGAGGCAGCCTAGTATCCGGCCCGAAAAACCCAAAATTTAAACGACCCATCATTTGTTCTACGTGTTAGTCGTGGTAATGGGCATCCAAAAATCTGAGCTCGAGTTAAAGTTTTGTCCGACGTATCAAAAAAACGTGTTAAAACTCAATCCCGGTCTCCGAGGCACCCAATAATTCGGCCCGAAAAACCGGAAATTTAAACGACCCATCATTTGTTATACGTGTTAGTCGGGGTATTGGGACATCAAAAATCTGAGTTCGAGTTAAAGTTTTGTCCTACGCATCATAAAAACGTGTTAAAATTCAGTCCCGGTCTCCGAGGCACCCTAGAATTCGGCCCGAAATTTAAATGACCCATCATTTGTTATACGTTTTAGTCGTGGTATTGGGACATCAAAAATCTGAGCTCGAGTTAAAGTTTTGTCCGACGCATCATAAAAACGTGTTAAAACTCAGTCCCGGTCCCCGAGGTACCCTAGGATTCGACCCGAAAAACCCAAAATTTAAACGACCCTCGATTTTGTATACGTGTTAGTCGTGGTATTGGGAAATCCAAACATCTGAGCTCGAGTTAAAGTTTTGTCCGACGCATCAAAAAACACTTGTTAAATTTCTGCCCCGGTTCCCGTGGCAGCCTAGTATCCGGCCCGAAAAACCCAAAATTTAAACGACCCATCATTTGTTATACGTGTTAGTCGTGGTAATGGGCATCCAAAAATCTGAGCTCGAGTTAAAGTTTTGTCCGACTTCTCAAAAAAACGTGTTAAAATTCAGTCCCGGTCCCCGAGGCACCCTAGAATCCGGCCCGAAAAACCCAAAATTTAAACGACCCATCATTTGTTATACGTGTTAGTCAGGGTATTGGGACATCAAAACTCTGAGCTCGAGTTAAAGTTTTGTCCGACGCATCATAAAAACGTGTTAAAATTCAGTCCCGGTCTCCGAGGCACCCTAGAATTCGGCCCGAAAAACCCGAAATTTAAACGACCCATCATTTTTTATACGTTTTAGTCGTGGTATTGGGACATCAAAAATCTGAGCTCGAGTTAAAGTTTTGTCCGACGCATCATAAAAACGTGTTAAAACTCAGTCCCGGTCCCCGAGGCACCCTAGGATCCGGCCCGAAAAACCCAAAATTTAAACGACCCTCGATTTTATATACGTGTTAGTCGTGGTATTGGGAAATCCAAACATCTGAGCTCGAGTTAAAGTTTTGTCCGACGCATCAAAAAACACTTGTTAAATTTCTGCCCCGGTTCCCGAGGCCGCCTAGTGTCCGGCCCGAAAAACCCAAAATTTAAACGACCCATCATTTGTTCTACGTGTTAGTCGTGGTAATGGGCATCCAAAAATCTGAGCTCGAGTTAAAGTTTTGTCCGACGCATTAAAAAAACGTGTTAAAACTCAATCCCGGTCTCCGAGGCACCCTATAATTCGGCCCGAAAAACCGGAAATTTAAACGACCCATCATTTGTTATACGTGTTAGTCGGGGTATTGGGACATCAAAAATCCGAGCTCGAGTTAAAGTTTTGTCCGACTTCTCAAAAAAACTTGTTAAAATTCAGTCCCGGTCCCCGAGGCACCCTAGAATCCGGCCCGAAAAACCCAAAATTTCAACGACCCATCATTTGTTATACGTGTTAGTCGGGGTATTGGGACATCAAAACTCTTAGCTCGAGTTAAAGTTTTGTCCGACGCATCATAAAAACGTGTTAAAATTCAGTCGCGGTCTCCGAGGCACCCTAGAATTCGGCCCGAAAAACCCGAAATTTAAACGACCCATCATTTGTTATACGTTTTAGTCGTGGTATTGGGACATCAAAAATCTGAGCTCGAGTTAAAGTTTTGTCCGACGCATCATAAAAACGTGTTAAAACTCAGTCCCGGTCCCCGAGGCACCCTAGGATCCGGCCCTAAAAACCCAAAATTTAAACGACGCTCGATTTTATATACGTGTTAGTCGTGGTATTGGGAAATCCAAACATCTGAGCTCGAGTTAAAGTTTTGTCCGACGCATCAAAAAACACTTGTTAAATTTCTGCCCCGGTTCCCGTGGCAGCCTAGTATCCGGCCCGAAAAACCCAAAATTTAAACGACCAATCATTTGTTATACGTGTTAGTCGTGGTAATGGGCATCCAAAAATCTGAGCTCGAGTTAAAGTTTTGTCCGACTTCTCAAAAAAACGTGTTAAAATTCAGTCCCGGTCCCCGAGGCACCCTAGAATCCGGCCCGAAAAACCCAAAATTTAAACGACCCATCATTTGTTATACGTGTTAGTCAGGGTATTGGGACATCAAAACTCTGAGCTCGAGTTAAAGTTTTGTCCGACGCATCATAAAAACGTGTTAAAATTCAGTCCCGGTCTCCGAGGCACCCTAGAATTCGGCCCGAAAAACCCGAAATTTAAACGACCCATCATTTTTTATACGTTTTAGTCGTGGTATTGGGACATCAAAAATCTGAGCTCGAGTTAAAGTTTTGTCCGACGCATCATAAAAACGTGTTAAAACTCAGTCCCGGTCCCCGAGGCACCCTAGGATCCGGCCCGAAAAACCCAAAATTTAAACGACCCTCGATTTTATATACGTGTTAGTCGTGGTATTGGGAAATCCAAACATCTGAGCTCGAGTTAAAGTTTTGTCCGACGCATCAAAAAACACTTGTTAAATTTCTGCCCCGGTTCCCGAGGCCGCCTAGTGTCCGGCCCGAAAAACCCAAAATTTAAACGACCCATCATTTGTTCTACGTGTTAGTCGTGGTAATGGGCATCCAAAAATCTGAGCTCGAGTTAAAGTTTTGTCCGACGCATTAAAAAAACGTGTTAAAACTCAATCCCGGTCTCCGAGGCACCCTATAATTCGGCCCGAAAAACCGGAAATTTAAACGACCCATCATTTGTTATACGTGTTAGTCGGGGTATTGGGACATCAAAAATCCGAGCTCGAGTTAAAGTTTTGTCCGACTTCTCAAAAAAACTTGTTAAAATTCAGTCCCGGTCCCCGAGGCACCCTAGAATCCGGCCCGAAAAACCCAAAATTTCAACGACCCATCATTTGTTATACGTGTTAGTCGGGGTATTGGGACATCAAAACTCTTAGCTCGAGTTAAAGTTTTGTCCGACGCATCATAAAAACGTGTTAAAATTCAGTCGCGGTCTCCGAGGCACCCTAGAATTCGGCCCGAAAAACCCGAAATTTAAACGACCCATCATTTGTTATACGTTTTAGTCGTGGTATTGGGACATCAAAAATCTGAGCTCGAGTTAAAGTTTTGTCCGACGCATCATAAAAACGTGTTAAAACTCAGTCCCGGTCCCCGAGGCACCCTAGGATCCGGCCCTAAAAACCCAAAATTTAAACGACGCTCGATTTTATATACGTGTTAGTCGTGGTATTGGGAAATCCAAACATCTGAGCTCGAGTTAAAGTTTTGTCCGACGCATCAAAAAACACTTGTTAAATTTCTGCCCCGGTTCCCGTGGCAGCCTAGTATCCGGCCCGAAAAACCCAAAATTTAAACGACCCATCATTTGTTATACGTGTTAGTCATGGTAATGGGCATCCAAAAATCTGTGCTCGAGTTAAAGTTTTGTCCGACTTCTCAAAAAAACGTGTTAAAATTCCGTCCCGGTCCCCGAGGCACCCTAGAATCCGGCCCGAAAAACCCAAAATTTAAACGACCCATCATTTGTTATACGTGTTAGTCGGGGTATTGGGACATCAAAACTCTGAGCTCGAGTTAAAGTTTTGTCCGACGCATCATAAAAACGTGTTAAAATTCAGTCGCGGTCTCCGAGGCACCCTAGAATTCGGCCCGAAAAACCCGAAATTTAAACGACCCATCATTTGTTATACGTTTTAGTCGTGGTATTGGGACATCAAAAATCCGAGCTCGAGTTAAAGTTTTGTCCTACGCATCATAAAAACGTGTTAAAATTCAGTCCCGGTCTCCGAGGCACCCTAGAATTCGGCCCGAAAAACCCGAAATTTAAACGACCCATCATTTGTTATACGTTTTAGTCGTGGTATTGGGACATCAAAAATCTGAGCTCGAGTTAAAGTTTTGTCCGACGCATCATAAAAACGTGTTAAAACTCAGTCCCGGTCCCCGAGGCACCCTAGGATTCGGCCCGAAAAACCCAAAATTTAAACGACCCTCGATTTTATATACGTGTTAGTCGTGGTATTGGGAAATCCAAACATCTGAGCTCGAGTTAAAGTTTTGTCCGACGCATCAAAAAACACTTGTTAAATTTCTGCACCGGTTCCCGTGGCAGCTTAGTATCCGGCCCGAAAAACCCAAAATTTAAACGACCCATCATTTGTTATACGTGTTAGTCGTGGTAATGGGCATCCAAAAATCTGAGCTCGAGTTAAAGTTTTGTCCGACGCATTAAAAAAACGTGTTAAAACTCAATCCCGGTCTCCGAGGCACCCTATAATTCGGCCCTAAAAACCGGAAATTTAAACGACCCATCATTTGTTATACGTGTTAGTCGGGGTATTGGGACATCAAAAATCTGAGATCGAGTTAAAGTTTTGTCCGACGCATCATAAAAACGTGTTAAAATTCAGTCCCGGTCTCCGAGGCACCCTAGAATTCGGCCCGAAAAACCCGAAATTTAAACGACCCATCATTTGTTATACGTTTTAGTCGTGGTATTGGGACATCAAAAATATGAGCTCGAGTTAAAGTTTTGTTCGACACATCATAAAAACTTGTTAAAATTCAGTCCCGGTCTCCGAGGCACCCTAGAATCCGGCCCGAAAAACCCAAAATTTAAACGACCCTCCATTTTATATACGTGTTAGTCGTGGTATTGGGAAATCCAAACATCTGAGCTCGAGTTAAAGTTTTGTCCGACGCATCAAAAAACACTTGTTAAATTTCTGCCCCGGTTCCCGTGGCAGCCTAGTATCCGGCCCGAAAAACCCAAAATTTAAACGACCCATCATTTGTTATACGTGTTAGTCGTGGTAATGGGCATCCAAAAATCTGAGCTCGAGTTAAAGTTTTGTCCGACTTCTCAAAAAAACGTGTTAAAATTCAGTCCCGGTCCCCGAGGCACCCTAGAATCCGGCCCGAAAAACCCAAAATTTAAACGACCCATCATTTGTTATACGTGTTAGTCGGGGTATTGGGACATCAAAACTCTGAGCTCGAGTTAAAGTTTTGTCCGACGCATCATAAAAACGTGTTAAAATTCAGTCGCGGTCTCCGAGGCACCCTAGAATTCGGCCCGAAAAACCCGAAATTTAAACGACCCATCATTTGTTATACGTTTTAGTCGTGGTATTGGGACATCAAAAATCCGAGCTCGAGTTAAAGTTTTGTCCTACGCATCATAAAAACGTGTTAAAATTCAGTCCCGGTCTCCGAGGCACCCTAGAATTCGGCCCGAAAAACCCGAAATTTAAACGACCCATCATTTGTTATACGTTTTAGTCGTGGTATTGGGACATCAAAAATCTGAGCTCGAGTTAAAGTTTTGTCCGACGCATCATAAAAACGTGTTAAAACTCAGTCCCGGTCCCCGAGGCACCCTAGGATTCGGCCCGAAAAACCCAAAATTTAAACGACCCTCGATTTTATATACGTGTTAGTCGTGGTATTGGGAAATCCAAACATCTGAGCTCGAGTTAAAGTTTTGTCCGACGCATCAAAAAACACTTGTTAAATTTCTGCACCGGTTCCCGTGGCAGCTTAGTATCCGGCCCGAAAAACCCAAAATTTAAACGACCCATCATTTGTTATACGTGTTAGTCGTGGTAATGGGCATCCAAAAATCTGAGCTCGAGTTAAAGTTTTGTCCGACGCATTAAAAAAACGTGTTAAAACTCAATCCCGGTCTCCGAGGCACCCTATAATTCGGCACTAAAAACCGGAAATTTAAACGACCCATCATTTGTTATACGTGTTAGTCGGGGTATTGGGACATCAAAAATCTGAGATCGAGTTAAATTTTTGTCCGACGCATCATAAAAACGTGTTAAAATTCAGTCCCGGTCTCCGAGGCACCCTAGAATTCGGCCCGAAAAACCCGAAATTTAAACGACCCATCATTTGTTATACGTTTTAGTCGTGGTATTGGGACATCAAAAATATGAGCTCGAGTTAAAGTTTTGTTCGACACATCATAAAAACTTGTTAAAATTCAGTCCCGGTCTCCGAGGCACCCTAGAATCCGGCCCGAAAAACCCAAAATTTAAACGACCCTCCATTTTATATACGTGTTAGTCGTGGTATTGGGATATCCAAACATCTGAGCTCGAGTTAAAGTTTTGTCCGACGCATCAAAAAACACTTGTTAAATTTCTGCCCCGGTTCCCGTGGCAGCCTAGTATCCGGCCCGAAAAACCCAAAATTTAAACGACCCATCATTTGTTATACGTGTTAGTCGTGGTAATGGGCATCCAAAAATCTGAGCTCGAGTTAAAGTTTTGTCCGACTTCTCAAAAAAACGTGTTAAAATTCAGTCCCGGTCCCCGAGGCACCCTAGAATCCGGCCCGAAAAACCCTAAATTTAAACGACCCATCATTTGTTATACGTGTTAGTCGGGGTATTGGGACATCAAAACTCTGAGCTCGAGTTAAAGTTTTGTCCGACGCATCATAAAAACGTGTTAAAATTCAGTCGCGGTCTCCGAGGCACCCTAGAATTCGGCCCGAAAAACCCGAAATTTAAACGACCCATCATTTGTTATACGTTTTAGTCGTGGTATTGGGACATCAAAAATCCGAGCTCGAGTTAAAGTTTTGTCCTACGCATCATAAAAACGTGTTAAAATTCAGTCCCGGTCTCCGAGGCACCCTAGAATTCGGCCCGAAAAACCCGAAATTTAAACGACCCATCATTTGTTATACGTTTTAGTCGTGGTATTGGGACATCAAAAATCTGAGCTCGAGTTAAAGTTTTGTCCGACGCATCATAAAAACGTGTTAAAACTCAGTCCCGGTCCCCGAGGCACCCTAGGATTCGGCCCGAAAAACCCAAAATTTAAACGACCCTCGATTTTATATACGTGTTAGTCGTGGTATTGGGAAATCCAAACATCTGAGCTCGAGTTAAAGTTTTGTCCGACGCATCAAAAAACACTTGTTAAATTTCTGCACCGGTTCCCGTGGCAGCTTAGTATCCGGCCCGAAAAACCCAAAATTTAAACGACCCATCATTTGTTATACGTGTTAGTCGTGGTAATGGGCATCCAAAAATCTGAGCTCGAGTTAAAGTTTTGTCCGACGCATTAAAAAAACGTGTTAAAACTCAATCCCGGTCTCCGAGGCACCCTATAATTCGGCCCTAAAAACCGGAAATTTAAACGACCCATCATTTGTTATACGTGTTAGTCGGGGTATTGGGACATCAAAAATCTGAGATCGAGTTAAAGTTTTGTCCGACGCATCATAAAAACGTGTTAAAATTCAGTCCCGGTCTCCGAGGCACCCTAGAATTCGGCCCGAAAAACCCGAAATTTAAACGACCCATCATTTGTTATACGTTTTAGTCGTGGTATTGGGACATCAAAAATCTGAGCTCGAGTTAAAGTTTTGTCCGACGCATCATAAAAACGTGTTAAAACTCAGTCCCGGTCCCCGAGGCACCCTAGGATTCGGCCCGAAAAAACCAAAATTTAAACGACCCTCGATTTTATATACGTGTTAGTCGTGGTATTGGGAAATCCAAACATCTGAGCTCGAGTTAAAGTTTTGTTCGACGAATCAAAAAACACTTGTTAAATTTCTGCCCCGGTTACCGCGGCAGCCTAGTATCCGGCCCGAAAAACCCAAAATTTAAACGACCATCATTTGTTATACGTGTTAGTCGTGGTAATGGGAATCCAAAAATCTGAGCTCGAGTTAAAGTTTTGTCCGACGCATCAAAAAAACGTGTTAAAATTCAATCCCGGTCTCCGAGGCACCCTATAATTCGGCCCGAAAAACCGGAAATTTAAACGACCCATCATTTGTTATACGTGTTAGTCGAGGTATTGGGACATCAAAAATCTGAGCTCGAGTTAAAGTTTTGTCCTACGCATCATAAAAACGTGTTAAAAGTCACTCCCGGTCTCCGAGGCACCCTAGAATTCGGCCCGAAAAACCCGAAATTTAAACGACCCATCATTTGTTATACGTTTTAGTCGGGGTATTGGGACATCAAAAATCTGAGCTCGAGTTAAAGTTTTGTCCTACGCATCATAAAAACGTGTTAAAATTCACTCCCGGTCTCCGAGGCACCCTAGAATTCGGCCCGAGAAACCCGAAATTTAAACGACCCATCATTTGTTTTACGTTTTAGTCGTGGTATTGGGAAATCAAAAATCTGAGCTCGAGTTAAAGTTTTGTCTGACGCATCATAAAAACGTGTTAAAACTCAATCCCGGTCCCCGAGGCACCCTAGGATTCGGCCCGAAAAACCCAAAATTTAAACGACCCTCGATTTTATATACGTGTTAGTCGTGGTATTGGGAAATCCAAACATCTGAGCTCGAGTTAAAGTTTTGTCCGACGCATCAAAAAACACTTGTTAAATTTCTGCCCCGGTTCCCGTGGCAGCCTAGTATCAGGCCCGAAAAACCCAAAATTTAAACGACCCATCATTTGTTATACGTGTTAGTCGTGGTAATGGGCATCCAAAAATCTGAGCTCGAGTTAAAGTTTTGTCCGACGCATCAAAAAAACGTGTTAAAAATCAATCCCGGTCTCCGAGGCACCCTATAAATCGGCCCGAAAAACCCGAAATTTAAACGACCCATCATTTGTTATACGTGTTAGTCGGGGTTTTGGGACATCAAAAATCTGAGCTCGAGTTAAAGTTTTGTCCTACGCATCATAAAAACGTGTTAAAATTTAGTCCCGGTCCCCGAGGCACCCTAGAATCCGGCCCGAAAAACCCAAAATTTAAACGACCATCATTTGTTATACGTGTTAGTCGTGGTAATGGGAATCCAAAAATCTGAGCTCGAGTTAAAGTTTTGTCCAACTTCTCAAAAAAACGTGTTAAAATTAAGTCCCGGTCCCCCAGGCACCCTAGAATCAGGCCCGAAAAACCCAAAATTTAAACGACCCATCATTTGTTATACGTGTTAGTCGGGGTATTGGGACATCAAAAATCTGAGCTCGAGTTAAAGTTTTGTCCGACGCATCATAAAAACGTGTTAAAATTCAGTCCCGGTCTCCGAGGCACCCTAGAATTCGGCCCGAAAAACCCGAAATTTAATCGACCCATCATTTGTTATACGTTTTAGTCGTGGTATTGGGACATCAAAAATCTGAGCTCGAGTTAAAGTTTTGTCAGACGCATCATAAAAACGTGTTAAAATTCAGTCCCGGTCCCCGAGGCACCCTAGAATCCGGCCCGAAAAACCCAAAATTTAAACGACCCTCGATTTTATATACGTGTTAGTCGTGGTATTGGGAAATCCAAACATCTGAGCTCGAGTTAAAGTTTTGTCCGACGCATCAAAAAACACTTGTTAAATTTCTGCCCCGGTTCCCGTGGCAGCCTAGTATCCGGCCCGAAAAACCCAAAATTTAAACGACCCATCATTTGTTATACGTGTTAGTCGTGGTAATGGGCATCCAAAAATCTGAGCTCGAGTTAAAGTTTTGTCCGACGCATCAAAAAAACGTGTTAAAATTCAATCCCGGTCTCCGAGGCACCCTATAATTCGGCCCGAAAAACCGGAAATTTAAACGACCCATCATTTGTTATACGTGTTAGTCTGGATATTGGGACATTAAAAATCTGAGCTCGAGTTAAAGTTTTGTCCTACGCATCATAAAAACGTGTTAAAATTCAGTCCCGGTCTCCGAGGCACCCCAGAATTCGGCCCGAAAAACCAGAAATTTAAACGACCCATCATTTGTTATACGTTTTAGTCGTGGTAATGGGCATCCAAAAATCTGAGCTCGAGTTAAACTTTTGTCCGACTTCTCAAAAAAACGTGTTAAAATTCTGTCCCGGTCCCCAAGGCACCCTAGAATCCGGCCCGAAAAACCCAAAATTTAAACGACCCATCATTTGTTATACGTGTTAGTCGGGGTATTGGGACATCAAAAATCTGAGCTCGAGTTAAAGTTTTTTCCGACGCATCATAAAAACGTGTTAAAATTCAGTCCCGGTCTACGAGGCACCCTAGAATTCGGCCCGAAAAACCCGAAATTTAAACGACCCATTATTTGTTATACGTTTTAGTCATGGTATTGGGACATCAAAAATCTGAGCTCGAGTTAAAGTTTTGTCCGACGCATCATAAAAACGTGTTAAAATTCAGTCCCGGTCCCCGAGGCACCCTAGAATTCGCCCCGAAAAACCCGAAATTTAAACGACCCATCATTTGTTATACGTTTTAGTCGTGGTATTGGGACATCAAAAATCTGAGCTCGAGTTAAATTTTTGTCCGACGCATCAAAAAAACGTGTTAAAATTCAATCCCGGTCTTTGAGGCACCCTATAATTCGGCCCGAAAAACCGGAAATTTAAACGACCCATCATTTGTTATACGTGTTAGTCGGGGTATTGGGACATCAAAAATCTGAGCTCGAGTTAAAGTTTTGTCCTACGCATCATAAAAACGTGTTAAAATTCAGTGCCGGTCTCCGAGCCACCCTAGAATTCGGCCCGAAAAACCCGAAATTTAAACGACCTTTCATTTGTTATAAGTTTTAGTCGTGGTATTGGGACATCAAAAATCTGAGCTCGAGTTAAAGTTTTGTCCGACGCATCATAAAAACGTGTTAAAATTCAGTCCCGGTCCCCGAGGCACCATAGAATCCGGCCCGAAAAACCCAAAATTTAAACGACCCTCCATTTTATATACGTGTTAGTCGTTGTATTGGGAAATCCAAACATCTGAGCTCGAGTTAAAGTTTTGTCCGACGCATCAAAAAACACTTGTTAAATTTCTGCCCCGGTTCCCGAGGCAGCCTAGTATCCGACCCGAAAAACCCAAAATTTAAACGACCCATCATTTGTTATACGTGTTAGTCGTGGTAATGGGCATCCAAAAATCTGAGCTCGAGTTAAAGTTTTGTCCGACGCATCAAAAAAACGTGTTAAAATTCAATGCCGGTCTCCGAGGCACCCTATAATTCTGCCCAAAAAATCGGAAATTTAAACGACCCATCATTTGTTATACGTGTTAGTCGGGGAATTGGGAAATCCAAACATCTGAGCTCGAGTTAAAGTTTTGTCTGACGCATAAAAAAACACTTGTTAAATTTCTGCCCCGGTTCCCGAGGCAGCCTAGTATCCGGCCCGAAAAACCCAAAATTTAAACGACCCATCATTTGTTATACGTGTTAGTCGTGGTAATGGGCATCCAAAAATCTGAGCTCGAGTTAAAGTTTTGTTCGACGCATCAAAAAAACGTGTTAAAATTAAATCACGGTCTCCGAGGCACCCTATAATTCGGCCCGAAAAACCGGAAATTTAAACGACCCATCATTTGTTATACGTGTTAGTCGGGGTATTGGGACATCAAAAATCTGAGCTCGAGTTAAAGTTTTGTCCGACGCATCATAAAAACGTGTTAAAATTCAGTCCTGGTCTCCGAGGCACCCTAGAATTCGGCCCGAAAAAATCGAAATTTAAACGACCCATCATTTGTTATACGTTTTAGTCGTGGTAATGGGCATCCAAAAATATGAGCTCGAGTTAAATTTTTGTCCGACTTCTCAAAAAAACGTGTTAAAATTCAGTCCCGGTGCCCGAGGCACCCTAGAATCCGGCCCGAAAAACCCAAAATTTAAACGACCCATCATTTGTTATACGTGTTACTCGGGGTATGGGGACATCAAAAATCTGAGCTCGAGTTAAAGTTTTGTTCGACGCATCATAAAAACGCGTTAAAATTCAGTCCCGGTCTCCGAGGCACCCTAGAATTCGGCCCGAAAAACCCGAAATTTAAACGACCCATCATTTGTTATACGTTTTAGTCGTGGTATTGGGACATCAAAAATCTGAGCTCGAGTTAAAGTTTTGTCCGACGCATCATAAAAACGTGTTAAAATTCAGTCCCGGTCCCCGAGGCACCCTAGAATCTGGCCCGAAAAACCCAAAATTTAAACGACCCTCCATTTTATATATGTTTTAGTCGTGGTATTGGGACATCAAAAATCTGAGATCGAGTTAAAGTTTTGTCCGACGCATCAAAAAAACGTGTTAAAATTCAATCCCGATCTCCGAGGCACCCTATAATTCGGCCCAAAAACCGGAAATTTAAACGACCCATCATTTGTTATACGTGTTAGTCGGGTTATTGGGACATCAAAAATCTGAGCTCGAATAAAAGTGTTGTCCTACGCATCATAAAAACGTGTTAAAATTCAGTCCCGGTCTCCGAGGCACCCTAGAATTCAGCCCGAAAAACCCGAAATTTAAACGACCCATCATTTGTTATACGTTTTAGTCGTGGTATTGGGACATCAAAAATCTGAGCTTGAGTTAAAGTTTTGTCCGACGCATCATAAAAACGTGTTAAAATTCAGTCCCGGTCCCCGAGGCACCCTAGTATCCGGCCCGAAAAACCCAAAATTTAAACGACCCTCCATTTTATATACGTGTTAGTCGTGGTATTTGGAAATCCAAACATCTGAGCTCGAGTTAAAGTTTTGTCCGACGCATCAAAAAACACTTGTTAAATTTCTGCCCCGGTTCCCGTGGCAGCCTAGTATCCGGCCCGAAAAACCCAAAATTTAAACGACCCATCATTTGTTATACGTGTTAGTCGTGGTTATGGGCATCCAAAAATCTGAGCTCGAGTGGAAGTTTGTCCGACGCATCAAAAAAACGTGTTAAAATTCAATCCCGGTCTCCGAGGCACCCTATAATTCGGCCCGAAAAACCGGAAATTTAAACGACCCATCATTTGTTATACGTGTTAGTCGGGGTATTGGGAAATCCAAACATCTGAGCTCGAGTTAAAGTTTCGTCCGACGCATCAAAAAACACTTGTTAAATTTCTTCCCCGGTTCTAGGGGCAGCCTAGTATCCGGCCCGAAAAACCAAAAATTTAAACGACCCATCATTTGTTATACGTGTTAGTCGTGGTAATGGGCATCCAAAAATTTGAGCTCGAGTGAAAGTTTTGTCCGACGCATCAAAAAAACGTGTTAAAATTCAATCTAGGTCTCCGAGGCACCCTATAATTCGGCCCGAAAAACCCGAAATTTAAACGACTCATCATTTGTTATACGTGTTAGTCGGGGTATTGGGAAATCCAAACATCTGAGCTCGAGTTAAAGTTTTGTCCGACGCATCAAAAAACACTTGTTAAATTTCTGCTCCGGTTCCCGTGGCAGCCTAGTATCCGGCCCGAAAAACCGAAAATTTAAACGACCCATCATTTGTTATACGTGTTAGTCAAGGTAATGGGCATCCAAAAATCTGAGCTCGAGTTAAAGTTTTGTTCGACGCATCAAAAAAACGTGTTAAAATTAAATCCCGGTCTCCGAGGCACGCTATAATTCGGCCCGAAAAACCGGAAATTTAAACGACCCATCATTTGTTATACGTGTTAGTCGGGGTATTGGGACATCAAAAATCTGAGCTCAAGTTAAAGTTTTGTCCTACGCATCATAAAAACGTGTTAAAATTCAGTCACGGTATCCGAGGCACCCTAGAATTCGGCCCGAAAAACCCGAAATTTAAACGACCCATCATTTGTTATACGTGTTAGTCGGGGTATTGGGACATCAAAAATCTGAGCTCGAGTTAAAGGTTTGTCAGACGCATCATAAAAACGTGTTAAAATTCAGTCCCGGTCCCCGAGGCACCCTAGAATCCGGCCCGAAAAACCCAAAATTTAAACGACCCTCGATTTTATATACGTGTTAGTCGTGGTATTGGGAAATCCAAACATCTGAGCTCGAGTTCAAGTTTTGTCCGACGCATCAAAAAACACTTGTTAAATTTCTGCCCCAGTTCCCGTGGCAGCCTAGTATCCGGCCCGAAAAACCCAAAATTTAAACGACCCATCATTTGTTATACGTGTTAGTCGTGGTAATGGGCATCCAAAAATCTGAGCTCGCGTTAAAGTTTTGTCCGACTTCTCAAAAAAACGTGTTAAAATTCAGTCCCGGTCCAAGAGGCACCCTCGAATCCGGCTCGAAAAACCCAAAATTTAAACGACCAATCATTTGTTATACGTGTTAGTCGGGGTATTGGGACATCAAAAATCTGAGCTCGAGTTAAAGTTTTGTCCGATGCATCATAAAAACGTGTTAAAATTCAGTCCTGGTCCCCGAGGCACCCTAGAATTCGGCCCGAAAAATCAAAATTTAAACGACCCATCATTTGTTATACGTGTTAGTCGTGGTATTGGGCATTTAAAAATCTGAGCTCGAGTTAAAGTTTTGTCCGACGCATCAAAAAAACGTGTTAAAATTCAGTCCCGGTCCCCGAGGCACCCTAGAATTCGGCCCGAAAAACCCGAAATTTAAACGACCCTCCATTTTATATACGTGTTAGTCGTGGTATTGGGAAATCCAAACATCTGAGCTCGAGTTAAAGTTTTGTCCGACGCATCAAAAAACACTTGTTAAATTTCTGCCCCGGTTCCCGTGGCAGCCTTGTATCCGGCCCGAAAAACCCAAAATTTAAACGACCCATCATTTGTTATACATGTTAGTCGTGGTAATTGGCATCCAAAAATCTGAGCTCGAGTTAAAGTTTGTCCGACGCATCAAAAAAACGTGTTAAAATTCAATCCCGGTCTCCGAGGCACCCAATAATTCGGCCCGAAAAACCGGAAATTTAAACGACCCATCATTTGTTATACGTGTTAGTCGGGGTATTGGGACATCAAAAATCTGAGCTCGAGTTAAAGTTTTGTCCTACGCATTATAAAAACGTGTTAAAATTCAGTCCCGGTCTCCGAGGCACCCTAGAATTCGGCCCGAAAAACCCGAAATTTAAACGACCCATCATTTGTTATACGTTTTAGTCGGGGTATTGGGACATCAAAAATCTGAGCTAGAGTTAAAGTTTTGTCCGACGCATCATAAAAACGTGTTAAAATTCAGTCCCGGTCCCCGAGGCACCCAAGAATCCGGCCCGAAAAACCCAAAATTTAAACGACCCTCGATTTTATATACGTGTTAGTCGTGGTATTGGGAAATCCAAACATCTGAGCTCGAGTTAAAGTTTTGTCCGACGCATCAAAAAACACTTGTTAAATTTCTGCCCCGGTTCCCAGGGCAGCCTAGGATCCGGCCCGAAAAACCCAAAATTTAAACGACCCATCATTTGTTATACGTGTTAGTCGTGGTAATGGGCATCCAAAAATCTAAGCTCGAGTTAAAGTTTTGTCCGACTTCTCAAAAAAACGTGTTAAAATTCAGTTCCGGTCCCCGAGGCACCCTAGAATCCGGCCCGAAAAACCCAAAATTTAAACGACCCATCATTTGTTGTACGTGTTAGTCGGGGTATTGGGACATCAAAAATCTGAGCTCGAGTTAAAGTTTTGTCCGACGCATTCAGTCCCGGTCTCCGAGGCACCCTAGAATTTGGCCCGAAAAACCCGAAATTTAAAAGACCCATTATTTGTTATACGTTTTAGTCGTGGTATTGGGACATCAAAAATCTGAGCTCGAGTTAAAGGTTTGTCCGACGCATCATAAAAACGTGTTAAAATTCAGTTCCGGTCCCCGTGGCACCCTAGAATCCGGCCCGAAAAACCCAAAATTTAAACGACCCGCCATTTTATATACGTGTTAGTCGTGGTATTGGGAAATCCAAACATCAGAGCTCGAGTTAAAGTTTTATCCGACGCATCAAAAAACACTTGTTAAATTTCTGCCCCGGTTCCCGGGGCAGCCTATTATCCGGACCGAAAAACCCAAAATTTAAACGACCCATCATTTGTTATACGTGTTAGTCGTGGTAATGGGCATCCAAAAATCTGAGCTCGAGTTAAAGTTTTGTCCGACACATCAAAAAAACGTGTTAAAATTCAATCCCGGTCTCCGAGGCACCCTATAATTCGGCCCGAAAAACCGGAAATTTAAACGACCCATCATTTGTTATACGTGTTAGTCGGGATATTGGGACATCAAAAATCGGAGCTCGAGTTAAAGTTTTGTCCTACGCATCATAAAAACGTGTTAAAATTCAGTCCCGGTCTCCGAGGCACCCTAGAATTCGGCCCGAAAAACCCGAAATTTAAACGACCCATCATTTGTTATACGTTTTAGTCGTGGTATTGGGACATCAAAAATCTGAGCTCGAGTTAAAGTTTTGTCCGACGCATCATAAAAACGTGTTAAAATTCAGTCCCGGTCCCCGAGGCACCCTAGAATCCGACCCGAAAAACCCAAAACTTTGACCCTCCATTTTATATACGTGTTAGTCGTGGTATTGGGAAATCCAAACATCTGAGCTCGAGTTAAAGTTTTGTCCGATGCATCAAAAAACACTTGTTAATTTCTGCCCCGGTTCCCGAGGCAGCCTAGTATCCGGCCCGAAAAACCCAAAATTTAAACGACCCATCATTTGTTATACGTGTTAGTCGTGGTAATGGGCATCCAAAAATCTGAGCTCGAGTTAAAGTTTTGTCCGACGCATCATAAAAACGTGTTAAAATTCAGTCCCGGTCCCCGAGGCACCCTAGAATCCGGCCCGAAAAACCCAAAATTTAAACGACCCTCCATTTTATATACGTGTTAGTCGTTGTATTGGGAAATCCAAACATCTGAGCTCGAGTTAAAGTTTTGTCCGACGCATCAAAAAACACTTGTTAAATTTCTGCCCCGGTTCCCGGGGCAGCCTAGTATCCGGCCCGAAAAACCCAAAATTTAAACGACCCATCATTTGTTATACATGTTAGTCGTGGTAATGGGCATCCAAAAATCTGAGCTCGAGTTGAAGTTTTGTCCGACGCCTCAAAAAAACGTGTCAAAATTCAATCCCGGTCTCCGAGGCACCCTATAATTCGGCCAGAAAAACCGGAAATTTAAACGACCCATCATTTGTTATACGTGTTAGTCGGGGTATTGGGACATCAAAAATCTGAGCTCGAGTTAAAGTTTTGTCCTACGCATCATAAAAACGTGTTAAAATTCAGTCCCGGTCTCCGAGGCACCCTAGAATTCGGCCCGAAAAACCCGAAATTTAAACAACCCATCATTTGTTATACGTTTTAGTCGAGGTAATGGGCATCCAAAAATCTGAGCTCGAGTTAAAGTTTTGTCTGACTTCTCAAAAAAACGTGTTAAAATTCTGTCCCGGTCCCCGAGGCACCCTAGAATCCGGCCCGAAAAACCCAAAATTTAAACGACCCATCATTTGTTATACGTGTTAGTCGGGGTATTGGGACATCAAAAATCTGAGCTCGAGTTAAAGTTTTGTCCGACGCATCATAAAAACGTGTTAAAATTCAGTCCCGGTCTCCGAGGCACCCTAGAATTCGGCCCGAAAAACCCGAAATTTAAACGACCCATTATTTGTTATACGTTTTAGCCGTGGTATTGGGACATCAAAAATCTGAGCTCGAGTTAAAGGTTTGTCCGACGCATCATAAAAACGTGTTAAAATTCAGTCCCGGTCCCCGAGGCACCCTAGAATCCGGCCAGAAAAACCCAAAATTTAAACGAACCTCGATTTTATATACGTGTTAGTCGTGGTATTGGGAAATCCAAACATCTGAGCTCGAGTTCAAGTTTTGTCCGACGCATCAAAAAACACTTGTTAAATTTCTGCCCCGGTTCCCGTGGCAGCCTAGTATCCGGACCGAAAATCCCAAAATTTAAACGACCCATCATTTGTTATACGTGTTAGTCTTGGTAATGGGCATCCAAAAATCTGAGCTCAAGTTAAAGTTTTGTCTGACGCATCAAAAAAACATGTTAAAATTCAATCCCGGTCTCCGAGGCACCCTATAATTCGGCCCGAAAAACCGGAAATTTAAACGACCCATCATTTGTTATACGTGTTAGTCGGGGTATTGGGACATCAAAAATCTGAGCTCGAGTTAAAGTTTTGTCCTACGCATCATAAAAACGTGTTAAAATTCAGTCCCCGTCTCCGAGGCACCCTAGAATTCGGCCCGAAAAACCCGAAATTTAAACGACCCATCATTTGTTATACGTTTTAGTCGTGGTATTGGGACATCAAAAATCTGAGCTCGAGTTAAAGTTTTGTCCGACGCATCATAAAAACGTGTTAAAATTCAGTCCCGGTCCCCGAGGCACCCTAGAATCCGGCCCGAAAAACCCAAAATTTCAACGACCCTCGATTTTATATACGTGTTAGTCCTGTTATTGGGAAATCCAAACATCTGATCTCGAGTTAAAGTTTTGTCCGACGCATCAAAAAACACTTGTTAAATTTCTGCCCCGGTTCCCGTGGCAGCCTAGTATCCGGCCCGAAAAACCCAAAATTTAAACGACCCATCATTTGTTATACGTGTTAGTCGTGGTAATGGGCATCCAAAAATCTGAGCTCGCGTTAAAGTTTTGTCCGACTTCTCAAAAAAACGTGTTAAAATTCAGTCCCGGTCCAAGAGGCACCCTCGAATCCGGCTCGAAAAACCCAAAATTTAAACGACCCATCATTTGTTATACGTGTTAGTCGGGGTATTGGGACATCAAAAATCTGAGCTCGAGTTAAAGTTTTGTCCGATGCATCATAAAAACGTGTTAAAATTCAGTCCTGGTCCCCGAGGCACCCTAGAATTCGGCCCGAAAAATCAAAATTTAAACGACCCATCATTTGTTATACGTGTTAGTCGTGGTATTGGGCATTTAAAAATCTGAGCTCGAGTTAAAGTTTTGTCCGACGCATCAAAAAAACGTGTTAAAATTCAGTCCCGGTTCCCGAGGCAGCCTAGAATTCGGCCCGAAAAACCCGAAATTTAAACGACCCTCCATTTTATATACGTGTTAGTCGTGGTATAGGGAAATCCAAACATCTGAGCTCGAGTTAAAGTTTTGTCCGACGCATCAAAAAACACTTGTTAAATTTCTGCCCCGGTTCCCGTGGCAGCATAGTATCCGGCCCGAAAAACCCAAAATTTAAACGACCCATCATTTGTTATACGTGTTAGTCGTGGTAATGGGCATCCAAAAATCTGAGCTCGAGTTAAAGTTTGTCCGACGCATCAAAAAAACGTGTTAAAATTCAATCCCGGTCTCCGAGGCACCCAATAATTCGGCCCGAAAAACCGGAAATTTAAACGACCCATCATTTGTTATACGTGTTAGTCGGGGTATTGGGACATCAAAAATCTGAGCTCGAGTTAAAGTTTTGTCCTACGCATTATAAAAACGTGTTAAAATTCAGTCCCGGTCTCCGAGGCACCCTAGAATTCGGCCCGAAAAACCCGAAATTTAAACGACCCATCATTTGTTATACGTTTTAGTCGGGGTATTGGGACATCAAAAATCTGAGCTAGAGTTAAAGTTTTGTCCGACGCATCATAAAAACGTGTTAAAATTCAGTCCCGGTCCCCGAGGCACCCAAGAATCCGGCCCGAAAAACCCAAAATTTAAACGACCCTCGATTTTATATACGTGTTAGTCGTGGTATTGGGCATTTAAAAATCTGAGCTCGAGTTAAAGTTTTGTCCGACGCATCAAAAAAACGTGTTAAAATTCAGTCCCGGTCCCCGAGGCACCCTAGAATTCGGCCCGAAAAACCCGAAATTTAAACGACCCTCCATTTTATATACGTGTTAGTCGTGGTATTGGGAAATCCAAACATCTGAGCTCGAGTTAAAGTTTTGTCCGACGCATCAAAAAACACTTGTTAAATTTCTGCCCCGGTTCCCGTGGCAGCCTAGTATCCGGCCCGAAAAACCCAAAATTTAAACGACCCATCATTTGTTATACGTGTTAGTCGTGGTAATGGGCATCCAAAAATCTGAGCTCGAGTTAAAGTTTGTCCGACGCATCAAAAAAACGTGTTAAAATTCAATCCCGGTCTCCGAGGCACCCAATAATTCGGCCCGAAAAACCGGAAATTTAAACGACCCATCATTTGTTATACGTGTTAGTCGGGGTATTGGGACATCAAAAATCTGAGCTCGAGTTAAAGTTTTGTCCTACGCATTATAAAAACGTGTTAAAATTCAGTCCCGGTCTCCGAGGCACCCTAGAATTCGGCCCGAAAAACCCGAAATTTAAACGACCCATCATTTGTTATACGTTTTAGTCGGGGTATTGGGACATCAAAAATCTGAGCTAGAGTTAAAGTTTTGTCCGACGCATCATAAAAACGTGTTAAAATTCAGTCCCGGTCCCCGAGGCACCCAAGAATCCGGCCCGAAAAACCCAAAATTTAAACGACCCTCGATTTTATATACGTGTTAGTCGTGGTATTGGGAAATCCAAACATCTGAGCTCGAGTTAAAGTTTTGTCCGACGCATCAAAAAACACTTGTTAAATTTCTGCCCCGGTTCCCGGGGCTGCCTAGTATCCGGCCCGAAAAACCCAAAATTTAAACGACCCATCATTTGTTATACGTGTTAGTCGTGGTAATGGGCATCCAAAAATCTAAGCTCGAGTTAAAGTTTTGTCCGACTTCTCAAAAAAACGTGTTAAAATTCAGTTCCGGTCCCCGAGGCACCCTAGAATCCGGCCCGAAAAACCCAAAATTTAAACGACCCATCATTTGTTGTACGTGTTAGTCGGGGTATTGGGACATCAAAAATCTGAGCTCGAGTTAAAGTTTTGTCCGACGCATTCAGTCCCGGTCTCCGAGGCACCCTAGAATTTTGCCCGAAAAACCCGAAATTTAAAAGACCCATTATTTGTTATACGTTTTAGTCGTGGTATTGGGACATCAAAAATCTGAGCTCGAGTTAAAGGTTTGTCCGACGCATCATAAAAACGTGTTAAAATTCAGTTCCGGTCCCCGAGGCACCCTAGAATCCGGCCCGAAAAACCCACAATTTAAACGACCCGCCATTTTATATACGTGTTAGTCGTGGTATTGGGAAATCCAAACATCAGAGCTCGAGTTAAAGTTTTATCCGACGCATCAAAAAACACTTGTTAAATTTCTGCCCCGGTTCCCGGGGCAGCCTATTATCCGGACCGAAAAACCCAAAATTTAAACGACCCATCATTTGTTATACGTGTTAGTCGTGGTAATGGGCATCCAAAAATCTGAGCTCGAGTTAAAGTTTTGTCCGACACATCAAAAAAACGTGTTAAAATTCAATCCCGGTCTCCGAGGCACCCTATAATTCGGCCCGAAAAACCGGAAATTTAAACGACCCATCATTTGTTATACGTGTTAGTCGGGATATTGGGACATCAAAAATCGGAGCTCGAGTTAAAGTTTTGTCCTACGCATCATAAAAACGTGTTAAAATTCAGTCCCGGTCTCCGAGGCACCCTAGAATTCGGCCCGAAAAACCCGAAATTTAAACGACCCATCATTTGTTATACGTTTTAGTCGTGGTATTGGGACATCAAAAATCTGAGCTCGAGTTAAAGTTTTGTCCGACGCATCATAAAAACGTGTTAAAATTCAGTCCCGGTCCCCGAGGCACCCTAGAATCCGACCCGAAAAACCCAAAACTTCGACCCTCCATTTTATATACGTGTTAGTCGTGGTATTGGGAAATCCAAACATCTGAGCTCGAGTTCAAGTTTTGTCCGACGCATCAAAAAACACTTGTTAAATTTCTGCCCCGGTTCCCGTGGCAGCCTAGTATCCGGCCCGAAAAACCCAAAATTTAAACGACCCATCATTTGTTATACGTGTTAGTCGTGGTAATGGGCATCCAAAAATCTGAGCTCGAGTTAAAGTTTTGTCCGACGCATCATAAAAACGTGTTAAAATTCAGTCCCGGTCCCCGAGGCACCCTAGAATCCGGCCCGAAAAACCCAAAATTTAAACGATCCTCCATTTTATATACGTGTTAGTCGTTGTATTGGGAAATCCAAACATCTGAGCTCGAGTTAAAGTTTTGTCCGACGCATCAAAAAACACTTGTTAAATTTCTGCCCCGGTTCCTGTGGCAGCCTAGTATCCGGCCCGAAAAACCCAAAATTTAAACGACCCATCATTTGTTATACATGTTAGTCGTGGTAATGGGCATCCAAAAATTTGAGCTCGAGTTAAAGTTTTGTCCGACGCATCAAAAAAACGTGTCAAAATTCAATCCCGGTCTCCGAGGCACCCTATAATTCGGCCAGAAAAACCGGAAATTTAAACGACCCATCATTTGTTATACGTGTTAGTCGGGGTATTGGGACATCAAAAATCTGAGCTCGAGTTAAAGTTTTGTCCTACGCATCATAAAAACGTGTTAAAATTCAGTCCCGGTCTCCGAGGCACCCTAGAATTCGGCCCGAAAAACCCGAAATTTAAACAACCCATCATTTGTTATACGTTTTAGTCGAGGTAATGGGCATCCAAAAATCTGAGCTCGAGTTAAAGTTTTGTCCGACTTCTCAAAAAAACGTGTTAAAATTCTGTCCCGGTCCCCGAGGCACCCTAGAATCCGGCCCGAAAAACCCAAAATTTAAACGACCCATCATTTGTTATACGTGTTAGTCGGGGTATTGGGACATCAAAAATCTGAGCTCGAGTTAAAGTTTTGTCCGACGCATCATAAAAACGTGTTAAAATTCAGTCCCGGTCTCCGAGGCACCCTAGAATTCGGCCCGAAAAACCCGAAATTTAAACGACCCATTATTTGTTATACGTTTTAGTCGTGGTATTGGGACATCAAAAATCTGAGCTCGAGTTAAAGGTTTGTCCGACGCATCATAAAAACGTGTTAAAATTCAGTCCCGGTCCCCGAGGCACCCTAGAATCCGGCCAGAAAAACCCAAAATTTAAACGAACCTCGATTTTATATACGTGTTAGTCGTGGTATTGGGAAATCCAAACATCTGAGCTCGAGTTCAAGTTTTGTCCGACGCATCAAAAAACACTTGTTAAATTTCTGCCCCGGTTCCCGTGGCAGCCTAGTATCCGGACCGAAAATCCCAAAATTTAAACGACCCATCATTTGTTATACGTGTTAGTCGTGGTAATGGGCATCCAAAAATCTGAGCTCGAGTTAAAGTTTTGTCCGACGCATCAAAAAAACGTGTTAAAATTCAATCCCGGTGTCCGAGGCACCATATAATTCGGCCCGAAAAACCGGAAATTTAAACGACCTATCATTTGTTATACGTGTTAGTCGGGGTATTGGGACATCAAAAATCTGAGCTCGAGTTAAAGTTTTGTCCTACGCATCATAAAAACGTGTTAAAATTCAGACCCGGTCTCCGAGGCACCCTAGAATTCGGCCCGAAAAACCCGAAATTTAAACGACCCATCATTTGTTATACGTTTTAGTCGGGGTATTGGGACATCAAAAATATGAGCTAGAGTTAAAGTTTGGTCCGACGCATCATAAAAACGTGTTAAAATTCAGTCCCGGTCCCCGAGGCACCCTAGAATCCGGCCCGAAAAACCCAAAATTTAAACGACCCATTATTTGTTATACGTTTTAGTCGTGGTATTAGGACATCAAAAATCTGAGCTCGAGTTAAAGGTTTGTCCGACGCATCATAAAAACGTGTTAAAATTCAGTTCCGGTCCCCGAGGCACCCTAGAATCCGGCCCGAAAAACCCAAAATTTAAACGACCCGCCATTTTATATACGTGTTAGTCGTGGTATTGGGAAATCCAAACATCTGAGCTCGAGTTAAAGTTTTATCCGACGCATCAAAAAACACTTGTTAAATTTCTGCCCCGGTTCCCGGGGCAGCCTAGTATCCGGACCGAAAAACCCAAAATTTAAACGACCTATCATTTGTTATACGTGTTAGTCGTGGTAATGGGCATCCAAAAATCTGAGCTCGAGTTAAAGTTTTGTCCGACGCATCAAAAAAACGTGTTAAAATTCAATCCCGGTCTCCGAGGCACCCTATAATTCGGCCCGAAAAACCGGAAATTTAAACGACCCATCATTTGTTATACGTGTTAGTCGGGGTATTGGGACATCAAAAATCTGAGCTCGAGTTAAAGTTTTGTCCTACGCATCATAAAAACGTGTTAAAATTCAGTCCCGGTCTCCGAGGCACCCTAGAATTCGGCCCGAAAAACCCGAAATTTAAACGACCCATCATTTGTTATACGTTTTAGTCGTGGTATTGGGACATCAAAAATCTGAGCTCGAGTTAAAGTTTTGTCCGACGCATCATAAAAACGTGTTAAAATTCAGTCCGGGTCCCCGAGGCACCCTAGAATCCGACCCGAAAAACCCAAAACTTCGACCCTCCATTTTATATACGTGTTAGTCGTAGAATTGGGAAATCCAAACATCTGAGCTCGAGTTAAAGTTTTGTCCGACGCATCAAAAAACACTTGTTAAATTTCTGCCCCGGTTCCCGCGGCAGCCTAGTATCCGGCCCGAAAAACCCAAAATTTAAACGACCCATCATTTTTTATACGTGTTAGTCGTGGTAATGGGCATCCAAAAATCTGAGCTCGAGTTAAAGTTTTGTCCGACGCATCAAAAAAACGTGTTAAAATTCCATCCCGGTCTCCGAGGCACCCTATAATTCGGCCCGAAAAACCGGAAATTTAAACGACCCATCATTTGTTATACGTGTTAGTCGGGGTATTGGGACACCAAAAATCTGAGCTCGAGTTAAAGTTTTGTCCTACACATCATAAAAACGTGTTAAAATTCAGTCCCGGTCTCCGAGGCACCCTAGAATTCGGCCCGAAAAACCCGAAATTTAAACGACCCATCATTTGTTATACGTTTTAGTCGTGGTATTGGGACATCAAAAATCTGAGCTCGAGTTAAAGTTTTGTCCGACGCATCATAAAAACGTGTTAAAATTCAGTCCCGCTCCCCGAGGCACCCTAGAATCCGACCCGAAAAACCCAAAACTTCGACCCTCCATTTTATATACGTGTTAGTCGTGGAATTGGGAAATCCAAAATTCTGAGCTCGAGTAAAAGTTTTGTCCGACGCATCAAAAAACACTTGTTAAATATCTGCCCCGGTTCCCGGGGCAGCCTAGTATCCGGCCCGAAAAACCCAAAATTTAAACGACCCATCATTTGTTATACGTGTTAGTCGTGGTAATGGGCATCCAAAAATCTGAGCTCGAGTTAAAGTTTTGTCCGACGCATCAAAAAAACGTGTTAAAATTCCATCCCGTTCTCCGAGGCACCCTATAATTCGGCCCGAAAAACCGGAAATTTAAACGACCCATCATTTGTTATACGTATTAGTTGGGGTATTGCGACACCAAAAATCTGAGCTCGAGTTAAAGTTTTGTCCTACGCATTATAAAAACGTGTTAAAATTCAGTCCCGGTCTCCGAGGCACCCTAGAATTCGGCCCGAAAAACCCGAAATTTAAACGACCCATCATTTGTTATACGTTTTAGTCGTGGTATTGGGACATCAAAAATCTGAGCTCGAGTAAAAGTTTTGTCCGACGCATCATAAGAACGTGTTAAAATTCAGTCCCGGTCCCCGAGGCACCCTAGAATCCGGCCCGAAAAACCCAAAATTTAAACGACCCTCGATTTTATATACGTGTTAGTCGTGGTATTGGGAAATCCAAACATCTGAGCTCGAGTTAAAGTTTTGTCCGACGCATCAAAAAACACTTTTTAAATTTCTGCCCCGGTTCCCGGGGCAGCCTAGTATCCGGCCCGAAAAACCCAAAATTTAAACGACCCATCATTTGTTATACGTGTTAGTCGTGGTAATGGGCATCCAAAAATCTAAGCTCGAGTTAAAGTTTGTCCGACTTCTCAAAAAAACGTGTTAAAATTCAGTTCCGGTCCCCGAGGCACCCTAGAATCCGGCCCGAAAAACCCAAAATTTAAACGACCCATCATTTGTTATACGTGTTAGTCGGGGTATTGGGACATCAAAAATCTGAGCTCGAGTTAAAGTTTTGTCCGACGCATTCAGTCCCGGTCTCTGAGGCACCCTAGAATTCGGCCCGAAAAACCCGAAATTTAAAAGACCCATTATTTGTTATATGTTTTAGTCGTGGTATTGGGACATCAAAAATCTGAGCTCGAGTTAAAGGTTTGTCCGACGCATCATAAAAACGTGTTAAAATTCCGTTCCGGTCCCCGAGGCACCCTAGAATCCGGCCCGAAAAACCCAAAATTTAAACGACCCGCCATTTTATATACGTGTTAGTCGTGGTATTGGGAAATCCAAACATCTGAGCTCGAGTTAAAGTTTTATCCGACGCATCAAAAAACACTTGTTAAATTTCTGCCCCGGTTCCCGGGGCAGCCTAGTATCCGCACCGAAAAACCCAAAATTTAAACGACCCATCATTTGTTATACGTGTTAGTCGTGGTAATGGGCATCCAAAAATCTGAGCTCGAGTTAAAGTTTTGTCCGACGCATCAAAAAAACGTGTTAAAATTCAATCCTGATCTCCGAGGCAACCTATAATTCGGCCCGAAAAACCGGAAATTTAAACGACCCATCATTTGTTATACGTGTTAGTCGGGGTATTGGGACATCAAAAATTTGAGCTCGAGTTAAAGTTTTGTCCTACGCATCATAAAAACGTGTTAAAATTCAGTCCCGGTCTCCGAGGCACCCTAGAATTCGGCCCGAAAAACCCGAAATTTAAACGACCCATCATTTGTTATACGTTTTAGTCGTGGTATTGGGACATCAAAAATCTGAGCTCGAGTTAAAGTTTTGTCCGACGCATCATAAAAACTTGTTAAAATTCAGTCCGGGTCCCCGAGGCACCCTAGAATCCGACCCGAAAAACCCAAAACTTCGACCCTCCATTTTATATACGTGTTAGTCGTGGAATTGGGAAATCCAAACATCTGAGCTCGAGTTAAAGTTTTGTCCGACGCATCAAAAAACACTTGTTAAATTTCTGCCCCGGTTCCCGGGGCAGCCTAGTATCCGGCCCGAAAAACCCAAAATTTAAACGACCCATCATTTGTTATACGTGTTAGTCGTGGTAATGGGCATCCAAAAATCTGAGCTCGAGTTAAAGTTTTGTCCGACGCATCAAAAAAACGTGTTAAAATTCCATCCCGGTCTCCGAGGCACCCTATAATTCGGCCTGAAAAACCGGAAATTTAAACGACCCATCATTTGTTATACGTGTTAGTCGGGGTATTGGGACACCAAAAATCTGAGCTCGAGTTAAAGTTTTGTCCTACGCATCATAAAAACGTGTTAAAATTCAGACCCGGTCTCCGAGGCACCCTAGAATTCGGCCCGAAAAACCCGAAATTTAAACGACCCATCATTTGTTATACGTTTTAGTCGTGGTATTGGGACATCAAAAATCTGAGCTCGAGTTAAAGTTTTGTCCGACGCATCATAAAAACGTGTTAAAATTCAGTCCCGGTCCCCGAGGCACCCTAGAATCCGGCCCGAAAAACCCAAAATTTAAACGACCCTCCATTTTATATACGTGTTAGTCGTTGTATTGGGAAATCCAAACATCTGAGCTCGAGTTAAAGTTTTGTCCGACGCATCAAAAAACACTTGTTAAATTTCTGCCCCGGTTCCCGAGGCAGCTTAGTATCCGGCCCGAAAAACCCAAAATTTAAACGACCCATCATTTGTTATACGTGTTAGTCGTGGTAATGGGCATCCAAAAATCTGAGCTCGAGTTAAAGTTTTGTCCGACGCATCAAAAAAACGTGTTAAAATTCAATCCCGGTCTCCGAGGCACCCTATAATTCGGCCCGAAAAACCGGAAATTTAAACGACCCATCATTTGTTATACGTGTTAGTCGGGGTATTGGGACATCAAAAATCTGAGCTTGAGTTAAAGTTTTGTCCTACGCATCATAAAAACGTGTTAAAATTCAGTCCCGGTCTCCGAGGCACCCTAGAATTCGGCCCGAAAAACCCGAAATTTAAACGACCCATCATTTGTTATACGTTTTAGTCGTGGTATTGGGACATCAAAAATCTGAGCTCGAGTTAAAGTTTTGTCCGACGCATCATAAAAACGTGTTAAAATTCAGTCCGGGTCCCCGAGGCACCCTAGAATCCGACCCGAAAAACCCAAAACTTCGACCCTCCATTTTATATACGTGTTAGTCGTGGAATTGGGAAATCCAAACATCTGAGCTCGAGTTAAAGTTTTGTCCGACGCATCAAAAAACACTTGTTAAATTTCTGCCCCGGTTCCCGAGGCAGCCTAGTATCCGGCCCGAAAAACCCAAAATTTAAACGACCCATCATTTGTTATACGTGTTACTCGTGGTAATGGGCATCCAAAAATCTGAGCTCGAGTTAAAGTTTTGTCCTACGCATCAAAAAAAGGTGTTAAAATTCCATCCCGGTCTCCGAGGCACCCTATAATTCGGCCCGAAAAACCGGAAATTTAAACGACCCATCATTTGTTATACGTTTTAGTCGGGGTATTGGGACACCAAAAATCTGAGCTCGAGTTAAAGTTTTGTCCTACGCATCATAAAAACGTGTTAAAATTCAGTCCCGGTCTCCGAGGCACCCTAGAATTCGGCCCGAAAAACCCGAAATTTAAACGACCCCTCATTTGTTATACTTTTTAGTCGTGGTATTGGGACATCAAAAATCTGAGCTCGAGTTAAAGTTTTGTCCGACGCATCATAAAAACGTGTTAAAATTCAGTCCGGGTCCCCGAGGCACCCTAGAATCCGACCCGAAAAACCCAAAACTTCGACCCTCCATTTTATATACGTGTTAGTCGTGGAATTGGGAAATCCAAACATCTGAGCTCGAGTTAATGTTTTGTCGGACGCATCAAAAAACACTTGTTAAATTTCTGCCCCGGTTCCCGTGGCAGCCTAGTATCCGGCCCGAAAAACCCAAAATTTAAACGACCCATCATTTGTTATACGTGTTAGTCGTGGTAATGGGCATCCAAAAATCTGAGCTCGAGTTAAAGTTTTGTCCGACGCATCAAAAAAACGTGTTAAAATTCCATCCCGGTCTCCGATGCACCCTATAATTCGGCCCGAAAAACCGGAAATTTAAACGACCCATCATTTGTTATACGTGTTAGTCGGGGTATTGGGACACCAAAAATCTGAGCTCGAGTTAAAGTTTTGTCCTACGCATCATAAAAACGTGTTAAAATTCAGTCCCGGTCTCCGAGGCACCCTAGAATTCGGCCCGAAAAACCCGAAATTTAAACGACCCATCATTTGTTATACGTTTTAGTCGTGGTATTGGGACATCAAAAATCTGAGCTCGAGTTAAAGTTTTGTCCGACGCATCATAAAAACGTGTTAAAATTCAGTCCCGGTCCCCGAGGCACCCTAGAATCCGGCCTGAAAAACCCAAAATTTAAACGACCCTCCATTTTATATACGTGTTAGTCGTTGTATTTGGAAATCCAAACATCTGAGCTCGAGTTAAAGTTTTGTCCGACGCATCAAAAAACACTTGTTAAATTTCTGCCCTGGTTCCCGTGGCAGCCTAGTAACCGGCCCGAAAAACCCAAAATTTAAACGACCCATCATTTGTTATACGTGTTAGTCGTGGTAATGGGCATCCAAAAATCTGAGCTCGAGTTAAAGTTTTGTCCGACGCATCAAAAAAACGTGTCAAAATTCAATCCCAGTCTCCGAGGCACCCTATAATTCGGCCCGAAAAACCGGAAATTTAAACGACCCATCATTTGTTATACGTGTTAGTCGGGGTATTGGGACATCAGAAATCTGAGCTCGAGTTAAAGTTTTGTCCTACGCATCATAAATACGTGTTAAAATTCAGTCCCGGTCTCCGAGGCACCCTAGAATTCGGCCCGAGAAATCCGAAATTTAAACAACCCATCATTTGTTATACGTTTTAGTCGAGGTAATGGGCATCCAAAAATCTGAGCTCGAGTTAAAGTTTTGTCCGACTTCTCAAAAAAACGTGTTAAAATTCAGTCCCGGTCCCCGAGGCACCCTAGAATCCGGCCCGAAAAACCCAAAATTTAAACGACCCATCATTTGTTATACGTGTTAGTCGGGGTATTGGGACATCAAAAATCTGAGCTCGAGTTAAAGTTTTGTTCGACGCATCATAAAAACGTGTTAAAATTCAGTCCCGGTCTCCGAGGCACCCTAGAATTCGGCCCGAAAAACCCGAAATTTAAACGACCCATTATTTGTTATACGTTTTAGTCGTGGTATTGGGACATCAAAAATCTGAGCTCGAGTTAAAGGTTTGTCCAACGCATCATAAAAACGTGTTAAAATTCAGTCCCGGTCCCCGAGGCAACCTAGAATCCGGCCAGAAAAACCCAAAATTTAAACGAACCTCGATTTTATATACGTGTTAGTCGTGGTATTGGGAAATCCAAACATCTGAGCTCGAGTTCAAGTTTTGTCCGACGCATCAAAAAACACTTGTTAACTTTCTGCCCCGGTTCCCGTGGCAGCCTAGTATCCGGACCGAAAAACCCAAAATTTAAACGACCCATCATTTGTTATACGTGTTAGTCGTGGTAGTGGGCATCCAAAAATCTGAGCTCGAGTTAAAGTTTTGTCCGACTTCTCAAAAAAACGTGTTAAAATTCAGTCCCGGTCCCCGAGGCACCCTAGAATCCGGCCCGAAAAACCCAAAATTTAAACGACCCATCATTTGTTATACGTGTTAGTCGGGGTATTGGGACATCAAAAATCTGAGCTCGAGTTAAAGTTTTGTTCGACGCATCATAAAAACGTGTTAAAATTCAGTCCCGGTCTCCGAGGCACCCTAGAATTCGGCCCGAAAAACCCGAAATTTAAACGACCCATTATTTGTTATACGTTTTAGTCGTGGTATTGGGACATCAAAAATCTGAGCTCGAGTTAAAGGTTTGTCCGACGCATCATAAAAACGTGTTAAAATTCAGTCCCGGTCCCCGAGGCACCCTAGAATACGGCCAGAAAAACCCAAAATTTAAACGAACCTCGATTTTATATACGTGTTAGTCGTGGTATTGGGAAATCCAAACATCTGAGCTCGAGTTCAAGTTTTGTCCGACGCATCAAAAAACACTTGTTAACTTTCTGCCCCGGTTCCCGTGGCAGCCTAGTATCCGGACCGAAAAACCCAAAATTTAAACGACCCATCATTTGTTATACGTGTTAGTCGTGGTAATGGGTATCCAAAAATCTGAGCTCGAGTTAAAGTTTTGTCCGACGCATCAAAAAAACGTGTTAAAATTCAATCCCGGTCTCCGAGGCACCCTATAATTCGGCCCGAAAAACCGGAAATTTAAACGACCCATCATTTGTTATACGTGTTAGTCGGGGTATTGGGACATCAAAAATCTGAGCTCGAGTTAAAGTTTTGTCCTACGCATCATAAAAACGTGTTAAAATTCAGTCCCCGTCTCCGAGGCACCCTAGAATTCGGCCCGAAAAACCCGAAATTTAAACGACCCATCATTTGTTATACGTTTTAGTCGTGGTAGTGGGCATCCAAAAATCTGAGCTCGAGTTAAAGTTTTGTCCGACTTCTCAAAAAAACGTGTTAAAATTCAGTCCCGGTCCCCGAGGCACCCTAGAATCCGGCCCGAAAAACCCAAAATTTAAACGACCCATCATTTCTTATACGTGTTAGTCGGGGTATTGGGACATCAAAAATCTGAGCTCGAGTTAAAGTTTTGTTCGACGCATCATAAAAACGTGTTAAAATTCAGTCCCGGTCTCCGAGGCACCCTAGAATTCGGCCCGAAAAACCCGAAATTTAAACGACCCATTATTTGTTATACGTTTTAGTCGTGGTATTGGGACATCAAAAATCTGAGCTCGAGTTAAAGGTTTGTCCGACGCATCATAAAAACGTGTTAAAATTCAGTCCCGGTCCCCGAGGCACCCTAGAATCCGGCCAGAAAAACCCAAAATTTAAACGAACCTCGATTTTATATACGTGTTAGTCGTGGTATTGGGAAATCCAAACATCTGAGCTCGAGTTCAAGTTTTGTCCGACGCATCAAAAAACACTTGTTAACTTTCTGCCCCGGTTCCCGTGGCAGCCTAGTATCCGGACCGAAAAACCCAAAATTTAAACGACCCATCATTTGTTATACGTGTTAGTCGTGGTAGTGGGCATCCAAAAATCTGAGCTCGAGTTAAAGTTTTGTCCGACTTCTCAAAAAAACGTGTTAAAATTCAGTCCCGGTCCCCGAGGCACCCTAGAATCCGGCCCGAAAAACCCAAAATTTAAACGACCCATCATTTGTTATACGTGTTAGTCGGGGTATTGGGACATCAAAAATCTGAGCTCGAGTTAAAGTTTTGTTCGACGCATCATAAAAACGTGTTAAAATTCAGTCCCGGTCTCCGAGGCACCCTAGAATTCGGCCCGAAAAACCCGAAATTTAAACGACCCATTATTTGTTATACGTTTTAGTCGTGGTATTGGGACATCAAAAATCTGAGCTCGAGTTAAAGGTTTGTCCGACGCATCATAAAAACGTGTTAAAATTCAGTCCCGGTCCCCGAGGCACCCTAGAATACGGCCAGAAAAACCCAAAATTTAAACGAACCTCGATTTTATATACGTGTTAGTCGTGGTATTGGGAAATCCAAACATCTGAGCTCGAGTTCAAGTTTTGTCCGACGCATCAAAAAACACTTGTTAACTTTCTGCCCCGGTTCCCGTGGCAGCCTAGTATCCGGACCGAAAAACCCAAAATTTAAACGACCCATCATTTGTTATACGTGTTAGTCGTGGTAATGGGTATCCAAAAATCTGAGCTCGAGTTAAAGTTTTGTCCGACGCATCAAAAAAACGTGTTAAAATTCAATCCCGGTCTCCGAGGCACCCTATAATTCGGCCCGAAAAACCGGAAATTTAAACGACCCATCATTTGTTATACGTGTTAGTCGGGGTATTGGGACATCAAAAATCTGAGCTCGAGTTAAAGTTTTGTCCTACGCATCATAAAAAAGTGTTAAAATTCAGTCCCCGTCTCCGAGGCACCCTAGAATTCGGCCCGAAAAACCCGAAATTTAAACGACCCATCATTTGTTATACGTTTTAGTCGTGGTATTGGGACATACAAAATATGAGCTCGAGTTAAAGTTTTGTCCGACGTATCATAAAAACGTGTTAAAATTCAGTCCCGGTCCCCGAGGCACCCTAGAATCCGGCCCGAAAAACCCAAAATTTTAACGACCCTCCATTTTATATACGTGTTAGTCGTGGTATTGGGAAATCCAAACATCTGAGCTCGAGTTAAAGTTTTGTCCGACGCATCAAAGAACACTTGTTAAATTTCTGCCCCGGTTCCCGAGGCAGCCTAGTATCCGGCCCGAAAAACCCAAAATTTAAACGACCCATCATTTGTTATACGTGTTAGTCGTGGTAATGGGCATCCAAAAATCTAAGCTCGAGTTAAAGTTTTGTCCGACGCATCAAAAAAACGTGTTAAAATTCAATCCCGGTCTCCGAGGCACCCTATAATTCGGCCCGAAAAACCGGAAATTTAAACGACCCATCATTTGTTATACGTGTTAGTCGGGGTATTGGGACACCAAAAATCTGAGCTCGAGTTAAAGTTTTGTCCTACGCATCATAAAAACGTGTTAAAATTCAGTCCCGGTCTCCGAGGCACCCTAGAATTCGGCCCGAAAAACCCGAAATTTAAACGACCCATCATTTGTTATACGTTTTAGTCGTGGTAGTGGGACATCAAAAACCTGAGCTCGAGTTAAAGTTTTGTCCGACGCATCATAAAAACGTGTTAAAATTCAGTCCCGGTCCCCAACGCACCCTAGAATCCGGCCCGAAAAACCCAAAATTTAAACGACCCTCTATTTTATATACCTGTTAGTCGTGGTATTGGGAAATCCAAACATCTGCGCTCGAGTTAAAGTTTTGTCCGACGCATCAAAAAACACTTGTTAAATTTCTGCGCCGGTTCCCGAGGCAGCCTTGTATCCGGCCCGAAAAACCCAAAATTTAAACGACCCATCATTTGTTATACGTGTTAGTCGTGGTAATGGGCATCCAAAAATCTGAGCTCGAGTTAAAGTTTTGTCCGACGCATCAAAAAAACGTGTTAAAATTCAATCCCGGTCTCCGAGGCACCCTATAATTCGGCCCGAAAAACCGGAAATTTAAACGACCTATCATTTGTTATACGTGTTAGTCGGGGTATTGGGACATCAAAAATCTGAGCTCGAGTTAAAGTTTTGTCCTACGCATCATAAAAACGTGTTAAAATTCAGTCCTGGTCTTCGAGGCACCCTACAATTCGGCCCGAAAAACCCGAAATTTAAACGACCCATCATTTGTTATACGTTTTAGTCGTGGTAATGGGCATCCAAAAATCTGAGCTCGAGTGAAAGTTTTGTCCGACTTCTCAAAAAAACGTGTTAAAATTCAGTCCCGATCCCCGAGGCACCCTAGAATCCGGCCCGAAAAACCCAAAATTTAAACGACCCATCATTTGTTACACGTGTTAGTCGGGGTATTGGGACATCAAAAATCTGAGCTCGAGTTAGAGTTTTGTCCGACGCATCATAAAAACGTGTTAAAATTCAGTCCCGGTCTCCGAGGCACCCTAGAATTCGGCCCGAAAAATCCGAAATTTAAACGACCCATTATTTGTTATACGTTTTTGTCGTGGTATTGGGACATCAAAAATCTGAGCTCGAGTTAAAGGTTTGTCCGACGCATCATAAAAACGTGTTAAAATTCAGTCCCGGTCCCCGAGGCACCCTAGAATCCGGCCCGAAAAACCCAAAATTTAAACGACCCTCGATTTTATATACGTGTTAGTCGTGGTATTGGGAAATCCAAACATCTGAGCTCGAGTTAAAGTTTTGTCCGACGCATCAAAAAACACTTTTTAAATTTCTGCCCCGGTTCCCGGGGCAGCCTAGTATCCGGCCCGAAAAACCCAAAATTTAAACGACCCATCATTTGTTATACGTGTTAGTCGTGGTAATGGGCATCCAAAAATCTAAGCTCGAGTTAAAGTTTGTCCGACTTCTCAAAAAAACGTGTTAAAATTCAGTTCCGGTCCCCGAGGCACCCTAGAATCCGGCCCGAAAAACCCAAAATTTAAACGACCCATCATTTGTTATACGTGTTAGTCGGGGTATTGGGACATCAAAAATCTGAGCTCGAGTTAAAGTTTTGTCCGACGCATTCAGTCCCGGTCTCTGAGGCACCCTAGAATTCGGCCCGAAAAACCCGAAATTTAAAAGACCCATTATTTGTTATATGTTTTAGTCGTGGTATTGGGACATCAAAAATCTGAGCTCGAGTTAAAGGTTTGTCCGACGCATCATAAAAACGTGTTAAAATTCCGTTCCGGTCCCCGAGGCACCCTAGAATCCGGCCCGAAAAACCCAAAATTTAAACGACCCGCCATTTTATATACGTGTTAGTCGTGGTATTGGGAAATCCAAACATCTGAGCTCGAGTTAAAGTTTTATCCGACGCATCAAAAAACACTTGTTAAATTTCTGCCCCGGTTCCCGGGGCAGCCTAGTATCCGCACCGAAAAACCCAAAATTTAAACGACCCATCATTTGTTATACGTGTTAGTCGTGGTAATGGGCATCCAAAAATCTGAGCTCGAGTTAAAGTTTTGTCCGACGCATCAAAAAAACGTGTTAAAATTCAATCCTGATCTCCGAGGCAACCTATAATTCGGCCCGAAAAACCGGAAATTTAAACGACCCATCATTTGTTATACGTGTTAGTCGGGGTATTGGGACATCAAAAATTTGAGCTCGAGTTAAAGTTTTGTCCTACGCATCATAAAAACGTGTTAAAATTCAGTCCCGGTCTCCGAGGCACCCTAGAATTCGGCCCGAAAAACCCGAAATTTAAACGACCCATCATTTGTTATACGTTTTAGTCGTGGTATTGGGACATCAAAAATCTGAGCTCGAGTTAAAGTTTTGTCCGACGCATCATAAAAACTTGTTAAAATTCAGTCCGGGTCCCCGAGGCACCCTAGAATCCGACCCGAAAAACCCAAAACTTCGACCCTCCATTTTATATACGTGTTAGTCGTGGAATTGGGAAATCCAAACATCTGAGCTCGAGTTAAAGTTTTGTCCGACGCAT
The DNA here is from genome assembly GCA_028411795.1 of Euphorbia peplus. NCBI lineage: Eukaryota > Viridiplantae > Streptophyta > Magnoliopsida > Malpighiales > Euphorbiaceae > Euphorbia > Euphorbia peplus. The sequence continues at coordinate 11,426,939 of CP110837.1, read as the reverse complement.
CAAAAAACACTTGTTAAATTTCTGCCCCGGTTCCCGGGGCAGCCTAGTATCCGGCCCGAAAAACCCAAAATTTAAACGACCCATCATTTGTTATACGTGTTAGTCGTGGTAATGGGCATCCAAAAATCTGAGCTCGAGTTAAAGTTTTGTCCGACGCATCAAAAAAACGTGTTAAAATTCCATCCCGGTCTCCGAGGCACCCTATAATTCGGCCTGAAAAACCGGAAATTTAAACGACCCATCATTTGTTATACGTGTTAGTCGGGGTATTGGGACACCAAAAATCTGAGCTCGAGTTAAAGTTTTGTCCTACGCATCATAAAAACGTGTTAAAATTCAGACCCGGTCTCCGAGGCACCCTAGAATTCGGCCCGAAAAACCCGAAATTTAAACGACCCATCATTTGTTATACGTTTTAGTCGTGGTATTGGGACATCAAAAATCTGAGCTCGAGTTAAAGTTTTGTCCGACGCATCATAAAAACGTGTTAAAATTCAGTCCCGGTCCCCGAGGCACCCTAGAATCCGGCCCGAAAAACCCAAAATTTAAACGACCCTCCATTTTATATACGTGTTAGTCGTTGTATTGGGAAATCCAAACATCTGAGCTCGAGTTAAAGTTTTGTCCGACGCATCAAAAAACACTTGTTAAATTTCTGCCCCGGTTCCCGAGGCAGCTTAGTATCCGGCCCGAAAAACCCAAAATTTAAACGACCCATCATTTGTTATACGTGTTAGTCGTGGTAATGGGCATCCAAAAATCTGAGCTCGAGTTAAAGTTTTGTCCGACGCATCAAAAAAACGTGTTAAAATTCAATCCCGGTCTCCGAGGCACCCTATAATTCGGCCCGAAAAACCGGAAATTTAAACGACCCATCATTTGTTATACGTGTTAGTCGGGGTATTGGGACATCAAAAATCTGAGCTTGAGTTAAAGTTTTGTCCTACGCATCATAAAAACGTGTTAAAATTCAGTCCCGGTCTCCGAGGCACCCTAGAATTCGGCCCGAAAAACCCGAAATTTAAACGACCCATCATTTGTTATACGTTTTAGTCGTGGTATTGGGACATCAAAAATCTGAGCTCGAGTTAAAGTTTTGTCCGACGCATCATAAAAACGTGTTAAAATTCAGTCCGGGTCCCCGAGGCACCCTAGAATCCGACCCGAAAAACCCAAAACTTCGACCCTCCATTTTATATACGTGTTAGTCGTGGAATTGGGAAATCCAAACATCTGAGCTCGAGTTAAAGTTTTGTCCGACGCATCAAAAAACACTTGTTAAATTTCTGCCCCGGTTCCCGAGGCAGCCTAGTATCCGGCCCGAAAAACCCAAAATTTAAACGACCCATCATTTGTTATACGTGTTACTCGTGGTAATGGGCATCCAAAAATCTGAGCTCGAGTTAAAGTTTTGTCCTACGCATCAAAAAAAGGTGTTAAAATTCCATCCCGGTCTCCGAGGCACCCTATAATTCGGCCCGAAAAACCGGAAATTTAAACGACCCATCATTTGTTATACGTTTTAGTCGGGGTATTGGGACACCAAAAATCTGAGCTCGAGTTAAAGTTTTGTCCTACGCATCATAAAAACGTGTTAAAATTCAGTCCCGGTCTCCGAGGCACCCTAGAATTCGGCCCGAAAAACCCGAAATTTAAACGACCCCTCATTTGTTATACTTTTTAGTCGTGGTATTGGGACATCAAAAATCTGAGCTCGAGTTAAAGTTTTGTCCGACGCATCATAAAAACGTGTTAAAATTCAGTCCGGGTCCCCGAGGCACCCTAGAATCCGACCCGAAAAACCCAAAACTTCGACCCTCCATTTTATATACGTGTTAGTCGTGGAATTGGGAAATCCAAACATCTGAGCTCGAGTTAATGTTTTGTCGGACGCATCAAAAAACACTTGTTAAATTTCTGCCCCGGTTCCCGTGGCAGCCTAGTATCCGGCCCGAAAAACCCAAAATTTAAACGACCCATCATTTGTTATACGTGTTAGTCGTGGTAATGGGCATCCAAAAATCTGAGCTCGAGTTAAAGTTTTGTCCGACGCATCAAAAAAACGTGTTAAAATTCCATCCCGGTCTCCGATGCACCCTATAATTCGGCCCGAAAAACCGGAAATTTAAACGACCCATCATTTGTTATACGTGTTAGTCGGGGTATTGGGACACCAAAAATCTGAGCTCGAGTTAAAGTTTTGTCCTACGCATCATAAAAACGTGTTAAAATTCAGTCCCGGTCTCCGAGGCACCCTAGAATTCGGCCCGAAAAACCCGAAATTTAAACGACCCATCATTTGTTATACGTTTTAGTCGTGGTATTGGGACATCAAAAATCTGAGCTCGAGTTAAAGTTTTGTCCGACGCATCATAAAAACGTGTTAAAATTCAGTCCCGGTCCCCGAGGCACCCTAGAATCCGGCCTGAAAAACCCAAAATTTAAACGACCCTCCATTTTATATACGTGTTAGTCGTTGTATTTGGAAATCCAAACATCTGAGCTCGAGTTAAAGTTTTGTCCGACGCATCAAAAAACACTTGTTAAATTTCTGCCCTGGTTCCCGTGGCAGCCTAGTAACCGGCCCGAAAAACCCAAAATTTAAACGACCCATCATTTGTTATACGTGTTAGTCGTGGTAATGGGCATCCAAAAATCTGAGCTCGAGTTAAAGTTTTGTCCGACGCATCAAAAAAACGTGTCAAAATTCAATCCCAGTCTCCGAGGCACCCTATAATTCGGCCCGAAAAACCGGAAATTTAAACGACCCATCATTTGTTATACGTGTTAGTCGGGGTATTGGGACATCAGAAATCTGAGCTCGAGTTAAAGTTTTGTCCTACGCATCATAAATACGTGTTAAAATTCAGTCCCGGTCTCCGAGGCACCCTAGAATTCGGCCCGAGAAATCCGAAATTTAAACAACCCATCATTTGTTATACGTTTTAGTCGAGGTAATGGGCATCCAAAAATCTGAGCTCGAGTTAAAGTTTTGTCCGACTTCTCAAAAAAACGTGTTAAAATTCAGTCCCGGTCCCCGAGGCACCCTAGAATCCGGCCCGAAAAACCCAAAATTTAAACGACCCATCATTTGTTATACGTGTTAGTCGGGGTATTGGGACATCAAAAATCTGAGCTCGAGTTAAAGTTTTGTTCGACGCATCATAAAAACGTGTTAAAATTCAGTCCCGGTCTCCGAGGCACCCTAGAATTCGGCCCGAAAAACCCGAAATTTAAACGACCCATTATTTGTTATACGTTTTAGTCGTGGTATTGGGACATCAAAAATCTGAGCTCGAGTTAAAGGTTTGTCCAACGCATCATAAAAACGTGTTAAAATTCAGTCCCGGTCCCCGAGGCAACCTAGAATCCGGCCAGAAAAACCCAAAATTTAAACGAACCTCGATTTTATATACGTGTTAGTCGTGGTATTGGGAAATCCAAACATCTGAGCTCGAGTTCAAGTTTTGTCCGACGCATCAAAAAACACTTGTTAACTTTCTGCCCCGGTTCCCGTGGCAGCCTAGTATCCGGACCGAAAAACCCAAAATTTAAACGACCCATCATTTGTTATACGTGTTAGTCGTGGTAGTGGGCATCCAAAAATCTGAGCTCGAGTTAAAGTTTTGTCCGACTTCTCAAAAAAACGTGTTAAAATTCAGTCCCGGTCCCCGAGGCACCCTAGAATCCGGCCCGAAAAACCCAAAATTTAAACGACCCATCATTTGTTATACGTGTTAGTCGGGGTATTGGGACATCAAAAATCTGAGCTCGAGTTAAAGTTTTGTTCGACGCATCATAAAAACGTGTTAAAATTCAGTCCCGGTCTCCGAGGCACCCTAGAATTCGGCCCGAAAAACCCGAAATTTAAACGACCCATTATTTGTTATACGTTTTAGTCGTGGTATTGGGACATCAAAAATCTGAGCTCGAGTTAAAGGTTTGTCCGACGCATCATAAAAACGTGTTAAAATTCAGTCCCGGTCCCCGAGGCACCCTAGAATACGGCCAGAAAAACCCAAAATTTAAACGAACCTCGATTTTATATACGTGTTAGTCGTGGTATTGGGAAATCCAAACATCTGAGCTCGAGTTCAAGTTTTGTCCGACGCATCAAAAAACACTTGTTAACTTTCTGCCCCGGTTCCCGTGGCAGCCTAGTATCCGGACCGAAAAACCCAAAATTTAAACGACCCATCATTTGTTATACGTGTTAGTCGTGGTAATGGGTATCCAAAAATCTGAGCTCGAGTTAAAGTTTTGTCCGACGCATCAAAAAAACGTGTTAAAATTCAATCCCGGTCTCCGAGGCACCCTATAATTCGGCCCGAAAAACCGGAAATTTAAACGACCCATCATTTGTTATACGTGTTAGTCGGGGTATTGGGACATCAAAAATCTGAGCTCGAGTTAAAGTTTTGTCCTACGCATCATAAAAACGTGTTAAAATTCAGTCCCCGTCTCCGAGGCACCCTAGAATTCGGCCCGAAAAACCCGAAATTTAAACGACCCATCATTTGTTATACGTTTTAGTCGTGGTAGTGGGCATCCAAAAATCTGAGCTCGAGTTAAAGTTTTGTCCGACTTCTCAAAAAAACGTGTTAAAATTCAGTCCCGGTCCCCGAGGCACCCTAGAATCCGGCCCGAAAAACCCAAAATTTAAACGACCCATCATTTCTTATACGTGTTAGTCGGGGTATTGGGACATCAAAAATCTGAGCTCGAGTTAAAGTTTTGTTCGACGCATCATAAAAACGTGTTAAAATTCAGTCCCGGTCTCCGAGGCACCCTAGAATTCGGCCCGAAAAACCCGAAATTTAAACGACCCATTATTTGTTATACGTTTTAGTCGTGGTATTGGGACATCAAAAATCTGAGCTCGAGTTAAAGGTTTGTCCGACGCATCATAAAAACGTGTTAAAATTCAGTCCCGGTCCCCGAGGCACCCTAGAATCCGGCCAGAAAAACCCAAAATTTAAACGAACCTCGATTTTATATACGTGTTAGTCGTGGTATTGGGAAATCCAAACATCTGAGCTCGAGTTCAAGTTTTGTCCGACGCATCAAAAAACACTTGTTAACTTTCTGCCCCGGTTCCCGTGGCAGCCTAGTATCCGGACCGAAAAACCCAAAATTTAAACGACCCATCATTTGTTATACGTGTTAGTCGTGGTAGTGGGCATCCAAAAATCTGAGCTCGAGTTAAAGTTTTGTCCGACTTCTCAAAAAAACGTGTTAAAATTCAGTCCCGGTCCCCGAGGCACCCTAGAATCCGGCCCGAAAAACCCAAAATTTAAACGACCCATCATTTGTTATACGTGTTAGTCGGGGTATTGGGACATCAAAAATCTGAGCTCGAGTTAAAGTTTTGTTCGACGCATCATAAAAACGTGTTAAAATTCAGTCCCGGTCTCCGAGGCACCCTAGAATTCGGCCCGAAAAACCCGAAATTTAAACGACCCATTATTTGTTATACGTTTTAGTCGTGGTATTGGGACATCAAAAATCTGAGCTCGAGTTAAAGGTTTGTCCGACGCATCATAAAAACGTGTTAAAATTCAGTCCCGGTCCCCGAGGCACCCTAGAATACGGCCAGAAAAACCCAAAATTTAAACGAACCTCGATTTTATATACGTGTTAGTCGTGGTATTGGGAAATCCAAACATCTGAGCTCGAGTTCAAGTTTTGTCCGACGCATCAAAAAACACTTGTTAACTTTCTGCCCCGGTTCCCGTGGCAGCCTAGTATCCGGACCGAAAAACCCAAAATTTAAACGACCCATCATTTGTTATACGTGTTAGTCGTGGTAATGGGTATCCAAAAATCTGAGCTCGAGTTAAAGTTTTGTCCGACGCATCAAAAAAACGTGTTAAAATTCAATCCCGGTCTCCGAGGCACCCTATAATTCGGCCCGAAAAACCGGAAATTTAAACGACCCATCATTTGTTATACGTGTTAGTCGGGGTATTGGGACATCAAAAATCTGAGCTCGAGTTAAAGTTTTGTCCTACGCATCATAAAAAAGTGTTAAAATTCAGTCCCCGTCTCCGAGGCACCCTAGAATTCGGCCCGAAAAACCCGAAATTTAAACGACCCATCATTTGTTATACGTTTTAGTCGTGGTATTGGGACATACAAAATATGAGCTCGAGTTAAAGTTTTGTCCGACGTATCATAAAAACGTGTTAAAATTCAGTCCCGGTCCCCGAGGCACCCTAGAATCCGGCCCGAAAAACCCAAAATTTTAACGACCCTCCATTTTATATACGTGTTAGTCGTGGTATTGGGAAATCCAAACATCTGAGCTCGAGTTAAAGTTTTGTCCGACGCATCAAAGAACACTTGTTAAATTTCTGCCCCGGTTCCCGAGGCAGCCTAGTATCCGGCCCGAAAAACCCAAAATTTAAACGACCCATCATTTGTTATACGTGTTAGTCGTGGTAATGGGCATCCAAAAATCTAAGCTCGAGTTAAAGTTTTGTCCGACGCATCAAAAAAACGTGTTAAAATTCAATCCCGGTCTCCGAGGCACCCTATAATTCGGCCCGAAAAACCGGAAATTTAAACGACCCATCATTTGTTATACGTGTTAGTCGGGGTATTGGGACACCAAAAATCTGAGCTCGAGTTAAAGTTTTGTCCTACGCATCATAAAAACGTGTTAAAATTCAGTCCCGGTCTCCGAGGCACCCTAGAATTCGGCCCGAAAAACCCGAAATTTAAACGACCCATCATTTGTTATACGTTTTAGTCGTGGTAGTGGGACATCAAAAACCTGAGCTCGAGTTAAAGTTTTGTCCGACGCATCATAAAAACGTGTTAAAATTCAGTCCCGGTCCCCAACGCACCCTAGAATCCGGCCCGAAAAACCCAAAATTTAAACGACCCTCTATTTTATATACCTGTTAGTCGTGGTATTGGGAAATCCAAACATCTGCGCTCGAGTTAAAGTTTTGTCCGACGCATCAAAAAACACTTGTTAAATTTCTGCGCCGGTTCCCGAGGCAGCCTTGTATCCGGCCCGAAAAACCCAAAATTTAAACGACCCATCATTTGTTATACGTGTTAGTCGTGGTAATGGGCATCCAAAAATCTGAGCTCGAGTTAAAGTTTTGTCCGACGCATCAAAAAAACGTGTTAAAATTCAATCCCGGTCTCCGAGGCACCCTATAATTCGGCCCGAAAAACCGGAAATTTAAACGACCTATCATTTGTTATACGTGTTAGTCGGGGTATTGGGACATCAAAAATCTGAGCTCGAGTTAAAGTTTTGTCCTACGCATCATAAAAACGTGTTAAAATTCAGTCCTGGTCTTCGAGGCACCCTACAATTCGGCCCGAAAAACCCGAAATTTAAACGACCCATCATTTGTTATACGTTTTAGTCGTGGTAATGGGCATCCAAAAATCTGAGCTCGAGTGAAAGTTTTGTCCGACTTCTCAAAAAAACGTGTTAAAATTCAGTCCCGATCCCCGAGGCACCCTAGAATCCGGCCCGAAAAACCCAAAATTTAAACGACCCATCATTTGTTACACGTGTTAGTCGGGGTATTGGGACATCAAAAATCTGAGCTCGAGTTAGAGTTTTGTCCGACGCATCATAAAAACGTGTTAAAATTCAGTCCCGGTCTCCGAGGCACCCTAGAATTCGGCCCGAAAAATCCGAAATTTAAACGACCCATTATTTGTTATACGTTTTTGTCGTGGTATTGGGACATCAAAAATCTGAGCTCGAGTTAAAGGTTTGTCCGACGCATCATAAAAACGTGTTAAAATTCAGTCCCGGTCCCCGAGGCACCCTAGAATCCGGCCCGAAAAGCCTAAAATTTAAACGACCCTCGATTTTATACACGTGTTAGTCGTGGTATTGGGAAATCCAAACATCTGAGCTCGAGTTCAAGTTTTGTCCGACGCATCAAAAAACACTTGTTAAATTTCTGCCCCGGTTCCCGAGGCAGCCTAGTATCCGGCGCGAAAAACCCAAAATTTAAACGACCCATCATTTGTTATACGTGTTAGTCGTGGTAATGGGCATCCAAAAATCTGAGCTCGATTGAAAGTTTTGTCCGACGCATCAAAAAAACGTGTTAAAATTCAATCCCGGTCTCCGAGGTACCCTATAATTCGGCCCGAAAAACCGGAAATTTAAACGACTCATCATTTGTTATACGTGTTAGTCGGGGTATTGGGAAATCCAAACATCTGAGCTCGAGTTAAAGTTTTGTCCGACGCATCAAAAAACACTTGTTAAATTTCTGCCCCGGTTCCCGATGCAGCCTAGTATCCGGCCCGAAAAACCCAAAATTTAAACGACCCATCATTTGTTATACGTGTTAGTCGTGGTAATGGGCATCCAAAAATCTGAGCTCAAGTTAAAGTTTTATCCGACGCATCAAAAAAACGTGTTAAAATTCAATCCCGGTCTCCGAGGCACCCTATAATTCGGCCCGAAAAACCTGAAATTTAAACAACCCATCATTTGTTATACGTGTTAGTCGGGGTATTGGGACATCAAAAATCTGAGCTCGAGTTAAAGTTTTTTCCTACGCATCATAAAAATGTGTTAAAGTTCAGTCCCGGTCTCCGAGGCACCCTAGAATTCGGCCCGAAAAACCCGAAATTTAAACGATCCATCATTTGTTATACGTTTCTTTCGTGGTAATGGGCATCAATAAATCTGAGCTCGAGTTAGAGTTTTGTCCGACTTCTCAAAAAAACGTGTTAAAATTCAATCCCGGTCTCCGAGGCACCCTATAATTCGGCCCGAAAAACCGGAAATTTAAACGACTCATCATTTGTTATACGTGTTAGTCGGGGTATTGGGACATCAAAAATCTGAGCTCGAGTTAAAGTTTTGTCCTACGCATCATAAAAACGTGTTAAAATTCAGTCCCGGTCTCCGAGGCACCCTAGAATTCGGCCCGAAAAACCCGAAATTTAAACGACCCATCATTTGTTATACGTTTTAGTCGTGGTATTGGGACATCAAAAATCTGAGCTCGAGTTAAAGTTTTGTCCGACGCATCATAAAAACGTGTTAAAATTCAGTCCCGGTCCCCGAGGCACCCTAGAATCCGGCCCGAAAAACCCAAAACTTCGACCCTCCATTTTATATACGTGTTAGTCGTGGTATTGGGAAATCCAAACATCTGAGCTCGAGTTCAAGTTTTGTCCGACGCATCAAAAAACACTTGTTAAATTTTTGCCCCGGTTCCCGTGGCAGCCTAGTATCCGGCCCGAAAAACCCAAAATTTAAACGACCCATCATTTGTTACACGTGTTAGTCGGGGTATTGGGACATCAAAAATCTGAGCTCGAGTTAAAGTTTCGTCCGACGCATCATAAAAACGTGTTAAAATTCAGTCCCGGTCCCCGAGGCACCCTAGAATCCGGCCAGAAAAACCCAAAATTTAAACGACCCATCATTTGTTACACGTGTTAGTCGGGGTATTGGGACATCAATAATCTGAGCTCGAGTTAAAGTTTTGTCCGACGCATCATAAAAACGTGTTAAAATTCAGTCCCGGTCTCCGAGGCGGCCTAGTATCCGGCCCGAAAAAACCGAAATTTAAACGACCCATTATTTGTTATACGTTTTAGTCGTGGTATTGGGACATCAAAAATCTGAGCTTGAGTTAAAGGTTTGTCCGACTCATCATAAAAACGTGTTAAAATTCAGTCCCGGTCTCCGAGGCAGCCTAGTATCCGGCCCGAAAAACCCTAAATTTAAACGACCCATTATTTGTTATACGTTTTAGTCGTGGTATTGGGACATCAAAAATCTGAGCTCGAGTTAAAGGTTTGTCCGACGCATCATAAAAACGTGTTAAAATTCAGTCCCGGTCCCCGAGGCACCCTAGAATCCGGCCCGAAAAACCGGAAATTTAAACGACCCTCAATTTTATATACGTGTTAGTCGTGGTATTGGGAAATCCAAACATCTGAGCTCGAGTTCAAGTTTTGTCCGACGCATCAAAAAACACTTGTTAAATTTCTGCCCCGGTTCCCGTGCCAGCCTAGTATCCGGACCGAAAAACCCAAAATTTAAACGACCCATCATTTGTTATACGTGTTAGTCGTGGTAATGGGCATCCAAAAATCCGAGCTCGAGTTAAAGTGTTGTCCGACGCATCAAAAAAACGTGTTAAAATTCAATCCCGGTCTCCGAGGCACCCTATAATTCGGCCCGAAAAACTGGAAATTTAAACGACCCATCATTTGTTATACGTGTTAGTCGGGGTATTGGGACATCAAAAATCAGAGCTCGAGTTAAAGTTTTGTCCTACGCATCATAAAAACGTGTTAAAATTCAGTCCCGGTCTCCGAGGCACCCTAGAATTCGGCCCGAAAAACCCGAAATTTAAACGACCCATCATTTGTTATACGTTTTAGTCGTGGTATTGGGACATCAAAAATCTGAGCTCGAGTTAAAGTTTTGTCCGACGCATCATAAAAACGTGTTAAAATTCAGTCCCGGTCCTCGAGGCACCCTAGAATCCGGCCCGAAAAACCCAAAATTTAAACGACCCATCATTTGTTACACGTGTTAGTCGGGGTATTGGGACATCAATAATCTGAGCTCGAGTTAAAGTTTTGTCCGACGCATCATAAAAACGTGTTAAAATTCAGTCCCGGTCTCCGAGGCAGCCTAGTATCCGGCCCGAAAAACCCGAAATTTAAACGACCCATTATTTGTTATACGTTTTAGTCGTGGTATTGGGACATCCAAAATCTGAGCTCGAGTTAAAGGTTTGTCCGACGCATCATAAAAACGTGTTAAAATTCAGTCCCGGTCCCCGAGTCACCCTAGAATCCGGCCCGAAAAACCGGAAATTAAAACGACCCTCGATTTTATATACGTGTTAGTCGTGGTATTGGGAAATCCAAACATCTGAGCTCGAGTTAAAGTTTTGTCCGAGGCATCATAAAAACGTGTTAAAATTCCGTCCCGGTCCCTGAGGCACCCTAGAATCCGGCCCGAATAACCCAAAATTTAAACGACCCATCATTTGTTACACGTGTTAGTCGGGGTATTGGGACATCAATAATCTGAGCTCGAGTTAAAGTTTTGTCCGACGCATCATAAAAACGTGTTAAAATTCAGTCCCGGTCTCCGAGGTAGCCTAGTATCCGGCCCGAAAAACCCGAAATTTAAACGACCCATTATTTGTTATACGTTTTAGTCGTGGTATTGGGACATCAAAAATCTGAGCTCGAGTTAAAGGTTTGTCCGACGCATCATAAAAACGTGTTAAAAATCAGTCCCGGTCCCCGAGGCACCCTAGAATCCGGCCCGAAAAACAGGAAATTTAAACGACCCTCGATTTTATATACGTGTTAGTCGTGGTATTGGGAAATCCAAATATCTGAGCTCGAGTTCAAGTTTTGTCCGACGCATCAAAAAAAAATTGTTAAATTTCTGCCCCGGTTCCCGATGCAGCCTAGTATCCGGCCCGAAAAACCCAAAATTTAAACGACCCATCATTTGTTATACGTGTTAGTCGTGGTAATGGGCATCCAAAAATCTGAGCTCAAGTTAAAGTTTTATCCAACGCATCAAAAAAACGTGTTAAAATTCAATCCCGGTCTCCGAGGCACCCTATAATTCGGCACGAAAAACCGGAAATTTAAACAACCCATCATTTGTTATACGTGTTAGTCGGGGTATTGGGACATCAAAAATCTGAGCTCGAGTTAAAGTTTTTTCCTACGCATCATAAAAACGTGTTAAAGTTCAGTCCCGGTCTCCGAGGCACCCTAGAATTCGGCCCGAAAAACCCGAAATTTAAACGATCCATCATTTGTTATACGTTTCTTTCGTGGTAATGGGCATCCAAAAATCTGAGCTCGAGTTAGAGTTTTGTCCGACTTCTCAAAAAAACGTGTTAAAATTCAGTCCCGGTCCCCGAGGCACCCTAGAATCCGGCCCGAAAAACCCAAAATTTAAACGACGCATCATTTGTTATACGTGTTAGTCGGGGAATTGGGACATCAAAAATCTGAGCTCGAGTTAAAGTTTTGTCCGACGCATCATAAAAACGTGTTAAAATTCAGTCCCGGTCTCCGAGGCACCCTAGAATTCGGCCCGAAAAACCCGAAATTTAAACGACCCATCATTTGTTATACGTGTTAGTCGTGGTAATGGGCATCCAAAAATCCGAGCTCGAGTTAAAGTTTTGTCCGACGCATCAAAAAAACGTGTTAAAATTCAATCCCGGTCTCCGAGGCACCCTATAATTCGGCCCGAAAAACCGGAAATTTAAACGACTCATCATTTGTTATACGTGTTAGTCGGGGTATTGGGACATCAAAAATCTGAGCTCGAGTTAAAGTTTTGTCCTACGCATCATAAAAACGTGTTAAAGTTCAGTCCTGGTCTTCGAGGCACCCTAGAATTCGGCCGAAAAACCCGTAATTTAAACGACCCATCATTTGTTATACGTTTTAGTCGTGGTATTGGGACATCAAAAATCTGAGCTCGAGTTAAAGTTTTGTCCGACGCATCATAAAAACATGTTAAAATTCAGTCCCGGTCCCCGAGGCACCCTAGAATCCGGCCCGAAAAACCCAAAATTTAAACGACCCATCATTTGTTACACGTGTTAGTCGGGGTATTGGGACATCAATAATCTGAGCTCGAGTTAAAGTTTTGTCCGACGCATCATAAAAACGTGTCAAAATTAAGTCCCGGTCACCGAGGCAGCCTAGTATCCGGCCCGAAAAACCCGAAATTTAAACGACCCATTATTTGTTATACGTTTTAGTCGTGGTATTGGGACATCAAAAATCTGAGCTCGAGTTAAAGGTTTGTCCGACGCATCATAAAAACGTGTTAAAATTCAGTCCCGGTCCCCGAGGCACCTTAGAATCCGGCCCGAAAAACCGGAAATTTAAACGACCCTCGATTTTATATACGTGTTAGTCGTGGTATTGAGAAATCCAAACATCTGAGCTCGAGTTCAAGTTTTGTCCGACGCATCAAAAAACACTTGTTAAATTTCTGCCCCGGTTCCCGAGGCAGCCTAGTATCCGGCCCGAAAAACCCAAAATTTAAACGACCCATCATTTGTTATACGTGTTAGTCGTGGTAATGGGCATCCAAAAATCTGAGCTCGAGTGAAAGTTTTGTCCGACGCATCAAAAAAACGTGTTAAAATTCAATCCCGGTCTCCGAGGCACCCTATAATTCGGCCCGAAAAACCGGAAACTTAAACGACTCATCATTTGTTATACGTGTTAGTCGGGGTATTGGGAAATCCAAACATCTGAGCTCGAGTTAAAGTTTTGTCCGACGCATCAAAAAACACTTGTTAAATTTCTGACCTGGTTCCCGATGCAGCCTAGTATCCGGCCCGAAAAACCCAAAATTTAAACGACCCATCATTTGTTATACGTGTTAGTCGTTGTAATGGGCATCCAAAAATCTGAGCTCAAGTTAAAGTTTTATCCGACGCATCAAAAAAACGTGTTAAAATTCAATCCCGGTCTCCGAGGCACCCTATAATTCGGCCCGAAAAACCGGAAATTTAAACAACCCATCATTTGTTATACGTGTTAGTCGGGGTATTGGGACATCAAAAATCTGAGCTCGAGTTAAAGTTTTTTCTTACGCATCATAAAAACGTGTTAAAGTTCAGTCCCGGTCTCCGAGGCACCCTAGAATTCGGCCCGAAAAACCCGAAATTTAAACGATCCATCATTTGTTATACGTTTCTTTCGTGGTAATGGGCATCCAAAAATCTGAGCTCGAGTTAGAGTTTTGTCCGACTTCTCAAAAAAACGTGTTAAAATTCAGTCCCGGTCTCCGAGGCACCCTAGAATTCGGCCGAAAAACCCGTAATTTAAACGAACCATCATTTGTTATACGTTTTAGTCGTGGTATTGGGACATCAAAAATCTGAGCTCGAGTTAAAGTTTTGTCCGACGCATCATAAAAACGTGTTAAAATTCAGTCCCGGTCCCCGAGGCACCCTAGAATCCTGCCCGAAAAACCCAAAATTTAAACAACCCATCATTTGTTACACGTGTTAGTCGGGGTATTGGGACATCAATAATCTGAGCTCGAGTTAAAGTTTTGTCCGACGCATCATAAAAACGTGTTAAAATTAAGTCCCGGTCTCCGAGGCGGCCTAGTATCCGGCCCGAAAAACCCGAAATTTAAACGACCCATTATTTGTTATACGTTTTAGTCGTGGTATTGGGACTTAAAAAATCTGAGCTCGAGTTAAAGGTTTGTCCGACGCATCATAAAAACGTGTTAAAATTCAGTCCCGGTCCCCGAGGCACCCTAGAATCCGGCCCGAAAAACCGGAAATTTAAACGACCCTCGATTTTATATACGTGTTAGTCGTGGTATTGGGAAATCCAAACATCTGAGCTCGAGTTCAAGTTTTGTCCGACGCATCAAAAAACACTTGTTAAATTTCTGCCCCGGTTCCCGAGGCAGCCTAGTATCCGGCCTGAAAAACCCAAAATTTAAACGACCCATCATTTGTTATACGTGTTAGTCGTTGTAATGGGCATCCAAAAATCTGAGCTCGAGTGAAAGTTTTGTCCGACGCATCAAAAAAACGTGTTAAAATTCAATCCCGGTCTCCGAGGCACCCTATAATTCGGCCCGAAAAACCGGAAATTTAAACGACTCATCATTTGTTATACGTGTTAGTCGGGGTATTGGGAAATCCAAACATCTGAGCTCGAGTTAAAGTTTTGTCCGACGCATCAAAAAACACTTGTTAAATTTCTGCCCCGGTTCCCGATGCAGCCTAGTATCCGGCCCGAAAAACCCAAAATTTAAACGACCCATCATTTGTTATACGTGTTAGTCGTTGTAATGGGCATCCAAAAATCTGAGCTCAAGTTAAAGTTTTATCCGACGCATCAAAAAAACGTGTTAAAATTCAATCCCGGTCTCCGACGCACCCTATAATTCGGCCCGAAAAACCGGAAATTTAAACAACCCATCATTTGTTATACGTGTTAGTCGGGGTATTGGGACATCAAAAATCTGAGCTCGAGTTAAAGTTTTTTCCTACGCATCATAAAAACGTGTTAAAGTTTAATCCCGGTCTCCGAGACACCCTAGAATTAGGCCCGAAAAACCCGAAATTTAAACGACCCATCATTTGTTATACGTTTCTTTCGTGGTAATGGGCATCCAAAAATCTGAGCTCGAGTTAGAGTTTTGTCCGACTTCTCAAAAAAACGTGTTAAAATTCAGTCCCGGTCTCCGAGGCACCCTAGAATTCGGCCGAAAAACCCGTAATTTAAACGAACCATCATTTGTTATACGTTTTAGTCGTGGCATTGGGACATCAAAAATCTGAGCTCGAGTTAAAGTTTTGTCCGACGCATCATAAAAACGTGTTAAAATTCAGTCCCGGTCCCCGAGGCACCCTAGAATCCTGCCCGAAAAACCCAAAATTTAAACAACCCATCATTTGTTACACGTGTTAGTCGGGGTATTGGGACATCAATAATCTGAGCTCGAGTTAAAGTTTTGTCCGACGCATCATAAAAACGTGTTAAAATTAAGTCCCGGTCTCCGAGGCGGCCTAGTATCCGGCCCGAAAAACCCGAAATTTAAACGACCCATTATTTGTTATACGTTTTAGTCGTGGTATTGGGACTTAAAAAATCTGAGCTCGAGTTAAAGGTTTGTCCGACGCATCATAAAAACGTGTTAAAATTCAGTCCCGGTCCCCGAGGCACCCTAGAATCCGGCCCGAAAAACCGGAAATTTAAACGACCCTCGATTTTATATACGTGTTAGTCGTGGTATTGGGAAATCCAAACATCTGAGCTCGAGTTCAAGTTTTGTCCGACGCATCAAAAAACACTTGTTAAATTTCTGCCCCGGTTCCCGAGGCAGCCTAGTATCCGGCCCGAAAAACCCAAAATTTAAACGACCCATCATTTGTTATACGTGTTAGTCGTGGTAATGGGCATCCAAAAATCTGAGCTCGAGTGAAAGTTTTGTCCGACGCATCAAAAAAACGTGTTAAAATTCAATCCCGGTCTCCGAGGCACCCTATAATTCGGCCCGAAAAACCGGAAACTTAAACGACTCATCATTTGTTATACGTGTTAGTCGGGGTATTGGGAAATCCAAACATCTGAGCTCGAGTTAAAGTTTTGTCCGACGCATCAAAAAACACTTGTTAAATTTCTGACCTGGTTCCCGATGCAGCCTAGTATCCGGCCCGAAAAACCCAAAATTTAAACGACCCATCATTTGTTATACGTGTTAGTCGTTGTAATGGGCATCCAAAAATCTGAGCTCAAGTTAAAGTTTTATCCGACGCATCAAAAAAACGTGTTAAAATTCAATCCCGGTCTCCGAGGCACCCTATAATTCGGCCCGAAAAACCGGAAATTTAAACAACCCATCATTTGTTATACGTGTTAGTCGGGGTATTGGGACATCAAAAATCTGAGCTCGAGTTAAAGTTTTTTTTTACGCATCATAAAAACGTGTTAAAGTTCAGTCCCGGTCTCCGAGGCACCCTAGAATTCGGCCCGAAAAACCCGAAATTTAAACGATCTATCATTTGTTATACGTTTCTTTCGTGGTAATGGGCATCCAAAAATCTGAGCTCGAGTTAGAGTTTTGTCCGACTTCTCAAAAAAACGTGTTAAAATTCAGTCCCGGTCTCCGAGGCACCCTAGAATTCGGCCGAAAAACCCGTAATTTAAACGAACCATCATTTGTTATACGTTTTAGTCGTGGTATTGGGACATCAAAAATCTGAGCTCGAGTTAAAGTTTTGTCCGACGCATCATAAAAACGTGTTAAAATTCAGTCCCGGTCCCCGAGGCACCCTAGAATCCTGCCCGAAAAACCCAAAATTTAAACAACCCATCATTTGTTACACGTGTTAGTCGGGGTATTGGGACATCAATAATCTGAGCTCGAGTTAAAGTTTTGTCCGACGCATCATAAAAACGTGTTAAAATTAAGTCCCGGTCTCCGAGGCGGCCTAGTATCCGGCCCGAAAAACCCGAAATTTAAACGACCCATTATTTGTTATACGTTTTAGTCGTGGTATTGGGACTTAAAAAATCTGAGCTCGAGTTAAAGGTTTGTCCGACGCATCATAAAAACGTGTTAAAATTCAGTCCCGGTCCCCGAGGCACCCTAGAATCCGGCCCGAAAAACCGGAAATTTAAACGACCCTCGATTTTATATACGTGTTAGTCGTGGTATTGGGAAATCCAAACATCTGAGCTCGAGTTCAAGTTTTGTCCGACGCATCAAAAAACACTTGTTAAATTTCTGCCCCGGTTCCCGAGGCAGCCTAGTATCCGGCCTGAAAAACCCAAAATTTAAACGACCCATCATTTGTTATACGTGTTAGTCGTTGTAATGGGCATCCAAAAATCTGAGCTCGAGTGAAAGTTTTGTCCGACGCATCAAAAAAACGTGTTAAAATTCAATCCCGGTCTCCGAGGCACCCTATAATTCGGCCCGAAAAACCGGAAATTTAAACGACTCATCATTTGTTATACGTGTTAGTCGGGGTATTGGGAAATCCAAACATCTGAGCTCGAGTTAAAGTTTTGTCCGACGCATCAAAAAACACTTGTCAAATTTCTGCCCCGGTTCCCGATGCAGCCTAGTATCCGGCCCGAAAAACCCAAAATTTAAACGACCCATCATTTGTTATACGTGTTAGTCGTTGTAATGGGCATCCAAAAATCTGAGCTCAAGTTAAAGTTTTATCCGACGCATCAAAAAAACGTGTTAAAATTCAATCCCGGTCTCCGACGCACCCTATAATTCGGCCCGAAAAACCGGAAATTTAAACAACCCATCATTTGTTATACGTGTTAGTCGGGGTATTGGGACATCAAAAATCTGAGCTCGAGTTAAAGTTTTTTCCTACGCATCATAAAAACGTGTTAAAGTTTAGTCCCGGTCTCCGAGACACCCTAGAATTAGGCCCGAAAAACCCGAAATTTAAACGACCCATCATTTGTTATACGTTTCTTTCGTGGTAATGGGCATCCAAAAATCTGAGCTCGAGTTAGAGTTTTGTCCGACTTCTCAAAAAAACGTGTTTAAATTCAGTCCCGGTCCCCGAGGCAGCCTAGTATCCGGCCCGAAAAACCCAAAATTTAAACGACCCATCATTTGTTATACGTGTTAGTCGTGGTAATGGGCATCCAAAAATCTGAGCTCGAGTTAAAGTTTTGTCCGACTTCTCAAAAAAACGTGTTAAAATTCAGTCCCGGTCCCCGAGGCACCCTAGAATCCGGCCCGAAAAACCCAAAATTTAAATGACCCATCATTTGTTATACGTGTTAGTCGGGGTATTGGGACATCAAAAATCTGAGCTCGAGTTAAAGTTTTGTCCGGCGCATCATAAAAACGTGTTAAAATTCAGTCCCGGTCCCCGAGGCACCCTAGAATCCGGCCCGAAAAATCAAAATTTTAACGACCCTCGATTTTATATACGTGTTAGTCGTGGTATTGGGCATTCCAAACATCTGAGCTCGAGTTCAAGTTTTGTCCGACTTCTCAAAAAAACGTGTTAAAATTCAGTCCCGGTCCCCGAGGCACCCTAGAATCCGGCCCGAAAAACCCAAAAATTCAACGACCCTCGATTTTATATACGTGTTAGTCGTGGTATTGGGAAATCCAAACATCTGAGCTCGAGTTCAAGTTTTGTCCGACGCATCAAAAAACACTTGTTAAATTTCTGCCCCGGTTCCCGTGGCAGCCTAGTATCCAGCCCGAAAAACCCAAAATTTAAACGACCCATCATTTGTTATACGTGTTAGTCGTGGTAATGGGCATCCAAAAATCTGAGCTCGAGTTAAAGTTTTATCCGAAGCATCAAAAAAACGTGTTAAAATTCAATCCCGGTCTCCGAGGCACCCTATAATTCGGCCCGAAAAACCGGAAATTTAAACGACCCATCATTTGTTATACGTTTTAGTCGTGGTATATGGACATCAAAAATCTGAGCTCGAGTTAAAGTTTTGTCCGACGTATCATAAAAACGTGTTAAAATTCAGTCCCAGTCCCCGAGGCACCCTAGAATCCGGCCGGAAAAACCCAAAATTTAAACGACCCTCCATTTTATATACGTGTTAATCGTGGTATTGGGAAATCCAAACATCTGAGCTCGAGTTAAAGTTTTGTCCGACGCATCATAAAAACGTGTTAAAATTCAGTCCCGGTCCACGAGGCACCCTAGAATTCGGCCCAAAAAACCCGAAATTTAAACGACCCATCATTTGTTATACGTTTTAGTCGTGGTATATGGACATCAAAAATCTGATCTCGAGTTAAAGTTTTGTCCGACGCATCATAAAAACGTGTTAAAATTCAGTCCCGGTCCCCGAGGCACCCTAGAATCCGGCCGGAAAAACCCAAAATTTAAACGACCCTCCATTTTATATACGTGTTAGTCGTGGTATTGGGAAATCCAAACATCTGAGCTCGAGTTAAAGTTTTGTCCGACGCATCAAAAAACACTTGTTAAATTTCTGCCCCGGTTCCCGGGGCAGCCTAATATCCGGCCCGAAAAACCCAAAATTTAAACAACCATCATTTGTTATACGTGTTGGTCGTGGTAATGGGCATCCAAAAATCTGAGCTCGAGTTAAAGTTTTGTCCGACGCATCAAAAAAACGTGTTAAAATTCAATCCCGGTCTCCGAGGCACCCTATAATTCGGCCCGAAAAACCGGAAATTTAAACGACCCATCATTTGTTATACGTGTTAGTCGGGGTATTGGGACATCAAAAATCTGAGCTCGAGTTAAAGTTTTGTCCTACGCATCATAAAAACGTGTTAAAATTCAGTCTCGGTCTCCGAGGCACCCTAGAATTCGGCCCGAAAAACCCGAAATTTAAACGACCCATCATTTGTTATACGTTTTAGTCGTGGTATTGGGACATCAAAAATCTGAGCTCGAGTTAAAGTTTTGTCCGAGGCATCATAAAAACGTGTTAAAATTCAGTCCCGGTCCCCGAGGCACCCTAGAATCCGGCCCGAAAAACCCAAAATTTAAACGACCCTCGATTTTATATACGTGTTAGTCGGGGTATTGGGAAATCCAAACATCTGAGCTCGAGTTAAAGTTTTGTCCGACGCATCAAAAAACACTTGTTAAATTTCTGCCCTGGTTCCCGAGGCAGCCTAGTATCCGGCCCGAAAAACCTAAAATTTAAACGACCCATCATTTTTTATACGTGTTAGTCGTGGTAATGGGCATCCAAAAATCTGAGCTCGAGTTACAGTTTTGTCCGACTTCTCAAAAAAACGTGTTAAAATTCAGTCCCGGTCCCCGAGGCACCCTAGAATCCGGCCCGAAAAACCCAAAATTTAATCGTCCCATCATTTGTTATACGTGTTAGTCGGGGTATTGGGACATCAAAAATCTGAGCTCGAGTTAAAGTTTTGTCCGAAGCATCATAAAAACGTGTGAAAATTCAGTCCCGGTCTCCGAGGCACCCTAGA
Organism: Euphorbia peplus; assembly: GCA_028411795.1. Taxonomy (NCBI): domain Eukaryota; kingdom Viridiplantae; phylum Streptophyta; class Magnoliopsida; order Malpighiales; family Euphorbiaceae; genus Euphorbia; species Euphorbia peplus. Next base: position 11,406,469 of record CP110837.1, on the reverse strand, counting down.
ATTCGGCCCGAAAAACCCGAAATTTAAACGACCCATTATTTGTTATACGTGTTAGTCGTGGTATTGGGACATCAAAAATCTGAGCTCGAGTTAAAGTTTTGTCCGACACATCATAAAAACGTGTTAAAATTCAGTCCCGGTCCCCGAGGCACCCTAGAATCCGGCCCGAAAAACCCAAAATTTAAACGACCCTCGATTTTATATACGTGTTAGTCGTGGTATTGGGAAATCCAAACATCTGAGCTCGAGTTAAAGTTTTGTCCGACGCATCATAAAAACGTGTTAAAATTCAGTCCCGGTCCCCGAAGCACCCTAGAATCCGGCCCGAAAAACCCAAACTTTAAACGACCCTCGATTTTATATACGTGTTAGTCGTGGTATTGGGAAATCCAAACATCTGAGCTCGAGTTAAAGTTTTGTCCGACGCATCAAAAAACACTTGTTAAATTTCTGCCCCGGTTCCCGAGGCAGCCTAGTATCCGGCCCGAAAAACCCAAAATTTAAACGACCCATCATTTGTTATACGTGTTAGTCGTGGTATTGGGCATATAAAAATCTGAGCTCGAGTTAAAGTTTTGTCCGACGCATCAAAAAAACGTGTTAAAAATTCAATCCCGGTCTCCGAGGCACCCTATAATTCGGCCCGAAAAACCGGAAATTTAAACGACCCATCATTTGTTATACGTGTTAGTCGGGGTATTGGGACATCAAAAATCTTTGCTCGAGTTAAAGTTTTGTCCTACGCATCATAAAAACGTGTTAAAATTCAGTCCCGGTCTCCGAGGCACCCTTGAATTCGGCCCAAAAAACACGAAATTTAAACGACCCATCATTTGTTATACGTTTTAGTCGTGGTATTGGGACATCAAAAATCTGAGCTCGAGTTAAAGTTTTGTCCGACGCATCATAAAAACGTGTTAAAATTCAGTCCCGATCCCCGAGGCACCCTAGAATCCGGCCCGAAAAACCCAAAATTTAAACGACCCATCATTTGTTATACGTGTTAGTCGGGGTATTGGGACATCAAAAATCTGAGCTCGAGTTAAAGTTTTGTCCGACGCATCAGAAAAACGTGTTAAAATTCAGTCCCGGTCCCCGTGGCACCTAGAATCCGGCCCGAAAAACCCAAAATTTAAACGACCCTCGATTTTATATACGTGTTAGTCGTGGTATTGGGAAATCCAAACATCTGAGCTCGAGTTCAAGTTTTGTCCGACGCATCAAAAAACACTTGTTAAATTTCTGCCCCGGTTCCCGTGGCAGCCTAGTATCCGGCCTGAAAAACCTAAAATTTAAACGACCCATCATTTGTTATACGTGTTAGGCGTCGTAATGGGCATCCAAAAATCTAAGCTCGAGTTAAAGTTTTGTCCGACTTCACAAAAAAACGTGATAAAATTCAGTTTCGGTCCCCGAGGCACCCTAGAATCCGGCCCGAAAAACCCAAAATTTAAACGACCATCGATTTTATATACGTGTTAGTCGTGGTATTGGGAAATCCAAACATCTGAGCTCGAGTTAAAGTTTTGTCCGACGCATCAAAAAACACTTGTTAAATTTCTGCCCCGGTTCCCGAGGCAGCCTAGTATCCGGCCCGAAAAACCCAAAATTTAAACGACCCATCATTTGTTATACGTGTTAGTCGTGGTATTGGGCATATAAAAATCTGAGCTCGAGTTAAAGTTTTGTCCGACGCATCAAAAAAACGTGTTAAAAATTCAATCCCGGTCTCCGAGGCACCCTATAATTCGGCCCGAAAAACCGGAAATTTAAACGACCCATCATTTGTTATACGTGTTAGTCGGGGTATTGGGACATCAAAAATCTTTGCTCGAGTTAAAGTTTTGTCCTACGCATCATAAAAACGTGTTAAAATTCAGTCCCGGTCTCCGAGGCACCCTTGAATTCGGCCCAAAAAACACGAAATTTAAACGACCCATCATTTGTTATACGTTTTAGTCGTGGTATTGGGACATCAAAAATCTGAGCTCGAGTTAAAGTTTTGTCCGACGCATCATAAAAACGTGTTAAAATTCAGTCCCGATCCCCGAGGCACCCTAGAATCCGGCCCGAAAAACCTAAAATTTAAACGACCCATCATTTGTTATACGTGTTAGTCGGGGTATTGGGACATCAAAAATCTGAGCTCGAGTTAAAGTTTTGTCCGACGCATCATAAAAACGTGTTAAAATTCAGTCCCGGTCCCCGAGGCACCCTAGAATCCGGCCCGAAAAACCCAAAATTTAAACGACCCTCGATTTTATATACGTGTTAGATGTGGTATTGGGAAATCCAAACATCTGAGCTCGAGTTAAAGTTTTGTCCGACGCATCATAAAAATGTGTTAAAATTCAGTCCCGGTCCGCGAAGCACCCTAGAATCCGGCCCGAAAAACCCAAACTTTAAACGACCCTCGATTTTATATACGTGTTAATCGTGGTATTGGGAAATCCAAACATCTGAGCTCGAGTTCAAGTTTTGTCCGACGCTTCAAAAAACACTTATTAAATTTCTGCACCGGTTCCCGAGGCAGCCTAGTATCCGGCCCGAAAAACCCAAAATTTAAACGACCCATCATTTGTTATACGTGTTAGTCGTGGTAATGGGCATCCAAAAATCTGAGCTCGAGTGAAAGTTTTGTCCGACGCATCAAAAAAACGTGTTAAAATTCAATCCCGGTCTCCGAGGCACCCTATAATTCGGCCCGAAAAACCGGAAACTTAAACGACTCATCATTTGTTATACGTGTTAGTCGGGGTATTGGGAAATCCAAACATCTGAGCTCGAGTTAAAGTTTTGTCCGACGCATCAAAAAACACTTGTTAAATTTCTGCCCCGGTTCCCGATGCAGCCTAGTATCCGGCCCGAAAAACCCAAAATTTAAACGACCCATCATTTGTTATACGTGTTAGTCGTGGTAATGGGCATCCAAAAATCTGAGCTCAAGTTAAAGTTTTATCCGACGCATCAAAAAAACGTGTTAAAATTCAATCCCGGTCTCCGAGGCACCCTATAATTCGGCCCGAAAAACCGGAAATTTAAACAACCCATCATTTGTTATACGTGTTAGTCGGGGTATTGGGACATCAAAAATCTGAGCTCGAGTTAAAGTGTTTTCTTACGCATCATAAAAACGTGTTAAAATTTAGTCCCAGTCTCCGAGGCACCCTAGAATTAGGCCCGAAAAACCTGAAATTTAAACGACCCATCATTTGTTATACGTTTCTTTCGTGGTAATGGGCATCCAAAAATCTGAGCTCGAGTTAGAGTTTTGTCCGACTTCTCAAAAAAACGTGTTAAAATTAAGTCCCGGTCCCCGAGGCACCCTAGAATCCGGCCCGAAAAACCCAAAATTTAAACGACCCATCATTTGTTATACGTGTTAGTCGGGGTATTGGGACATCAAAAATCTGAGCTCGAGTTAAAGTTTTGTCCGGCGCATCATAAAAACGTGTTAAAATTCAGTCCCGGTCCCCGAGGCACCCTAGAATTCGGCCCGAAAAATCAAAATTTTAACGACCCATCATTTGTTATACGTGTTAGTCGTGGTATTGGGCATTTAAAAATCTTAGCTCGAGTTAAAGTTTTGTCCGACGCTTCATAAAAACGTGTTAAAATTCAGTCCCGGTCCCCGAGGCACCCTAGAATCCGGCCCGAAAAACCCAAAAATTCAACAACCCTCGATTTTATATACGTGTTAGTCGTGGTATTGGGAAATCCAAACATCTGAGCTCGAGTTCAAGTTTTGTCCGACTCATCAAAAAACACTTGTTAAATTTCTGCCCCGGTTCCCGTGGCAGCCTAGTATCCAGCCCGAAAAACCCAAAATTTAAACGACCCATCATTTGTTATACGTGTTAGTCGTGGTAATGGGCATCCAAAAATCTGAGCTCGAGTTAAAGTTTTATCCGACGCATCAAAAAAACGTGTTAAAATTTAATCCCGGTCTCCGAGGCACCCTATAATTCGGCCCGAAAAACCGGAAATTTAAACGACCCATCATTTGTTGTACGTGTTAGTCGGGGTATTGGGACATCAAAAATCTGAGCTCGAGTTAAAGTTTTGTCCTACGCATCATAAAAACGTGTTAAAATTCAGTCCCGGTCTCCGAGGCACCCTAGAATTCGGCCCGCAAAACCCGAAATTTAAACGACCCATCATTTGTTATACGTTTTAGTCGTGGTAATGGGCATCCAAAAATCTGAGCTCGAGTGAAAGTTTTGTCCGACGCATCATAAAAACGTGTTAAAATTCAGTCCCGGTCCACGAGGCACCCTAGAATTCGGCCCAAAAAACCCGAAATTTAAACGACCCATCATTTGTTATACGTTTTAGTCGTGGTATATGGACATCAAAAATCTGAGCTCGAGTTAAAGTTTTGTCCGACGCATCATAAAAACGTGTTAAAATTCAGTCCCGGTCCCCGAGGCACCCTAGAATCCGGCCGGAAAAACCCAAAATTTAAACGACCCTCCATTTTATATACGTGTTAGTCGTGGTATTGGGAAATCCAAACATCTGAGCTCGAGTTAAAGTTTTGTCCGACGCATCAAAAAACACTTGTTAAATTTCTGCCCCGGTTCCCGTGGCAGCCTAGTATCCGGCCCGAAAAACCCAAAATTTAAACAACCATCATTTGTTATACGTGTTGGTCGTGGTAATGGGCATCCAAAAATCTGAGCTCGAGTTAAAGTTTTGTCCTACGCATCATAAAAACGTGTTAAAATTCAGTCTCGGTCTCCGAGGCACCCTAGAATTCGGCCCGAAAAACCCGAAATTTAAACGACCCATCATTTGTTATACGTTTTAGTCGTGGTATTGGGACATCAAAAATCTGAGCTCGAGTTAAAGTTTTGTCCGAAGCATCATAAAAACGTGTGAAAATTCAGTCCCGGTCTCCGAGGCACCCTAGAATTCGGCCCGAAAAACCCGAAATTTAAACGACCCATTATTTGTTATACGTGTTAGTCGTGGTATTGGGATATCAAAAATCTGAGCTCGAGTTAAAGTTTTGTCCGAGGCATCATAAAAACGTGTTAACATTCAGTCCCGGTCCCCGAGGCACCCTAGAATCCGGCCCGAAAAACCCAAAATTTAAACGACCCTCGATTTTATATACGTGTTAGTCGTGGTATTGGGAAATCCAAACATCTGAGCTCGAGTTAAAGTTTTGTCCGACGCATCAAAAAACACTTGTTAAATTTCTGCCCTGGTTCCCGAGGCAGCCAAGTGTCCGGCCCGAAAAACCCAAAATTTAAACGACCCATCATTTGTTATACGTGTTAGTCGTGGTAATGGGCATCCAAAAATCTGAGCTCGAGTTACAGTTTTGTCCGACTTCTCAAAAAAACGTGTTAAAATTCAGTCCCGGTCCCCGAGGCACCCTAGAATCCGGCCCGAAAAACCCAAAATTTAAACGACCCATCATTTGTTATACGTGTTAGTCGGGGTATTGGGACATCAAAATCTGAGCTCGAGTTAAAGTTTTGTCCGAAGCATCATAAAAACGTGTGAAAATTCAGTCCCGGTCTCCGAGGCACCCTAGAATTCGGCCCGAAAAACCCGAAATTTAAACGACCCATTATTTGTTATACGTGTTAGTCGTGGTATTGGGATATCAAAAATCTGAGCTCGAGTTAAAGTTTTGTCCGACGCATCATAAAAATGTGTTAAAATTCAGTCCCGGTCCCCGAGGCACCCTAGAATCCGGCCCGAAAAACCCAAAATTTAAACGACCCTCGATTTTATATACGTGTTAGATGTGGTATTGGGAAATCCAAACATCTGAGCTCGAGTTAAAGTTTTGTCCGACGCATCATAAAAATGTGTTAAAATTCAGTCCCGGTCCGCGAAGCACCCTAGAATCCGGCCCGAAAAACCCAAACTTTAAACGACCCTCGATTTTATATACGTGTTAGTCGTGGTATTGGGAAATCCAAACATCTGAGCTCGAGTTCAAGTTTTGTCCGACGCATCAAAAAACACTTGTTAAATTTCTGCCCCGGTTCCCGAGGCAGCCTAGTATCCGGCCCGAAAAACCCAAAATTTAAACGACCCATCATTTGTTATACGTGTTAGTCGTGGTATTGGGCATATAAATATCTGAGCTCGAGTTAAAGTTTTGTCCGACGCATCAAAAAAACGTGTTAAAAATTCAATCCCGGTCTCCGAGGCACCCTATAATTCGGCCCGAAAAACCGGAAATTTAAACGACCCATCATTTGTTATACGTGTTAGTCGGGGTATTGGGACATCAAAAATCTTTGCTCGAGTTAAAGTTTTGTCCTACGCATCATAAAAACGTGTTAAAATTCAGTCCCGGTCTCCGAGGCACCCTTGAATTCGGCCCGAAAAACCCGAAATTTAAACGACCCATCATTTGTTATACGTTTTAGTCGTGGTATTGGGACATCAAAAATCTGAGCTCGAGTTAAAGTTTTGTCCGACGCATCATAAAAACGTGTTAAAATTCAGTCCCGGTCCTCGAGGCACCCTAGAATCCGGCCCGAAAAACCCAAAATTTAAACTACCCATCATTTGTTATACGTGTTAGTCGGGGTATTGGGACATCAAAAATATGAGCTCGAGTTAAAGTTTTGTCCGACGCATCATAAAAACGTGTTAAAATTAAGTCCCGGTCTCCGAGGCACCCTAGAATTCGGCCCGAAAAACCCGAAATTTAAACGACCCATTATTTGTTATACGTTTTAGTCGTGGTATTGGGACATCAAAAATCTGAGCTCGAGTTAAAGTTTTGTCCGACGCATCAGAAAAACGTGTTAAAATTCAGTGTTGGTCCCCGAGGCACCTAGAATTCCGCCCGAAAAACCCAAAATTTAAACGACCCTCGATTTTATATACGTGTTAGTCGTGGTATTGGGAAATCCAAACATCTGAGCTCGAGTTCAAGTTTTGTCCGACGCATCAAAAAACACTTGTTAAATTTCTGCCCCGGTTCCCGTGGCAGCCTAGTATCCGGCCTTAAAAACACAAAATTTAAACGACCCATCATTTGTTATACGTGTTAGCCGTCGTAATGGGCATCCAAAAATCTGAGCTCGAGTTAAAGTTTTGTCCGACTTCTCCAAAAAACGTGATAAAATTCAGTTTCGGTCCCCGAGGCACCCTAGAATTCGGCCCGAAAAACCCGAAATTTAAACGACCCATCATTTGTTATACGTTTTAGTCGTGGTATTGGGACATCAAAAATCTGAGCTCGAGTTAAAGTTTTGTCCGACGCATCATAAAAACGTGTTAAAATTCAGTCCTGATCCCCGAGGCACCCTAGAATCCGGCCCGAAAAACCCAAAATTTAAACGACCCATCATTTGTTATACGTGTTAGTCGTGGTATTGGGAAATCCAAACATCTGAGCTCGAGTTAAAGTTTTGTCCGACGCATCATAAAAACGTGTTAAAATTCAGTCTCGGTCCCCGAAGCACCCTAGAATCCGGCCCGAAAAACCCAAACTTTAAACGACCCTCGATTTTATATACGTGTTAGTCGTGGTATTGGGAAATCCAAACATCTGAGCTCGAGTTCATGTTTTGTCCGACGCATCAAAAAACACTTGTTAAATTTCTGCCCCGGTTCCCGGGGCAGCCTAGTATCCGGCCCGAAAAACCCAAAATTTAAACGACCCATCATTTGATATACGTGTTAGTCGTGGTATTGGGCATATAAAAATCTGAGCTCGAGTTAAAGTTTTGTCCGACGCATCAAAAAAACGTGTTAAAATTCAATCCCGGTCTCCGAGGCACCCTATAAATCGGCCCGAAAAACCGGAAATTTAAACGACCCATCATTTGTTATACGTGTTAGTCGGGGTATTGGGACATCAAAAATCTTTGCTCGAGTTAAAGTTTTGTCCTACGCATCATAAAAACGTGTTAAAATTCAGTCCCGGTCTCCGAGGCACCCTAGAATTCGGCCCGAAAAACCCGAAATTTAAACGACCCATCATTTGTTATACGTTTTAGTCGTGGTATTGGGACATCAAAAATCTGAGCTCGAGTTAAAGTTTTGTCCGACGCATCATAAAAACGTGTTAAAATTCAGTCCCGGTCCCCGAGGCACCCTAGAATCCGGCCCGAAAAACCCAAAATTTAAACGACCCTCGATTTTATATACGTGTTAGTCGTGGTATTGGGAAATCCAAACATCTTAGCTCGAGTTAAAGTTTTGTCCGACGCATCAAAAAACACTTGTTAAATTTCTGCCCTGGTTCCCGAGGCAGCCTAGTATCCGGCCCGAAAAACCCAAAATTTAAACGACCCATCATTTGTTATACGTGTTAGTCGTGGTATTGGGCATATAAAAATCTGAGCTCGAGTTAAAGTTTTGTCCGACGCATCAAAAAAACGTGTTAAAATTCAATCCCGGTCTCCGAGGCACCCTATAAATCGGCCCGAAAAACCGGAAATTTAAACGACCGATAATTTGTTATACGTGTTAGTCGGGGTATTGGGACATCAAAAATCTTTGCTCGAGTTAAAGTTTTGTCCTACGCATCATAAAAACGTGTTAAAATTCAGTCCCGGTCCCCGAGGCACCCTAAAATCCGGCCCGAAAAACCCAAAATTTAAACGACCCATCATTTGTTATACGTGTTAGTCGGGGTATTGGGACATCAAAAATCTGAGCTCGAGTTAAAGTTTTGTCCGAAGCATCATAAAAACGTGTGAAAATTCAGTCCCGGCCTCCGAGGCACCCTAGAATTCGGCCCGAAAAACCCGAAATTTAAACGACCCATTATTTGTTATACGTGTTAGTCGTGGTATTGGGACATCAAAAATCTGAGCTCGAGTTAAAGTTTTGTCCGACGCATCATAAAAACGTGTTAAAATTCAGTCCCGGTCCCCGAGGCACCCTAGAATCCGGCCCGAAAAACCCAAAATTTAAACGACCCTCGATTTTATATACGTGTTAGTCGTGGTATTGGGAAATCCAAACATCTGAGCTCGAGTTAAAGTTTTGTCCGACGCATCAAAAAACACTTGTTAAATTTCTGCCCCGGTTCCCGTGGCAGCCTAGTATCCGGCCCGAAAAACCTAAAATTTAAACAACCATCATTTGTTATACGTGTTGGTCGTGGTAATGGGCATCCAAAAATCTGAGCTCGAGTTAAAGTTTTGTCCGACGCATCAAAAAAACGTGTTAAAATTCAATCCCGGTCTCCGAGGCACCCTATAATTCGGCCCGAAAAACCGGAAATTTAAACGACCCATCATTTGTTATACGTTTTAGTCGTGGTATATGGACATCAAAAATCTGAGCTCGAGTTAAAGTTTTGTCCGACGCATCATAAAAACGTGTTAAAATTCAGTCCCGGTCCCCGAGGCACCCTAGAATCCGGCCAGAAAAACCCAAAATTTAAACGACCCTCCATTTTATATACGTGTTAGTCGTGGTATTGGGAAATCCAAACATCTGAGCTCGAGTTAAAGTTTTGTCCGACGCATCAAAAAACACTTGTTAAATTTCTGCCCCGGTTCCCGTGGCAGCCTAGTATCCGGCCCGAAAAACCTAAAATTTAAACAACCATCATTTGTTATACGTGTTGGTCGTGGTAATGGGCATCAAAAAATCTGAGCTCGAGTTAAAGTTTTGTCCGACGCATCAAAAAAACGTGTTAAAATTCAATCCCGGTCTCCGAGGCACCCTATAATTCGGCCCGAAAAACCGGAAATTTAAAGGACCCATCATTTGTTATACGTGTTAGTCGGGGTATTGGGACATCAAAAATCTGAGCTCGAGTTAAAGTTTTGTCCTACGCATCATAAAAACGTGTTAAAATTCAGTCTCGGTCTCCGAGGCACCCTAGAATTCGGCCCGAAAAACCCGAAATTTAAACGACCCATAATTTGTTATACGTTTTAGTCGTGGTATTGGGACATCAAAAATCTGAGCTCGAGTTAAAGTTTTGTCCTACGCATCATAAAAACGTGTTAAAATTCAGTCTCGGTCTCCGAGGCACCCTAGAATTCGGCCCGAAAAACCCGAAATTTAAACGACCCATCATTTGTTATACGTTTTAGTCGTGGTATTGGGACATCAAAAATCTGAGCTCGAGTTGAAGTTTTGTCCGACGCATCATAAAAACGTGTTAAAATTCAGTCCCGGTCCCCGAGGCACCCTAGAATCCGGCCCGAAAAACCCAAAATTTAAACGACCCTCGATTTTATATACGTGTTAGTCGTGGTATTGGGAAATCCAAACATCTGAGCTCGAGTTAAAGTTTTGTCCGGCGCATCATAAAAACGTGTTAAAATTCAGTCCCGGTCCCCGAAGCACCCTAGAATCCGGCCCGAAAAACCCAAACTTTAAACGACCCTCGATTTTATATACGTGCTAGTCGTGGTATTGGGAAATCCAAATATCTGAGCTCGAGTTCAAGTTTTGTCCGACGCCTCAAAAAACACTTGTTAAATTTCTGCCCCGGTTCCCGTGGCAGCCTAGTATCCGCCCCGAAAAACCCAAAATTTAAACGACCCATCATTTGTTATACGTGTTAGTCGTGGTATTGGGCATATAAAAATCTGAGCTCGAGTTAAAGTTTTGTCCGACGCATCAAAAAAACGTGTTAAAAATTCAATCCCGGTCTCCGAGGCACCCTATAATTCGGCCCGAAAAACCGGAAATTTAAAGGACCCATCATTTGTTATACGTGTTAGTCGGGGTATTGGGACATCAAAAATCTGAGCTCGAGTTAAAGTTTTGTCCTACGCATCATAAAAACGTGTTAAAATTCAGTCTCGGTCTCCGAGGCACCCTAGAATTCGGCCCGAAAAACCCGAAATTTAAACGACCCATAATTTGTTATACGTTTTAGTCGTGGTATTGGGACATCAAAAATCTGAGCTCGAGTTAAAGTTTTGTCCTACGCATCATAAAAACGTGTTAAAATTCAGTCTCGGTCTCCGAGGCACCCTAGAATTCGGCCCGAAAAACCCGAAATTTAAACGACCCATCATTTGTTATACGTTTTAGTCGTGGTATTGGGACATCAAAAATCTGAGCTCGAGTTAAAGTTTTGTCCGACGCATCATAAAAACGTGTTAAAATTCAGTCCCGGTCCCCGAGGCACCCTAGAATCCGGCCCGAAAAACCCAAAATTTAAACGACCCTCGATTTTATATACGTGTTAGTCGTGGTATTGGGAAATCCAAACATCTGAGCTCGAGTTAAAGTTTTGTCCGGCGCATCATAAAAACGTGTTAAAATTCAGTCCCGGTCCCCGAAGCACCCTAGAATCCGGCCCGAAAAACCCAAACTTTAAACGACCCTCGATTTTATATACGTGCTAGTCGTGGTATTGGGAAATCCAAATATCTGAGCTCGAGTTCAAGTTTTGTCCGACGCATCAAAAAACACTTGTTAAATTTCTGCCCCGGTTCCCGTGGCAGCCTAGTATCCGCCCCGAAAAACCCAAAATTTAAACGACCCATCATTTGTTATACGTGTTAGTCGTGGTATTGGGCATATAAAAATCTGAGCTCGAGTTAAAGTTTTGTCCGACGCATCAAAAAAACGTGTTAAAAATTCAATCCCGGTCTCCGAGGCACCCTATAATTCGGCCCGAAAAACCGGAAATTTAAACGACCCATCATTTGTTATACGTGTTAGTCGGGGTATTGGGACATCAAAAATCTGAGCTCGAGTTAAAGTTTTGTCCTACGCATCATAAAAACGTGTTAAAATTCAGTCCCGGTCTCCGAGGCACCCTAGAATTCGGCCCGAAAAATCCGAAATTTAAACGACCCATCATTTGTTATACGTTTTAGTCGTGGTATTGGGACATCAAAAATCTGCGCTCGAGTTAAAGTTTTGTCCGACGCATCATAAAAACGTGTTAAAATTCAGTCTCAGTCCCCGAAGCACCCTAGAATCCGGCCCGAAAAACCCAAAATTTAAACGACCCTCGATTTTATATACGTGTTAGTCGTGGTATTGGGAAATCCAAACATCTGAGCTCGAGTTAAAGTTTTGTCCGACGCATCATAAAAACGTGTTAAAATTCAGTCCCGGTCCCCGAAGCACCCTAGAATCCGGCCCGAAAAACCCAAACTTTAAACGACCCTCGATTTTATATACGTGTTAGTCGTGGTATTGGGAAATCCAAACATCAGAGCTCGAGTTCATGTTTTGTCCGACGCATCAAAAAACACTTGTTAAATTTCTGCCCCGGTTCCCGGGGCAGCCTAGTATCCGGCCCGAAAAACCCAAAATTTAAACGACCCATCATTTGTTATACGTGTTAGTCGTGGTATTGGCCATATAAAAATCTGAGCTCGAGTTAAAGTTTTGTCCGACGCATCAAAAAAACGTGTTAAAATTCAATCCCGGTCTCCGAGGCACCCTATAATTCGGCCCGAAAAACCGGAAATTTAAACGACCCATCATTTGTTATACGTGTTAGTCGGGGTATTGGGACATCAAAAATCTTTGCTCGAGTTAAAGTTTTGTCCTACGCATCATAAAAACGTGTTAAAATTCAGTCCCGGTCTCCGAGGCACCCTAGAATTCGGCCCGAAAAACCCGAAATTTAAACGACCCATCATTTGTTATACGTTTTAGTCGTGGTATTGGGACATCAAAAATCTGAGCTCGAGTTAAAGTTTTGTCCGACGCATCATAAAAACGTGTTAAAATTCAGTCCCGGTCCCCGAGGCACCCTAGAATCCGGCCCGAAAAACCCAAAATTTAAACGACCCATCATTTGTTATACGTGTTAGTCGGGGTATTGGGACATCAAAAATCTGAGCTCGAGTTAAAGTTTTGTCCGACGCATCATAAAAACGTGTTAAAATTCAGTCCCGGTCCTCGAGGCACCCTAGAATCCGGCCCGAAAAACCCAAAATTTCAACGACCCTCGATTTTATATACGTGTTAGTCGTGGTATTGGGAAATCCAAACATCTGAGCTCGAGTTAAAGTTTTGTCCGACTTCTCAAAAAAACGTGATAAAATTCAGTCCCGGTCCCCGAGGCACCCTAGAATCAGGCCCGAAAAACCCAAAATTTAAACGACCCATCATTTGTTATATGTGTTAGTCGGGGTATTGGGACATCAAAAATCTGAGCTCGAGTTAAAGTTTTGTCCGACGCATCATAAAAACGTGTTGAAATTCAGTCCCGGTCCCCGAGGCACCCTAGAATTCGGCCGAAAAACCCGAAATTTAAACGACCCATCATTTGTTATACGTGTTAGTCGTGGTATTGGGCATATAAAAATCTGAGCTCGAGTTAAAGTTTTGTCCGACGCATCAAAAAAACGTGTTAAAATTCAGTCGTGGTCCCCGAGGCACCCTAGAATTCGGCCCGAAAAACCCGAAATTTAAACGACCCATCATTTGTTATACGTTTTAGTCGTGGTATTGGGACATCAAAAATCTGAGCTCGAGTTAAAGTTTTGTCCGACGCATCATAAAAATGTGTTAAAATTCAGTCCCGGTCCTCGAGGCACCCTAGAATCCGGCCCGAAAAACCCAAAATTTCAACGACCCTCGATTTTATATACGTGTTAGTCGTGGTATTGGGAAATCCAAACATCTGAGCTCGAGTTAAAGTTTTGTCCGACGCATCAAAAAACACTTGTTAAATTTCTTCCCCAGTTCCCGAGGCAGCCTAGTATCCGGCCCGAAAAACCCAAAATTTAAACGACCCATCATTTGTTATACGTGTTAGTCGTGGTAATGGGCATTCAAAAATCTGAGCTCGAGTTAAAGTTTTGTCCGACACATCAAAAAAACGTGTTAAAATTCAATCCCGGTCTCCGAGGCACCCTATAATTCGGCCCGAAAAACCGGAAATTTAAACGACCCATCATTTGTTATACGTGTTAGTCGGGGTATTGGGACATTAAAAATCTGAGCTCGAGTTAAAGTTTTGTCCTACGCATCATAAAAACGTGTTCAAATTCAGTCCCGGTCTCCGAGGCACCCTAGAATTCGGCCCCAAAAACCCGAAATTTAAATGACCCATTATTTGTTATACGTTTTAGTCGTGTATTGGGACATCAAAAATCTGAGTTCGAGTTAAAGTTTTGTCCGACGCATCATAAAAACGTGTTAAACTTTAGTCCCGATCCCCGAGGCACCCTAGAATCCGGCCCGAAAAACCCAAAATTTAAACGACCCTCGATTTTATATACGTGTTAGTCGTGGTATTGGGAAATCCAAACATCTGAGCTCGAGTTCAAGTTTTGTCCGACGCATCAAAAAAGACTTGTTAAATTTCTGCCCCGGTTCCCGTGGCAGCCTAGTATCCGGCCCGAAAAACCCAAAATTTAAACGACCCATCATTTGTTATACGTGTTAGTCGGGGTATTGGGACATCAAAAATCTGAGCTCGAGTTAAAGTTTTGTCCGGCGCATCATAAAAACGTGTTAAAATTCAGTCCCGGTCCCCGAGGCACCCTAGAATTCGGCCCGAAAAATAAAAATTTTAACGACCCATCATTTGTTATACGTGTTAGTCGTGGTATTGGGCATTTAAAAATCTGAGCTCGAGTTAAAGTTTTGTCCGACGCTTCATAAAAACGTGTTAAAATTCAGTCCCGGTCCCCGAGGCACCCTAGAATCTGGCCCGAAAAACCCAAAATTTCAACGACCCTCGATTTTATATACGTGTTAGTCGTGGTATTGGGAAATCCAAACATCTGAGCTCGAGTTCAAGTTTTGTCCGACGCATCAAAAAACACTTGTTAAATTTCTGCCCCGGTTCCCGAGGCAGCCTAGTATCCGGCCCGAAAAACCCAAAATTTAAACGACCCATCATTTGTTATACGTGTTAGTCGTGGTAATGGGCATCCAAAAATCTGAGCTCGAGTTAAAGTTTTATCCGACGCATCAAAAAAACGTGTTAAAATTCAATCCCGGTCTCCGAGGCACCCTATAATTCGGCCCGAAAAACCGGAAATTTAAACGACCCATCATTTGTTATACGTGTTAGTCGAGGTATTGGGACATCAAAAATCTGAGCTCGAGTTAAAGTTTTGTCCTACGCATCATAAAAACGTGTTAAAATTCAGTCCCGGTCTCCGAGGCACCCTAGAATTCGGCCCGCAAAACCCGAAATTTAAACGACCCATCATTTGTTATACGTTTTAGTCGTGGTAATGGGCATCCAAAAATCTGAGCTCGAGTTAAAGTTTTGTCCGACGCATCATAATAACGTGTTAAAATTCAGTCCCGGTCCCCGAGGCACCCTAGAATCCGGCCGGAAAAACCCAAAATTTAAACGACCCTCCATTTTATATACGTGTTAGTCGTGATATTGGGAAATCCAAACATCTGAGCTCGAGTTAAAGTTTTGTCCAACGCATCAAAAAACACTTGTTAAATTTCTGCCCCGGTTCCCGTGGCAGCCTAGTATCCGGCCCGAAAAACCTAAAATTTAAACAACCATCATTTGTTATACGTGTTGGTCGTGGTAATGGGCATCCAAAAATCTCAGCTCGAGTTAAAGTTTTGTCCGACGCATCAAAAAAACGTGTTAAAATTCAATCCCGGTCTCCGAGTCACCCTATAATTCGGCCCGAAAAACCGGAAATTTAAACGACCCATCATTTGTTATACGTGTTAGTCGGGGTATTGGGACATCAAAAATCTGAGCTCGAGTTAAAGTTTTGTCCTACGCATCATAAAAACGTGTTAAAATTCAGTCTCGGTCTCCGAGGCACCCTAGAATTCGGCCCGAAAAACCCGAAATTTAAACGACCCATCATTTGTTATACGTTTTAGTCGTGGTATTGGGACATCAAAAATCTGAGCTCGAGTTAAAGTTTTGTCCTACGCATCATAAAAACGTGTTAAAATTCAGTCACGGTCTCCGAGGCACCCTAGAATTCAACCCGAAAAACCCGAAATTTAAACGACCCATCATTTGTTATACGTTTTAGTCGTGGTATTGGGACATCAAAAATCTGAGCTCGAGTTAAAGTTTTGTCCGACGCATCATAAAAACGTGTTAAAATTCAGTCCCGGTCCCCGAGGCACCCTAGAATCCGGCCCGAAAAACCCAAAATTTAAACGACCCTCGATTTTATATACGTGTTAGTCGTGGTATTGGGAAATCCAAACATCTTAGCTCGAGTTAAAGTTTTGTCCGACGCATCAAAAAACACTTGTTAAATTTCTGCCCTGGTTCCCGAGGCAGCCTAGTATCCGGCCCGAAAAACCCAAAATTTAAACGACCCATCATTTGTTATACGTGTTAGTCGTGGTAATGGGCATCCAAAAATCTGAGCTCGAGTTAAAGTTTTGTCCGACTTCTCAAAAAAACGTGTTAAAATTCAGTCCCGGTCCCCGAGGCACCCTAAAATCCGGCCCGAAAAACCCAAAATTTAAACGACCCATCATTTGTTATACGTGTTAGTCGGGGTATTGGGACATCAAAAATCTGAGCTCGAGTTAAAGTTTTGTCCGAAGCATCATAAAAACGTGTGAAAATTCAGTCCCGGTCTCCGAGGCACCCTAGAATTCGGCCCGAAAAACCCGAAATTTAAACGACCCATTATTTGTTATACGTGTTAGTCGTGGTATTGGGACATCAAAAATCTGAGCTCGAGTTAAAGTTTTGTCCGACGCATCATAAAAACGTGTTAAAATTCAGTCCCGGTCCCCGAGGCACCCTAGAATCCGGCCCGAAAAACCCAAAATTTAAACGACCCTCGATTTTATATACGTGCTAGTCGTGGTATTGGGAAATCCAAACATCTGAGCTCGAGTTAAAGTTTTGTCCGAACATCATAAAAACGTGTTAAAATTCAGTCCCGGTCCCCGAAGCACCCTAGAATCCGGCCCGAAAAACCCAAACTTTAAACGACCCTCGATTTTATATACGTGTTAGTCGTGGTATTGGCAAATCCAAACATCTGAGCTCGAGTTCAAGTTTTTTCCGACGCATCAAAAAACACTTCTTAAATTTCTGCCCCGGTTCCCGAGGCAGCCTAGTATCCGGCCCGAAAAACACAAAATTTAAACGACCCATCATTTGTTATACGTGTTAGTCGTGGTATTGGGCATATAAAAATCTGAGCTCGAGTTAAAGTTTTGTCCGACGCATCAAAAAAACGTGTTAAAATTCAATCCCGGTCTCCGAGGCACCCTATAATTCGGCCCAAAAAACCGGAAATTTAAACGACCCATCATTTGTTATACGTGTTAGTCGTGGTATTGGGACATCAAAAATCTTTGCTCGAGTTAAAGTTTTGTCCTACGCATCATAAAAACGTGTTAAAATTCAGTCCCGGTCTCCGAGGCACCCTAGAATTCGGCCCGAAAAACCCGAAATTTAAACGACCCATCATTTGTTATACGTTTTAGTCGTGGTATTGGGACATCAAAAATCTGAGCTCGAGTTAAAGTTTTGTCCGACGCATCATAAAAACGTGTTAAAATTCAGTCCCGGTCCCCGAAGCACCCTAGAATCCGGCCCGAAAAACCCAAAATTTAAACGACCCATCATTTGTTATACGTGTTAGTCGGGGTATTGGGACATCAAAAATCTGAGCTCGAGTTAAAGTTTTGTCCGACGCATCATAAAAACGTGTTAAAATTAAGTCCCGGTCTCCGAGGCACCCTAGAATTCGGCCCGAAAAACCCGAAATTTAAACGACCCATTATTTGTTATACGTTTTAGTCGTGGTATTGGGACATCAAAAATCTGAGCTCGAGTTAAAGTTTTGTCCGACGCATCAGAAAAACGTGTTAAAATTCAGTCCCGGTCCCCGAGGCACCCTAGAATCCGGCCCGAAAAACCCAAAATTTAAACGACCCTCGATTTTATATACGTGTTAGTCGTGGTATTGGGAAATCCAAACATCTGAGCTCGAGTTCAAGTTTTGGCTGACGCATCAAAAAACACTTGTTAAATTTCTGCCCCGGTTCCCGTGGCAGCCTAGTATCCGGCCTGAAAAACCCAAAATTTAAACGACCCATCATTTGTTATACGTGTTAGGCGTGGTAATGGGCATCCAAAAATCTGAGCTCGAGTTAAAGTTTTGTCCGACTTCTCAAAAAAACGTGATAAAATTCAGTCCCGGTCCCCGAGGCACCCTAGAATCAGGCCCGAAAAACCCAAAATTTAAACGACCCATCATTTGTTATATGTGTTAGTCGGGGTATTGGGACATCAAAAATCTGAGCTCGAGTTAAATTTTTGTCCGACGCATCATAAAAACGTGTTGAAATTCAGTCCCGGTCCCCGAGGCACTCTAGAATTCGGCCCGAAAAATCAAAATTTTAACGACCCATCATTTGTTATACGTGTTAGTCGTGGTATTGGGACATCAAAAATCTTTGCTCGAGTTAAAGTTTTGTCCTACGCATCATAAAAACGTGTTAAAATTCAGTCCCGGTCTCCGAGGCACCCTAGAATTCGGCCCGAAAAACCCGAAATTTAAACGACCCATCATTTGTTATACGTTTTAGTCGTGGTATTGGGACATCAAAAATCTGAGCTCGAGTTAAAGTTTTGTCCGACGCATCATAAAAACGTGTTAAAATTCAGTCCCGGTCCCCGAAGCACCCTAGAATCCGGCCCGAAAAACCCAAAATTTAAACGACCCATCATTTGTTATACGTGTTAGTCGGGGTATTGGGACATCAAAAATCTGAGCTCGAGTTAAAGTTTTGTCCGACGCATCATAAAAACGTGTTAAAATTAAGTCCCGGTCTCCGAGGCACCCTAGAATTCGGCCCGAAAAACCCGAAATTTAAACGACCCATTATTTGTTATACGTTTTAGTCGTGGTATTGGGACATCAAAAATCTGAGCTCGAGTTAAAGTTTTGTCCGACGCATCAGAAAAACGTGTTAAAATTCAGTCCCGGTCCCCGAGGCACCCTAGAATCCGGCCTGAAAAACCCAAAATTTAAACGACCCATCATTTGTTATACGTGTTAGTCGGGGTATTGGGACATCAAAAATCTGAGCTCGAGTTAAAGTTTTGTCCTACGCATCATAAAAACTTGTTAAAATTCAGTCCCGGTCTCCGAGGCACCCTAGAATTCGGCCCGCAAAACCCGAAATTTAAACGACCCATCATTTGTTATACGTTTTAGTCGTGGTATATGGACATCAAAAATCTGAGCTCGAGTTAAAGTTTTGTCCGACGCATCATAAAAACGTGTTAAAATTTAGTCCCGGTCCCCGAGGCACCCTAGAATCCGGCCGGAAAAACCCAAAATTTAAACGACCCTCCATTTTATATACGTGTTAGTCGTGGTATTGGGAAATCCAAACATCTGAGCTCGAGTTAAAGTTTTGTCCGACGCATCAAAAAACACTTGTTAAATTTCTGCCCCGGTTCCCGTGGCAGCCTAGTATCCGGCCCGAAAAACCCAAAATTTAAACAACCATCATTTGTTAGACGTGTTAGTCGTGGTAATGGGCATCCAAAAATCTGAGCTCGAGTTAAAGTTTTGTCCGACGCATCAAAAAAACGTGTTAAAATTCAGTCCCGGTCCCCGAGGCACCCTAGAATCCGGCCCGAAAAACCCAAAATTTAAACGACCCATCATTTGTTATACGTGTTAGTCGGGGTATTGGGACATCAAAAATCTGAGCTCGAGTTAAAGTTTTGTCCGAAGCATCATAAAAACGTGTGAAAATTCAGTCCCGGTCTCCGAGGCACCCTAGAATTCGGCCCGAAAAACCCGAAATTTAAACGACCCATGATTTGTTATACGTGTTAGTCGTGGTATTGGGACATCAAAAATCTGAGCTCGAGTTAAAGTTTTGTCCGACGCATCATAAAAACGTGTTAAAATTCAGTCCCGGTCCCCGAGGCACCCTAGAATCCGGCCCGAAAAACCCAAATTTTAAACGACCCTCGATTTTATATACGTGTTAGTCGTGGTATTGGGAAATCCAAACATCTGAGCTCGAGTTAAAGTTTTGTCCGACGCATCATAAAAACGTGTTAAAATTCAGTCCCGGTCCCCGAGGCACCCTAGAATTCGGCCCAAAAAACCCGAAATTTAAACGACCCATCATTTGTTATACGTTTTAGTCGTGGTATATGGACATCAAAAATCTGAGCTCGAGTTAAAGTTTTGTCCGACGCATCATAAAAACGTGTTAAAATTTAGTCCCAGTCCCCGAGGCACCCTAGAATCCGGCCGGAAAAACCCAAAATTTAAAAGACCCTCCATTTTATATACGTGTTAGTCGTGGTATTGGGAAATCCAAACATCTGAGCTCGAGTTAAAGTTTTGTCCGACGCATCAAAAAACACTTGTTAAATTTCTGCCCCGGTTCCCGTGGCAGCCTAGTATCCGGCCCGAAAAACCCAAAATTTAAACAACCATCATTTGTTATACGTGTTGGTCGTGGTAATGGGCATCCAAAAATCTGAGCTCGAGTTAAAGTTTTGTCCGACTTCTCAAAAAAACGTGATAAAATTCAGTCCCGGTCCCCGAGGCACCCTAGAATCCGGCCTGAAAAACCCAAAATTTAAACGACCCATCATTTGTTATACGTGTTAGTCGGGGTATTGGGACATCAAAAATCTGAGCTCGAGTTAAAGTTTTGTCCTACGCATCATAAAAACTTGTTAAAATTCAGTCCCGGTCTCCGAGGCACCCTAGAATTCGGCCCGCAAAACCCGAAATTTAAACGACCCATCATTTGTTATCCGTTTTAGTCGTGGTAATGGGCATCCAAAAATCTGAGCTCGAGTTAAAGTTTTGTCCGACGCATCATAAAAACGTGTTAAAATTCAGTCCCGGTCCCTGAGGCACCCTAGAATTCGGCCCAAAAAACCCGAAATTTAAACGACCCATCATTTGTTATACGTTTTAGTTGTGGTATATGGACATCAAAAATCTGAGCTCGAGTTAAAGTTTTGTCCGACGCATCATAAAAACGTGTTAAAATTTAGTCCCGGTCCCCGAGGCACCCTAGAATCCGGCCGGAAAAACCCAAAATTTAAACGACCCTCCATTTTATATACGTGTTAGTCGTGGTATTGGGAAATCCAAACATCTGAGCTCGAGTTAAAGTTTTGTCCGACGCATCAAAAAACACTTGTTAAATTTCTGCCCCGGTTCCCGTGGCAGCCTAGTATCCGGCCCGAAAAACCCAAAATTTAAACAACCATCATTTGTTAGACGTGTTAGTCGTGGTAATGGGCATCCAAAAATCTGAGCTCGAGTTAAAGTTTTGTCCGACGCATCAAAAAAACGTGTTAAAATTCAGTCCCGGTCCCCGAGGCACCCTAGAATCCGGCCCGAAAAACCCAAAATTTAAACGACCCATCATTTGTTATACGTGTTAGTCGGGGTATTGGGACATCAAAAATCTGAGCTCGAGTTAAAGTTTTGTCCGAAGCATCATAAAAACGTGTGAAAATTCAGTCCCGGTCTCCGAGGCACCCTAGAATTCGGCCCGAAAAACCCGAAATTTAAACGACCCATGATTTGTTATACGTGTTAGTCGTGGTATTGGGACATCAAAAATCTGAGCTCGAGTTAAAGTTTTGTCCGACGCATCATAAAAACGTGTTAAAATTCAGTCCCGGTCCCCGAGGCACCCTAGAATCCGGCCCGAAAAACCCAAATTTTAAACGACCCTCGATTTTATATACGTGTTAGTCGTGGTATTGGGAAATCCAAACATCTGAGCTCGAGTTAAAGTTTTGTCCGACGCATCAAAAAAACGTGTTAAAATTCAGTCCCGGTCCCCGAGGCACCCTAGAATCCGGCCCGAAAAACCCAAAATTTAAACGACCCATCATTTGTTATACGTGTTAGTCGGGGTATTGGGACATCAAAAATCTGAGCTCGAGTTAAAGTTTTGTCCGAAGCATCATAAAAACGTGTGAAAATTCAGTCCCGGTCTCCGAGGCACCCTAGAATTCGGCCCGAAAAACCCGAAATTTAAACGACCCATGATTTGTTATACGTGTTAGTCGTGGTATTGGGACATCAAAAATCTGAGCTCGAGTTAAAGTTTTGTCCGACGCATCATAAAAACGTGTTAAAATTCAGTCCCGGTCCCCGAGGCACCCTAGAATCCGGCCCGAAAAACCCAAATTTTAAACGACCCTCGATTTTATATACGTGTTAGTCGTGGTATTGGGAAATCCAAACATCTGAGCTCGAGTTAAAGTTTTGTCCGACGCATCATAAAAACGTGTTAAAATTCAGTCCCGGTCCCCGAGGCACCCTAGAATCCGGCCCGAAAAACCCAAAATTAAAACGACCCTCGATTTTATATACGTGATACGTGTTAGTCGTGGTATTGGGAAATCCAAACATCTGAGCTCGAGTTCAAGTTTTGTCCGACGCATCAAAAAACACTTGTTAAATTTCTGCCCCGGTTCCCGAGGCAGCCTAGTATCCGGCCCGAAAAACCCAAAATTTAAACGACCCATCATTTGTTAGACGTGTTAGTCGTGGTAATGGGCATCCAAAAATCTGAGCTCGAGTTAAAGTTTTGTCCGACTTCTCTAAAAAACGTGTTAAAATTCAGTCCCGGTCCCCGAGGCACCCTAGAATCCGGCCCGAAAAACCCAAAATTTAAACGACGCATCATTTGTTATACGTGTTAGTCGGGGTATTGGGACATCAAAAATCTGAGCTTGAGTTAAAGTTTTGTCCGGCGCATCATAAAAACGTGTTAAAATTCAGTCCCGGTCCCCGAGGCACCCTAGAATTCGACCCGAAAAATCAAAATTTTAACGACCCATCATTTGTTATACGTGTTAGCCGTGGTATTGGGCATTTAAAAATCTGAGCTCGAGTTAAAGTTTTGTCCGACGCATCATAAAAACGTGTTAAAATTAAGTCCCGGTCCCCGAGGCACCCTAGAATCCGGCCCGAAAAACCCGAAATTTAAACGACCCATTATTTGTTATACGTTTTAGTCGTGGTATTGGGACATCAAAAATCTGAGCTCGAGTTAAAGTTTTGTCCGACGCATCACAAAAACGTGTTAAAATTCAGTCCCGGTCCCCGAGGCACCCTAGAATCCGGCCCGAAAAACCCAAAATTTAAACGACCCTCGATTTTATATACGTGTTAGTCGTGGTATTGGGAAATCCAAACATCTGAGCTCGAGTTCAAGTTTTGTCCGACGCATCAAAAAACACTTGTTAAATTTCTGCCCCGGTTCCCGTGGCAGCCTAGTATCCGGCCTGAAAAACCCAAAATTTAAACGACCCATCATTTGTTATACGTGTTAGGCGTGGTAATGGGCATCCAAAAATCTGAGCTCGAGTTAAAGTTTTGTCCGACTTCTCAAAAAAACGTGATAAAATTCAGTCCCGGTCCCCGAGGCACCCTAGAATCCGGCCCGAAAAACCCAAAATTTAAACGACCCATCATTTGTTATATGTGTTAGTCGGGGTATTGGGACATCAAAAATCTGAGCTCGAGTTAAAGTTTTGTCCGACGCATCATAAAAACGTGTTGAAATTCAGTCCCGGTCCCCGAGGCACCCTAGAATTCGGCCCGAAAAATCAAAATTTTAACGACCCATCATTTGTTATACGTGTTAGTCGTGGTATTGGGACTTAAAAAATCTGAGCTCGAATTAAAGTTTTGTCCGACGCATCAAAAAAACGTGTTAAAATTCAGTCCCGGTCCCCGAGGCACCCTAGAATCCGGCCCGAAAAACCCAAAATTTAAACCACGCTCGATTTTATATACGTGTTAGTCGTGGTATTGGGAAATCCAAACATCTGAGCTCGAGTTAAAGTTTTGTCCGACGCATCAAAAAACACTTGTTAAATTTCTGCCCTGGTTCCCGAGGCTGCCTAGTATCCGGCCCGAAAAACCCAAAAATTAAACGACCCATCATTTGTTATACGTGTTAGTCGTGGTAATGGGCATCCAAAAATTTGAGCTCGAGTTAAAGTTTTGTCCGACGCATCAAAAAAACGTGTTAAAATTCAGTCCCGGTCCCCGAGGCACCCTAGAATCCGGCCCGAAAAACCCAAAATTTAAACGACCCATCATTTGTTATACGTGTTAGTCGGGGTATTTGGACATCAAAAATCTGAGCTCGAGTTAAAGTTTTGTCCGAAGCATCATAAAAACGTGTGAAAATTCAGTCCCGGTCTCCGAGGCACCCTAGAATTCGGCCCGAAAAACCCGAAATTTAAACGACCCATTATTTGTTATACGTGTTAGTCGTGGTATTGGGACATCAAAAATCTGAGCTCGAGTTAAAGTTTTGTCCGACGCATCATAAAAACGTGTTAAAATTCAGTCCCGGTCCCCGAGGCACCCTAGAATCCGGCCCGAAAAACCCAAAATTTAAACGACCCTCGATTTTATATACGTGTTAGTCGTGGTATTGGGAAATCCAAACATCTGAGCTCGAGTTAAAGTTTTGTCCGACGCATCATAAAAACGTGTTAAAATTCAGTCCCGGTCCCCGAGGCACCCTAGAATCCGGCCCGAAAAACCCAAAATTTAAACGACCCTCGATTTTATATACGTGTTAGTCGTGGTATTGGCAAATCCAAACATCTGAGCTCGAGTTCATGTTTTGTCCGACGCATCAAAAAACACTTGTTAAGTTTCTGCCCCGGTTCCCGAGGCAGCCTAGTATCCGGCCCGAAAAACCCAAAATTTAAACGACCCATCATTTGTTATACGTGTTAGTTGTGGTAATGGGCATCCAAAAATCTGAGCTCGAGTTAATGTTTTGTCCGACTTCTCTAAAAAACGTGTTAAAATTCAGTCCCGGTCCCCCGAGGCACCCTAGAATCCGGCCCGAAAAACCCAAAATTTAAACGACCCATCATTTGTTATACGTGTTAGTCGGGGTATTGGGACATCAAAAATCTGAGCTCGAGTTAAAGTTTTGTCCGGCGCATCATAAAAACGTGTTAAAATTCAGTCCCGGTCCCCGAGGCACCCTAGAATTCGGCCCGAAAAATCAAAATTTTAACGAACCATCATTTGTTATACGTGTTAGCCGTGGTATTGGGCATTTAAAAATCTGAGCTCGA
The DNA here is from genome assembly GCA_028411795.1 of Euphorbia peplus. Classification (NCBI taxonomy): domain Eukaryota; kingdom Viridiplantae; phylum Streptophyta; class Magnoliopsida; order Malpighiales; family Euphorbiaceae; genus Euphorbia; species Euphorbia peplus. The sequence goes on along the minus strand of CP110837.1, from coordinate 11,381,505 downwards.
GTTAAAGTTTTGTCCGACGCTTCATAAAAACGTGTTAAAATTCAGTCCCGGTCCCCGAGGCACCCTAGAATCCGGCCCGAAAAACCATAAATTTCAACGACCCTCGATTTTATATACGTGTTAGTCGTGGTATTGGGAAATCCAAACATCTGAGCTCGAGTTCAAGTTTTGTCCGACGCATCAAAAAACACTTGTTAAATTTCTGCCCCGGTTCCCGAGGCAGCTTAGTATCCGGCCCGAAAAACCCAAAATTTAAACGACCCATCATTTGTTATACGTGTTAGTCGTGGTAATGGGCATCCAAAAATCTAAGCTCGAGTTAAAGTTTTATCCGACGCATCAAAAAAACGTGTTAAAATTCAATCCCGATCTCCGAGGCACCCTATAATTCGGCCCGAAAAACCGGAAATTTAAACGACCCATCACTTGTTATACGTGTTAGTCGGGGTATTGGGACATCAAAAATCTGAGCTCGAGTTAAAGTTTTGTCCTACGCATCATAAAAACGTGTTAAATTTCAGTCCCGTTCTCGGAGGCACCCTAGAATTTGGCCCGCAAAACCCGAAATTTAAACGACCCATCATTTGTTATACGTTTTAGTCGTGGTAATGGGCATCCAAAAATCTGAGCTCGAGTTAAAGTTTTGTCCGACGCATCATAAAAACGTGTTAAAATTCAGTCCCGGTCCCCGAGGCACCCTAGAATTCGGCCCAAAAAACCCGAAATTTAAACGACCCATCATTTGTTATACGTTTTAGTCGTGGTATATGGACATCAAAAATCTGAGCTCGAGTTAAAGTTTTGTCCGACGCATCATAAAAACGTGTTAAAATTTAGTCCCAGTCCCCGAGGCACCCTAGAATCCGGCCGGAAAAACCCAAAATTTAAAAGACCCTCCATTTTATATACGTGTTAGTCGTGGTATTGGGAAATCCAAACATCTGAGCTCGAGTTAAAGTTTTGTCCGACGCATCAAAAAACACTTGTTAAATTTCTGCCCCGGTTCCCGTGGCAGCCTAGTATCCGGCCCGAAAAACCCAAAATTTAAACAACCATCATTTGTTATACGTGTTGGTCGTGGTAATGGGCATCCAAAAATCTGAGCTCGAGTTAAAGTTTTGTCCGACTTCTCAAAAAAACGTGATAAAATTCAGTCCCGGTCCCCGAGGCACCCTAGAATCCGGCCTGAAAAACCCAAAATTTAAACGACCCATCATTTGTTATACGTGTTAGTCGGGGTATTGGGACATCAAAAATCTGAGCTCGAGTTAAAGTTTTGTCCTACGCATCATAAAAACTTGTTAAAATTCAGTCCCGGTCTCCGAGGCACCCTAGAATTCGGCCCGCAAAACCCGAAATTTAAACGACCCATCATTTGTTATCCGTTTTAGTCGTGGTAATGGGCATCCAAAAATCTGAGCTCGAGTTAAAGTTTTGTCCGACGCATCATAAAAACGTGTTAAAATTCAGTCCCGGTCCCTGAGGCACCCTAGAATTCGGCCCAAAAAACCCGAAATTTAAACGACCCATCATTTGTTATACGTTTTAGTCGTGGTATATGGACATCAAAAATCTGAGCTCGAGTTAAAGTTTTGTCCGACGCATCATAAAAACGTGTTAAAATTTAGTCCCGGTCCCCGAGGCACCCTAGAATCCGGCCGGAAAAACCCAAAATTTAAACGACCCTCCATTTTATATACGTGTTAGTCGTGGTATTGGGAAATCCAAACATCTGAGCTCGAGTTAAAGTTTTGTCCGACGCATCAAAAAACACTTGTTAAATTTCTGCCCCGGTTCCCGTGGCAGCCTAGTATCCGGCCCGAAAAACCCAAAATTTAAACAACCATCATTTGTTATACGTGTTGGTCGTGGTAATGGGCATCCAAAAAACTGAGCTCGAGTTAAAGTTTTGTCCGACTTCTCAAAAAAACGTGATAAAATTCAGTCCCGGTCCCCGAGGCACCCTAGAATCCGGCCCGAAAAACCCAAAATTTAAACGACCCATCATTTGTTATATGTGTTAGTCGGGGTATTGGGACATCAAAAATCTGAGCTCGAGTTAAAGTTTTGTCCGACGCATCATAAAAACGTGTTGAAATTCAGTCCCGGTCCCCGAGGCACCCTAGAATTCGGCCCGAAAAATCAAAATTTTAACGACCCATCATTTGTTATACGTGTTAGTCGTGGTATTGGGCATATAAAAATCTGAGCTCGAGTTAAAGTTTTGTCCGACGCATCAAAAAAACGTGTTAAAATTCAATCCCGGTCTCCGAGGCACCCTATAATTCGGCCCGAAAAACCGGATATTTAAACGACCCATCATTTGTTATACGTGTTAGTCGGGGTATTGGGACATCAAAAATCTGAGCTCGAGTTAAAGTTTTGTCCTACGCATCATAAAAACGTGTTAAAATTCAGTCTCGGTCTCCGAGGCACCCTAGAATTCGGCCCGAAAAACCCGAAATTTAAACGACCCATCATTTGTTATACGTTTTAGTCGTGGTATTGGGACATCAAAAATCTGAGCTCGAGTTAAAGTTTTGTCCGACGCATCATAAAAACGTGTTAAAATTCAGTCCCGGTCCCCGAGGCACCCTAGAATCCGGCCTGAAAAACCCAAAATTTAAACGACCCTCGATTTTATATACGTGTTAGTCGTGGTATTGGGAAATCCAAACATCTGAGCTCGAGTTAAAGTTTTGTCCGACGCATCAAAAAACACTTGTTAAATTTCTGCCCTGGTTCCCGAGGCAGCCTAGTATCCGGCCCGAAAAACCCAAAATTTAAACGACCCATCATTTGTTATACATGTTAGTCGTGGTAATGGGCAACCAAAAATCTGAGCTCGAGTTAAAGTTTTGTCCGACTTCTCAAAAAAACGTGTTAAAATTCATTCCCGGTCCCCGAGGCACCCTAGAATCCGGTCCGAAAAACCCAAAATTTAAACGACCCATCATTTGTTATACGTGTTAGTCGGGGTATTGGGACATCAAAAATCTGAGCTCGAGTTAAAGTTTTGTCCGAAGCATCATAAAAACATGTGAAAATTCAGTCCCGGTCTCCGAGGCACCCTAGAATTCGGCCCGAAAAACCCGAAATTTAAACGACCCATTATTTGTTATACGTGTTAGTCGTGGTATTGGGACATCAAAAATCTGAGCTCGAGTTAAAGTTTTGTCCGACGCATCATAAAAACGTGTTAAAATTCAGTCCCGGTCCCCGAGGCACCCTAGAATCCGGCCCGAAAAACCCAAAATTTAAACGACCCTCGATTTTTATATACGTGTTAGTCGTGGTATTGGGAAATCCAAACATCTGAGCTCGAGTTAAAGTTTTGTCCGACGCATCATAAAAACGTGTTAAAATTCAGTCCCGGTCCCCGAAGCACCCTAGAATCCGGCCCGAAAAACCCAAACTTTAAACGACCCTCGATTTTATATACGTGTTAGTCGTGGTATTAGGAAATCCAAACATCTGAGCTCGAGTTCAAGTTTTTTCCGACGCATCAAAAAACACTTGTTAAATTTCTACCCCGGTTCCCGTGGCAGCCTAGTATCCGGCCCGAAAAACCCAAAATTTAAACGACCCATCATTTGTTATACGTGTTAGTCGTGGTATTGGGCATATAAAAATCTGAGCTCGAGTTAAAGTTTTGTCCGACGCATCAAAAAAACGTGTTAAAATTCAATCCCGGTCTCCGAGGCACCCTATAATTCGGCCAGAAAAACCGGAAATTTAAACGACCCATCATTTGTTATACGTGTTAGTCGTGGTATTGGGACATCAAAAATCTTTGCTCGAGTTAAAGTTTTGTCCTACGCATCATAAAAACGTGTTAAAATTCAGTCCCGGTCTCCGAAGCACCCTAGAATTCGGCCCGAAAAACCCGAAATTTAAACGACCCATCATTTGTTATACGTTTTAGTCGTGGTATTGGGACATCAAAAATCTGAGCTCGAGTTAAAGTTTTGTCCGACCCATCATAAAAACGTGTTAAAATTCAGTCCCGGTGCCCGAGGCACCCTAGAATCCGGCCCGAAAAACCCAAAATTTAAATGACCCATCATTTGTTATACGTGTTAGTCGGGGTATTGGGACATCAAAAATCTGAGCTCGAGTTAAAGTTTTGTCCGACGCATCATAAAAACGTGTTAAAATTAAGTCCCGGTCTCCGAGGCACCCTAGAATTCGGCCCGAAAAACCCGAAATTTAAACGACCCATTATTTGTTATACGTTTTAGTCGTGGTATTGGGACATCAAAAATCTGAGCTCGAGTTAAAGTTTTGTCCGACGAATCAGAAAAACGTGTTAAAATTCAGTCCCGGTCCCCGAGGCACCCTAGAATCCGGCCCGAAAAACCCAAAATTTAAACGACCCTCGATTTTATATACGTGTTAGTCGTGGTATTGGGAAATCCAAACATCTGAGCTCGAGTTCAAGTTTTGTCCGACGCATCAAAAAACACTTGTTAAATTTCTGCCCCGGTTCCCGTGGCAGCCTAGTATCCGGCCTGAAAAACCCAAAATTTAAACGACCCATCATTTGTTATACGTGTTAGGCGTGGTAATGGGCATCCAAAAATCTGAGCTCGAGTTAAAGTTTTGTCCAACTTCTCAAAAAAACGTGATAAAATTCAGTCCCGGTCCCCGAGGCACCCTAGAATCCGGCCCGAAAAACCCAAAATTTAAACGACCCATCATTTGTTATATGTGTTAGTCGGGGTATTGGGACATCAAAAATCTGAGCTCGAGTTAAAGTTTTGTCCGACGCATCATAAAAACGTGTTGAAATTCGGTCCCGGTCCCCGAGGCACCCTAGAATTCGGCCCGAAAAATCAAAATTTTAACGACCCATCATTTGTTATACGTGTTAGTCGTGGTATTGGGCATATAAAAATCTGAGTTCGAGTTAAAGTTTTGTCCGACGCATCATAAAAACGTGTTAAAATTCAGTCCCGGTCCTCGAGGCACCCTAGAATCCGGCCCAAAAAACCCAAAATTTCAACGACCCCCGATTTTATATACGTGTTAGTCGTGGTATTGGGAAATCCAAACATCTGAGCTCGAGTTAAAGTTTTGTCCGACGCATCAAAAAACACTTGTTAAATTTCTGCCCCAGTTCCCGAGGCAGCCTAGTATCCGGCCCGAAAAACGCAAAATTTAAACGACCCATCATATGTTATACGTGTTAGTCGTGGTAATGGGCATTCAAAAATCTGAGCTCGAGTTAAAGTTTTGTCCGACGCATCAAAAAAACGTGTTAAAATTCAATCCCGGTCTCCGAGGCACCCTATAATTCGGCCCGAAAAACCGGAAATTTAAACGACCCATTATTTGTTATACGTGTTAGTCGGGGTATTGGGACATTAAAAATCTGAGCTCGAGTTAAAGTTTTGTCCTACGCATCATAAAAACGTGTTAAAATTCAGTCCCGGTCTCCGAGGCACCCTAGAATTCGGCCCGAAAAACCCGAAATTTAAACGACCCATCATTTGTTATCCGTTTTAGTCGTGGTATTGGGACATCAAAAATCTGAGCTCGAGTTAAAGTTTTGTCCTACGCATCATAAATACGTGTTAAAATTCAGTCCCGGTCCCCGAGGCACCCTAGAATCCGGCCCGAAAAACCCAAAATTTCAACGACCCTCGATTTTATATACGTGTTAGTCGTGGTATTGGGAAATCCAAACATCTGAGCTCGAGTTCAAGTTTTGTCCGACGCATCAAAAAACACTTGTTAAATTTCTGCCCCGGTTCCCGTGGCAGCCTAGTATCCGGCCCGAAAAACCCAAAATTTAAACGACCCATCATTTGTTATACGTGTTAGTCGTGGTAATGGGCATCCAAAAATCTGAGCTCGAGTTAAAGTTTTGTCCGACGCATCAAAAAAACGTGTTAAAATTCAATCCCGGTCTCCGAGGCACCCTATAATTCGGCCCGAAAAACCGGAAATTTAAACGACCCATCATTTGTTATACGTGTTAGTCGGGGTATTGGGACATCAAAAATCTGAGCTCGAGTTAAAGTTTAGTCCTACGCATCATAAAAACAAGTTAAAATTCAGTCCCGGTCTCCGAGGCACCCTAGAATTCGGCCCGAAAAACCCGAAATTTAAACGACCCATCATTTGTTATACGTTTTAGTCGTGGTATTGGGACATCAAAAATCTGAGCTCGAGTTAAAGTTTTGTCCTACGCATCATAAAAACGTGTTAAAATTCAGTCCCGGTCCCCGAGGCACCCTAGAATCCGGCCCGAAAAACCCAAAATTTAAACGACCCTCGATTTTATATACGTGTTAGTCGTGGTATTGGGAAATCCAAACATCTGAGCTCGAGTTCAAGTTTTGTCCGACGCATCAAAAAACACTTGTTAAATTTCTGCCCCAGTTCCCGTGGCAGCCTAGTATCCGGCCTGAAAAACCCAAAATTTAAACGACCCATCATTTGTTATACGTGTTAGGCGTGGTAATGGGCATCCAAAAATCTGAGCTCGAGTTAAAGTTTTGTCCGACTTCTCAAAAAAACGTGATAAAATTCAGTCCCGGTCCCCGAGGCACCCTAGAATCCGGCCCGAAAAACCCAAAATTTAAACGACCCATCATTTGTTATATGTGTTAGTCGGGGTATTGGGACATCAAAAATCTGAGCTCGAGTTAAAGTTTTGTCCGACGCATCATAAAAACGTGTTGAAATTCAGTCCCGGTCCCCGAGGCACCCTAGAATTCGGCCAGAAAAATCAAAATTTTAACGACCCATCATTTGTTATATGTGTTCGTCGTGGTATTGGGCATATAAAAATCTTAGCTCGAGTTAAAGTTTTGTCCGACGCATCAAAAAAACGTGTTAAAATTCAGTCCCGGTCCCCGAGGCATCCTAGAATTCGGCCCGAAAAACCCGAAATTTAAACGACCCATCATTTGTTATACGTTTTAGTCGTGGTATTGGGACATCAATAATCTGAGTTCGAGTTAAAGTTTTGTCCGACGCATCATAAAAACGTGTTAAAATTCAGTCCCGGTCCCCGAGGCACTCTAGAATCCGGCCCGAAAAACCCAAAATTTCAACGACCCTCGATTTTATGTACGTGTTAGTCGTGGTATTGGGAAATCCAAACATCTGAGCTCGAGTTCAAGTTTTTTCCGACGCATCAAAAAACACTTGTTAAATTTCTGCCCCAGTTCCCGAGGCAGCCTAGTATCCGGCCCGAAAAACCCAAAATTTAAACGACCCATCATTTGTTATACGTGTTAGTCGTGGTAATGGGCATTCAAAAATCTGAGCTCGAGTTAAAGTTTTGTCCGACACATCAAAAAAACGTGTTAAAATTCAATCCCGGTCTCCGAGGCACCCTATAATTCGGCCCGAAAAACCGGAAATTTAAACGACCCATCATTTGTTATACGTGTTAGTCGGGGTATTGGGACATTAAAAATCTGAGCTCGAGTTAAAGTTTTGTCCTACGCATCATAAAAACGTGTTAAAATTCAGTCCCGGTCTCCGAGGCACCCTAGAATTCGGCCCGAAAAACTCGAAATTTAAACGACCCATCATTTGTTATACGTTTTAGTCGTGGTATTGGGACATCAAAAATCTGAGCTCGAGTTAAAGTTTTGTCGGACGCATCATAAAAACGTGTTAAAATACAGTCCCGGTCCCCGTGGCACCCTAGAATCCGGCCAGAAAACCAAAAATTTCAACGACCCTCCATTTTATATACGTGTTAGTCCTGGTATTGGGAAATCCAAACATCTGAGATCGAGTTAAAGTTTTGTCCGACGCATCAAAAAACACTTGTTAAATTTCTGCCCCGGTTCCCGGGGCAGCCTAGTATCCGGCCCGAAAATCCCAAAATTTAAACGACCCATCATTTGTTATACGTGTTAGTCGTGGTAATGGGCATCCAAAAATCTGAGCTCGAGTTAAAGTTTTGTCCGACTTCTCAAAAAAACGTGTTAAAATTCAGTCCCGGTCCCCGAGGCACCCTAGTATTCGGCCCGAAAAACCCGAAATTTAAACGACCCATCATTTGTTATACGTTTTAGTCGTGGTATATGTACATCAAAAATCTGAGCTCGAGTTAAAGTTTTGTCCGACGCATCATAAAAACGTGTTAAAATTCAGTCCCGGTCCCCGAGGCACCCTAGAATCCGGCCCGAAAAACCCAAAATTTAAACGACCCTCGATTTTATATACGTGTTAGTCGTGGTATTGGGAAATCCAAATATCTGAGCTCGAGTTCAAGTTTTGTCCGACGCATCAAAAAACACTTGTTAAATTTCTGCCCCGGTTCCCGTGGCAGCCTAGTATCCGGCCTGAAAAACCCAAAATTTAAACGACCCATCATTTGTTATACGTGTTAGGCGCGGTAATGGGCATCCAAAAATCTGAGCTCGAGTTAAAGTTTTGTCCGACTTCTCAAAAAAACGTGATAAAATTCAGTCCCGGTCCCCGAGGCACCCTAGAATCCGGCCCGAAAAACCCAAAATTTAAACGACCCATCATTTGTTATATGTGTTAGTCGCGGTATTGGGACATCAAAAATTTGAGCTCGAGTTAAAGTTTTGTCCGACGCATCATAAAAACGTGTTGAAATTCAGTCCCGGTCCCCGAGGCACCCTAGAATTCGGCCCGAAAAATCAAAATTTTAACGACCCATCATTTGTTATACGTGTTAGTCGTGGTATTAGGCATATAATAATCTGAGCTCGAGTTAAAGTTTTGTCCGACGCATCAAAAAAACGTGTTAAAATTCAGTCCCGGTCCCCGAGGCACCCTAGAATACAGCCCGAAAAACCCGAAATTTAAACGACCCATCATTTGTTATACGTTTTAGTCGTGGTATTGGGACATCAAAAATCTGAGCTCGATTTAAAGTTTTGTCCGACGCATCATAAAAACGTGTTAAAATTCAGTCCCGGTCCTCGAGGCACCCTAGAATCCGGCCCGAAAAACCCAAAATTTCAACGACCCTCGATTTTATATACGTGTTAGTCGTGGTATTGGGAAATCCAAACATCTGAGCTCGAGTTCAAGTTTTGTCCGACGCATCAAAAAACACTTGTTAAATTTCTGCCCCGATTCCCGAGGCAGCCTAGTATCCGGCCCGAAAAACCCAAAATTTAAACGACCCATCATTTGTTATACGTGTTAGTCGTGATAATGGGCATCCAAAAATCTGAGCTCGAGTTAAAGTTTTGTCCGACGCATCAAAAAAACGTGTTAAAATTCAATCCCGGTCTCCGAGGCACCCTATAATTCGGCCCGAAAAACCGGAAATTTAAACGACCCATCATTTGTTATACGTGTTAGTCGGGGTATTGGGACATTAAAAATCTGAGCTCGAGTTAAAGTTTTGTCCTACGCATCATAAAAACGTGTTAAAATTCAGTCCAGGTCTCCGAGGCACCCTAGAATTCGGCCCGAAAAACCCGAAATTTAAACGACCCATCATTTGTTATACGTTTTAGTCGTGGTATTGGGACATCAAAAATCTGAGCTCGAGTTAAAGTTTTGTCGGATGCATCATAAAAACGTGTTAAAATACAGTCCCGGTCCCCGAGGCACCCAAGAATCCGGCCCGAAAAACCCAAAATTTCAACGACCCTCCATTTTATATACGTGTTAGTCCTGGTATTGGGAAATCCAAACATCTGAGCTCGAGTTAAAGTTTTGTCCGACGCATCAAAAAACACTTGTTAAATTTCTGCCCCGGTTCCCGTGGCAGCCTAGTATCCGGCCCGAAAATCCCAAAATTTAAACAACCCATCATTTGTTATACGTGTTAGTCGTGGTAATGGGCATCCAAAAATCTGAGCTCGAGTTAAAGTTTTGTCCGACTTCTCAAAAAAACGTGTTAAAATTCAGTCCCGGTCCCCGAGGCACCCTAGAATTCGGCCCGAAAAACCCGAAATTTAAACGACCCATCATTTGTTATACGTTTTAGTCGTGGTATATGTACATCAAAAATCTGAGCTCGAGTTAAAGTTTTGTCCGACGCATCATAAAAACGTGTTAAAATTCAGTCCCGGTCCCCGAGGCACCCTAGAATCCGGCCCGAAAAACCCAAAATTTAAACGACCCTCCATTTTATATACGTGTTAGTCGTGGTATTGGGAAATCCAAACATCTGAGCTCGAGTTAAAGTTTTGTCCGACGCATCAAAAAACACTTGTTAAATTTCTGTCCCGGTTCCCGTGGCAGCCTAGTATCCGGCCCGAAAAACCCAAAATTTAAACGACCCATCATTTGTTATACGTGTTAGTCGTGGTAATGGGCATCCAAAAATCTGAGCTCGAGTTAAAGTTTTGTCCGACGCATCAAAAAAACGTGTTAAAATTCAATACCGGTCTCCGAGGCACCCTATAATTCGGCCCGAAAAACCGGAAATTTAAACGACCCATCAATTGTTATACGTGTTAGTCGGGGTATTGGGACATCAAAAATCTGAGCTGGAGTTAAAGTTTTGTCCTACGCATCATAAAAATGTGTTAAAATTCAGTCCCGGTCTCCGAGGCACCCTAGAATTTGGCCCGAAAAACCCGAAATTTAAACGACCCATCATTTGTTATACGTTTTAGTCGTGGTATTGGGACATCAAAAATCTGAGCTCGAGTTAAAGTTTTGTCCTACGCATCATAAAAACGTGTTAAAATTCAGTCCCGGTCCCCGAGGCACGCTAGAATCTGGCCCGAAAAACCCAAAATTTCAACGACCCTCGATTTTATATACGTGTTAGTCGTGGTATTGGGAAATCCAAACATCTGAGCTCGAGTTAAAGTTTTGTCCGACGCATCAAAAAACACTTGTTAAATTTCTGCCCCGGTTCCCGTGGCAGTCTAGTATCCGGCCCGAAAAACCCAAAATTTAAACGACCCATCATTTGTTATACGTGTTAGTCGTGGTAATGGTCATCCAAAAATCTGAGCTCGAGTTAATGTTTTGTCCGACTTCTCAAAAAAACGTGTTAAAATTCAGTCCCGGTCCCCGAGGCACCCCAGAATCAGGCCCGAAAAACCCAAAATTTAAACGACCCATCATTTGTTATACGTGTTAGTCGGGGTATTGGGACATCAAAAATCTGAGCTGGAGTTAAAGTTTTGTCCGAAGCATCATAAAAACGTGTGAAAATTCAGTCCCGGTCTCCGAGGCACCCTAGAATTCGGCCCGAAAAACCCGAAATTTAAACGACCCATTATTTGTTATACGTTTTAGTCGTGGTATTGGGACATCAAAAATCTGAGCTCGAGTTAAAGTTTTGTCCGACGCATCATAAAAACGTGTTAAAATTCAGTCCCGGTCCCCGAGGCACCCTAGAATCCGGCCCGAAAAACCCAAAATTTAAACGACCTTCGATTTTATATACGTTTTAGTCGTGGTATTGGGAAATCCAAACATCTGAGCTCGAGTTCAAGTTTTGTCCTACGCATCATAAAAACGTGTTAAAATTCAATCCCAGTCTCCGAGGCACCCTAGAATTCGGCCCGAAAAACCTGAAATTTAAACGACCCATCATTTGTTATACGTGTTAGTCGGGGTATTGGGACATCAAAAATCTGAGCTCGAGTTAAAGTTTTGTCCGAAGCATCATAAAAACGTGTGAAAATTCAGTCCCGGTCTTCAAGGCACCCTAGAATTCGGCCCGAAAAACCCGAAATTTAAACGACCCATTATTTGTTATACGTTTTAGTCGTGGTATTGGGACATCAAAAATCTGAGCTCGAGTTAAAGTTTTGTCCGACGCATCATAAAAACGTGTTAAAATTCAGTCCCGGTCTCCGAGGCACCCTATAATTCGGCCCGAAAAACCGGAAATTTAAACGACCCATCATTTGTTATACGTGTTAGTCGGGGTATTGGGACATTAAAAATCTGAGCTCGAGTTAAAGTTTTGTCCTACGCATCATAAAAACGTGTTAAAATTCAGTCCAGGTCTCCGAGGCACCCTAGAATTCGGCCCGAAAAACCCGAAATTTAAACGACCCATCATTTGTTATACGTTTTAGTCGTGGTATTGGGACATCAAAAATCTGAGCTCGAGTTAAAGTTTTGTCGGATGCATCATAAAAACGTGTTAAAATACAGTCCCGGTCCCCGAGGCACCCAAGAATCCGGCCCGAAAAACCCAAAATTTCAACGACCCTCCATTTTATATACGTGTTAGTCCTGGTATTGGGAAATCCAAACATCTGAGCTCGAGTTAAAGTTTTGTCCGACGCATCAAAAAACACTTGTTAAATTTCTGGCCCGGTTCCCGTGGCAGCCTAGTATCCGGCCCGAAAATCCCAAAATTTAAACAACCCATCATTTGTTATACGTGTTAGTCGTGGTAATGGGCATCCAAAAATCTGAGCTCGAGTTAAAGTTTTGTCCGACTTCTCAAAAAAACGTGTTAAAATTCAGTCCCGGTCCCCGAGGCACCCTAGAATTCGGCCCGAAAAACCCGAAATTTAAACGACCCATCATTTGTTATACGTTTTAGTCGTGGTATATGTACATCAAAAATCTGAGCTCGAGTTAAAGTTTTGTCCGACGCATCATAAAAACGTGTTAAAATTCAGTCCCGGTCCCCGAGGCACCCTAGAATCCGGCCCGAAAAACCCAAAATTTAAACGACCCTCCATTTTATATACGTGTTAGTCGTGGTATTGGGAAATCCAAACATCTGAGCTCGAGTTAAAGTTTTGTCCGACGCATCAAAAAACACTTGTTAAATTTCTGCCCCGGTTCCCGTGGCAGCCTAGTATCCGGCCCGAAAAACCCAAAATTTAAACGACCCATCATTTGTTATACGTGTTAGTCGTGGTAATGGGCATCCAAAAATCTGAGCTCGAGTTAAAGTTTTGTCCGACGCATCAAAAAAACGTGTTAAAATTCAATACCGGTCTCCGAGGCACCCTATAATTCGGCCCGAAAAACCGGAAATTTAAACGACCCATCAATTGTTATACGTGTTAGTCGGGGTATTGGGACATCAAAAATCTGAGCTGGAGTTAAAGTTTTGTCCTACACATCATAAAAACGTGTTAAAATTCAGTCCCGGTCTCCGAGGCACCCTAGAATTTGGCCCGAAAAACCCGAAATTTAGACGACCCATCATTTGTTATACGTTTTAGTCGTGGTATTGGGACATCAAAAATCTGAGCTCGAGTTAAAGTTTTGTCCTACGCATCATAAAAACGTGTTAAAATTCAGTCCCGGTCCCCGAGGCACCCTAGAATCTGGCCCGAAAAACCCAAAATTTCAACGACCCTCGATTTTATATACGTGTTAGTCGTGGTATTGGGAAATCCAAACATCTGAGCTCGAGTTAAAGTTTTGTCCGACGCATCAAAAAACACTTGTTAAATTTCTGCCCCGGTTCCCGTGGCAGTCTAGTATCCGGCCCGAAAAACCCAAAATTTAAACGACCCATCATTTGTTATACGTGTTAGTCGTGGTAATGGGCATCCAAAAATCTGAGCTCGAGTTAATGTTTTGTCCGACTTCTCAAAAAAACGTGTTAAAATTCAGTCCCGGTCCCCGAGGCACCCCAGAATCAGGCCCGAAAAACCCAAAATTTAAACGACCCATCATTTGTTATACGTGTTAGTCGGGGTATTGGGACATCAAAAATCTGAGCTGGAGTTAAAGTTTTGTCCGAAGCATCATAAAAACGTGTGAAAATTCAGTCCCGGTCTCCGAGGCACCCTAGAATTCGGCCCGAAAAACCCGAAATTTAAACGACCCATTATTTGTTATACGTTTTAGTCGTGGTATTGGGACATCAAAAATCTGAGCTCTAGTTAAAGTTTTGTCCGACGCATCATAAAAACGTGTTAAAATTCAGTCCCGGTCCCCGAGGCACTCTAGAATCCGGCCCGAAAAACCCAAAATTTAAACGACCTTCGATTTTATATACGTTTTAGTCGTGGTATTGGGAAATCCAAACATCTGAGCTCGAGTTCAAGTTTTGTCCTACGCATCATAAAAACGTGTTAAAATTCAATCCCAGTCTCCGAGGCACCCTAGAATTCGGCCCGAAAAACCTGAAATTTAAACGACCCATCATTTGTTATACGTGTTAGTCGGGGTATTGGGACATCAAAAATCTGAGCTCGAGTTAAAGTTTTGTCCGAAGCATCATAAAAACGTGTGAAAATTCAGTCCCGGTCTTCAAGGCACCCTAGAATTCGGCCCGAAAAACCCGAAATTTAAACGACCCATTATTTGTTATACGTTTTAGTCGTGGTATTGGGACATCAAAAATCTGAGCTCGAGTTAAAGTTTTGTCCGACGCATCATAAAAACGTGTTAAAATTCAGTCCCGGTCCCCGAGGCACCCTAGAATCCGGCCCGAAAAACCCAAAATTTAAACGACCCTCGATTTTATATACGTGTTAGTCGTGGTATTGGGAAATCCAAACATCTGAGCTCGAGTTCAAGTTTTGTCAGACGCATCAAAAAACACTTGTTAAATTTCTGCCCCGGTTCCCGCGGCAGCCTAGTATCCGGCCCGAAAAACCCAAAATTTAAACGACCCATCATTTGTTATACGTGTTAGTCGGGGTATTGGGACATCAAAAATCTGAGCTCGAGTTAAAGTTTTGTCCGAAGCATCATAAAAACGTGTGAAAATTCAGTCCCGGTCTTCGAGGCACCCTAGAATTCGGCCCGAAAAACCCGAAATTTAAACGACCCATTATTTGTTATACGTTTTAGTCGTGGTATTGGGACATCAAAAATCTGAGCTCGAGTTAAAGTTTTGTCCGACGCATCATAAAAACGTGTTAAAATTCAGTCCCGGTCCCCGAGGCACCCTAGAATCCGGCCCGAAAAACCCAAAATTCAAACGACCCTCGATTTTATATACGTTTTAGTCGTGGTATTGGGAAATCCAAACATCTGAGCTCGAGTTCAAGTTTTGTCCTACGCATCATAAAAACGTGTTAAAATTCAATCCCAGTCTCCGAGGCACCCTATAATTCGGCCCGAAAAACCGGAAATTTAAACGACACATCATTTGTTATACGTGTTAGTCGGGGTATTGGGACATCAAAAATCTGAGCTCGAGTTAAAGTTTTGTCCTACGCATCATAAAAACGTGTTAAAATTCAGTCCCGGTCTCCGAGGCACCCTAGAATTCGACCCGAAAAACCCGAAATTTAAACGACCCATCATTTGTTATACGTTTTAGTCGTGGTATTGGGACATCAAAAATCTGAGCTCGAGTTAAAGTTTTGTCCTACGCATCATAAAAACGTGTTAAAATTCAGTCCCGGTCCCCGAGGCACCCTAGAATCCGGCCCGAATAACCCAAAATTTCAACGACCCTCCATTTTATATACGTGTTAGTCGTGGTATTGGGAAATCCAAACATCTGAGCTCGAGTTAAAGTTTTGTCCGACGCATCAAAAAACACTTGTTAAATTTCTGCCCCGGTTCCCGTGGCAGCCTAGTATCCGGCCCGAAAAACCCAAAATTTAAACGACCCATCATTTGTTATACGTGTTAGTCGTGGTATTGGGACATCAAAAATCTGAGCTCGAGTTAAAGTTTTGTCCGACGCATCATAAAAACGTGTTAAAATTAAGTCCCGGTCTCCGAGGCACCCTAGAAATCGGCCCGAAAAACCCGAAATTTAAACGACACATTATTTGTTATACGTTTTAGTCGTGGTATTGGGACATCAAAAATCTGAGCTCGAGTTAAAGTTTTGTCCGACGCATCATAAAAACGTGTTAAAATTCAGTCCCGGTCCCCGAGGCACCCTAGAATCCGGCCCGAAAAACCCAAAATTTAAACGACCCTCGATTTTATATACGTGTTAGTCGTGGTATTGGGAAATCCAAACATCTGAGCTCGAGTTCAAGTTTTGTCAGACGCATCAAAAAACACTTGTTAAATTTCTGCCCCGGTTCCCGCGGCAGCCTAGTATCCGGCCCGAAAAACCCAAAATTTAAACGACCCATCATTTGTTATACGTGTTAGTCGGGGTATTGGGACATCAAAAATCTGAGCTCGAGTTAAAGTTTTGTCCGAAGCATCATAAAAACGTGTGAAAATTCAGTCCAGGTCTCCGAGGCACCCTAGAATTCGGCCCGAAAAACCCGAAATTTAAACGACCCATTATTTGTTATACGTTTTAGTCGTGGTATTGGGACATCAAAAATCTGAGCTCGAGTTAAAGTTTTGTCCGACGAATCATAAAAACGTGTTAAAATTCAGTCCCGGTCCCCGAGGCACCCTAGAATCCGGCCCGAAAAACCCAAAATTTAAACGACCCTCGATTTTATATACGTGTTAGTCGTGGTATTGGGAAATCCTAACATCTGAGCTCGAGTTCAAGTTTTTTCCGACGCATCAAAAAACACTTGTTAAATTTCTGCCCCGGTTCCCGTGGCAGCCTAGTATCCGGCCCGAAAAACCCAAAATTTAAACGACCCATCATTTGTTATACGTGTTAGTCGTGGTAATGGGCATCCAAAAATCTGAGCTCGAGTTAAAGTTTTGTCCGACGCATCAAAAAAACGTGTTAAAATTCAATCCCGGTCTCCGAGGCACCCTATAATTCGGCCCGAAAAACCGGAAATTTAAACGACCCATCATTTGTTATACGTGTTAGTCGGGGTATTGGGACATCAAAAATCTGAGCTCGAGTTAAAGTTTTGTCCTACGCATCATAAAAACGTGTTAAAATTCAGTCCCGGTCTCCGAGGCACCATAGAATTCGGCCCGAAAAACCCGAAATTTAAACGACCCATCTTTGCTTATACGTTTTAGTCGTGGTATTGGGACATCAAAAATCTGAGCTCGAGTTAAAGTTTTGTCCGACGCATCATAAAAACGTGTTAAAATTCAGTCTCGGTCCCCCAGGAACCCTAGAATCCGGCCCGAAAAACCCAAAATTTCAACGACCCTCCATTTTATATACGTGTTAGTCGTGGTATTGGGAAATCCAAACATCTGAGCTCGAGTTAAAGTTTTGTCCGACGCATCAAAAAACACTTGTTAAATTTCTGCCCCGGTTCCCGTGGCAGCCTAGTATCCGGCCCGAAAAACCCAAAATTTAAACGACCCATCATTTGTTATACGTGTTAGTCGTGGTAATGGGCATCCAAAAATCTGAGCTCGAGTTAAAGTTTTATCCGACGCATCAAAAAAACGTGTTAAAATTCAATCCCGGTCTCCGAGGCACCCTATAATTCGGCCCGAAAAACCGGAAATTTAAACGACCCATCATTTGTTATACGTGTTAGTCGGGGTATTGGGTTATCAAAAATCTTTGCTCGAGTTAAAGTTTTGTCCAACGCATCATAAAAACGTGTTAAAATTCAATCCCAGTCTCCGAGGCACCCTAGAATTCGGCCCGAAAAACCTGAAATTTAAACGACACATTATTTGTTATACGTTTTAGTCGTGGTATTGGGACATCAAAAATCTGAGCTCGAGTTAAAGTTTTGTCCGACGCATCATAAAAACGTGTTAAAATTCAGTCCCGGTCCCCGAGGCACCCTAGAATCCGGCCCGAAAAACCCAAAATTTAAACGACCCTCGATTTTATATACGTGTTAGTCGTGGTATTGGGAAATCCAAACATCTGAGCTCGAGTTCAAGTTTAGTCAGACGCATCAAAAAACACTTGTTAAATTTCTGCCCCGGTTCCCGCGGCAGCCTAGTATCCGGCCCGAAAAACCCGAAATTTAAACGACCCATCATTTGTTATACGTGTTAGTCAGGGTATTGGGTTATCAAAAATCTTTGCTCGAGTTAAAGTTTTGTCCAACGCATCATAAAAACGTGTTAAAATTCAATCCCAGTCTCCGAGGCACCCTAGAATTCGGCCCGAAAAACCTGAAATTTAAACGACCAATCATTTGTTATACGTTTTAGTCGTGGTATTGGGACATCAAAAATCTGAGCTCGAGTTAAAGTTTTGTCCGACGCATCATAAAAACGTGTTAAAATTCAATCCCGGTCTCCGAGGCACCCTATAATTCGGCCCGAAAAACCGGAAATTTAAACGACCCATCATTTGTTATACGTGTTAGTCGGGGTATTGGGACATCAAAAATCTTTGCTCGAGTTAAAGTTTTGTCCTACGCATCATAAAAACGTGTTAAAATTCAATCCCAGTCTCCGAGGCACCCTAGAATTCGGCCCGAAAAACCTGAAATTTAAACGACCCATCATTTGTTATACGTTTTAGTCGTGGTATTGGGACATCAAAAATCTGAGCTCGAGTTAAAGTTTTGTCCGACGCATCATAAAAACGTGTTAAAATTCAGTCCCGGTCCCCGAGGCACCCTCGAATCCGGCCCGAAAAACCCAAAATTTAAACGACCCATCATTTGTTATACGTGTTAGTCGGGGTATTGGGACATCAAAAATCTGAGCTCGAGTTAAAGTTTTGTCCGACGCATCATAAAAACGTGTTAAAATTAAGTCCCGGTCTCCGAGGCACCCTAGAATTCGGCCCGAAAAACCCGAAATTTAAACGACCCATCATTTGTTATACGTTTTAGTCGTGGTATTGGGACATCAAAAATCTGAGCTCGAGTTAAAGTTTTGTCCGACGCATCATAAAAACGTGTTAAAATTCAGTCTCGATCCCCGAGGCACCCTAGAATCCGGCCCGAAAAACCCAAAATTTCAACGACCCTCCATTTTATATACGTGTTAGTCGTGGTATTGGGAAATCCAAACATCTGAGCTCGAGTTAAAGTTTTGTCCGACGCATCAAAAAACACTTGTTAAATTTCTGCCCCGGTTCCCGAGGCAGCCTAGTATCCGGCCCGAAAAACCCAAAATTTAAACGACCCATCATTTGTTATACGTGTTAGTCGTGGTAATGGGCATCCAAAAATCTGAGCTCGAGTTAAAGTTTTATCCGACGCATCAAAAAAACGTGTTAAAATTCAATCCCGGTCTCCGAGGCACCCTATAATTCGGCCCGAAAAACCGGAAATTTAAACGACCCATCATTTGTTATACGTGTTAGTCGGGGTATTGGGTTATCAAAAATCTTTGCTCGAGTTAAAGTTTTGTCCAACGCATCATAAAAACGTGTTAAAATTCAATCCCAGTCTCCGAGGCACCCTAGAATTCGGCCCGAAAAACCTGAAATTTAAACGACACATTATTTGTTATACGTTTTAGTCGTGGTATTGGGACATCAAAAATCTGAGCTCGAGTTAAAGTTTTGTCCGACGCATCATAAAAACGTGTTAAAATTCAGTCCCGGTCCCCGAGGCACCCTAGAATCCGGCCCGAAAAACCCAAAATTTAAACGACCCTCGATTTTATATACGTGTTAGTCGTGGTATTGGGAAATCCAAACATCTGAGCTCGAGTTCAAGTTTAGTCAGACGCATCAAAAAACACTTGTTAAATTTCTGCCCCGGTTCCCGCGGCAGCCTAGTATCCGGCCCGAAAAACCCGAAATTTAAACGACCCATCATTTGTTATACGTGTTAGTCGGGGTATTGGGTTATCAAAAATCTTTGCTCGAGTTAAAGTTTTGTCCAACGCATCATAAAAACGTGTTAAAATTCAATCCCAGTCTCCGAGGCACCCTAGAATTCGGCCCGAAAAACCTGAAATTTAAACGACCAATCATTTGTTATACGTTTTAGTCGTGGTATTGGGACATCAAAAATCTGAGCTCGAGTTAAAGTTTTGTCCGACGCATCATAAAAACGTGTTAAAATTCAATCCCGGTCTCCGAGGCACCCTATAATTCGGCCCGAAAAACCGGAAATTTAAACGACCCATCATTTGTTATACGTGTTAGTCGGGGTATTGGGACATCAAAAATCTTTGCTCGAGTTAAAGTTTTGTCCTACGCATCATAAAAACGTGTTAAAATTCAATCCCAGTCTCCGAGGCACCCTAGAATTCGGCCCGAAAAACCTGAAATTTAAACGACCCATCATTTGTTATACGTTTTAGTCGTGGTATTGGGACATCAAAAATCTGAGCTCGAGTTAAAGTTTTGTCCGACGCATCATAAAAACGTGTTAAAATTCAGTCCCGGTCCCCGAGGCACCCTCGAATCCGGCCCGAAAAACCAAAATTTAAACGACCCATCATTTGTTATACGTGTTAGTCGGGGTATTGGGACATCAAAAATCTGAGCTCGAGTTAAAGTTTTGTCCGACGCATCATAAAAACGTGTTAAAATTAAGTCCCGGTCTCCGAGGCACCCTAGAATTCGGCCCGAAAAACCCGAAATTTAAACGACCCATCATTTGTTATACGTTTTAGTCGTGGTATTGGGACATCAAAAATCTGAGCTCGAGTTAAAGTTTTGTCCGACGCATCATAAAAACGTGTTAAAATTCAGTCTCGATCCCCGAGGCACCCTAGAATCCGGCCCGAAAAACCCAAAATTTCAACGACCCTCCATTTTATATACGTGTTAGTCGTGGTATTGGGAAATCCAAACATCTGAGCTCGAGTTAAAGTTTTGTCCGACGCATCAAAAAACACTTGTTAAATTTCTGCCCCGGTTCCCGAGGCAGCCTAGTATCCGGCCCGAAAAACCCAAAATTTAAACGACCCATCATTTGTTATACGTGTTAGTCGTGGTAATGGGCATCCAAAAATCTGAGCTCGAGTTAAAGTTTTATCCGACGCATCAAAAAAACGTGTTAAAATTCAATCCCGGTCTCCGAGGCACCCTATAATTCGGCCCGAAAAACCGGAAATTTAAACGACCC
This sequence comes from Euphorbia peplus, assembly GCA_028411795.1. Taxonomy (NCBI): domain Eukaryota; kingdom Viridiplantae; phylum Streptophyta; class Magnoliopsida; order Malpighiales; family Euphorbiaceae; genus Euphorbia; species Euphorbia peplus. The sequence continues at coordinate 11,360,809 of CP110837.1, read as the reverse complement.
ATCATTTGTTATACGTGTTAGTCGGGGTATTGGGTTATCAAAAATCTTTGCTCGAGTTAAAGTTTTGTCCAACGCATCATAAAAACGTGTTAAAATTCAATCCCAGTCTCCGAGGCACCCTAGAATTCGGCCCGAAAAACCTGAAATTTAAACGACACATTATTTGTTATACGTTTTAGTCGTGGTATTGGGACATCAAAAATCTGAGCTCGAGTTAAAGTTTTGTCCGACGCATCATAAAAACGTGTTAAAATTCAGTCCCGGTCCCCGAGGCACCCTAGAATCCGGCCCGAAAAACCCAAAATTTAAACGACCCTCGATTTTATATACGTGTTAGTCGTGGTATTGGGAAATCCAAACATCTGAGCTCGAGTTCAAGTTTAGTCAGACGCATCAAAAAACACTTGTCAAATTTCTGCCCCGGTTCCCGCGGCAGCCTAGTATCCGGCCCGAAAAACCCGAAATTTAAACGACCCATCATTTGTTATACGTGTTAGTCGGGGTATTGGGTTATCAAAAATCTTTGCTCGAGTTAAAGTTTTGTCCAACGCATCATAAAAACGTGTTAAAATTCAATCCCAGTCTCCGAGGCACCCTAGAATTCGGCCCGAAAAACCTGAAATTTAAACGACCAATCATTTGTTATACGTTTTAGTCGTGGTATTGGGACATCAAAAATCTGAGCTCGAGTTAAAGTTTTGTCCGACGCATCATAAAAACGTGTTAAAATTCAATCCCGGTCTCCGAGGCACCCTATAATTCGGCCCGAAAAACCGGAAATTTAAACGACCCATCATTTGTTATACGTGTTAGTCGGGGTATTGGGACATCAAAAATCTTTGCTCGAGTTAAAGTTTTGTCCTACGCATCATAAAAACGTGTTAAAATTCAATCCCAGTCTCCGAGGCACCCTAGAATTCGGCCCGAAAAACCTGAAATTTAAACGACCCATCATTTGTTATACGTTTTAGTCGTGGTATTGGGACATCAAAAATCTGAGCTCGAGTTAAAGTTTTGTCCGACGCATCATAAAAACGTGTTAAAATTCAGTCCCGGTCCCCGAGGCACCCTCGAATCCGGCCCGAAAAACCCAAAATTTAAACGACCCATCATTTGTTATACGTGTTAGTCGGGGTATTGGGACATCAAAAATCTGAGCTCGAGTTAAAGTTTTGTCCGACGCATCATAAAAACGTGTTAAAATTAAGTCCCGGTCTCCGAGGCACCCTAGAATTCGGCCCGAAAAACCCGAAATTTAAACGACCCATCATTTGTTATACGTTTTAGTCGTGGTATTGGGACATCAAAAATCTGAGCTCGAGTTAAAGTTTTGTCCGACGCATCATAAAAACGTGTTAAAATTCAGTCTCGATCCCCGAGGCACCCTAGAATCCGGCCCGAAAAACCCAAAATTTCAACGACCCTCCATTTTATATACGTGTTAGTCGTGGTATTGGGAAATCCAAACATCTGAGCTCGAGTTAAAGTTTTGTCCGACGCATCAAAAAACACTTGTTAAATTTCTGCCCCGGTTCCCGAGGCAGCCTAGTATCCGGCCCGAAAAACCCAAAATTTAAACGACCCATCATTTGTTATACGTGTTAGTCGTGGTAATGGGCATCCAAAAATCTGAGCTCGAGTTAAAGTTTTGTCCGACGCATCATAAAAACGTGTTAAAATTCAATCCCGGTCTCCGAGGCACCCTATAATTCGGCCCGAAAAACCGGAAATTTAAACGACCCATCATTTGTTATACGTGTTAGTCGGGGTATTGGGTTATCAAAAATCTTTGCTCGAGTTAAAGTTTTGTCCTACGCATCATAAAAACGTGTTAAAATTCAATCCCAGTCTCCGAGGCACCCTAGAATTCGGCCCGAAAAACCTGAAATTTAAACGACCCATCATTTGTTATACGTTTTAGTCGTGGTATTGGGACATCAAAAATCTGAGCTCGAGTTAAAGTTTTGTCCGACGCATCATAAAAACGTGTTAAAATTCAGTCCCGGTCCCCGAGGCACCCTCGAATCCGGCCCGAAAAACCCAAAATTTAAACGACCCATCATTTGTTATACGTGTTAGTCGGGGTATTGGGACATCAAAAATCTGAGCTCGAGTTAAAGTTTTGTCCGACGCATCATAAAAACGTGTTAAAATTAAGTCCCGGTCTCCGAGGCACCCTAGATTTCGGCCCGAAAAACCCGAAATTTAAACGACACATTATTTGTTATACGTTTTAGTCGTGGTATTGGGACATCAAAAATCTGAGCTCGAGTTAAAGTTTTGTCCGACACATCATAAAAACGTGTTAAAATTCAGTCCCGGTCCCCGAGGCACCCTAGAATCCGGCCCGAAAAACCCAAAATTTAAACGACCCTCGATTTTATATACGTGTTAGTCGTGGTATTGGGAAATCCTAACATCTGAGCTCGAGTTCAAGTTTTGTCCGACGCATCCAAAAACACTTGTTAAATTTCTGCCCCGGTTCCCGAGGCAGCCTAGTATCCGGCCCGAAAAACCAAAAATTTAAACGACCCATCATTTGTTATACGTGTTAGTCGTGGTAATGGGCATCCAAAAATCTGAGCTCGAGTTAAAGTTTTGTCTTACGCATCAAAAAAACGTGTTAAAATTCAATCCCGGTCTCCGAGGCACCCTATAATTCGGCCCGAAAAACCGGAAATTTAAACGACCCATCATTTGTTATACGTGTTAGTCGGGGTATTGGGACATCAAAAATCTGAGCTCGAGTTAAAGTTTTGTCCTACGCATCATAAAAACGTGTTAAAATTCAGTCCCGGTCTCCGAGGCACCCTAGAATTCGGCCCGAAAAACCCGAAATTTAAACGACCCATCTTTGGTTATACGTTTTAGTCGTGGTATTGGGACATCAAAAATCTGAGCTCGAGTTAAAGTTTTGTCCGACGCATCATAAAAACGTGTTAAAATTCAGTCTCGGTCCCCCAGGAACCCTAGAATCCGGCCCGAAAAACCCAAAATTTCAACGACCCTCCATTTTATATACGTGTTAGTCGTGGTATTGGGAAATCCAAACATCTGAGCTCGAGTTAAAGTTTTGTCCGACGCATCAAAAAACACTTGTTAAATTTCTGCCCCGGTTCCCGTGGCAGCCTAGTATCCGGCCCGAAAAACCCAAAATTTAAACGACCCATCATTTGTTATACGTGTTAGTCGTGGTAATGGGCATCCAAAAATCTGAGCTCGAGTTAAAGTTTTATCCGACGCATCAAAAAAACGTGTTAAAATTCAATCCCGGTCTCCGAGGCACCCTATAATTCGGCCCGAAAAACCGGAAATTTAAACGACCCATCATTTGTTATATGTGTTAGTCGGGGTATTGGGTTATCAAAAATCTTTGCTCGAGTTAAAGTTTTGTCCTACGCATCATAAAAACGTGTTAAAATGCAATCCCAGTCTCCGAGGCACCCTAGAATTCGGCCCGAAAAACCTGAAATTTAAACGACACATTATTTGTTATACGTTTTAGTCGTGGTATTGGGACATCAAAAATCTGAGCTCGAGTTAAAGTTTTGTCCGACGCATCATAAAAACGTGTTAAAATTCAGTCCCGGTCCCCGAGGCACCCTAGAATCCGGCCCGAAAAACCCAAAATTTAAACGACCCTCGATTTTATATACGTGTTAGTCGTGGTATTGGGAAATCCAAACATCTGAGCTCGAGTTCAAGTTTTGTCAGACGCATCAAAAAACACTTGTTAAATTTCTGCCCCGGTTCCCGCGGCAGCCTAGTATCCGGCCCGAAAAACCCGAAATTTAAACGACCCATCATTTGTTATACGTGTTAGTCGGGGTATTGGGTTATCAAAAATCTTTGCTCGAGTTAAAGTTTTGTCCAACGCATCATAAAAACGTGTTAAAATTCAATCCCAGTCTCCGAGGCACCCTAGAATTCGGCCCGAAAAACCTGAAATTTAAACGACCAATCATTTGTTATACGTTTTAGTCGTGGTATTGGGACATCAAAAATCTGAGCTCGAGTTAAAGTTTTGTCCGACGCATCATAAAAACGTGTTAAAATTCAATCCCGGTCTCCGAGGCACCCTATAATTCGGCCCGAAAAACCGGAAATTTAAACGACCCATCATTTGTTATACGTGTTAGTCGGGGTATTGGGACATCAAAAATCTTTGCTCGAGTTAAAGTTTTGTCCTACGCATCATAAAAACGTGTTAAAATTCAATCCCAGTCTCCGAGGCACCCTAGAATTCGGCCCGAAAAACCTGAAATTTAAACGACCCATCATTTGTTATACGTTTTAGTCGTGGTATTGGGACATCAAAAATCTGAGCTCGAGTTAAAGTTTTGTCCGACGCATCATAAAAACGTGTTAAAATTCAGTCCCGGTCCCCGAGGCACCCTCGAATCCGGCCCGAAAAACCCAAAATTTAAACGACCCATCATTTGTTATACGTGTTAGTCGGGGTATTGGGACATCAAAAATCTGAGCTCGAGTTAAAGTTTTGTCCGACGCATCATAAAAACGTGTTAAAATTAAGTCCCGGTCTCCGAGGCACCCTAGAATTCGGCCCGAAAAACCCGAAATTTAAACGACACATTATTTGTTATACGTTTTAGTCGTGGTATTGGGACATCAAAAATCTGAGCTCGAGTTAAAGTTTTGTCCGACGCATCATAAAAACGTGTTAAAATTCAGTCCCGGTCCCCGAGGCACCCTAGAATCCGGCCCGAAAAACCCAAAATTTAAACGACCCTCGATTTTATATACGTGTTAGTCGTGGTATTGGGAAATCCTAACATCTGAGCTCGAGTTCAAGTTTTGTCCGACGCATCCAAAAACACTTGTTAAATTTCTGCCCCGGTTCCCGTGGCAGCCTAGTATCCGGCCCGAAAAACCCAAAATTTAAACGACCCATCATTTGTTATACGTGTTAGTCGTGGTAATGGGCATCCAAAAATCTGAGCTCGAGTTAAAGTTTTGTCTTACGCATCAAAAAAACGTGTTAAAATTCAATCCCGGTCTCCGAGGCACCCTATAATTCGGCCCGAAAAACCGGAAATTTAAACGACCCATCATTTGTTATACGTGTTAGTCGGGGTATTGGGACATCAAAAATCTGAGCTCGAGTTAAAGTTTTGTCCTACGCATCATAAAAACGTGTTAAAATTCAGTCCCGGTCTCCGAGGCACCCTAGAATTCGGCCCGAAAAACCCGAAATTTAAACGACCCATCATTTGTTATACGTTTTAGTCGTGGTATTGGGACATCAAAAATCTGAGCTCGAGTTAAAGTTTTGTCCGACGCATCATAAAAACGTGTTAAAATTCAGTCCCGGTCCCCGAGGCACCCTAGAATCCGGCCCGAAAAACCCAAAATTTAAACGACCCTCGATTTTATATACGTGTTAGTCGTGGTATTGGGAAATCCAAACATCTGAGCTCGAGTTCAAGTTTTGTCAGACGCATCAAAAAACACTTGTTAAATTTCTGCCCCGGTTCCCGCGGCAGCCTAGTATCCGGCCCGAAAAACCCGAAATTTAAACGACCCATCATTTGTTATACGTGTTAGTCGGGGTATTGGGTTATCAAAAATCTTTGCTCGAGTTAAACTTTTGTCCTACGCATCATAAAAACGTGTTAAAATTCAATCCCAGTCTCCGAGGCACCCTAGAATTCGGCCCGAAAAACCTGAAATTTAAACGACCCATCATTTGTTATACGTTTTAGTCGTGGTATTGGGACATCAAAAATCTGAGCTCGAGTTAAAGTTTTGTCCGACGCATCATAAAAACGTGTTAAAATTCAATCCCGGTCTCCGAGGCACCCTATAATTCGACCCGAAAAACCGGAAATTTAAACGACCCATCATTTTTATACGTGTTAGTCGGGGTATGGGGACATCAAAAATCTTTGCTCGAGTTAAAGTTTTGTCCTACGCATCATAAAAACGTGTTAAAATTCAATCCCAGTCTCCGAGGCACCCTAGAATTGGGCCCGAAAAACCTGAAATTTAAACGACCCATCATTTGTTATACGTTTTAGTCGTGGTATTGGGACATCAAAAATCTGAGCTCGAGTTAAAGTTTTGTCCGACGCATCATAAAAACGTGTTAAAATTCAGTCCCGGTCCCCGAGGCACCCTAGAATCCGGCCCGAAAAACCCAAAATTTAAACGACCCATCATTTGTTATACGTGTTAGTCGGGGTATTGGGACATCATAAATCTGAGCTCGAGTTAAAGTTTTGTCCGACGCATCATAAAAACGTGTTAAAATTAAGTCCCGGTCTCCGAGGCACCCTAGAATTCGGCCCGAAAAACCCGAAATTTAAACGACCCATCATTTGTTATACGTTTTAGTCGTGGTATTGGGACATCAAAAATCTGAGCTCGAGTTAAAGTTTTGTCCGACGCATCATAAAAACGTGTTAAAATTCAGTCTCGATCCCCCAGGCACCCTAGAATCCGGTCCGAAAAACCCAAAATTTCAACGACCCTCCATTTTATATACGTGTTAGTCGTGGTATTGGGAAATTCAAACATCTGAGCTCGAGTTAAAGTTTTGTCCGACGCATCAAAAAACACTTGTTAAATTTCTGCCCCGGTTCCCGGGGCAGCCTAGTATCCGGCCCGAAAAACCCAAAATTTAAACGACCCATCATTTGTTATACGTGTTAGTCGTGGTAATGGGCATCCAAAAATCTGAGCTCGAGTTAAAGTTTTGTCCGACGCATCAAAAAAACGTGTTAAAATTCAATCCCGGTCTCCGAGGCACCCTATAATTCGGCCCGAAAAACCGGAAATTTAAACGACCCATCATTTGTTATACGTGTTAGTCGGGGTATTGGGTTATCAAAAATCTTTGCTCGAGTTAAAGTTTTGTCCTACGCATCATAAAAACGTGTTAAAATTCAATCCCAGTCTCCGAGGCACCCTAGAATTCGGCCCGAAAAACCTGAAATTTAAACGACCCATCATTTGTTATACGTTTTAGTCGTGGTATTGGGACATCAAAAATCTGAGCTCGAGTTAAAGTTTTGTCCGACGCATCATAAAAACGTGTTAAAATTCAGTCCCGGTCCCCGAGGCACCCTCGAATCCGGCCCGAAAAACCCAAAATTTAAACGACCCATCATTTGTTATACGTGTTAGTCGGGGTATTGGGACATCAAAAATCTGAGCTCGAGTTAAAGTTTTGTCCGACGCATCATAAAAACGTGTTAAAATTAAGTCCCGGTCTCCGAGGCACCCTAGAATTCGGCCCGAAAAACCCGAAATTTAAACGACACATTATTTGTTATACGTTTTAGTCGTGGTATTGGGACATCAAAAATCTGAGCTCGAGTTAAAGTTTTGTCCGACGCATCATAAAAACGTGTTAAAATTCAGTCCCGGTCCCCGAGGCACCCTAGAATCCGGCCCGAAAAACCCAAAATTTAAACGACCCTCGATTTTATATACGTGTTAGTCGTGGTATTGGGAAATCCTAACATCTGAGCTCGAGTTCAAGTTTTGTCCGACGCATCCAAAAACACTTGTTAAATTTCTGCCCCGGTTCCCGTGGCAGCCTAGTATCCGGCCCGAAAAACCCAAAATTTAAACGACCCATCATTTGTTATACGTGTTAGTCGTGGTAATGGGCATCCAAAAATCTGAGCTCGAGTTAAAGTTTTGTCTTACGCATCAAAAAAACGTGTTAAAATTCAATCCCGGTCTCCGAGGCACCCTATAATTCGGCCCGAAAAACCGGAAATTTAAACGACCCATCATTTGTTATACGTGTTAGTCGGGGTATTGGGACATCAAAAATCTGAGCTCGAGTTAAAGTTTTGTCCTACGCATCATAAAAACGTGTTAAAATTCAGTCCCGGTCTCCGAGGCACCTAGAATTCGGCCCGAAAAACCCGAAATTTAAACGACCCATCATTTGTTATACGTTTTAGTCGTGGTATTGGGACATCAAAAATCTGAGCTCGAGTTAAAGTTTTGTCCGACGCATCATAAAAACGTGTTAAAATTCAGTCCCGGTCCCCGAGGCACCCTAGAATCCGGCCCGAAAAACCCAAAATTTAAACGACCCTCGATTTTATATACGTGTTAGTCGTGGTATTGGGAAATCCAAACATCTGAGCTCGAGTTCAAGTTTTGTCAGACGCATCAAAAAACACTTGTTAAATTTCTGCCCCGGTTCCCGCGGCAGCCTAGTATCCGGCCCGAAAAACCCGAAATTTAAACGACCCATCATTTGTTATACGTGTTAGTCGGGGTATTGGGTTATCAAAAATCTTTGCTCGAGTTAAACTTTTGTCCTACGCATCATAAAAACGTGTTAAAATTCAATCCCAGTCTCCGAGGCACCCTAGAATTCGGCCCGAAAAACCTGAAATTTAAACGACCCATCATTTGTTATACGTTTTAGTCGTGGTATTGGGACATCAAAAATCTGAGCTCGAGTTAAAGTTTTGTCCGACGCATCATAAAAACGTGTTAAAATTCAATCCCGGTCTCCGAGGCACCCTATAATTCGACCCGAAAAACCGGAAATTTAAACGACCCATCATTTTTATACGTGTTAGTCGGGGTATGGGGACATCAAAAATCTTTGCTCGAGTTAAAGTTTTGTCCTACGCATCATAAAAACGTGTTAAAATTCAATCCCAGTCTCCGAGGCACCCTAGAATTGGGCCCGAAAAACCTGAAATTTAAACGACCCATCATTTGTTATACGTTTTAGTCGTGGTATTGGGACATCAAAAATCTGAGCTCGAGTTAAAGTTTTGTCCGACGCATCATAAAAACGTGTTAAAATTCAGTCCCGGTCCCCGAGGCACCCTAGAATCCGGCCCGAAAAACCCAAAATTTAAACGACCCATCATTTGTTATACGTGTTAGTCGGGGTATTGGGACATCAAAAATCTGAGCTCGAGTTAAAGTTTTGTCCGACGCATCATAAAAACGTGTTAAAATTAAGTCCCGGTCTCCGAGGCACCCTAGAATTCGGCCCGAAAAACCCGAAATTTAAACGACCCATCATTTGTTATACGTTTTAGTCGTGGTATTGGGACATCAAAAATCTGAGCTCGAGTTAAAGTTTTGTCCGACGCATCATAAAAACGTGTTAAAATTCAGTCTCGATCCCCCAGGCACCCTAGAATCCGGTCCGAAAAACCCAAAATTTCAACGACCCTCCATTTTATATACGTGTTAGTCGTGGTATTGGGAAATCCAAACATCTGAGCTCGAGTTAAAGTTTTGTCCGACGCATCAAAAAACACTTGTTAAATTTCTGCCCCGGTTCCCGAGGCAGCCTAGTATCCGGCCCGAAAAACCCAAAATTTAAACGACCCATCATTTGTTATACGTGTTAGTCGTGGTAATGGGCATCCAAAAATCTGAGCTCGAGTTAAAGTTTTGTCCGACGCATCAAAAAAACGTGTTAAAATTCAATCCCGGTCTCCGAGGCACCCTATAATTCGGCCCGAAAAACCGGAAATTTAAACGACCCATCATTTGTTATACGTGTTAGTCGGGGTATTGGGTTATCAAAAATCTTTGCTCGAGTTAAAGTTTTGTCCTACGCATCATAAAAACGTGTTAAAATTCAATCCCAGTCTCCGAGGCACCCTAGAATTCGGCCCGAAAAACCTGAAATTTAAACGACCCATCATTTGTTATACGTTTTAGTCGTGGTATTGGGACATCATAAATCTGAGCTCGAGTTAAAGTTTTGTCCGACGCATCATAAAAACGTGTTAAAATTCAGTCCCGGTCCCCGAGGCACCCTAGAATCCGGCCCGAAAAACCCAAAATTTAAACGACCCATCATTTGTTATACGTGTTAGTCGGGGTATTGGGACATCAAAAATCTGAGCTCCAGTTAAAGTTTTGTCCGAGGCATCATAAAAACGTGTTAAAATTAAGTCCCGGTCTCCGAGGCACCCTAGATTTCGGCCCGAAAAACCCGAAATTTAAACGACACATTATTTGTTATACGTTTTAGTCGTGGTATTGAGACATCAAAAATCTGAGCTCGAGTTAAAGTTTTGTCTGACGCATCATAAAAACGTGTTAAAATTCAGTCCCGGTCCCCGAGGCACCCTAGAATCCGGCCCGAGAAACCCAAAATTTCAACGACCCTCCATTTTATATACGTGTTAGTCGTGGTATTGGGAAATCCAAACATTTGAGCTCGAGTTCAAGTTTTCTCAGACGCATCAAAAAACACTTGTTAAATTTCTGCCCCGGTTCCCGGGGCAGCCTAGTATCCGGCCCGAAAAACCCAAAATTTAAACGACCCATCATTTGTTATACGTGCTAGTCGGGGTATTGCGACATCAAAAATCTGAGCTCGAGTTAAAGTTTTGTCCGACTTCTCAAAAAAACGTGTTAAAATTCAGTCCCGGTCCCCGAGGCACCCTAGAATCCGGCCCGAAAAACCCAAAATTTAAACGACCCATCATTTGTTATACGTGTTAGTCCTGGTATTGGGACATCAAAAATCTGAGCTCGAGTTAAAGTTTGGTCAGACGCATCAAAAAAGACTTGTTAAATTTCTGCCCCGGTTCCCGCGGCAGCCTAGTATCCGGCCCGAAAAACCCAAAATTTAAACGACCCATCATTTGTTATACGTGTTAGTCAGGGTATTGGGACATCAAAAATCTGAGCTCGAGTTAAAGTTTTGTCCGAAGCATCATAAAAACGTGTGAAAATTCAGTCCCGGTCTCCGAGGCACCCTAGAATTCGGCCCGAAAAACCCGAAATTTAAACGACCCATGATTTGTTATACCTTTTAGTCGTGGTATTGGGACATCAAAAATCTGAGCTCGAGTTAAAGTTTTGTCCGACGCATCATAAAAACGTGTTAAAATTCAGTCCCGGTCCCCGAGGCACCCTAGAATCCGGCCCGAAAAACCCGAAATTTAAACGACCCATCATTTGTTATACGTTTTAGTCGTGGTAATGGGCATCCAAAAATCTGAGCTCGAGTTAAAGTTTTGTCCGACTTCTCATAAAAACGTGGTAAAATTCAGTCCCAGTCCCCGAGGCACCCTAGAATTCGGCCCGAAAAACCCAAAATTTAAACGACCCATCATTTGTTATACGTGTTAGTCGGGGTATTGGGACATCAAAAATCTGAGCTCGAGTTAAAGTTTTGTCCGACTTCTCAAAAAAACGTGTTAAAATTCAGTCCCGGTCCCCGAGGCACCCTAGAATCCGGCCCGAAAAACCCGAAATTTAAACGACCCATCATTTGTTATACGTTTTAGTCGTGGTAATGGGCATCCAAAAATCTGAGCTCGAGTTAAAGTTTTGTCCGACTTCTCATAAAAACGTGGTAAAATTCTGTCCCCGTCCCCGAGGCACCCTAGAATCCGGCCCGAAAAACCCGAAATTTAATCGACACATTATTTGTTATACGTTTTAGTCGTGGTATTGGGACATCAAAAATCTGAGCTCGAGTTAAAGTTTTGTCCGACGCATCATAAAAACGTGTTAAAATTCAGTCCCGGTCCCCGAGGCACCCTAGAATCCGGCCCGAAAAACCCAAAATTTAAACGACCCTCGATTTTATATACGTGTTAGTCGTGGTATTGGGAAATCCTAACATCTGAGCTCGAGTTCAAGTTTTGTCCGACGCATCCAAAAACACTTGTTAAATTTCTGCCCCGGTTCCCGAGGCAGCCTAGTATCCGGCCCGAAAAACCCAAAATTTAAACGACCCATCATTTGTTATACGTGTTAGTCGTGGTAATGCGCATCCAAAAATCTGAGCTCGAGTTAAAGTTTTGTTCGACGCATCAAAAAAACGTGTTAAAATTCAATCCCGGTCTCCGAGGCACCCTATAATTCGGCCCGAAAAACCGGAAATTTAAACGACCCATCATTTGTTATACGTGTTAGTCGGGGTATTGGGACATCAAAAATCTGAGCTCGAGTTAAAGTTTTGTCCTACGCATCATAAAAACGTGTTAAAATTCAGTCCCGGTCCTCGAGGCACCCTAGAGTCCGGCCCGAAAAACCCAAAATTTCAACGACCCTCGATTTTATATACGTGTTAGTCGTGGTATTGGGAAATCCAAACATCTGAGCTCGAGTTAAAGTTTTGTCCGACGCATCAAAAAACACTTGTTAAATTTCTGCCCCAGTTCCCGAGGCAGCCTAGTATCCGGCCCGAAAAACCCAAAATTTAAACGACCCATCATTTGTTATACGTGTTAGTCGGGGTATTGGGACATCAAAAATCTGAGCTCGAGTTAAAGTTTTGTCCGAAGCATCATAAAAACGTGTGAAAATTCAGTCCCGGTCTCCGAGGCACCCTAGAATTCGGCCCGAAAAACCCGAAATTTAAACGACCCATGATTTGTTATACGTTTTAGTCGTGGTATTGGGACATCAAAAATCTGAGCTCGAGTTAAAGTTTTGTCCGACGCATCATAAAAACGTGTTAAAATTCAGTCCCGGTCCCCGAGGCACCCTAGAATCCGGCCTGAAAAACCCGAAATTTAAACGACCCATCATTTGTTATACGTTTTAGTCATGGTAATGGGCATCGAAAAATCTGAGCTCGAGTTAAAGTTTTGTCCGACTTCTCATAAAAACGTGGTAAAATTCAGTCCCGGTCCCCGAGGCACCCTAGAATCCGGCCCGAAAAACCCAAAATTTAAACGACCCATCATTTGTTATACGTGTTAGTCGGGGTATTGGGACATCAAAAATCTGAGCTCGAGTTAAAGTTTTGTCCGACTTCTCAAAAAAACGTGTTAAAATTCAGTCCCGGTCCCCGAGGCACCCTAGAATCCGGCCCGAAAAACCCGAAATTTAAACGACCCATCATTTGTTATACGTTTTAGTCGTGGTAATGGGCATCCAAAAATCTGAGCTCGAGTTAAAGTTTTGTCCGACTTCTCATAAAAACGTGGTAAAATACAGTCCCGGTCCCCGAGGCACCCTAGAATCCGGCCCGAAAAACCCAAAATTTAAACGACCCATCATTTGTTATACGTGTTAGTCGGGGTATTGGGACATCAAAAATCTGAGCTTGAGTTAAAGTTTTGTCCGACGCATCATAAAAACGTGTTAAAATTCAGTCCCGGTCTCCGAGGCACCCTAGGATTCGGCCCGAAAAACCCGAAATTTAAACGACCCATCATTTGTTATACGTTTTAGTCGTGGTATGGGGACATCAAAAATCTGAGCTCGAGTTAAAGTTTTGTCCGACGCATCATAAAAACGTGTTAAAATTCAGTCCCGGTCCCCGAGGCACCCTAGAATCCGGCCCGAAAAACCCAAAATTTAAACGACCCATCATTTGTTATACGTGTTAGTCGGGGTATTGGGACATCAAAAATCTGAGCTCGAGTTAAAGTTTTGTCCGACTTCTCAAAAAAACGTGTTAAAATTCAGTCCCGGTCTCCGAGGTACCCTAGAATTAGGCCCGAAAAACCCGAAATTTAAACGACCCATCATTTGTTATACGTTTTAGTCGTGGTATTGGGACATAAAAAATCTGAGCTCGAGTTATAGTTTTGTCCGACTTCTCAAAAAAACGTGTTAAAATTCAGTCCCGGTACCCGAGGCACTCTAGAATCCGGCCCACAAACCCAAAATTTAAACGACCCATCATTTGTGATACGTGTTAGTCGGGGTATTGGGACATCAAAAATCTGAGCTCGAGTTAAAGTTTTGTCCGACGCATCATAAAAACGTGTTAAAATTCAGTCCCAGTCTCCGAGGCACCCTAGAATTCGGCCCGAAAAACCCGAAATTTAAACGACCCATCATTTGTTATACGTTTTAGTCGTGGTATTGGGACATCAAAAATCTGAGCTCGAGTTAAAGTTTTGTCCGACGCATCATAAAAACGTGTTAAAATTCAGTCCCAGTCCCCGAAGCACCCTAGAATCCGGCCCGAAAAACCCAAACTTTAAACGACCCTCGATTTTATATACGTGTTAGTTGTTGTATTGGGAAATCCAAACATCTGAGCTCGAGATCAAGTTTTGTCCGACGCATCAAAAAACACTTGTTAAATTTCTGCCCCGGTTCCCGAGGCAGCCTAGTATCCGGCCCGAAAAACCCAAAATTTAAACGACCCATCATTTGTTATACGTGTTAGTCGTGGTATTGGGCATATAAAAATCTGAGCACGAGTTAAAGTTTTGTCCGACGCATCAAAAAAACGTGTTAAAATTCAATCCCGGTCTCCGAGGCACCCTATAATTCGGCCCGAAAAACCGGAAATTTAAACGACCCATCATTTGTTATACGTGTTAGTCGGGGTATTGGGACATCAAAAATCTTTGCTCGAGTTAAAGTTTTGTCCTACGCATCATAAAAACGTGTTAAAATTCAGTCCCGGTCCTCGAGGCACCCTAGAGTCCGGCCCGAAAAACCCAAAATTTCAACGACCCTCGATTTTATATACGTGTTAGTCGTGGTATTGGGAAATCCAAACATCTGAGCTCGAGTTAAAGTTTTGTCCGACGCATCAAAAAACACTTGTTAAATTTCTGCCCCAGTTCCCGAGGCAGCCTAGTATCCGGCCCGAAAAACCCAAAATTTAAACGACCCATCATTTGTTATACGTGTTAGTCGTGGTAATGGGCATTCAAAAATCTGAGCTCGAGTTAAAGTTTTGTCCGACACATCAAAAAAACGTGTTAAAATTCAATCCCGGTCTCCGAGGCACCCTATAATTCGGCCCGAAAAACCGGAAATTTAAACGACCCATCATTTGTTATACGTGTTAGTCGGGGTATTGGGACATTAAAAATCTGAGCTCGAGTTAAAGTTTTGTCCTACGCATCATAAAAACGTGTTAAAATTCAGTCCCGGTCTCCGAGGCACCCTAGAATTCGGCCCGAAAAACCCGAAATTTAAACGACCCATCATTTGTTATACGTTTTAGTCGTAGTATTGGGACATCAAAAGTTAAAGTTTTGTCGGACGCATCATAAAAACGTGTTAAAATACAGTCCCGGTCCCCGAGGAACTCTATAATCCGGCCCGAAAAATCCAAAATTTCAACGACCCTCCATTTTATATACGTGTTAGTCCTGGTATTGGGAAATCCAAACATCTGAGCTCGAGTTAAAGTTTTGTCCGACGCATCAAAAAACACTTGTTAAATTTCTGCCCCAGTTCCCGAGGCAGCCTAGTATCCGGCCCGAAAAACCCAAAATTTAAACGACCCATCATTTGTTATACGTGTTAGTCGTGGTAATGGGCATTCAAAAATCTGAGCTCGAGTTAAAGTTTTGTCCGACACATCAAAAAAACGTGTTAAAATTCAATCCCGGTCTCCGAGGCACCCTATAATTCGGCCCGAAAAACCGGAAATTTAAACGACCCATCATTTGTTATACGTGTTAGTCGGGGTATTGGGACATTAAAAATCTGAGCTCGAGTTAAAGTTTTGTCCTACGCATCATAAAAACGTGTTAAAATTCAGTCCCGGTCTCCGAGGCACCCTAGAATTCGGCCCGAAAAACCCGAAATTTAAACGACCCATCATTTGTTATACATTTTAGTCGTGGTATTGGGACATCAAAAATCTGAGCTCGAGTTAAAGTTTTGTCCGACTTCTCAAAAAAACGTGTTAAAATTCAGTCCCGGTACCCGAGGCACTCTAGAATCCGGCCCAAAAACCCAAAATTTAAACGACCCATCATTTGTTATACGTGTTAGTCGGGGTATTGGGACATCAAAAATCTGAGCTCGAGTTAAAGTTTTGTCCGACGCATCATAAAAACGTGTTAAAATTCAGTCCCGGTCTCCGAGGCACCCTAGAATTCGGCCCGAAAAACCCGAAATTTAAACGACCCATCATTTGTTATACGTTTTAGTCGTGGTATTGGGACATCAAAAATCTGAGCTCGAGTTAAAGTTTTGTCCGACGCATCATAAAAACGTGTTAAAATTCAGTCCCAGTCCCCGAAGCACGCTAGAATCCGGCCCGAAAAACCCAAACTTTAAACAACCCTCGATTTTATATACGTGTTAGTTGTGGTATTGGGAAATCCAAACATCTGAGCTCGAGTTAAAGTTTTGTCCTACGCATCATAAAAACGTGTTAAAATTCAGTCCCGGTCTCCGAGGCACCCTAGAATTCGGCCCGAAAAACCCGAAATTTAAACGACCCATCATTTGTTATACGTTTTAGTCGTGGTATTGGGACATCAAAAATCTGAGCTCGAGTTAAAGTTTTGTCGGACGCATCATAAAAACGTGTTAAAATGGAGTCCCGGTCCCCGAGGCACTCTAATATCCGGCCCGAAAAACCCAAAATTTCAACGACCCTCCATTTTATATACGTGTTAGTCCTGGTATTGGGAAATCCAAACATCTGAGCTCGAGTTAAAGTTTTGTCCGACGCATCAAAAAACACTTGTTAAATTTCTGCCCCGGTTCCCGAGGCAGCCTAGTATCCGGCCCGAAAATCCCAAATTTTAAACGACCCATCATTTGTTATACGTGTTAGTCGTGGTAATGGGCATCCAAAAATCTGAGCTCGAGTTAAAGTTTTGTCCGACTTCTCATAAAAACGTGGTAAAATTCAGTCCCGGTCCCCGAGGCACCCTAGAATCCGGCCTGAAAAACCCAAAATTTAAACGACCCATCATTTGTTATACGTGTTAGTCGGGGTATTGGTACATCAAAAATCTGAGCTCGAGTTAAAGTTTTGTCCGACGCATCATAAAAACGTGTTAAAATTCAGTCCCGGTCTCCGAGGCACCCTAGAATTCGGCCCGAAAAACCCGAAATTTAAACGACCCATCATTTGTTATACGTTTTAGTCGTGGTATTGGGACATCAAAAATCTGAGCTCGAGTTAAAGTTTTGTCCTACGCATCATAAAAACGTGTTAAAATTCAGTCCGGGACCCCGAGGCACCCTAGAATCCGGCCCGAAAAACCCAAAATTTCAACGACCCTCGTTTTTATATACGTGTTAGTCGTGGTATTGGTAAATCGAAACATCTGAGGTCGAGCTAAAGTTTTGTCCGACGCATCAAAAAACACTTGTTAAATTTCTGCCCCGGTTCCCGAGGCAGCCTAGTATCCGGCCCGAAAAACCCAAAATTTAAACGACCCATCATTTGTTATACGTGTTAGTCGTGGTAATGGGCATCCAAAAATCTGAGCTCGAGTTAATGTTTTGTCCGACTTCTCAAAAAAAAGTGTTAAAATTCAGTCCCGGTCTCCGAGGCACCCTATAATTCGGCCCGAAAAACCGGAAATTTAAACGACCCATCATTTGTTATACGTGTTAGTCGGGGTATTGGGACATCAAAAATCTGAGCTCGAGTTAAAGTTTTGTCCTACGCATCATAAAAACGTGTTAAAATTCAGTCCCGGTCTCCGAGGCGCCCTAGAATTCGGCCCGAAAAACCCGAAATTTAAACGACCCATCATTTGTTATACGTTTTAGTCGTGGTATTGGGACATCAAAAATCTGAGCTCGAGTTAAAGTTTTGTCCGACGCATCATAAAAACGTGTTAAAATTCAGTTCCGGTCCCCGAGGCACCTAGAATCCGGCCCGAAAAACCCAAAATTTAAACGACCCTCCATTTTATATACGTGTTAGTCGTGGTATTGGGAAAAGCAAACATCTGAGCTCGAGTTCAAGTTTTGTCCGACGCATCAAAAAACACTTGTTAAATTTCTGCCTCGGTTCCCGTGGCAGCCTAGTATCCGGCCTGAAAAACCCAAAATTTAAACGACCCATCATTTGTTATACGTGTTAGGTGTGGTAATGGGCATCCAAAAATCTGAGCTCGAGTTAAAGTTTTGTCCGACTTCTCAAAAAAACGTGATAAAATTCAGTCCCGGTCCCCGAGGCACCCTAGAATCCTGCCCGAAAAACCCAAAATTTAAACGACCCATCATTTGTTATATGTGTTAGTCGGGGTATTGGGACATCAAAAATCTGAGCTCGAGTTAAAGTTTTGTCCGACGCATCATAAAAACGTGTTGAAATTCAGTCCCGGTCCCCGAGGCACCCTAGAATTCGGCCCGAAAAATCAAAATTTTAACGACCCATCATTTGTTATACGTGTTAGTCGTGGTATGGGCATATAAAAATCTGAGCTCGAGTTGAAGTTTTGTCCGAGTTCTCAAAAAAACGTGATAAAATTCAGTCCCGGTCCCCGAGGCACCCTAGAATCCGGCCCGAAAAACCCAAAATTTAAACGACCCATCATTTGTTATATGTGTTAGTCGGGGTATTGGGACATCAAAAATCTGAGCTCGAGTTAAAGTTTTGTCCGACGCATCATAAAAACGTGTTAAAATTCAGTCCCGGTCTCCGAGGCACCCTAGAATTCGGCCCGAAAAACCCGAAATTTAAACGACCCATCATTTGTTATACGTGTTAGTCGGGGTATTGGGTTATCAAAAATCTGAGCTCGAGTTAAAGTTTTGTCCTACGCATCATAAAAACGTGTTAAAATTCAATCCCAGTCTCCGAGGCACCCTAGAATTCGGCCCGAAAAACCTGAAATTTAAACGACACATTATTTGTTATACGTTTTAGTCGTGGTATTGGGACATCAAAAATCTGAGCTCGAGTTAAAGTTTTGTCCGACGCATCATAAAAACGTGTTAAAATTCAGTCCCGGTCCCCGAGGCACCCTAGAATCAGGCCCGAAAAACCCAAAATTTAAACGACCCTCGATTTTATATACGTGTTAGTCGTGGTATTGGGAAATCCAAACATCTGAGCTCGAGTTCAAGTTTTGTCAGACGCATCAAAAAACACTTGTTAAATTTCTGCCCCGGTTCCCGCGGTAGCCTAGTATCCGGCCCGAAAAACCCGAAATTTAAACGACCCATCATTTGTTATACGTGTTAGTCGAGGTATTGGGTTATCAAAAATCTTTGCTCGAGTTAAACTTTTGTCCTACGCATCATAAAAACGTGTTAAAATTCAATCCCAGTCTCCGAGGCACCCTAGAATTCGGCCCGAAAAACCTGAAATTTAAACGACCCATCATTTGTTATACGTTTTAGTCGTGGTATTGGGACATCAAAAATCTGAGCTCGAGTTAAAGTTTTGTCCGACGCATCATAAAAACGTGTTAAAATTCAATCCCGGTCTCCGAGGCACCCTATAATTCGACCCGAAAAACCGGAAATTTAAACGACCCATCATTTTTATACGTGTTAGTCGGGGTATTGGGACATCAAAAATCTTTGCTCGAGTTAAAGTTTTGTCCTACGCATCATAAAAACGTGTTAAAATTCAATCCCAGTCTCCGAGGCACCCTAGAATTCGGCCCGAAAAACCCGAAATTTAAACGACCCATCATTTGTTATACGTTTTAGTCGTGGTATTGGGACATCAAAAATCTGAGCTCGAGTTAAAGTTTTGTCCGACGCATCATAAAAACGTGTTAAAATTCAGTCCCGGTCCCCGAGGCACCCTAGAATCCGGCCCGAAAAACCCAAAATTTAAACGACCCATCATTTGTTATACGTGTTAGTCGGGGTATTGGGACATCAAAAATCTGAGCTCGAGTTAAAGTTTTGTCCGACGCATCATAAAAACGTGTTAAAATTAAGTCCCGGTCTCCGAGGCACCCTAGAATTCGGCCCGAAAAACCCGAAATTTAAACGACACATTATTTGTTATACGTTTTAGTCGTGGTATTGGGACATCAAAAATCTGAGCTCGAGTTAAAGTTTTGTCCGACGCATCATAAAAACGTGTTAAAATTCAGTCCCGGTCCCCGAGGCACCCTAGAATCCGGCCCGAAAAACCCAAAATTTAAACGACCCTCGATTTTATATTCGTGTTAGTCGTGGTATTGGGAAATCCTAACATCTGAGCTCGAGTTCAAGTTTTGTCCGACGCATCCAAAAACACTTGTTAAATTTCTGCCCCGGTTCCCGAGGCAGCCTAGTATCCGGCCCGAAAAACCCAAAATTTAAACGACCCATCATTTGTTATACGTGTTGGTCGTGGTAATGCGCATCCAAAAATCTGAGCTCGAGTTAAAGTTTTGTCCGACGCATCAAAAAAACGTGTTAAAATTCAATCCCGGTCTCCGAGGCACCCTATAATTCGGCCCGAAAAACCGGAAATTTAAACGACCCATCATTTGTTATACGTGTTAGTCGGGGTATTGGGACATCCAAAATCTGAGCTCGAGTTAAAGTTTTGTCCTACGCATCATAAAAACGTGTTAAAATTCAGTCCCGGTCTCCGAGGCACCCTAGAATTCGGCCCGAAAAACCCGAAATTTAAACGACCCATCATTTGTTATACGTTTTAGTCGTGGTATTGGGACATCAAAAATCTGAGCTCGAGTTAAAGTTTTGTCCGACGCATCATAAAAACGTGTTAAAATTCAGTCTCGATCCCCCAGGCACCCTAGAATCCGGCCCGAAAAACCCAAAATTTCAACGACCCTCCATTTTATATACGTGTTAGTCGTGGTATTGGGAAATCCAAACATCTGAGCTCGAGTTAAAGTTTTGTCCGACGCATCAAAAAACACTTGTTAAATTTCTGCCCCGGTTCCCGGGGCAGCCTAGTATCCGGCCCGAAAAACCCAAAATTTAAACGACCCATCATTTGTTATACGTGTTAGTCGGGATATTGGGTTATCAAAAATCTTTGCTCGAGTTAAAGTTTTGTCCTACGCATCATAAAAACGTGTTAAAATTCAATCCCAGTCTCCGAGGCACCCTAGAATTCGGCCCGAAAAACCTGAAATTTAAACGACCCATCATTTGTTATACGTTTTAGTCGTGGTATTGGGACATCATAAATCTGAGCTCGAGTTAAAGTTTTGTCCGACGCATCATAAAAACGTGTTAAAATTCAGTCCCAATCCCCGAGGCACCCTCGAATCCGGCCCGAAAAACCCAAAATTTAAACGACCCATCATTTGTTATACGTGTTAGTCGGGGTATTGGGACATCAAAAATCTGAGCTCGAGTTAAAGTTTTGTCCGACGCATCATAAAAACGTGTTAAAATTAAGTCCCGGTCTCCGAGGCACCCTAGATTTCGGCCCGAAAAACCCGAAATTTAAACGACACATTATTTGTTATACGTTTTAGTCGTGGTATTGGGACATCAAAAATCTGAGCTCGAGTTAAAGTTTTGTCCGACACATCATAAAAACGTGTTAAAATTCAGTCCCGGTCCCCGAGGCACCCTAGAATCCGGCCCGAAAAACCCAAAATTTCAACGACCCTCCATTTTATATACGTGTTAGTCGTGGTATTGGGAAATCCAAGCATCTGAGCTCGAGTTCAAGTTTTGTCAGACGCATCAAAAAACACTTTTTAAATTTCTGCCCCGGTTCCCGGGGCAGCCTAGTATCCGGCCCGAAAAACCCAAAATTTAAACGACCCATCATTTGTTATACGTGTTAGTCGGGGTATTGCGACATCAAAAATCTGAGCTCGAGTTAAAGTTTTGTCCGACTTCTCAAAAAAACGTGTTAAAATTCAGTCCCGGTCCCCGAGGCACCCTAGAATCCGGCCCGAAAAACCCAAAATTTAAACGACCCATCATTTGTTATACGTGTTAGTCGGGGTATTGGGACATCAAAAATCTGAGCTCGAGTTAAAGTTTGGTCAGACGCATCAAAAAAGACTTGTTAAATTTCTGCCCCGGTTCCCGCGGCAGCCTAGTATCCGGCCCGAAAAACCCAAAATTTAAACGACCCATCATTTGTTATACGTGTTAGTCGGGGTATTGGGACATCAAAAATCTGAGCTCGAGTTAAAGTTTTGTCCGAAGCATCATAAAAACGTGTGAAAATTCAGTCACGGTCTCCGAGGCACCCTAGAATTCGGCCCGAAAAACCCGAAATTTAAACGACCCATGATTTGTTATACGTTTTAGTCGTGGTATTGGGACATCAAAAATCTGAGCTCGAGTTAAAGTTTTGTCCGACGTATCATAAAAACGTGTTAAAATTCAGTCCCGGTCCCCGAGGCACCCTAGAATCCGGCCCGAAAAACGAGAAATTTAAACGACCCATCATTTGTTATACGTTTTAGTCGTGGTAATGGGCATCCAAAAATCTGAGCTCGAGTTAAAGTTTTGTCCGACTTCTCATAAAAACGTGGTAAAATTCAGTCCCGGTCCCCGAGGCACCCTAGAATCCGGCCCGAAAAACCCAAAATTTAAACGACCCATCATTTGTTATACGTGTTAGTCGGGGTATTGGGACATCAAAAATCTGAGCTCGAGTTAAAGTTTTGTCCGACTTCTCAAAAAAACGTGTTAAAATTCAGTCCCGGTCCCCGAGGCACCCTAGAATCCGGCCCGAAAAACCCGAAATTTAAACGACCCATCATTTGTTATACGTTTTAGTCGTGGTAATGGGCATCCAAAAATCTGAGCTCGAGTTAAAGTTTTGTCCGACTTCTCATAAAAACGTGGTAAAATTCAGTCCCGGTCCCCGAGGCACCCTAGAATCCGGCCCGAAAAACCCGAAATTTAAACGACACATTATTTGTTATACGTTTTAGTCGTGGTATTGGGACATCAAAAATCTGAGCTCGAGTTAAAGTTTTGTCCGACGCATCATAAAAACGTGTTAAAATTCAGTCCCGGTCCCCGAGGCACCCTAGAATCCGGCCCGAAAAACCCAAAATTTAAACGACCCTCGATTTTATATACGTGTTAGTCGTGGTATTGGGAAATCCTAACATCTGAGCTCGAGTTCAAGTTTTGTCCGACGCATCCAAAAACACTTGTTAAATTTCTGCCCCGGTTCCCGAGGCAGCCTAGTATCCGGCCCGAAAAACCCAAAATTTAAACGACCCATCATTTGTTATACGTGTTAGTCGTGGTAATGCGCATCCAAAAATCTGAGCTCGAGTTAAAGTTTTGTCCGACGCATCAAAAAAACGTGTTAAAATTCAATCCCGGTCTCCGAGGCACCCTATAATTCGGCCCGAAAAACCGGAAATTTAAACGACCCATCATTTGTTATACGTGTTAGTCGGGGTATTGGGACATCTAAAATCTGAGCTCGAGTTAAAGTTTTGTCCTACGCATCATAAAAACGTGTTAAAATTCAGTCCCGGTCTCCGAGGCACCCTAGAATTCGGCCCGAAAAACCCGAAATTTAAACGACCCATCATTTGTTATACGTTTTAGTCGTGGTATTGGGACATCAAAAATCTGAGCTCGAGTTAAAGTTTTGTCCGACGCATCATAAAAACGTGTTAAAATTCAGTCTCGGTCCCCCAGGCACCCTAGAATCCGGCCCGAAAAACCCAAAATTTCAACGACCCTCCATTTTATATACGTGTTAGTCGTGGTATTGGGAAATCCAAACATCTGAGCTCGAGTTAAAGTTTTGTCCGACGCATCAAAAAACACTTGTTAAATTTCTGCCCCGGTTCCTGAGGCAGCCTAGTATCCGGCCCGAAAAACCCAAAATTTAAACGACCCATCATTTGTTATACGTGTTAGTCGTGGTAATGGGCATCCAAAAATCTGAGCTCGAGTTAAAGTTTTGTCCGACGCATCAAAAAAACGTGTTAAAATTCAATCCCGGTCTCCGAGGCACCCTATAATTCGGCCCGAAAAACCGGAAATTTAAACGACCCATCATTTGTTATACGTGTTAGTCGGGGTATTGGGTTATCAAAAATCTTTGCTCGAGTTAAAGTTTTGTCCTACGCATCATAAAAACGTGTTAAAATTCAATCCCAGTCTCCGAGGCACCCTAGAATTCGGCCCGAAAAACCTGAAATTTAAACGACCCATCATTTGTTATACGTTTTAGTCGTGGTATTGGGACATCATAAATCTGAGCTCGAGTTAAAGTTTTGTCCGACGCATCATAAAAACGTGTTAAAATTCAGTCCCGGTCCCCGAGGCACCCTAGAATCCGGCCCGAAAAACCCAAAATTTAAACGACCCATCATTTGTTATACGTGTTAGTCGGGGTATTGGGACATCAAAAATCTGAGCTCGAGTTAAAGTTTTGTCCGACTTCTCAAAAAAACGTGTTAAAATTCAGTCCCGGTCCCCGAGGCACCCTAGAATCCGGCCCGAAAAACCCGAAATTTAAACGACCCATCATTTGTTATACGTTTTAGTCGTGGTAATGGGCATCCAAAAATCTGAGCTCGAGTTAAAGTTTTGTCCGACTTCTCATAAAAACGTGGTAAAATTCAGTCCCGGTCCCCGAGGCACCCTAGAATCCGGCCCGAAAAACCAAAAATTTAAACGACCCATCATTTGTTATACGTGTTAGTCGGGGTATTGGGACATCAAAAATCTGAGCTTGAGTTAAAGTTTTGTCCGACGCATCATAAAAACGTGTTAAAATTCAGTCCCGGTCTCCGAGGCACCCTAGGATTCGGCCCGAAAAACCCGAAATTTAAACGACCCTCGATTTTATATACGTGTTAGTTGTGGTATTGGGAAATCCAAACATCTGAGCTCGAGTTCAAGTTTTGTCCGACGCATCAAAAAACACTTGTAAAATTTCTGCCCCGGTTCCCGAGGCAGCCTAGTATCCGGCCCGAAAAACCCAAAATTTAAACGACCCTCGATTTTATATACGTGTTAGTCGTGGTATTGGGAAATCCAAACATCTGAGCTCGAGTTAAAGTTTTGTCCGACGCATCAAAAAACACTTGTTAAATTTCTGCCCCAGTTCCCGAGGCAGCCTGGTATCCGGCCCGAAAAACCCAAAATTTAAACGACCCATCATTTGTTATACGTGTTAGTCGTGGTAATGGGCATTCAAAAATCTGAGCTCGAGTTAAAGTTTTGTCCGACACATCAAAAAAACGTGTTAAAATTCAATCCCGGTCTCCGAGGCACCCTATAATTCGGCCCGAAAAACCGGAAATTTAAACGACCCATCATTTGTTATACGTGTTAGTCGGGGTATTGGGACATTAAAAATCTGAGCTCGAGTTAAAGTTTTGTCCTACGCATCATAAAAACGTGTTAAAATTCAGTCCCGGTCTCCGAGGCACCCTAGAATTCGGCCCGAAAAACCCGAAATTTAAACGACCCATCATTTGTTATACGTTTTAGTCGTAGTATTGGGACATCAAAAATCTGAGCTCGAGTTAAAGTTTTGTCGGACGCATCATAAAAACGTGTTAAAATACAGTCCCGGTCCCCGAGGCACTCTATAATCCGGCCCGAAAAACCCAAAATTTCAACGACCCTCCATTTTATATACGTGTTAGTCCTGGTATTGGGAAATCCAAACATCTGAGCTCGAGTTAAAGTTTTGTCCGACGCATCAAAAAACACTTGTTAATATTCTGCCCCAGTTCCCGAGGCAGCCTAGTATCCGGCCCGAAAAACCCAAAATTTAAACGACCCATCATTTGTTATACGTGTTAGTCGTGGTAATGGGCATTCAAAAATCTGAGCTCGAGTTAAAGCTTTGTCCGACACATCAAAAAAACGTGTTAAAATTCAATCCCGGTCTCCGAGGCACCCTATAATTCGGCCCGAAAAACCGGAAATTTAAACGACCCATCATTTGTTATACGTGTTAGTCGGGGTATTGGGACATTAAAAATCTGAGCTCGAGTTAAAGTTTTGTCCTACGCATCATAAAAACGTGTTAAAATTCAGTCCCGGTCTCCGAGGCACCCTAGAATTCGGCCCGAAAAACCCGAAATTTAAACGACCCATCATTTGTTATACGTTTTAGTCGTGGTATTGGGACATCAAAAATCTGAGCTCGAGTTAAAGTTTTATCCGACTTCTCAAAAAAACGTGTTAAAATTCAGTCCCGGTCCCCGAGGCACTCTAGAATCCGGCCCACAAACCCAAAATTTAAACGACCCATCATTTGTTATACGTGTTTGTCGGGGTATTGGGACATCAAAAATCTGAGCTCGAGTTAAAGTTTTGTCCGACGCATCATAAAAACGTGTTAAAATTCAGTCCCGGTCTCCGAGGCACCCTAGAATTCGGCCCGAAAAACCCGAAATTTAAACGACCCATCATTTGTTATACGTTTTAGTCGTGGTATTGGGACATCAAAAATCTGAGCTCGAGTTAAAGTTTTGTCAGACGCATCATAAAAACGTGTTAAAATTCAGTCCCAGTCCCCGAAGCACCCTAGAATCCGGCCCGAAAAACCCAAACTTTAAACGACCCTCGATTTTATATACGTGTTAGTTGTGGTATTGGGAAATCCAAACATCTGAGCTCGAGTTCAAGTTTTGTCCGACGCATCAAAAAACACTTGTAAAATTTCTGCCCCGGTTCCCGTGGCAGCCTAGTATCCGGCCCGAAAAACCCAAAATTTAAACGACCCATCATTTGTTATACGTGTTAGTCGTGGTATTGGGCATATAAAAATCTGAGCTCGAGTTAAAGTTTTGTCCGACGCATCAAAAAAACGTGTTAAAATTCAATCCCGGTCTCCGAGGCACCCTATAATTCGGCCCGAAAAACCGGAAATTTAAACGACCCATCATTTGTTATACGTGTTAGTCGGGGTATTGGGACATCAAAAATCTTTGCTCGAGTTAAAGTTTTGTCCTACGCATCATAAAAACGTGTTAAAATTCAGTCCCGGTCCTCGAGGCACCCTAGAGTCTGGCCCGAAAAACCCAAAATTTCAACGACCCTCGATTTTATATACGTGTTAGTCGTGGTATTGGGAAATCCAAACATCTGAGCTCGAGTTAAAGTTTTGTCCGACGCATCAAAAAACACTTGTTAAATTTCTGCCCCAGTTCCCGAGGCAGCCTAGTATCCGGCCCGAAAAACCCAAAATTTAAACGACCCATCATTTGTTATACGTGTTAGTCGTGGTAATGGGCATTCAAAAATCTGAGCTCGAGTTAAAGTTTTGTCCGACACATCAAAAAAACGTGTTAAAATTCAATCCCGGTCTCTGAGGCACCCTATAATTCGGCCCGAAAAACCGGAAATTTAAACGACCCATCATTTGTTATACGTGTTAGTCGGGGTATTGGGACATTAAAAATCTGAGCTCGAGTTAAAGTTTTGTCCTACGCATCATAAAAACGTGTTAAAATTCAGTCCCGGTCTCCGAGGCACCCTAGAATTCGGCCCGAAAAACCCGAAATTTAAACAACCCATCATTTGTTATACGTTTTAGTCGTAGTATTGGGACATCAAAAATCTGAGCTCGAGTTAAAGTTTTGTCGGACGCATCATAAAAACGTGTTAAAATACAGTCCCGGTCCCCGAGGCACTCTATAATCCGGCCCGAAAAACCCAAAATTTCAACGACCCTCCATTTTATATACGTGTTAGTCCTGGTATTGGGAAATCCAAACATCTGAGCTCGAGTTAAAGTTTTGTCCGACACATCAAAAAACACTTGTTAAATTTCTGCCCCAGTTCCCGAGGCAGCCTAGTATCCGGCCCTAAAAACCCAAAATTTAAACGACCCATCATTTGTTATACGTGTTAGTCGTGGTAATGGGCATTCAAAAATCTGAGCTCGAGTTAAAGTTTTGTCCGACACATCAAAAAAACGTGTTAAAATTCAATCCCGGTCTCCGAGGCACCCTATAATTCGGCCCGAAAAACCGGAAATTTAAACGACCCATCATTTGTTATACGTGTTAGTCGGGGTATTGGGACATTAAAAATCTGAGCTCGAGTTAAAGTTTTGTCCTACGCATCATAAAAACGTGTTAAAATTCAGTCCCGGTCTCCGAGGCACCCTAGAATTCGGCCCGAAAAACCCGAAATTTAAACGACCCATCATTTGTTATACGTTTTAGTCGTGGTATTGGGACATCAAAAATCTGAGCTCGAGTTAAAGTTTTGTCCGACTTCTCAAAAAAACGTGTTAAAATTCAGTCCCGGTCCCCGAGGCACTCTAGAATCCGGCCCAAAAACCCAAAATTTAAACGACCCATCATTTGTTATACGTGTTAGTCGGGGTATTGGGACATCAAAAATCTGAGCTAGAGTTAAAGTTTTGTCCGACGCATCATAAAAACGTGTTAAAATTCAGTCCCGGTCTCCGAGGCACCCTAGAATTCGGCCCGAAAAACCCGAAATTTAAACGACCCATCATTTGTTATACGTTTTAGTCGTGGTATTGGGACATCAAAAATCTGAGCTCGAGTTAAAGTTTTGTCCGACGCATCATAAAAACGTGTTAAAATTCAGTCCCAGTCCCCGAAGCACCCTAGAATCCGGCCCGAAAAACCCAAACTTTAAACGACCCTCGATTTTATATACGTGTTAGTTGTGGTATTGGGAAATCCAAACATCTGAGCTCGAGTTCAAGTTTTGTCCGACGCATCAAAAAACACTTGTAAAATTTCTGCCCCGGTTCCCGAGGCAGCCTAGTATCCGGCCCGAAAAACCCAAAATTTAAACGACCCATCATTTGTTATACGTGTTAGTCGTGGTATTGGGCATATAAAAATCTGAGCTCGAGTTAAAGTTTTGTCCGACGCATCAAAAAAACGTGTTAAAATTCAATCCCGGTCTCCGAGGCACCCTATAATTCGGCCCGAAAAACCGGAAATTTAAACGACCCATCATTTGTTATACGTGTTAGTCGGGGTATTGGGACATCAAAAATCTTTGCTCGAGTTAAAGTTTTGTCCTACGCATCATAAAAACGTGTTAAAATTCAGTCCCGGTCCTCGAGGCACCCTAGAGTCCGGCCCGAAAAACCCAAAATTTCAACGACCCTCGATTTTATATACGTGTTAGTCGTGGTATTGGGAAATCCAAACATCTGAGCTCGAGTTAAAGTTTTGTCCGACGCATCAAAAAACACTTGTTAAATTTCTGCCCCAGTTCCCGAGGCAGCCTAGTATCCGGCCCGAAAAACCCAAAATTTAAACGACCCATCATTTGTTATACGTGTTAGTCGTGGTAATGGGCATTCAAAAATCTGAGCTCGAGTTAAAGTTTTGTCCGACACATCAAAAAAACGTGTTAAAATTCAATCCCGGTCTCTGAGGCACCCTATAATTCGGCCCGAAAAACCGGAAATTTAAACGACCCATCATTTGTTATACGTGTTAGTCGGGGTATTGGGACATTAAAAATCTGAGCTCGAGTTAAAGTTTTGTCCTACGCATCATAAAAACGTGTTAAAATTCAGTCCCGGTCTCCGAGGCACCCTAGAATTCGGCCCGAAAAACCCGAAATTTAAACAACCCATCATTTGTTATACGTTTTAGTCGTAGTATTGGGACATCAAAAATCTGAGCTCGAGTTAAAGTTTTGTCGGACGCATCATAAAAACGTGTTAAAATACAGTCCCGGTCCCCGAGGCACTCTATAATCCGGCCCGAAAAACCCAAAATTTCAACGACCCTCCATTTTATATACGTGTTAGTCCTGGTATTGGGAAATCCAAACATCTGAGCTCGAGTTAAAGTTTTGTCCGACACATCAAAAAACACTTGTTAAATTTCTGCCCCAGTTCCCGAGGCAGCCTAGTATCCGGCCCGAAAAACCCAAAATTTAAACGACCCATCATTTGTTATACGTGTTAGTCGTGGTAATGGGCATTCAAAAATCTGAGCTCGAGTTAAAGTTTTGTCCGACACATCAAAAAAACGTGTTAAAATTCAATCCCGGTCTCCGAGGCACCCTATAATTCGGCCCGAAAAACCGGAAATTTAAACGACCCATCATTTGTTATACGTGTTAGTCGGGGTATTGGGACATTAAAAATCTGAGCTCGAGTTAAAGTTTTGTCCTACGCATCATAAAAACGTGTTAAAATTCAGTCCCGGTCTCCGAGGCACCCTAGAATTCGGCCCGAAAAACCCGAAATTTAAACGACACATCATTTGTTATACGTTTTAGTCGTGGTATTGGGACATCAAAAATCTGAGCTCGAGTTAAAGTTTTGTCCGACTTCTCAAAAAAACGTGTTAAAATTCAGTCCCGGTCCCCGAGGCACTCTAGAATCCGGCCCAAAAACCCAAAATTTAAACGACCCATCATTTGTTATACGTGTTAGTCGGGGTATTGGGACATCAAAAATCTGAGCTAGAGTTAAAGTTTTGTCCGACGCATCATAAAAACGTGTTAAAATTCAGTCCCGGTCTCCGAGGCACCCTAGAATTCGGCCCGAAAAACCCGAAATTTAAACGACCCATCATTTGTTATACGTTTTAGTCGTGGTATTGGGACATCAAAAATCTGAGCTCGAGTTAAAGTTTTGTCCGACGCATCATAAAAACGTGTTAAAATTCAGTCCCAGTCCCCGAAGCACCCTAGAATCCGGCCCGAAAAACCCAAACTTTAAACGACCCTCGATTTTATATACGTGTTAGTTGTGGTATTGGGAAATCCAAACATCTGAGCTCGAGTTCAAGTTTTGTCCGACGCATCAAAAAACACTTGTAAAATTTCTGCCCCGGTTCCCGAGGCAGCCTAGTATCCGGCCCGAAAAACCCAAAATTTAAACGACCCATCATTTGTTATACGTGTTAGTCGTGGTATTGGGCATATAAAAATCTGAGCTCGAGTTAAAGTTTTGTCCGACGCATCAAAAAAACGTGTTAAAATTCAATCCCGGTCTCCGAGGCACCCTATAATTCGGCCCGAAAAACCGGAAATTTAAACGACCCATCATTTGTTATACGTGTTAGTCGGGGTATTGGGACATCAAAAATCTTTGCTCGAGTTAAAGTTTTGTCCTACGCATCATAAAAACGTGTTAAAATTCAGTCCCGGTCCTCGAGGCACCCTAGAGTCCGGCCCGAAAAACCCAAAATTTCAACGACCCTCGATTTTATATACGTGTTAGTCGTGGTATTGGGAAATCCAAACATCTGAGCTCGAGTTAAAGTTTTGTCCGACGCATCAAAAAACACTTGTTAAATTTCTGCCCCAGTTCCCGAGGCAGCCTAGTATCCGGCCCGAAAAACCCAAAATTTAAACGACCCATCATTTGTTATACGTGTTAGTCGTGGTAATGGGCATTCAAAAATCTGAGCTCGAGTTAAAGTTTTGTCCGACACATCAAAAAAACGTGTTAAAATTCAATCCCGGTCTCTGAGGCACCCTATAATTCGGCCCGAAAAACCGGAAATTTAAACGACCCATCATTTGTTATACGTGTTAGTCGGGGTATTGGGACATTAAAAATCTGAGCTCGAGTTAAAGTTTTGTCCTACGCATCATAAAAACGTGTTAAAATTCAGTCCCGGTCTCCGAGGCACCCTAGAATTCGGCCCGAAAAACCCGAAATTTAAACAACCCATCATTTGTTATACGTTTTAGTCGTAGTATTGGGACATCAAAAATCTGAGCTCGAGTTAAAGTTTTGTCGGACGCATCATAAAAACGTGTTAAAATACAGTCCCGGTCCCCGAGGCACTCTATAATCCGGCCCGAAAAACCCAAAATTTCAACGACCCTCCATTTTATATACGTGTTAGTCCTGGTATTGGGAAATCCAAACATCTGAGCTCGAGTTAAAGTTTTGTCCGACACATCAAAAAACACTTGTTAAATTTCTGCCCCAGTTCCCGAGGCAGCCTAGTATCCGGCCCGAAAAACCCAAAATTTAAACGACCCATCATTTGTTATACGTGTTAGTCGTGGTAATGGGCATTCAAAAATCTGAGCTCGAGTTAAAGTTTTGTCCGACACATCAAAAAAACGTGTTAAAATTCAATCCCGGTCTCCGAGGCACCCTATAATTCGGCCCGAAAAACCGGAAATTTAAACGACCCATCATTTGTTATACGTGTTAGTCGGGGTATTGGGACATTAAAAATCTGAGCTCGAGTTAAAGTTTTGTCCTACGCATCATAAAAACGTGTTAAAATTCAGTCCCGGTCTCCGAGGCACCCTAGAATTCGGCCCGAAAAACCCGAAATTTAAACGACACATCATTTGTTATACGTTTTAGTCGTGGTATTGGGACATCAAAAATCTGAGCTCGAGTTAAAGTTTTGTCCGACTTCTCAAAAAAACGTGTTAAAATTCAGTCCCGGTCCCCGAGGCACTCTAGAATCCGGCCCAAAAACCCAAAATTTAAACGACCCATCATTTGTTATACGTGTTAGTCGGGGTATTGGGACATCAAAAATCTGAGCTAGAGTTAAAGTTTTGTCCGACGCATCATAAAAACGTGTTAAAATTCAGTCCCGGTCTCCGAGGCACCCTAGAATTCGGCCCGAAAAACCCGAAATTTAAACGACCCATCATTTGTTATACGTTTTAGTCGTGGTATTGGGACATCAAAAATCTGAGCTCGAGTTAAAGTTTTGTCCGACGCATCATAAAAACGTGTTAAAATTCAGTCCCAGTCCCCGAAGCACCCTAGAATCCGGCCCGAAAAACCCAAACTTTAAACGACCCTCGATTTTATGTACGTGTTAGTTGTGGTATTGGGAAATCCAAACATCTGAGCTCGAGTTCAAGTTTTGTCCGACGCATCAAAAAACACTTGTAAAATTTCTGCCCCGGTTCCGAGGCAGCCTAGTATCCGGCCCGAAAAACCCAAAATTTAAACGACCCATCATTTGTTATACGTGTTAGTCGTGGTATTGGGCATATAAAAATCTGAGCTCGAGTTAATGTTTTGTCCGACGCATCAAAAAAACGTGTTAAAATTCAATCCCGGTCTCCGAGGTACCCTATAATTCGGCCCGAAAAACCGGAAATTTAAACGACCCATCATTTGTTATACGTGTTAGTCGGGGTATTGGGACATTAAAAATCTGAGCTCGAGTTAAAGTTTTGTCCTACGCATCATAAAAACGTGTTAAAATTCAGTCCCGGTCTCCGAGGCACCCTAGAATTCGGCCCCAAAAACCCGAAATTTAAACGACCCATCATTTGTTATACGTTTTAGTCGTGGTATTGGGACATCAAAAATCTGAGCTCCAGTTAAAGTTTTGTCGGACGCATCATAAAAACGTGTTAAAATGGAGTCCCGGTCCCCGAGGCACTCTAATATCCGGCCCGAAAAACCCAAAATTTCAACGAACCTCCATTTTATATACGTGTTAGTCGTGGTATTGGGAAATCCAAAAATCTGAGCTCGAGTTAAAGTTTTGTCCGACGCATCGAAAAACACTTGTTAAATTTCTGCCCCGGTTCCCGTGGCAGCCTAGTATCCGGCCCGAAAATCCCAAAATTTAAACGACCCATCATTTGTTATACGTGTTAGTCGTGGTAATGGGCATCCAAAAATCTGAGCTCGAGTTAAAGTTTTGTCCGACTTCTCATAAAAACGTGGTAAAATTCAGTCCCGGTCCCCGAGGCACCTTAGAATCCGGCCCGAAAATCCCAAAATTTAAACGACCCATCATTTGTTATACGTGTTAGTCGGGGTATTGGGACATCAAAAATCTGAGCTCGAGTTAAAGTTTTGTCCGACGCATCATAAAAACGTGTTAAAATTCAGTCCCGGTCTCCGAGGCACCCTAGAATTCAACCCGAAAAACCCGAAATTTAAACGACCCATCATTTGTTATACGTTTTAGTCGTGGTATTGGGACATCAAAAATCTGAGCTCGAGTTAAAGTTTTGTCCGACGCATCATAAAAACGTGTTAAAATTCAGTCCCAGTCCCCGAAGCACCCTAGAATCCGGCCCGAAAAACCCAAACTTTAAACGACCCTCGATTTTATGTACGTGTTAGTTGTGGTATTGGGAAATCCAAACATCTGAGCTCGAGTTCAAGTTTTGTCCGACGCATCAAAAAACACTTGTAAAATTTCTGCCCCGGTTCCGTGGCAGCCTAGTATCCGGCACGAAAAACCCAAAATTTAAACGACCCATCATTTGTTATACGTGTTAGTCGTGGTAATGGGCATCCAAAAATCTGAGCTCGAGTTAAAGTTTTGTCCGACGCATCAAAAAAACGTGTTAAAATTCAATCCCGGTCTCCGAGGCACCCTATAATTCGGCCCGAAAAACCGGAAATTTAAACGACCCATCATTTGTTATACGTGTTAGTCGGGGTATTGGGACATCAAAAATCTGAGCTCGAGTTAAAGTTTTGTCCTACGCATCATAAAAACGTGTTAAAATTCAGTCCCAGTCTCCGAGGCGCCCTAGAATTCGGCCCGAAAAACCCGAACTTTAAACGACCCATCATTTGTTATACGTTTTAGTCGTGGTATTGGGACATCAAAAATCTGAGCTCGAGTTAAACTTTTGTCGGACGCATCATAAAAACGTGTTAAAATACAGTCCCGGTCCCCGAGGCACTCTAGAATCCGGCCCGAAAAACCCAAAATTTAAACGACCCATCATTTGTTATACGTGTTAGTCCTGGTATTGGGAAATCCAAACATCTGAGCTCGAGTTAAAGTTTCGTCCGACGCATCAAAAAACACTTGTTAAATTTCTGCCCCGGTTCCCGTAGCAGCCTAGTATCCGGCCCGAAAATCCCAAAATTTAAACGACCCATCATTTGTTATACGTGTTAGTCGTGGTAATGGGCATCCAAAAATCTGAGCTCGAGTTAAAGTTTTGTCCGACTTCTCAAAAAAACCGTGTTAAAATTCAGTCCCGGTCCCCGAGGCACCCTAGAATCCGGCCCGAAAAACCCAAAATTTAAACGACCCATCATTTGTTATACGTGTTAGTCGGGGTATTGGGACATCAAAAATCTGAGCTCGAGTTAAAGTTTTGTCCGACGCATCATAAAAACGTGTTAAAATTCAGTCCCGGTCTCCGAGGCACCCTAAAATTCGGCCTGAAAAACCCGAAATTTAAACGACCCATCATTTGTTATACGTTTTAGTCGTGGTATTGGGACATCAAAAATCTGAGCTCGAGTTAAAGTTTTGTCCTACGCATCATAAAAACGTGTTAAAATTCTGTCCCGGTCCCCGAGGCACCCTAGAATCCGGCCCGAAAAACCCAAAATTTCAACGACCCTCGTGTTTATATACGTGTTAGGCGTGGTATTGGGAAATCGAAACATCTGAGCTCGAGCTAAAGTTTTGTCCGACGCATCAAAAAACACTTGTTAAATTTCTGCCCCGGTTCCCGTGGCAGCCTAATATCCGGCCCGAAAAACCCAAAATTTAAACGACCCATCATTTGTTATACGTGTTAGTCGTGGTAATGGGCATCCAAAAATCTGAGCTCGAGTTAATGTTTTGTCCGACTTCTCAAAAAAACGTGTTAAAATTCAGTCCCGGTCCCCGAGGCACCCTAGAATCCGGCCCGAAAAACCCAAAATTTAAACGACCCATCATTTGTTATACGTGTTAGTCGGGGTATTGGGACATCAAAAATCTGAGCTCGAGTTAAAGTTTTGTCCGACGCATCATAAAAACGTGTTAAAATTCAATCCCGGTCCCCGAGGCACCCTAGAATTCGGCCCGAAAAATCAAAATTTTAACGACCCATCATTTGTTATACGTGTTAGTCGGGGTATTGGGACATCAAAAATTTGAGCTCGAGTTAAAGTTTTGTCCGACGCATCATAAAAACGTGTTAAAATTCAGTCCCGGTCCCCGAGGCACCCTAGAATCCGGCCCGAAAAACCCAAAATTTGAACGACCCTCCATTTTATATACGTGTTAGTCGTGGTATTGGGAAATCCAAACATCTGAGCTCGAGTTAAAGTTTTGTCCGACGCATCAAAAAACACTTGTTAAATTTCTGCCCCGGTTCCCGTGGCAGCCTAGTATCCGACACGAAAAACCCAAAATTTAAACGACCCATCATTTGTTATACGTGTTAGTCGTGGTAATGGGCATCCAAAAATCTGAGCTCGAGTTAATATTTTGTCTGACGCATCAAAAAAACGTGTTAAAATTCAATCCCGGTCTCCGAGGCACCCCATAATTCGGCCCGAAAAACCGGAAATTTAAACGACCCATCATTTGTTATACGTGTTAGTCGGGGTATTGGGACATCAAAAATCTGAGCTCGAGTTAAAGTTTTGTCCTACGCATCATAAAAACGTGTTAAAATTCAATCCCGGTCTTCGAGGCACCCTAGAATTCGACCCGAAAAACCCGAAATTTAAACGACCCATCATTTGTTATACGTTTTAGTCGTGGTATTGGGACATCAAAAATCTGAGCTCGAGTTAAAGTTTTGTCCGACTTCTCAAAAAAACGTGTTAAAATTCAGTCCCGGTCCCCGAGGCACCCTAGAATCCGGCCCAAAAACCCAAAATTTAAACGACCCATCATTTGTTATACGTGTTAGTCGGGGTATTGGGACATCAAAAATCTGAGCTCGAGTTAAAGTTTTGTCCGACGCATCATAAAAACGTGTTAAAATTCAGTCCCAGTCCCCGAAGCACCCTAGAATCCGGCCCGAAAAACCCAAACTTTAAACGACCCTCGATTTTATATACGTGTTAGTCGTTGTATTGGGAAATCCAAACATCTGAGCTCGAGTTCAAGTTTTGTCCGACGCATCAAAAAACACTTGTTAAATTTCTGCCCCGGTTCCCGTGGCAGCCTAGTATCCGGCCCGAAAAACCCAAAATTTAAACGACCCATCATTTGTTATACGTGTTAGTCGTGGTATTGGGCATATAAAAATCTGAGCTCGAGTTAAAGTTTTGTCGGACGCATCAAAAAAACGTGTTAAAATTCAATCCCGGTCTCCGAGGCACCCTATAATTCGGCCCGAAAAACCGGAAATTTAAACGACCCATCATTTGTTATATGTGTTAGTCGGGGTATTGGGACATCAAAAATCTTTGCTCGAGTTAAAGTTTTGTCCTACGCATCATAAAAACATGTTAAAATTCAGTCCCGGTCTCCGAGGCACCCTAGAATTCGGCCCGAAAAACCCGAAATTTAAACGACCCATCATTTGTTATACGTTTTAGTCGTGGTATTCGGACATCAAAAATCTGAGCTCGAGTTAAAGTTTTGTCCGACGCATCATAAAAACGTGTTAAAATTAAGTCCCGGTCCCCGAGGCACCCTAGAATCCGGCCTGAAAAACCCAAAATTTAAACGACCCATCATTTGTTATACGTGTTAGTCGGGGTATTGGGACATCAAAAATCTGAGCTCGAGTTAAAGTTTTGTCCGACGCATCATAAAAACGTGTTAAAATTAAGTCCCGGTCTCCGAGGCACCCTAGAATACGGCCCGAAAAACCCGAAATTTAAACGACCCATTATTTGTTATACGTTTTAGTCGTGGTATTGGGACATCAAAAATCTGAGCTCGAGTTAAAGTTTTATCCGACGCATCAGAAAAATGTGTTAAAATTCAGTCCCGGTCCCCGAGGCACCCTAGAATCCGGCCCGAAAAACCCAAAATTTAAACGACCCATCATTTGTTATATGTGTTAGTAGGGGTATTGGGACATCAAAAATCTGAGCTCGAGTTAAAGTTTTGTCCGACGCATCATAAAAACGTGTTGAAATTCAGTCCCGGTCCCCGAGGCACTTTAGAATTCGGCCCGAAAAATCAAAATTTTAACGACCCATCATTTGTTATACGTGTTAGTCGTGGTATGGGCATATAAAAATCTGAGCTCGAGTTAAAGTTTTGTCCGACGCATCAAAAAAACGTGTTAAAATTCAGTCCCGGTCCCCGAGGCACCCTAGAATTCGGCCCGAAAAACCCGAAATTTAAACGACCCATCATTTGTTATACGTTTTAGTCGTGGTATTGGGACATCAAAAATCTGAGCTCGAGTTAAAGTTTTGTCCGACGCATCATAAAAACGTGTTAAAATTCAGTCCCGGTCCTCGAGGCACCCTAGAATCCGGCCCGAAAAACCCAAAATTTCAACGACCCTCGATTTTATATACGTGTTAGTCGTGGTATTGGGAAATCCAAACATCTGAGCTCGAGTTAAAGTTTTGTCCGACGCATCAAAAAACACTTGTTAAGTTTCTGCCCCAGTTCCCGAGGCAGCCTAGTATCCGGCCCGAAAAACCCAAAATTTAAACGACCCATCATTTGTTATACGTGTTAGTCGTGGTAATGGGCATTCAAAAATCTGAGCTCGAGTTAAAGTTTTGTCCGACATATCAAAAAAACGTGTTAAAATTCAATCCCGGTCTCCGAGGCACCCTATAATTCGGCCCGAAAAACCGGAAATTTAAACGACCTATCATTTGTTATACGTGTTAGTCGGGGTATTGGGACATTAAAAATCTGAGCTCGAGTTAAAGTTTTTTCCTACGCATCATAAAAACGTGTTAAAATTCAGTCCCGGTCTCCGAGGCACCCTAGAATTCGGCCCGAAAAACCCGAAATTTAAACGACCCATCATTTGTTATACGTTTTAGTCGTGGTATTGGGACATCAAAAATCTGAGCTCGAGTTAAAGTTTTGTCCTACGCATCATAAAAACGTGTTAAAATACAGTCCCGGTCCCCGAGGCACTCTAGAATCCGCCCCGAAAAACCCAAAATTTCAAAGACCCTCCATTTTATATACGTGTTAGTCCTGGTATTGGGAAATCCAAACATCTGAGCTCGAGTTAAAGTTTTGTCCGACGCATCAAAAAACACTTGTTAAATTTCTGCCCCGGTTCCCGAGGCAGCCTAGTATCCGGCCCGAAAATCCCAAAATTTAAACGACCCATCATTTGTTATACGTGTTAGTCGTGGTATTGGGACATCAAAAATTTTTGCTCGAGTTAAAGTTTTGTCCTACGCATCATAAAAACGTGTTAAAATTCAGTCCCGGTCTCCGAGGCACCCTAGAATTCAGCCCGAAAAACCCGAAATTTAAACGACCCATCATTTGTTATACGTTTTAGTTGTGGTATTCGGACATCAAAAATCTGAGCTCGAGTTAAAGTTTTGTACGACGCATCATAAAAACATGTTAAAATTCAGTCCCGGTCCCCGAGGCACCCTAGAATCCGGCCTGAAAAACCCAAAATTTAAACGACCCATCATTTGTTATACGTGTTAGTTGGGGTATTGGGACATCAAAAATCTGAGCTCGAGTTAAAGTTTTGTCCGACGCATCATAAAAACGTGTTAAAATTAAGTCCCGGTCTCCGAGGCACCCTAGAATTCGGCCCGAAAAACCCGAAATTTAAACGACCCATTATTTGTTATACGTTTTAGTCGTGGTATTGGGACATCAAAAATCTGAGCTCGAGTTAAAGTTTTGTCCGACGCATCAGAAAAATGTGTTAAAATTCAGTCCCGGTCCCCGAGGCACCTAGAATCCGGCCCGAAAAACCCAAAATTTAAACGACCCTCGATTTTATATACGTGTTAGTCGTGGTATTGAGAAATCCAAACATCTGAGCTCGAGTTCAAGTTTTGTCCGACGCATCGAAAAACACTTGTTAAATTTCTGCCCCAGTTCCCGAGGCAGCCTAGTATCCGGCCCGAAAAACCCAAAATTTAAACGACCCATCATTTGTTATACGTGTTAGGCGTGGTAATGGGCATCCAAAAATCTGAGCTCGAGTTAAATTTTTGTCCGACTTCTCAAAAAAACGTGATAAAATTCAGTCCCGGTCCCCGAGGCACCCTAGAATCCGGCCCGAAAAACCCAAAATTTAAACGACCCATCATTTGTTATACGTGTTAGTCGGGGTATTGGGACATAAAAAATCTGAGCTCGAGTTAAAGTTTTGTCCGACGCATCATAAAAACGTGTTGAAATTCAGTCCCGGTCCCCGAGGCACCCTATAATTCGGCCCGAAAAACCAAAATTTTAACGACCCATCATTTGTTATACGTGTTAGTCGTGGTATGGGCATATAAAAATCTGAGCTCGAGTTAAAGTTTTGTCCGACGCATCAAAAAAACGTGTTAAAATTCAGTCCCGGTCTCCGAGGCACCCTAGAATTCGGCCCGAAAAACCCGAAATTTAAACGACCCATCATTTGTTATACGTTTTAGTCGTGGTATTCGGACATCAAAAATCTGAGCTCGAGTTAAAGTTTTGTCCGACGCATCATAAAAACGTGTTAAAATTAAGTCCCGGTCCCCGAGGCACCCTAGAATCCGGCCTGAAAAACCCAAAATTTAAACGACCCATCATTTGTTATACGTGTTAGTCGGGGTATTGGGACATCAAAAATCTGAGCTCGAGTTAAAGTTTTGTCCGACGCATCATAAAAACGTGTTAAAATTAAGTCCCGGTCTCCGAGGCACCCTAGAATACGGCCCGAAAAACCCGAAATTTAAACGACCCATTATTTGTTATACGTTTTAGTCGTGGTATTGGGACATCAAAAATCTGAGCTCGAGTTAAAGTTTTATCCGACGCATCAGAAAAATGTGTTAAAATTCAGTCCCGGTCCCCGAGGCACCCTAGAATCCGGCCCGAAAAACCCAAAATTTAAACGACCCATCATTTGTTATATGTGTTAGTAGGGGTATTGGGACATCAAAAATCTGAGCTCGAGTTAAAGTTTTGTCCGACGCATCATAAAAACGTGTTGAAATTCAGTCCCGGTCCCCGAGGCACTTTAGAATTCGGCCCGAAAAATCAAAATTTTAACGACCCATCATTTGTTATACGTGTTAGTCGTGGTATGGGCATATAAAAATCTGAGCTCGAGTTAAAGTTTTGTCCGACGCATCAAAAAAACGTGTTAAAATTCAGTCCCGGTCCCCGAGGCACCCTAGAATTCGGCCCGAAAAACCCGAAATTTAAACGACCCATCATTTGTTATACGTTTTAGTCGTGGTATTGGGACATCAAAAATCTGAGCTCGAGTTAAAGTTTTGTCCGACGCATCATAAAAACGTGTTAAAATTCAGTCCCGGTCCTCGAGGCACCCTAGAATCCGGCCCGAAAAACCCAAAATTTCAACGACCCTCGATTTTATATACGTGTTAGTCGTGGTATTGGGAAATCCAAACATCTGAGCTCGAGTTAAAGTTTTGTCCGACGCATCAAAAAACACTTGTTAAGTTTCTGCCCCAGTTCCCGAGGCAGCCTAGTATCCGGCCCGAAAAACCCAAAATTTAAACGACCCATCATTTGTTATACGTGTTAGTCGTGGTAATGGGCATTCAAAAATCTGAGCTCGAGTTAAAGTTTTGTCCGACATATCAAAAAAACGTGTTAAAATTCAATCCCGGTCTCCGAGGCACCCTATAATTCGGCCCGAAAAACCGGAAATTTAAACGACCCATCATTTGTTATACGTGTTAGTCGGGGTATTGGGACATTAAAAATCTGAGCTCGAGTTAAAGTTTTTTCCTACGCATCATAAAAACGTGTTAAAATTCAGTCCCGGTCTCCGAGGCACCCTAGAATTCGGCCCGAAAAACCCGAAATTTAAACGACCCATCATTTGTTATACGTTTTAGTCGTGGTATTGGGACATCAAAAATCTGAGCTCGAGTTAAAGTTTTGTCCTACGCATCATAAAAACGTGTTAAAATACAGTCCCGGTCCCCGAGGCACTCTAGAATCCGCCCCGAAAAACCCAAAATTTCAAAGACCCTCCATTTTATATACGTGTTAGTCCTGGTATTGGGAAATCCAAACATCTGAGCTCGAGTTAAAGTTTTGTCCGACGCATCAAAAAACACTTGTTAAATTTCTGCCCCGGTTCCCGAGGCAGCCTAGTATCCGGCCCGAAAATCCCAAAATTTAAACGACCCATCATTTGTTATACGTGTTAGTCGTGGTATTGGGACATCAAAAATCTTTGCTCGAGTTAAAGTTTTGTCCTACGCATCATAAAAACGTGTTAAAATTCAGTCCCGGTCTCCGAGGCACCCTAGAATTCAGCCCGAAAAACCCGAAATTTAAACGACCCATCATTTGTTATACGTTTTAGTTGTGGTATTCGGACATCAAAAATCTGAGCTCGAGTTAAAGTTTTGTACGACGCATCATAAAAACATGTTAAAATTCAGTCCCGGTCCCCGAGGCACCCTAGAATCCGGCCTGAAAAACCCAAAATTTAAACGACCCATCATTTGTTATACGTGTTAGTTGGGGTATTGGGACATCAAAAATCTGAGCTCGAGTTAAAGTTTTGTCCGACGCATCATAAAAACGTGTTAAAATTAAGTCCCGGTCTCCGAGGCACCCTAGAATTCGGCCCGAAAAACCCGAAATTTAAACGACCCATTATTTGTTATACGTTTTAGTCGTGGTATTGGGACATCAAAAATCTGAGCTCGAGTTAAAGTTTTGTCCGACGCATCAGAAAAATGTGTTAAAATTCAGTCCCGGTCCCCGAGGCACCTAGAATCCGGCCCGAAAAACCCAAAATTTAAACGACCCTCGATTTTATATACGTGTTAGTCGTGGTATTGGGAAATCCAAACATCTGAGCTCGAGTTCAAGTTTTGTCCGACGCATCGAAAAACACTTGTTAAATTTCTGCCCCAGTTCCCGAGGCAGCCTAGTATCCGGCCCGAAAAACCCAAAATTTAAACGACCCATCATTTGTTATACGTGTTAGGCGTGGTAATGGGCATCCAAAAATCTGAGCTCGAGTTAAATTTTTGTCCGACTTCTCAAAAAAACGTGATAAAATTCAGTCCCGGTCCCCGAGGCACCCTAGAATCCGGCCCGAAAAACCCAAAATTTAAACGACCCATCATTTGTTATATGTGTTAGTCGGGGTATTGGGACATAAAAAATCTGAGCTCGAGTTAAAGTTTTGTCCGACGCATCATAAAAACGTGTTGAAATTCAGTCCCGGTCCCCGAGGCACCCTAGAATTCGGCCCGAAAAATCAAAATTTTAACGACCCATCATTTGTTATACGTGTTAGTCGTGGTATGGGCATATAAAAATCTGAGCTCGAGTTAAAGTTTTGTCCGACGCATCAAAAAAACGTGTTAAAATTCAGTCCCGGTCCCCGAGGCACCCTAGAATTCGGCCCGAAAAACCCGAAATTTAAACGACCCATCATTTGTTATACGTTTTAGTCGTGGTATTGGGACATCAAAAATCTGAGCTCGAGTTAAAGTTTTGTCCGACGCATCATAAAAACGTGTTAAAATTAAGTCCCGGTCCCCGAGGCACCCTAGAATCCGGCCTGAAAAACCCAAAATTTAAACGACCCATCATTTGTTATACGTGTTAGTCGGGGTATTGGGACATCAAAAATCTGAGCTCGAGTTAAAGTTTTGTCCGACGCATCATAAAAACGTGTTAAAATTAAGTCCCGGTCTCCGAGGCACCCTAGAATACGGCCCGAAAAACCCGAAATTTAAACGACCCATTATTTGTTATACGTTTTAGTCGTGGTATTGGGACATCAAAAATCTGAGCTCGAGTTAAAGTTTTATCCGACGCATCAGAAAAATGTGTTAAAATTCAGTCCCGGTCCCCGAGGCACCCTAGAATCCGGCCCGAAAAACCCAAAATTTAAACGACCCATCATTTGTTATATGTGTTAGTAGGGGTATTGGGACATCAAAAATCTGAGCTCGAGTTAAAGTTTTGTCCGACGCATCATAAAAACGTGTTGAAATTCAGTCCCGGTCCCCGAGGCACTTTAGAATTCGGCCCGAAAAATCAAAATTTTAACGACCCATCATTTGTTATACGTGTTAGTCGTGGTATGGGCATATAAAAATCTGAGCTCGAGTTAAAGTTTTGTCCGACGCATCAAAAAAACGTGTTAAAATTCAGTCCCGGTCCCCGAGGCACCCTAGAATTCGGCCCGAAAAACCCGAAATTTAAACGACCCATCATTTGTTATACGTTTTAGTCGTGGTATTGGGACATCAAAAATCTGAGCTCGAGTTAAAGTTTTGTCCGACGCATCATAAAAACGTGTTAAAATTCAGTCCCGGTCCTCGAGGCACCCTAGAATCCGGCCCGAAAAACCCAAAATTTCAACGACCCTCGATTTTATATACGTGTTAGTCGTGGTATTGGGAAATCCAAACATCTGAGCTCGAGTTAAAGTTTTGTCCGACGCATCAAAAAACACTTGTTAAGTTTCTGCCCCAGTTCCCGAGGCAGCCTAGTATCCGGCCCGAAAAACCCAAAATTTAAACGACCCATCATTTGTTATACGTGTTAGTCGTGGTAATGGGCATTCAAAAA
Organism: Euphorbia peplus; assembly: GCA_028411795.1. Classification (NCBI taxonomy): domain Eukaryota; kingdom Viridiplantae; phylum Streptophyta; class Magnoliopsida; order Malpighiales; family Euphorbiaceae; genus Euphorbia; species Euphorbia peplus. The sequence goes on along the minus strand of CP110837.1, from coordinate 11,316,932 downwards.
TCTGAGCTCGAGTTAAAGTTTTGTCCGACACATCAAAAAAACGTGTTAAAATTCAATCCCGGTCTCCGAGGCACCCTATAATTCGGCCCGAAAAACCGGAAATTTAAACGACCCATCATTTGTTATACGTGTTAGTCGGGGTATTGGGACATTAAAAATCTGAGCTCGAGTTAAAGTTTTTTCCTACGCATCATAAAAACGTGTTAAAATTCAGTCCCGGTCTCCGAGGCACCCTAGAATTCGGCCCGAAAAACCCGAAATTTAAACGACCCATCATTTGTTATACGTTTTAGTCGTGGTATTGGGACATCAAAAATCTGAGCTCGAGTTAAAGTTTTGTCCTACGCATCATAAAAACGTGTTAAAATACAGTCCCGGTCCCCGAGGCACTCTAGAATCCGCCCCGAAAAACCCAAAATTTCAAAGACCCTCCATTTTATATACGTGTTAGTCCTGGTATTGGGAAATCCAAACATCTGAGCTCGAGTTAAAGTTTTGTCCGACGCATCAAAAAACACTTGTTAAATTTCTGCCCCGGTTCCCGAGGCAGCCTAGTATCCGGCCCGAAAATCCCAAAATTTAAACGACCCATCATTTGTTATACGTGTTAGTCGTGGTATTGGGACATCAAAAATCTTTGCTCGAGTTAAAGTTTTGTCCTACGCATCATAAAAACGTGTTAAAATTCAGTCCCGGTCTCCGAGGCACCCTAGAATTCAGCCCGAAAAACCCGAAATTTAAACGACCCATCATTTGTTATACGTTTTAGTTGTGGTATTCGGACATCAAAAATCTGAGCTCGAGTTAAAGTTTTGTACGACGCATCATAAAAACATGTTAAAATTCAGTCCCGGTCCCCGAGGCACCCTAGAATCCGGCCTGAAAAACCCAAAATTTAAACGACCCATCATTTGTTATACGTGTTAGTTGGGGTATTGGGACATCAAAAATCTGAGCTCGAGTTAAAGTTTTGTCCGACGCATCATAAAAACGTGTTAAAATTAAGTCCCGGTCTCCGAGGCACCCTAGAATTCGGCCCGAAAAACCCGAAATTTAAACGACCCATTATTTGTTATACGTTTTAGTCGTGGTATTGGGACATCAAAAATCTGAGCTCGAGTTAAAGTTTTGTCCGACGCATCAGAAAAATGTGTTAAAATTCAGTCCCGGTCCCCGAGGCACCTAGAATCCGGCCCGAAAAACCCAAAATTTAAACGACCCTCGATTTTATATACGTGTTAGTCGTGGTATTGGGAAATCCAAACATCTGAGCTCGAGTTCAAGTTTTGTCCGACGCATCGAAAAACACTTGTTAAATTTCTGCCCCAGTTCCCGAGGCAGCCTAGTATCCGGCCCGAAAAACCCAAAATTTAAACGACCCATCATTTGTTATACGTGTTAGGCGTGGTAATGGGCATCCAAAAATCTGAGCTCGAGTTAAATTTTTGTCCGACTTCTCAAAAAAACGTGATAAAATTCAGTCCCGGTCCCCGAGGCACCCTAGAATCCGGCCCGAAAAACCCAAAATTTAAACGACCCATCATTTGTTATATGTGTTAGTCGGGGTATTGGGACATAAAAAATCTGAGCTCGAGTTAAAGTTTTGTCCGACGCATCATAAAAACGTGTTGAAATTCAGTCCCGGTCCCCGAGGCACCCTAGAATTCGGCCCGAAAAATCAAAATTTTAACGACCCATCATTTGTTATACGTGTTAGTCGTGGTATGGGCATATAAAAATCTGAGCTCGAGTTAAAGTTTTGTCCGACGCATCAAAAAAACGTGTTAAAATTCAGTCCCGGTCCCCGAGGCACCCTAGAATTCGGCCCGAAAAACCCGAAATTTAAACGACCCATCATTTGTTATACGTTTTAGTCGTGGTATTGGGACATCAAAAATCTGAGCTCGAGTTAAAGTTTTGTCCGACGCATCATAAAAACGTGTTAAAATTCAGTCCCGGTCCTCGAGGCACCCTAGAATCCGGCCCGAAAAACCCAAAATTTCAACGACCCTCGATTTTATATACGTGTTAGTCTTGGTATTGGGAAATCCAAACATTTGAGCTCGAGTTAAAGTTTTGTCCGACGCATCAAAAAACACTTGTTAAATTTCTGCCCCAGTTCCCGAGGCAGCCTAGTATCTGGCCCGAAAAACCCAAAATTTAAACGACCCATCATTTGTTATACGTGTTAGTCGTGGTAATGGGCATTCAAAAATCTGAGCTCGAGTTAAAGTTTTGTCCGACACATCAAAAAAACGTGTTAAAATTCAATCCCGGTCTCCGAGGCACCCTATAATTCGGCCCGAAAAACCGGAAATTTAAACGACCCATCATTTGTTATACGTGTTAGTCGGGGTATTAGGACATTAAAAATCTAAGCTCGAGTTAAAGTTTTTTCCTACGCAACATAAAAACGTGTTAAAATTCAGTCCCGGTCTCCGAGGCACCCTAGAATTCGGCCCGAAAAACCCGAAATTTAAACGACCCATCATTTGTTATACGTTTTAGTCGTGGTATTGGGACATCAAAAATCTGAGCTCGAGTTAAAGTTTTGTCCTACGCATCATAAAAACGTGTTAAAATACAGTCCCGGTCCCCGAGGCACTCTAGAATCCGGCCCGAAAAACCCAAAATTTCAAAGACCCTCCATTTTATATACGTGTTAGTCCTGGTATTGGGAAATCCAAACATCTGAGCTCGAGTTAAAGTTTTGTCCGACGCATCAAAAAACACTTGTTAAATTTCTGCCCCGGTTCCCGTGGCAGCCTAGTATCCGGCCCGAAAATCCCAAAATTTAAACGACCCATCATTTGTTATACGTGTTAGTCGTGGTAATGGGCATCCAAAAATCTGAGCTCGAGTTAAAGTTTTGTCCGACTTCTCAAAAAACGTGTTAAAATTCAGTCCCGGTCCCCGAGGCACCCTAGAATCCGGCCCGAAAAACCCAAAATTTAAACGACCCATCATTTGTTATACGTGTTAGTCGGGGTATTGGGACATCAAAAATCTGAGCTCGATTTAAAGTTTTGTCCGACGCATCATAAAAACGTGTTAAAATTCAGTCCCGGTCTCCGAGGCACCCTAGAATTCGGCCCAAAAAACCCGAAATTTAAACGACCCATCATTTGTTATACGTTTTAGTCGTGGTATTGGGACATCAAAAATCTGAGCTCGAGTTAAAGTTTTGTCCTACGCATCATAAAAACGTGTTAAAATTCAGTCCCGGTCCCCGAGGCACCCTAGAATCCGGCCCGAAAAACCCAAAATTTCAACGACCCTCGTTTTTATATACGTGTTAGTCGTGGTATTGGGAAATCGAAACATCTGAGCTCGAGCTAAAGTTTTGTCCGACGCATCAAAAAACACTTGTTAAATTTCTGCCCCGGTTCCCGAGGCTGCCTAGTATCCGGCCCGAAAAACCCAAAATTTAAACGACCCATCATTTGTTATACGTGTTAGTCGTGGTAATGGGCATCCAAAAATTTGAGCTCGAGTTAATGTTTTGTCCGACTTCTCAAAAAAACGTGTTAAAATTCAGTCCCGGTCCCCGAGGCACCCTAGAATCCGGCCCGAAAAACCCAAAATTTAAACGACCCATCATTTGTTATACGTTTTAGTCGGGGTATTGGGACATCAAAAATCTGAGCTCGAGTTAAAGTTTTGTCCGACGCATCATAAAAACGTGTTAAAATTCAGTCCCGGTCCCCGAGGCACCCTAGAATTCGGCCCGAAAAATCAAAATTTTAACGACCGATCATTTGTTATACGTGTTAGTCGTGGTATTGGGCATTTAAAAATCTGAGCTCGAGTTAAAGTTTTGTCCGACGCATCAAAAAAACGTGTTAAAATTCTGTCCAGGTCCCCGAGGCACCCTAGAATTCGGCCCGAAAAACCCGAAATTTAAACGACCCATCATTTGTTATACGTTTTAGTCGTGGTATATGTACATCAAAAATCTGAGCTCGAGTTAAAGTTTTGTCCGACGCATCATAAAAACGTGTTAAAATTCAGTCCCGGTCCCCGAGGCACCCTAGAATCCGGCCCGAAAAACCCAAAATTTAAACGACCCTCCATTTTATATACGTGTTAGTCGTGGTATTGGGAAATCCAAACATCTGAGCTCGAGTTAAAGTTTTGTCCGACGCATCAAAAAACACTTGTTAAATTTCTGCGCCGGTTCCCGAGGCAGCCTAGTATCCGGCCCGAAAAACCCAAAATTTAAACGACCCATCATTTGTTATACGTGTTAGTCGTGGTAATGGGCATCCAAAAATCTGAGCTCGAGTTAATGTTTTGTCCGACTTCTCAAAAAAACGTGTTAAAATTCAGTCCCGGTCCCCGAGGCACCCTAGAATCCGGCCCGAAAAAACCAAAATTTAAACGACCCATCATTTGTTATACGTCTTAGTCGGGGTATTGGGACATCAAAAATCTGAGCTCGAGTTAAAGTTTTGTCCGAAGCATCATAAAAACGTGTAAAAATTCAGTCCCGGTCTCCGAGGCACCCTAGAATTCGGCCCGAAATTTAAACGACCCATTATTTGTTATACGTTTTAGTCGTGGTATTGGGACATCAAAAATCTGAGCTCGAGTTAAAGTTTTGTCCGACGCATCATAAAAACGTGTTAAAATTCAGACCCGGTCCCCGAGGCACCCTAGAATCCGGCCCGAAAAACCCAAAATTTAAACGACCCTCGATTTTATATACGTTTTAGCCGTGGTATTGGGAAATCCAAACATCTGAGCTCGAGTTAAAGTTTTGTCCGACGCATCAAAAAACACTTGTTAAATTTCTGCCCCGGTTCCCGGGGCAGCCTAGTCTCCGGCCCGAAAAACCCAAAATTTAAACGACCCATCATTTGTTATACGTGTTAGTCGTGGTAATGGGCATCCAAAAATCTGAGCTCGAGTTAAAGTTTTGTCCGACGCAGCAAAAAAACGTGTTAAAATTCAATCCCGGTCTCCGAGGCACCCTATAATTCGGCACGAAAAACCGGAAATTTAAACGACCCATCATTTGTTATACGTGTTAGTCGGGGTATTGGGACATCAAAAATCTGAGCTCGAGTTAAAGTTTTGTCCTACGCATCATAAAAACATGTTAAAATTCAGTCCCGGTCTCCGAGGCAGCCTAGAATTCGGCCCGAAAAACCCAAAATTTAAACGACCCATCATTTGTTATACGTTTTAGTCGTGGTATTGGGACATCAAAAATCTGAGCTCGAGTTAATGTTTTGTCAGACGCATCATAAAAACGTGTTAAAATTCAGTCCCGGTCCCCGAGGCACCCTAGAATCCGGCCCGAAAAACCCAAAATTTCAACGACCCTCCATTTTATATACGTGTTAGTCGTGGTATTGGGAAATCCAAAAATCTTTGCTCGAGTTAAAGTTTTGTCCGACGCATCAAAAAACACTTGTTAAATTTCTGCCCCGGTTCCCGATGCAGCCTAGTATCCGGCCCGAAAAACCCAAAATTTAAACGACCCATCATTTGTTATACGTGTTAGTCGTGGTAATGGGCATCCAAAAATCTGAGCTCGAGTTAAAGTTTTGTCCGACTACTCAAAAAAACGTGTTAAAATTCAATCCCGGTCTCCGAGGCACCCTATAATTCGGACCGGAAAACCGGAAATTTAAACGACCCATCATTTGTTATACGTGTTAGTCGGGGTATTGGGACATCAAAAATCTGAGCTCGAGTTAAAGTTTTGTCCTGCGCATCATAAAAACGTGTTAAAATTCAGTCCCGGTCTCCGAGGCACCCTAGAATTCGGCCCGAAAAACCCGAAATTTAAACGACCCATCATTTGTTATACGTTTTAGTCGTGGTATTGGGACATCAAAAATCTGAGCACGAGTTAAAGTTTTGTCCTACGCATCATAAAAACGTGTTAAAATTCAGTCCCAGTCCCCGAGGCACCCTAGAATCCGGCCCGAAAAACCCAAAATTTCAACGACCTTCGATTTTATATACGTGTTAGTCGTGGTATTGGGAAATCCAAACATCTGAGCTCGAGTTAAAGTTTTGTCCGACGCATCAAAAAACACTTGTTAAATTTCTGGCCCTGTTCCCGTGGCAGCCTAGTATCCGGCCCGAAAATCCCAAAATTTAAACGACCCATCATTTGTTATACGTGTTAGTCGTGGTAATGGGCATCCAAAAATCTGAGCTCGAGTTAAAGTTTTGTCCGACTACTCAAAAAAACGTGTTAAAATTCAATCCCGGTCTCCGAGGCACCCTATAATTCGGACCGGAAAACCGGAAATTTAAACGACCCATCATTTGTTATACGTGTTAGTCGGGGTATTGGGACATCAAAAATCTGAGCTCGAGTTAAAGTTTTGTCCTGCGCATCATAAAAACGTGTTAAAATTCAGTCCCGGTCTCCGAGGCACCCTAGAATTCGGCCCGAAAAACCCGAAATTTAAACGACCCATCATTTGTTATACGTTTTAGTCGTGGTATTGGGACATCAAAAATCTGAGCACGAGTTAAAGTTTTGTCCTACGCATCATAAAAACGTGTTAAAATTCAGTCCCAGTCCCCGAGGCACTCTAGAATCCGGCCCGAAAAACCCAAAATTTCAACGACCCTCCATTTTATATACGTGTTAGTCCTGGTATTGGGAAATCCAAACATCTGAGCTCGAGTTAAAGTTTTGTCCGACGCATCAAAAAACACTTGTTAAATTTCTGCCCCGGTTCCCGTGGCAGCCTAGAATCCGGCCCGAAAATCCCAAAATTTAAACGACCCATCATTTGTTATACGTGTTAGTCGTGGTAATGGGCATCCAAAAATCTGAGCTCGAGTTAAAGTTTTGTCTGACTTCTCAAAAAACGTGTTAAAATTCAGTCCCGGTCCCCGGGGCACCCTAGAATCCGGCCCGAAAAACCCAAAATTTAAACGACCCATCATTTGTTATACGTGTTAGTCGGGGTATTGGGACATCAAAAATCTGAGCTCGATTTAAAGTTTTGTCCGACGCATCATAAAAACGTGTTAAAATTCAGTCCCGGTCTCCGAGGCACCCTAGAATTCGGCCCGAAAAACCCGAAATTTAAACGACCCATCATTTGTTATACGTTTTAGTCGTGGTATTGGGACATCAAAAATCTGAGCTCGAGTTAAAGTTTTGTCCGACGCATCATAAAAACGTGTTAAAATTCAGTCCCGGTCCCCGAGGCACCCTAGAATCCGGCCCGAAAAACCCAAAATTTCAACGACCCTCGTTTTTATATACGTGTTAGTCGTGGTATTGGGAAATCGAAACATCTGAGCTCGAGCTAAAGTTTTGTCCGACGCATCAAAAAACACTTGTTAAATTTCTGCCCCGGTTCCCGGGGCAGCCTAGTATCCGGCCCGAAAAACCCAAAATTTAAACGACCCATCATTTGTTATACGTTTTAGTCGTGGTAATGGGCATCCAAAAATCTGAGCTCGAGTTAATGTTTTGTCCGACTTCTCAAAAAAACGTGTTAAAATTCAGTCCCGGTCCCCGAGGCACCCTAGAATCCGGCCCGAAAAACCCAAAATTTAAACGACCCATCATTTGTTATACGTGTTAGTCGGGGTATTGGGACATCAAAAATCTCAGCTCGAGTTAAAGTTTTGTCCGACGCATCATAAAAACGTGTTAAAATTCAGTCCCGGTCCCCGAGGCACCCTAGAATTCGGCCCGAAAAATCAAAATTTTAACGACCGATCATTTGTTATACGTGTTAGTCGTGGTATTGGGCATTTAAAAATCTGAGCTCGAGTTAAAGTTTTGTCCGACGCATCAAAAAAACGTGTTAAAATTCAGTCCAGGTCCCCGAGGCACCCTAGAATTCGGCCCGAAAAACCCGAAATTTAAACGACCCATCATTTGTTATACGTTTTAGTCGTGGTATATGTACATCAAAAATCTGAGCTCGAGTTAAAGTTTTGTCCGACGCATCATAAAAACGTGTTAAAATTCAGTCCCGGTCCCCGAGGCACCCTAGAATCCGGCCCGAAAAACCCAAAATTTAAACGACCCTCGATTTTATATACGTGTTAGCCGTGGTATTGGGAAATCCAAACATCTGAGCTCGAGTTAAAGTTTTGTCCGACGCATCAAAAAACACTTGTTAAATTTCTGCCCCTGTTCCCGAGGCAGCCTAGTATCCGGCCCGAAAAACCCAAAATTTAAACGACCCATCATTTGTTATACGTGTTAATCGTGGTAATGGGCATCCAAAAGTCTGAGCTCGAGTTAATGTTTTGTCCGACTTCTCAAAAAAACGTGTTAAAATTCAGTCCCAGTCCCCGAGGCACCCTAGAATCCGGCCCGAAAAAACCAAAATTTAAACGAGCCATCATTTGTTATACGTGTTAGTCGGGGTATTGGGACATCAAAAATCTGAGCTCGAGTTAAAGTTTTGTCTGAAGCATCATAAAAACGTGTAAAAATTCAGTCCCGGTCACCGAGGCACCCTAGAATTCGGCCCGAAATTTAAACGACCCATGATTTGTTATACGTTTTAGTCGTGGTATTGGGACATCAAAAATCTGAGCTCGAGTTAAAGTTTTGTCCGACGCATCATAAAAACGTGTTAAAATTCAGTCCCGGTCCCCGAGGCACCCTAGAATCCGGCCCGAAAAACCCAAAATTTAAACGACCCTCGATTTTATATACGTGTTAGCCGTGGTATTGGGAAATCCAAACATCTGAGCTCGAGTTAAAGTTTTGTCCGACGCATCAAAAAACACTTGTTAAATTTCTGCCCCGGTTCCCGTGGCAGCCTAGTATCCGGCCCGAAAAACCCAAAATTTAAACGACCCATCATTTGTTATACGTTTTAGTCGTGGTAATGGGCATCCAAAAATCTGAGCTCGAGTTAATGTTTTGTCCGACTTCTCAAAAAAACGTGTTAAAATTCAGTCCCGGTCCCCGAGGCACCCTAGAATCCGGCCCGAAAAACCCAAAATTTAAACGACCCATCATTTGTTATACGTGTTAGTCGGGGTATTGGGACATCAAAAATCTCAGCTCGAGTTAAAGTTTTGTCCGACGCATCATAAAAACGTGTTAAAATTCAGTCCCGGTCCCCGAGGCACCCTAGAATTCGGCCCGAAAAATCAAAATTTTAACGACCGATCATTTGTTATACGTGTTAGTCGTGGTATTGGGCATTTAAAAATCTGAGCTCGAGTTAAAGTTTTGTCCGACGCATCAAAAAAACGTGTTAAAATTCAGTCCAGGTCCCCGAGGCACCCTAGAATTCGGCCCGAAATACCCGAAATTTAAACGACCCATCATTTGTTATACGTTTTAGTCGTGGTATATGTACATCAAAAATCTGAGCTCGAGTTAAAGTTTTGTCCGACGCATCATAAAAACGTGTTAAAATTCAGTCCCGGTCCCCGAGGCACCCTAGAATCCGGCCCGAAAAACCCAAAATTTAAACGACCCTCGATTTTATATACGTGTTAGCCGTGGTATTGGGAAATCCAAACATCTGAGCTCGAGTTAAAGTTTTGTCCGACGCATCAAAAAACACTTGTTAAATTTCTGCCCCTGTTCCCGAGGCAGCCTAGTATCCGGCCCGAAAAACCCAAAATTTAAACGACCCATCATTTGTTATACGTGTTAGTCGTGGTAATGGGCATCCAAAAATCTGAGCTCGAGTTAAAGTTTTGTCCGACGCAGCAAAAAAACGTGTTAAAATTCAATCCCGGTCTCCGAGGCACCCTATAATTCGGCCCGAAAAACCGGAAATTTAAACGACCCATCATTTGTTATACGTGTTAGTCGGGGTATTGGGACATCAAAAATCTGAGCTCGAGTTAAAGTTTTGTCCTACGCATCATAAAAACGTGTTAAAATTCAGTCCCGGTCCCCGAGGCACCCTAGAATCCGGCCCGAAAAACCCAAAATTTGAACGACCTTCGATTTTATATACGTGTTAGTCGTGGTATTGGGAAATCCAAACATCTGAGCTCGAGTTAAAGTTTTGTCCGACGCATCAAAAAACACTTGTTAAATTTCTGCCCCAGTTCCCGAGGCAGCCTAGTATCCGGCCCGAAAAACCCAAAATTTAAACGACCCATCATTTGTTATACGTGTTAGTCGTGGTAATGGGCATTCAAAAATCTGAGCTCGAGTTAAAGTTTTGTCCGACACATCAAAAAAACGTGTTAAAATTCAATCCCGGTCTCCGAGGCACCCTATAATTCGGACCGGAAAACCGGAAATTTAAACGACCCATCATTTGTTATACGTGTTAGTCGGGGTATTGGGACATCAAAAATCTGAGCTCGAGTTAAAGTTTTGTCCTGCGCATCATAAAAACGTGTTAAAATTCAGTCCCGGTCTCCGAGGCACCCTAGAATTCGGCCCGAAAAACCCGAAATTTAAACGACCCATCATTTGTTATACGTTTTAGTCGTGGTATTGGGACATCAAAAATCTGAGCACGAGTTAAAGTTTTGTCCTACGCATCATAAAAACGTGTTAAAATTCAGTCCCAGTCCCCGAGGCACCCTAGAATCCGGCCCGAAAAACCCAAAATTTCAACGACCTTCGATTTTATATACGTGTTAGTCGTGGTATTGGGAAATCCAAACATCTGAGCTCGAGTTAAAGTTTTGTCCGACGCATCAAAAAACACTGGTTAAATTTCTGCCCCAGTTCCCAAGGCAGCCTAGTATCCGGCCCGAAAAACCCAAAATTTAAACGACCCATCATTTGTTATACGTTTTAGTCGTGGTAATGGGCATTCAAAAATCTGAGCTCGAGTTAAAGTTTTGTCCGACACATCAAAAAAACGTGTTAAAATTCAATCCCGGTCTCCGAGGCACCCTATAATTCGGCCCGAAAAACCGGAAATTTAAACGACCCATCATTTGTTATACGTGTTAGTCGGGGTATTGGGACATTAAAAATCTAAGCTCGAGTTAAAGTTTTTTCCTACGCAACATAAAAACGTGTTAAAATTCAGTCCCGGTCTCCGAGGCACCCTAGAATTCGGCCCGAAAAACCCGAAATTTAAACGACCCATCATTTGTTATACGTTTTAGTCGTGGTATTGGGACATCAAAAATCTGAGCTCGAGTTAAAGTTTTGTCCTACGCATCATAAAAACGTGTTAAAATACAGTCCCGGTCCCCGAGGCACTCTAGAATCCGGCCCGAAAAACCCAAAATTTCAACGACCCTCCATTTTATATACGTGTTAGTCCTGGTATTGGGAAATCCAAACATCTGAGCTCGAGTTAAAGTTTTGTCCGACGCATCATAAAAACGTGTAAAAATTCAGTCCCGGTCACCGAGGCACCCTAGAATTCGGACCGAAATTTAAACGACCCATTATTTGTTATACGTTTTAGTCGTGGTATTGGGACATCAAAAATCTGAGCTCGAGTTAAAGTTTTGTCCGACGCATCATAAAAACGTGTTAAAATTCAGTCCCGGTCCCCGAGGCACCCTAGAATCCGGCCCGAAAAACCCAAAATTTAAACGACCCTCGATTTTATATACGTGTTAGCCGTGGTATTGGGAAATCCAAACATCTGAGCTCGAGTTAAAGTTTTGTCCGACGCATCAAAAAACACTTGTTAAATTTCTGCCCCGGTTCCCGTGGCAGCCTAGTATCCGGCCCGAAAAACCCAAAATTTAAACGACCCATCATTTGTTATACGTTTTAGTCGTGGTAATGGGCATCCAAAAATCTGAGCTCGAGTTAATGTTTTGTCCGACTTCTCAAAAAAACGTGTTAAAATTCAGTCCCGGTCCCCGAGGCACCCTAGAATCCGGCCCGAAAAACCCAAAATTTAAACGACCCATCATTTGTTATACGTGTTAGTCGGGGTATTGGGACATCAAAAATCTGAGCTCGAGTTAAAGTTTTGTCCGACGCATCATAAAAACGTGTTAAAATTCAGTCCCGGTCCCCGAGGCACCCTAGAATTCGGCCCGAAAAATCAAAATTTTAACGACCGATCATTTGTTATACGTGTTAGTCGTGGTATTGGGCATTTAAAAATCTGAGCTCGAGTTAAAGTTTTGTCCGACGCATCAAAAAAACGTGTTAAAATTCAGTCCAGGTCCCCGAGGCACCCTAGAATTCGGCCCGAAAAACCCGAAATTTAAACGACCCATCATTTGTTATACGTTTTAGTCGTGGTATATGTACATCAAAAATCTGAGCTCGAGTTAAAGTTTTGTCCGACGCATCATAAAAACGTGTTAAAATTCAGTCCCGGTCCCCGAGGCACCCTAGAATCCGAACCGAAAAACCCAAAATTTAAACGACCCTCGATTTTATATACGTGTTAGCCGTGGTATTGGGAAATCCAAACATCTGAGCTCGAGTTAAAGTTTTGTCCGACGCATCAAAAAACACTTGTTAAATTTCTGCCCCTGTTCCCGAGGCAGCCTAGTATCCGGCCCGAAAAACCCAAAATTTAAACGACCCATCATTTGTTATACGTGTTAGTCGTGGTAATGGGCATCCAAAAATCTGAGCTCGAGTTAAAGTTTTGTCCGACGCAGCAAACAAACGTGTTAAAATTCAATCCCGGTCTCCGAGGCACCCTATAATTCGGCCCGAAAAACCGGAAATTTAAACGACCCATCATTTGTTATACGTGTTAGTCGGGGTATTGGGACATCAAAAATCTGAGCTCGAGTTAAAGTTTTGTCCTACGCATCATAAAAACGTGTTAAAATTCAGTCCCGGTCCCCGAGGAACCCTAGAATCCGGCCCGAAAAACCCAAAATTTCAACGACCTTCGATTTTATATACGTGTTAGTCGTGGTATTGGGAAATCCAAACATCTGAGCTCGAGTTAAAGTTTTGTCCGACGCATCAAAAAACACTTGTTAAATTTCTGCCCCAGTTCCCGAGGCAGCCTAGTATCCGGCCCGAAAAACCCAAAATTTAAACGACCCATCATTTGTTATACGTGTTAGTCGTGGTAATGGGCATTCAAAAATCTGAGCTCGAGTTAAAGTTTTGTCCGACACATCAAAAAAACGTGTTAAAATTCAATCCCGGTCTCCGAGGCACCCTATAATTCGGACCGGAAAACCGGAAATTTAAACGACCCATCATTTGTTATACGTGTTAGTCGGGGTATTGGGACATCAAAAATCTGAGCTCGAGTTAAAGTTTTGTCCTGCGCATCATAAAAACGTGTTAAAATTCAGTCCCGGTCTCCGAGGCACCCTAGAATTCGGCCCGAAAAACCCGAAATTTAAACGACCCATCATTTGTTATACGTTTTAGTCGTGGTATTGGGACATCAAAAATATGAGCACGAGTTAAAGTTTTGTCCTACGCATCATAAAAACGTGTTAAAATTCAGTCCCAGTCCCCGAGGCACCCTAGAATCCGGCCCGAAAAACCCAAAATTTCAACGACCTTCGATTTTATATACGTGTTAGTCGTGGTATTGGGAAATCCAAACATCTGAGCTCGAGTTAAAGTTTTGTCTGACGCATCAAAAAACACTGGTTAAATTTCTGCCCCAGTTCCCGAGGCAGCCTAGTATCCGGCCCGAAAAACCCAAAATTTAAACGACCCATCATTTGTTATACGTGTTAGTCGTGGTAATGGGCATTCAAAAATCTGAGCTCGAGTTAAAGTTTTGTCCGACACATCAAAAAAACGTGTTAAAATTCAATCCCGGTCTCCGAGGCACCCTATAATTCGGCCGGAAAAACCGGAAATTTAAACGACCCATCATTTGTTATACTTGTTAGTCGGGGTATTGGGACATCAAAAATCTGAGCTCGAGTTAAAGTTTTGTCCGACGCATCATAAAAACGTGTTAAAATACAGTCCCGGTCCCCGAGGCACTCTAGAATCCGGCCCGAAAAACCCAAAATTTCAACGACCTTCGATTTTATATACGTGTTAGTCGTGGTATTGGGCAATCCAAACATCTGAGCTCGAGTTAAAGTTTTGTCCGACGCATCAAAAAACACTTGTTAAATTTCTGCCCCGGTTCCCGTGGCAGCCTAGTATCCGGCCCGAAAATCCCAAAATTTAAACGACCCATCATTTGTTATACGTGTTAGTCGTGGTAATGGGCATCCAAAAATCTGAGCTCGAGTTAAAGTTTTGTCTGACTTCTCAAAAAACGTGTTAAAATTCAGTCCCGGTCCCCGGGGCACCCTAGAATCCGGCCCGAAAAACCCAAAATTTAAACGACCCATCATTTGTTATACGTGTTAGTCGGGGTATTGGGACATCAAAAATCTGAGCTCGATTTAAAGTTTTGTCCGACGCATCATAAAAACGTGTTAAAATTCAGTCCCGGTCTCCGAGGCACCCTAGAATTCGGCCCGAAAAACCCGAAATTTAAACGACCCATCATTTGTTATACGTTTTAGTCGTGGTATTGGGACATCAAAAATCTGAGCTCGAGTTAAAGTTTTGTCCGACGCATCATAAAAACGTGTTAAAATTCAGTCCCGGTCCCCGAGGCACCCTAGAATCCGGCCCGAAAAACCCAAAATTTCAACGACCCTCGTTTTTATATACGTGTTAGTCGTGGTATTGGGAAATCGAAACATCTGAGCTCGAGCTAAAGTTTTGTCCGACGCATCAAAAAACACTTGTTAAATTTCTGCCCCGGTTCCCGAGGCAGCCTAGTATCCGGCCCGAAAAACCCAAAATTTAAACGACCCATCATTTGTTATACGTGTTAGTCGGGGTATTGGGACATCAAAAATCTGAGCTCGAGTTAAAGTTTTGTCCGACGCATCATAAAAACGTGTTAAAATTCAGTCCCGGTCCCCGAGGCACCCTAGAATTCGGCCCGAAAAATCAAAATTTTAACGACCGATCATTTGTTATACGTGTTAGTCGTGGTATTGGGCATTTAAAAATCTGAGCTCGAGTTAAAGTTTTGTCCGACGCATCAAAAAAACGTGTTAAAATTCAGTCCAGGTCCCCGAGGCACCCTAGAATTCGGCCCGAAAAACCCGAAATTTAAACGACCCATCATTTGTTATACGTTTTAGTCGTGGTATATGTACATCAAAAATCTGAGCTCGAGTTAAAGTTTTGTCCGACGCATCATAAAAACGTGTTAAAATTCAGTCCCGGTCCCCGAGGCACCCTAGAATCCGGCCCGAAAAACCCAAAATTTAAACGACCCTCGATTTTATATACGTGTTAGCCGTGGTATTGGGAAATCCAAACATCTGAGCTCGAGTTAAAGTTTTGTCCGACGCATCAAAAAACACTTGTTAAATTTCTGCCCCTGTTCCCGAGGCAGCCTAGTATCCGGCCCGAAAAACCCAAAATTTAAACGACCCATCATTTGTTATAATTGTTAGTCGTGGTAATGGGCATCCAAAAATCTGAGCTCGAGTTAATGTTTTGTCCGACTTCTCAAAAAAACGTGTTAAAATTCAGTCCCAGTCCCCGAGGCACCCTAGAATCCGGCCCGAAAAAACCAAAATTTAAACGACCCATCATTTGTTATACGTGTTAGTTGGGGTATTGGGACATCAAAAATCTGAGCTCGAGTTAAAGTTTTGTCCGAAGCATCATAAAAACGTGTAAAAATTCAGTCCCGGTCACCGAGGCACCCTAGAATTCGGCCCGAAATTTAAACGACCCATTTATTTGTTATACGTTTTAGTCGTGGTATTGGGACATCAAAAATCTGAGCTCGAGTTAAAGTTTTGTCCGACGCATCATAAAAACGTGTTAAAATTCAGTCCCGGTCCCCGAGGCACCCTAGAATCCGGCCCGAAAAACCCAAAATTTAAACGACCCTCGATTTTATATACGTGTTAGCCGTGGTATTGGGAAATCCAAACATCTGAGCTCGAGTTAAAGTTTTGTCCGACGCATCAAAAAACACTTGTTAAATTTCTGCCCCGGTTCCCGGGGCAGCCTAGTATCCGGCCCGAAAAACCCAAAATTTAAACGACCCATCATTTGTTATACGTTTTAGTCGTGGTAATGGGCATCCAAAAATCTGAGCTCGAGTTAATGTTTTGTCCGACTTCTCAAAAAAACGTGTTAAAATTCAGTCCCGGTCCCCGAGGCACCCTAGAATCCGGCCCGAAAAACCCAAAATTTAAACGACCCATCATTTGTTATACGTGTTAGTCGGGGTATTGGGACATCAAAAATCTGAGCTCGAGTTAAAGTTTTGTCCGACGCATCATAAAAACGTGTTAAAATTCAGTCCCGGTCCCCGAGGCACCCTAGAATTCGGCCCGAAAAATCAAAATTTTAACGACCGATCATTTGTTATACGTGTTAGTCGTGGTATTGGGCATTTAAAAATCTGAGCTCGAGTTAAAGTTTTGTCCGACGCATCAAAAAAACGTGTTAAAATTCAGTCCAGGTCCCCGAGGCACCCTAGAATTCGGCCCGAAAAACCCGAAATTTAAACGACCCATCATTTGTTATACGTTTTAGTCGTGGTATATGTACATCAAAAATCTGAGCTCGAGTTAAAGTTTTGTCCTGCGCATCATAAAAACGTGTTAAAATTCAGTCCCGGTCTCCGAGGCACCCTAGAATTCGGCCCGAAAAACCCGAAATTTAAACGACCCATCATTTGTTATACGTTTTAGTCGTGGTATTGGGACATCAAAAATCTGAGCACGAGTTAAAGTTTTGTCCTACGCATCATAAAAACGTGTTAAAATTCAGTCCCAGTCCCCGAGGCACCCTAGAATCCGGCCCGAAAAACCCAAAATTTCAACGACCCTCGATTTTATATACGTGTTAGTCGTGGTATTGGGAAATCCAAACATCTGAGCTCGAGTTCAAGTTTTGTCCGACGCATCAAAAAACACTTGTTAAATTTCTGCCCCGGTTCCCGTGGCAGCCTAGTATCCGGCCCGAAAAACCAAAATTTAAACGACCCATCATTTGTTATACGTGTTAGTCGTGGTAATGCGCATCCAAAAATCTGAGCTCGAGTTAATGTTTTGTCCGACTTCTCAAAAAAACGTGTTAAAATTCAGTCCCGGTCCCCGAGGCACCCTAGAATCCGGCCCGAAAAACCCAAAATTTAAACGACCCATCATTTGTTATACGTGTTAGTCGGGGTATTGGGACATCAAAAATCTGAGCTCGAGTTAAAGTTTTGTCCGAAGCATCATAAAAACGTGTGAAAATTCAGTCCCGGTCTCCGAGGCACCCTAGAATTCGGCCCGAAAAACCCGAAATTTAAACGACCCATTATTTGTTATACGTTTTAGACGTGGTATTGGGACATCAAAAATCTGAGCTCGAGTTAAAGTTTTGTCCGACGCATCATAAAAACGTGTTAAAATTCAGTCCCGGTCCCCGAGGCACCCTAGAATCCGGCCCGAAAAACCCAAAATTTAAACGACCCTCGATTTTATATACGTGTTAGTCGTGGTATTGGGAAATCCAAACATCTGAGCTCGAGTTCAAGTTTTGTCCGACGCATCAAAAAACACTTGTTAAATTTCTGCCCCGGTTCCCGAGGCAGCCTAGTATCCGGCCCGAAAAACCCAAAATTTAAACGACCCATCATTTGTTATACGTGTTAGTCGTGGTAATGGGCATCCAAAAATCTGAGCTCGAGTTAAAGTTTTGTCCGACGCAGCAAAAAAACGTGTTAAAATTCAATCCCGGTCTCCGAGGCACCCTATAATTCGGCCCGAAAAACCGGAAATTTAAACGACCCATCATTTGTTATACGTGTTAGTCGGGGTATTGGGACATCAAAAATCTTTGCTCGAGTTAAAGTTTTGTCCTACGCATCATAAAAACGTGTTAAAATTCAATCCCAGTCTCCGAGGCACCCTAGAATTCGGCCCGAAAAACCTGAAATTTAAACGACCCATCATTTGTTATACGTTTTAATCGTGGTATTGGGACATCAAAAATCTGAGCTCGAGTTAAAGTTTTGTCCGACTTCTCAAAAGAACGTGTTAAAATTCAATCCCGGTCTCCGAGGCACCCTATAATTCGGCCCGAAAAACCGGAAATTTAAACGACCCATCATTTGTTATACGTGTTAGTCGGGGTATTGGGACATCAAAAATCTGAGCTCGAGTTAAAGTTTTGTCCTGCGCATCATAAAAACGTGTTAAAATTCAGTCCCGGTCTCCGAGGCACCCTAGAATTCGGCCCGAAAAACCCGAAATTTAAACGACCCATCATTTGTTATACGTTTTAGTCGTGGTATTGGGACATCAAAAATCTGAGCACGAGTTAAAGTTTTGTCCTACGCATCATAAAAACGTGTTAAAATTCAGTCCCAGTCCCCGAGGCACCCTAGAATCCGGCCCGAAAAACCCAAAATTTCAACGACCCTCGATTTTATATACGTGTTAGTCGTGGTATTGGGAAATCCAAACATCTGAGCTCGAGTTAAAGTTTTGTCCGACGCATCAAAAAACACTTGTTAAATTTCTGCCCCGGTTCCCGTGGCAGCCTAGTATCCGGCCGAAAAACCCAAAATTTAAACGACCCATCATTTGTTATACGTGTTAGTCGTGGTAATGCGCATCCAAAAATCTGAGCTCGAGTTAATGTTTTGTCTGATTTCTCAAAAAAACGTGTTAAAATTCAGTCCCGGTCCCCGAGGCACCCTAGAATCCGGCCCGAAAAACCCAAAATTTAAACGACCCATCATTTTATATACGTGTTAGTCGTGGTATTGGGAAATCCAAACATCTGATCTCGAGTTAAAGTTTTGTCCGACGCATCAAAAAACACTGGTTAAATTTCTGCCCCAGTTCCCGAGGCAGCCTAGTATCCGGCCCGAAAAACCCAAAATTTAAACGACCCATCATTTGTTATACGTGTTAGTCGTGGTAATGGGCATCCAAAAATCTGAGCTCGAGTTAAAGTTTTGTCCGACGCATCAAAAAAACGTGTTAAAATTCAATCCCGGTCTCCGAGGCACCCTATAATTCGGCCCGAAAAACCGGAAATTTAAACGACCCATCATTTGTTATACGTGTTAGTCGGGGTATTGGGACATCAAAAATCTTTGCTCGAGTTAAAGTTTTGTCCTACGCATCATAAAAACGTGTTAAAATTCAATCCCAGTCTCCGAGGCACCCTAGAATTCGGCCCGAAAAACCTGAAATTTAAACGACCCATCATTTGTTATACGTTTTAGTCGTGGTATTGGGACATCAAAAATCTGAGCTCGAGTTAAAGTTTTGTCCGACGCATCATAAAAACGTGTTAAAATTCAGTCCCGGTCCCCGAGGCACCCTAGAATCCGGCCCGAAAAACCCAAAATTTAAACGACCCATCATTTGTTATACGTGTTAGTCGGGGTATTGGGACATCAAAAATCTGAGCTCGAGTTAAAGTTTTGTCCAACGCATCATAAAAACGTGTTAAAATTAAGTCCCGGTCTCCGAGGCACCCTAGAATTCAGCCCGAAAAACCCGAAATTTAAACGACACATTATTTGTTATACGTTTTAGTCGTGGTATTGGGACATCAAAAATCTGAGCTCGAGTTAAAGTTTTGTCCGACGCATCATAAAAACGTGTTAAAATCCAGTCCCGGTCCCCGAGGCACCCTAGAATCCGGCCCGAAAAACCCAAAATTTAAACGACCCTCGATTTTATATACGTGTTAGTCGTGGTATTGGGAAATCCAAACATCTGAGCTCGAGTTCAAGTTTTGTCAGACGCATCAAAAAACACTTGTTAAATTTCTGCCCCGGTTCCCGTGGCAGCCTAGTATCCGGCCCGAAAAACCCAAAATTTAAACGACCCATCATTTGTTATACGTGTTAGTCGGGGTATTGGGACATCAAAAATCTGAGCTCGAGTTAATGTTTTGTCCGACTTCTCAAAAAAACGTGTTAAAATTCAGTCCCGGTCCCCGAGGCACCCTAGAATCCGGCCCGAAAAACCCAAAATTTAAACGACCCATCATTTGTTATACGTGTTAGTCGGGGTATTGGGACATCAAAAATCTGAGCTCGAGTTAAAGTTTTGTCCGACGCATCATAAAAACGTGTTGAAATTCAGTCCCGGTCCCCGAGGCACCCTAGAATTCGGCCCGAAAAATCAAAATTTTAACGACCCATCATTTGTTATACGTGTTAGTCGTGGTATTGGGCATATAAAAATCTGAGCTCGAGTTAAAGTTTTGTCCGACGCTTCAAAAAAACTTGTTAAAATTCAGTCCCGGTCCCTGAGGCACCCTAGAATTCGGCCCGAAAAACCCGAAATTTAAACGACCCATCATTTGTTATACGTTTTAGTCGTGGTATTGGGACATCAAAAATCTGAGCTCGAGTTAAAGTTTTGTCCGACGCATCATAAAAACGTGTTAAAATTCAGTCCCGGTCCCCGAGGCACCCTAGAATCCGGCCCGAAAAACCCAAAATTTCAAGGACCCTCCATTTTATATACGTGTTAGTCGTGGTATTGGGAAATCCAAACATCTGAGCTCGAGTTAAAGTTTTGTCCGACGCATCAAAAAACACTTGTTAAATTTGTGCCCCGGTTCCCGTGGCAGCCTAGCATCCGGCCCGAAAAACCCAAAATTTAAACGACCCATCATTTGTTATACGTGTTAGTCGTGGTAATGGGCATCCAAAAATCTGAGCTCGACTTAAAGTTTTGTCCGACGCATCAAAAAACGTGTTAAAATTCAATCCCGGTCTCCAAGGCACCCTATAATTCGGCCCGAAAAACCGGAAATTTAAACGACCCATCATTTGTTATACGTGTTAGTCGGGGTATTGGGACATCAAAAAGCATTGCTCGAGTTAAAGTTTTGTCCTACGCATCATAAAAACGTGTTAAAATTCAATCCCCATCTCCGAGGCACCCTAGAATTCGGCCCGAAAAACCTGAAATTTAAACGACCCATCATTTGTTATACGTTTTAGTCGTGGTATTGGGACATCAAAAATCTGAGCTCGAGTTAAAGTTTTGTCCGACGCATCATAAAAACGTGTTAAAATTCAGTCATGGTCCCCGAGGCACCCTAGAATCCGGCCCGAAAAACCCAAAATTTAAACGACCCATCATTTGTTATACGTGTTAGTCGGGGTATTGGGACATCAAAAATCTGAGCTCGAGTTAAAGTTTTGTCCGACGCATCATAAAAACGTGTTAAAATTAAGTCCCGGTCTCCGAGGCACCCTAGAATTCGGCCCGAAAAACCCGAAATTTAAACGACACATTATTTGTTATACGTTTTAGTCGTGGTATTGGGACATCAAAAATCTGAGCTCGAGTTAAAGTTTTGTCCGACGCATCATAAAAACGTGTTAAAATTCAGTCCCGGTCCCCGAGGCACCCTAGAATCCGGCCCGAAAAACCCAAAATTTAAACGACCCTCGATTTTATATACGTGTTAGTCGTGGTATTGGGAAATCCAAACATCTGAGCTCGAGTTCAAGTTTTGTCAGACGCATCAAAAAACACTTGTTAAATTTCTGCCCCGGTTCCCGTGGCAGCCTAGTATCCGGCCCGAAAAACCCAAAATTTAAACGACCTATCATTTGTTATACGTGTTAGTCGGGGTATTGGGACATCAAAAATCTGAGCTCGAGTTAATGTTTTGTCCGACTTCTGAAAAAAACGTGTTAAAATTCAGTCCCGGTCCCCGAGGCACCCTAGAATCCGGCCCGAAAAACCCAAAATTTAAATGACCCATCATTTGTTATACGTGTTAGTCGTGGTAATGGGCATCCAAAAATCTGAGCTCGAGTTAAAGTTTTGTCCGACGCATCAAAAAAACGTGTTAAAATTCAATCCCGGTCTCCGAGGCACCCTATAATTCGGCCCGAAAAAATCGGAAATTTAAACGACCCATCATTTGTTATACGTGTTAGTCGGGGTATTGGGACATCAAAAATCTGTGCTCGAGTTAAAGTTTTGTCCTACGCATCATAAAAACGTGTTAAAATTCAATCCCAGTCTCCGAGGCACCCTAGAATTCGGCCCGAAAAACCTGAAATTTAAACGACCCATCATTTGTTATACGTTTTAGTCGTGGTATTGGGACATCAAAAATCTGAGCTCGAGTTAAAGTTTTGTCCGACGCATCATAAAAACGTGTTAAAATTCAGTCCCGGTCCCCGAGGCACCCTAGAATCCGGCCCGAAAAACCCAAAATTTAAACGACCCATCATTTGTTATACGTGTTAGTCGGGGTATTGGGACATCAAAAATCTTTGCTCGAGTTAAAGTTTTGTCCTACGCATCATAAAAACGTGTTAAAATTCAATCCCAGTCTCCGAGGCACCCTAGAATTCGGCCCGAAAACCTGAAATTTAAACGACCCATCATTTGTTATACGTTTTAGTCGTGGTATTGGGACATCAAAAATCTGAGCTCGAGTTATAGTTTTGTCCGACGCATCATAAAAACGTGTTAAAATTCAGTCCCGGTCCCCGAGGCACCCTAGAATCCGGCCCGAAAAACCCAAAATTTAAACGACCCATCATTTGTTATACGTGTTAGTCGGGGTATTGGGACATCAAAAATCTGAGCTCGAGTTAAAGTTTTGTCCAACGCATCATAAAAACGTGTTAAAATTAAGTCCCGGTCTCCGAGGCACCCTAGAATTCAGCCCGAAAAACCCGAAATTTAAACGACACATTATTTGTTATACGTTTTAGTCGTGGTATTGGGACATCAAAAATCTGAGCTCGAGTTAAAGTTTTGTCCGACGCATCATAAAAACGTGTTAAAATTCAGTCCCGGTCCCCGAGGCACCCTAGAATCCGGCCCGAAAAACCCAAAATTTAAACGACCCTCGATTTTATATACGTGTTAGTCGTGGTATTGGGAAATCCAAACATCTGAGCTCGAGTTCAAGTTTTGTCAGACGCATCAAAAAACACTTGTTAAATTTCTGCCCCGGTTCCCGAGGCAGCCTAGTATCCGGCCCGAAAAACCCAAAATTTAAACGACCCATCATTTGTTATACGTGTTAGTCGGGGTATTGGGACATCAAAAATCTGAGCTCGAGTTAATGTTTTGTCCGACTTCTCAAAAAAACGTGTTAAAATTCAGTCCCGGTCCCCGAGGCACCTTAGAATCCGGCCCGAAAAACCCAAAATTTAAACGACCCATCATTTGTTATACGTGTTAGTCGGGGTATTGGGACATCAAAAATCTGAGCTCGAGTTAAAGTTTTGTCCGACGCATCATAAAAACGTGTTGAAATTCAGTCCCGGTCCCCGAGGCACCCTAGAATTCGGCCCGAAAAATCAAAATTTTAACGACCCATCATTTGTTATACGTGTTAGTCGTGGTATTGGGCATATAAAAATCTGAGCTCGAGTTAAAGTTTTGTCCGACGCTTCAAAAAAACTTGTTAAAATTCAGTCCCGGTCCCTGAGGCACCCTAGAATTCGGCCCGAAAAACCCGAAATTTAAACGACCCATCATTTGTTATACGTTTTAGTCGTGGTATTGGGACATCAAAAATCTGAGCTCGAGTTAAAGTTTTGTCCGACGCATCATAAAAACGTGTTAAAATTCATTCCCGGTCCCCGAGGCACCCTAGAATCCGGCCCGAAAAACCCAAAATTTAAACGACCCTCCATTTTATATACGTGTTAGTCGTGGTATTGGGAAATCCAAACATCTGAGCTCGAGTTAAAGTTTTGTCCGACGCATCAAAAAACACTTGTTAAATTTGTGCCCCGGTTCCCGTGGCAGCCTAGCATCCGGCCCGAAAAACCCAAAATTTAAACGACCCATCATTTGTTATACGTGTTAGTCGTGGTAATGGGCATCCAAAAATCTGAGCTCGACTTAAAGTTTTGTCCGACGCATCAAAAAACGTGTTAAAATTCAATCCCGGTCTCCAAGGCACCCTATAATTCGGCCCGAAAAACCGGAAATTTAAACGACCCATCATTTGTTATACGTGTTAGTCGGGGTATTGGGACATCAAAAAGCATTGCTCGAGTTAAAGTTTTGTCCTACGCATCATAAAAACGTGTTAAAATTCAATCCCCGTCTCCGAGGCACCCTAGAATTCGGCCCGAAAAACCTGAAATTTAAACGACCCATCATTTGTTATACGTTTTAGTCGTGGTATTGGGACATCAAAAATCTGAGCTCGAGTTAAAGTTTTGTCCGACGCATCATAAAAACGTGTTAAAATTCAGTCATGGTCCCCGAGGCACCCTAGAATCCGGCCCGAAAAACCCAAAATTTAAACGACCCATCATTTGTTATACGTGTTAGTCGGGGTATTGGGACATCAAAAATCTGAGCTCGAGTTAAAGTTTTGTCCGACGCATCATAAAAACGTGTTAAAATTAAGTCCCGGTCTCCGAGGCACCCTAGAATTCGGCCCGAAAAACCCGAAATTTAAACGACACATTATTTGTTATACGTTTTAGTCGTGGTATTGGGACATCAAAAATCTGAGCTCGAGTTAAAGTTTTGTCCGACGCATCATAAAAACGTGTTAAAATTCAGTCCCGGTCCCCGAGGCACCCTAGAATCCGGCCCGAAAAACCCAAAATTTAAACGACCCTCGATTTTATATACGTGTTAGTCGTGGTATTGGGAAATCCAAACATCTGAGCTCGAGTTCAAGTTTTGTCAGACGCATCAAAAAACACTTGTTAAATTTCTGCCCCGGTTCCCGAGGCAGCCTAGTATCCGGCCCGAAAAACCCAAAATTTAAACGACCTATCATTTGTTATACGTGTTAGTCGGGGTATTGGGACATCAAAAATCTGAGCTCGAGTTAATGTTTTGTCCGACTTCTCAAAAAAACGTGTTAAAATTCAGTCCCGGTCCCTGAGGCACCCTAGAATCCGGCCCGAAAAACCCAAAATTTAAACGACCCATCATTTGTTCTACGTGTTAGTCGTGGTAATGGGCATCCAAAAATCTGAGCTCGAGTTAAAGTTTTGTCCGACGCATCAAAAAAACGTGTTAAAATTCAATCCCGGTCTCCGAGGCACCCTATAATTCGGCCCGAAAAAATCGGAAATTTAAACGACCCATCATTTGTTATACGTGTTAGTCGGGGTATTGGGACATCAAAAATCTGTGCTCGAGTTAAAGTTTTGTCCTACGCATCATAAAAACGTGTTAAAATTCAATCCCAGTCTCCGAGGCACCCTAGAATTCGGCCCGAAAAACCTGAAATTTAAACGACCCATCATTTGTTATACGTTTTAGTCGTGGTATTGGGACATCAAAAATCTGAGCTCGAGTTAAAGTTTTGTCCGACGCATCATAAAAACGTGTTAAAATTCAGTCCCGGTCCCCGAGGCACCCTAGAATCCGGCCCGAAAAACCCAAAATTTAAACGACCCATCATTTGTTATACGTGTTAGTCGGGGTATTGGGACATCAAAAATCTGAGCTCGAGTTAAAGTTTTATCCGACGCATCATAAAAACGTGTTAAAATTAAGTCCCGGTCCCCGAGGCACCCTAGAATTCGGCCCGAAAAACCCGAAATTTAAACGACACATTATTTGTTATACGTTTTAGTCATGGTATTGGGACATCAAAAATCTGAGCTCGAGTTAAAGTTTATTCCGACGCATCATAAAAACGTGTTAAAATTCAGTCCCGGTCCCCGAGGCACCCTAGAATCCGGCCTGAAAAACCCAAAATTTAAACGACCCTCGATTTTATATACGTGTTAGTCGTGGTATTGGGAAATCCAAACATCAGAGCCCGAGTTCAAGTTTTGTCAGACGCATCAAAAAACACTTGTTAAATTTCTGCCTCGGTTCCCGTAGCAGCCTAGTATCCGGCCCGAAAAACCCAAAATTTAAACGACCCATCATTTGTTATACGTGTTAGTCGGGGTATTGGGACATCAAAAATCTGAGCTCGAGTTAAAGTTTTGTCCGAAGCATCATAAAAACGTGTGAAAATTCAGTCCCGGTCTCCGAGGCACCCTAGAATTCGGCCCGAAAAACCCGAAATTTAAACGACCCATTATTTGTTATACGTTTTAGTCGTGGTATTGGGACATCAAAAATCTGAGCTCGAGTTAAAGTTTTGTCCGACGCATCATAAAAACGTGTTAAAATTCAGTCCCGGTCCCCGAGGCACCCTAGAATCCGGCCCGAAAAACCCAAAATTTAAACGACCCTCGATTTTATATACGTGTTAGTCGTGGTATTGGGAAATCCAAACATCTGAGCTCGAGTTCAAGTTTTGTCCGACGCATCAAAAAACACTTGTTAAATTTCTGCCCCGGTTCCCGGGGCAGCCTAGTATCCGGCCCGAAAAACCCAAAATTTAAACGACCCATCATTTGTTATACGTGTTAGTCGTGGTAATGGTTATCCAAAAATCTGAGCTCGAGTTAAAGTTTTGTCCGACGCATCAAAAAAACGTGTTAAAATTCAATCCCGGTCTCCGAGGCACCCTATAATTCGGCCCGAAAAACCGGAAATTTAAACGACCCATCATTTGTTATACGTGTTAGTCGGGGTATTGGGACATCAAAAATCTGAGCTCGAGTTAAAGTTTTGTCCTATGCATCATAAAAACGTGTTAAAATTCAGTCCCGGTCTCCGAGGCACCCTAGAATTCGGCCCGAAAAACCCGAAATTTAAACGACCCATCATTTGTTATACGTTTTAGTCGTGGTATTGGGACATCAAAAATCTGAGCTCGAGTTAAAGTTTTGTCCGACGCATCATAAAAACGTGTTAAAATTCAGTCCCGGTCCCCGAGGCACCCTAGAATCCGGCCCGAAAAACCCAAAATTTCAACGACCCTCCATTTTATATACGTGTTAGTCGTGGTATTGGGAAATCCAAACATCTGAGCTCGAGTTAAAGTTTTGTCCGACGCATCAAAAAACACTTGTTAAATTTCTGCCCCGGTTCCCGTGGCAGCCTAGCATCCGGCCCGAAAGACCCAAAATTTAAACGACCCATCATTTGTTATACGTGTTAGTCGTGGTAATGGGCATCCAAAAATCTGAGCTCGACTTAAAGTTTTGTCCGACGCATCAAAAAACGTGTTAAAATTCAATCCCGGTCTCCAAGGCACCCTATAATTCTGCCCGAAAAACAGGAAATTTATACGACCCATCATTTGTTATACGTGTTAGTCGGGGTATTGGGACATCAAAAAGCTTTGCTCGAGTTAAAGTTTTGTCCTACGCATCATAAAAACGTGTTAAAATTCAATCCCCGTCTCCGAGGCACCCTAGAATTCGGCCCGAAAAACCTGAAATTTAAACGACCCATCATTTGTTATACGTTTTAGTCGTGGTATTGGGACATCAAAAATCTGAGCTCGAGTTAAAGTTTTGTCCGACGCATCATAAAAACGTGTTAAAATTCAGTCATGGTCCCCGAGGCACCCTAGAATCCGGCCCGAAAAACCCAAAATTTAAACGACCCATCATTTGTTATACGTGTTAGTCGGGGTATTGGGACATCAAAAATCTGAGCTCGAGTTAAAGTTTTGTCCGACGCATCATAAAAACGTGTTAAAATTAAGTCCCGGTCTCCGAGGCACCCTAGAATTCGGCCCGAAAAACCCGAAATTTAAACGACACATTATTTGTTATACGTTTTAGTCGTGGTATTGGGACATCAAAAATCTGAGCTCGAGTTAAAGTTTTGTCCGACGCATCATAAAAACGTGTTAAAATTCAGTCCCGGTCCCCGAGGCACCCTAGAATCCGGCCCGAAAAACCCAAAATTTAAACGACCCTCGATTTTATATACGTGTTAGTCGTGGTATTGGGAAATCCAAACATCTGAGCTCGAGTTCAAGTTTTGTCAGACGCATCAAAAAACACTTGTTAAATTTCTGCCCCGGTTCCCGTGGCAGCCTAGTATCCGGCCCGAAAAACCCAAAATTTAAACGACCTATCATTTGTTATACGTGTTAGTCGGGGTATTGGGACATCAAAAATCTGAGCTCGAGTTAATGTTTTGTCCGACTTCTGAAAAAAACGTGTTAAAATTCAGTCCCGGTCCCCGAGGCACCCTAGAATCCGGCCCGAAAAACCCAAAATTTAAACGACCCATCATTTGTTATACGTGTTAGTCGTGGTAATGGGCATCCAAAAATCTGAGCTCGAGTTAAAGTTTTGTCCGACGCATCAAAAAAACTTGTTAAAATTCAATCCCGGTCTCTGAGGCACCCTATAATTCGGCCCGAAAAACCGGAAATTTAAACGACCCATCATTTGTTATACGTGTTAGTCGGGGTATTGGGACATCCAAAATCTGTGCTCGAGTTAAAGTTTTGTCCTACGCATCATAAAAAAGTGTTAAAATTCAATCCCAGTCTCCGAGGCACCCTAGAATTCGGCCCGAAAAACCTGAAATTTAAACGACCCATCATTTGTTATACGTTTTAGTCGTGGTATTGGGACATCAAAAATCTGAGCTCGAGTTAAAGTTTTGTCCGACGCATCATAAAAACGTGTTTTAAAATTCAGTCCCGGTCCCCGAGGCACCCTAGAATCCGGCCCGAAAAACCCAAAATTTAAACGACCCATCATTTGTTATACGTGTTAGTCGGGGTATTGGGAAATCAAAAATCTGAGCTCGAGTTAAAGTTTTATCCGACGCATCATAAAAACGTGTTAAAATTAAGTCCCGGTCCCCGAGGCACCCTAGAATTCGGCCCGAAAAACCCGAAATTTAAACGACACATTATTTGTTATACGTTTTAGTCGTGGTATTGGGACATCAAAAATCTGAGCTCGAGTTAAAGTTTTGTCCGACGCATCATAAAAACGTGTTAAAATTCAGTCCCGGTCCCCGAGGCACCCTAGAATCCGGCCTGAAAAACCCAAAATTTAAACGACCCTCGATTTTATATACGTGTTCGTCGTGGTATTGGGAAATCCAAACATCAGAGCCCGAGTTCAAGTTTTGTCAGACGCATCAAAAAACACTTGTTAAATTTCTGCCCCGGTTCCCGTAGCAGCCTAGTATCCGGCCCGAAAAACCCAAAATTTAAACGACCCATCATTTGTTATACGTGTTAGTCGGGGTATTGGGACATCAAAAATCTGAGCTCGAGTTAAAGTTTTGTCCGAAGCATCATAAAAACGTGTGAAAATTCAGTCCCGGTCTCCGAGGCACCCTAGAATTCGGCCCGAAAAACCCGAAATTTAAACGACCCATTATTTGTTATACGTTTTAGTCGTGGTATTGGGTAATCAAAAATCTGAGCTCGAGTTAAAGTTTTGTCCGACGCATCATAAAAACGTGTTAAAATTCAGTCCCGGTCCCCGAGGCACCCTAGAATCCGGCCCGAAAAACCCAAAATTTAAACGACCCTCGATTTTATATACGTGTTAGTCGTGGTATTGGGAAATCCAAACATCTGAGCTCGAGTTCAAGTTTTGTCCGACGCATCAAAAAACACTTGTTAAATTTCTGCCCCGGTTCCCGGGGCAGCCTAGTATCCGGCCCGAAAAACCCAAAATTTAAACGACCCATCATTTGTTATACGTGTTAGTCGTGGTAATGGTTATCCAAAAATCTGAGCTCGAGTTAAAGTTTTGTCCGACGCATCAAAAAAACGTGTTAAAATTCAATCCCGGTCTCCGAGGCACCCTATAATTCGGCCCGAAAAACCGGAAATTTAAACGACCCATCATTTGTTATACGTGTTAGTCGGGGTATTGGGACATCAAAAATCTGAGCTCGAGTTAAAGTTTTGTCCTACGCATCATAAAAACGTGTTAAAATTCAGTCCCGGTCTCCGAGGCACCCTAGAATTCGGCCCGAAAAACCCGAAATTTAAACGACCCATCATTTGTTATACGTTTTAGTCGTGGTATTGGGACATCAAAAATCTGAGCTCGAGTTAAAGTTTTGTCCGACGCATCATAAAAACGTGTTAAAATTCAGTCCCGGTCCCCGAGGCACCCTAGAATCCGGCCCGAAAAACCCAAAATTTCAACGACCCTCCATTTTATATACGTGTTAGTCGTGGTATTGGGAAATCCAAACATCTGAGCTCGAGTTAAAGTTTTGTCCGACGCATCAAAAAACACTTGTTAAATTTCTGCCCCGGTTCCCGTGGCAGCCTAGCATCTGGCCCGAAAGACCCAAAATTTAAACGACCCATCATTTGTTATACGTGTTAGTCGTGGTAATGGGCATCCAAAAATCTGAGCTCGAGTTAAAGTTTTGTCCGACGCATCAAAAAACGTGTTAAAATTCAATCCCGGTCTCCAAGGCACCCTATAATTCGGCCCGAAAAACCGGAAATTTAAACGACCCATCATTTGTTATACGTGTTAGTCGGGGTATTGGGACATCAAAAATCTTTGCTCGAGTTAAAGTTTTGTCCTACGCATCATAAAAACGTGTTAAAATTCAATCCCCGTCTCCGAGGCACCCTAGAATTCGGCCCGAAAAACCTGAAATTTAAACGACCCATCATTTGTTATACGTTTTAGTCGTGGTATTGGGACATCAAAAATCTGAGCTCGAGTTAAAGTTTTGTCCGACGCATCATAAAAACGTGTTAAAATTCAGTCCCGGTCCCCAAGGCACCCTAGAATCCGGCCCGAAAAACCCAAAATTTAAACGACCCATCATTTGTTATACGTGTTAGTCGGGGTATTGGGACATCAAAAATCTGAGCTCGAGTTAAAGTTTTGTCCGACGCATCATAAAAACGTGTTAAAATTAAATCCCGGTCTCCGAGGCACCCTAGAATTCGGCCCGAAAAACCCGAAATTTAAACGACACATTATTTGTTATACGTTTTAGTCGTGGTATTGGGACATCAAAAATCTGAGCTCGAGTTAAAGTTTTGTTCGACGAATCATAAAAACGTGTTAAAATTCAGTCCCGGGCCCCGAGGCACCCTAGAATCCGGCCCGAAAAACCCAAAATTTAAACGACCCTCGACTTTATATACGTGTTAGTCGTGGTATTGGGAAATCCAAACATCTGAGCTCGAGTTCAAGTTTTGTCAGACGCATCAAAAAACACTTGTTAAATTTCTGCCCCGGTTCCCGAGGCAGCCTAGTATCCGGCCCGAAAAACCCAAAATTTAAACGACCCATCATTTGTTATACGTGTTAGTCGGGGTATTGGGACATCAAAAATCTGAGCTCGAGTTAATGTTTTGTCCGACTTCTCAAAAAAACGTGTTAAAATTCAGTCCCGGTCCCCGAGGCACCCTAGAATCCGGCCCGAAAAACCCAAAATTTAAACGACCCATCATTTGTTATACGTGTTAGTCGGGGTATTGGGACATCAAAAATTTGAGCTCGAGTTAAAGTTTTGTCCGACGCATCATAAAAACGTGTTGAAATTCAGTCCCGGTCCCCGAGGCACCCTAGAATCCGGCCCGAAAAACCCAAAATTTCAACGACCCTCGATTTTATATACGTGTTAGTCGTGGTATTGGGAAATCCAAACATCTGAGCTCGAGTTAAAGTTTTGTCCGACGCATCAAAAAACACTTGTTAAATTTCTTCCTCGGTTCCCGAGGCAGCCTAGTATCCGGCCCGAAAAACCCAAAATTTAAACGAACCATCATTTGTTATACGTGTTAGTCGTTGTAATGGGCATCCAAAAATCTGAGCTCGAGTTAAAGTTTTGTCCGACTTCTCAAAAATACGTGTTAAAATTCAGTCCCGGTCCACGAGGCACCCTAGAATCCGGCCCGAAAAACCCAAAATTTAAACGACCCATCATTTGTTATACGTGTTAGTCGGGGTATTGTGACATCAAAAATCTGAGCTCGAGTTAAAGTTTTGTCCGACGCATCAAAAAAACGTGTTAAAATTCAATCCCGGTCTCCGAGGCACCCTATAATTCGGCCCGAAAAACCGGAAATTTAAACGACCCATCATTTGTTATACGTGTTAGTCGGGGTATTGGGACATCAAAAATCTGAGCTCGAGTTAAAGTTTTGTCCGACGCATCAAAAAAACGTGTTAAAATTCAATCCCGGTCTCCGAGGCACCCTATAATTCGGCCCGAAAAACCGGAAATTTAAACGACCCATCATTTGTTATACGTGTTAGTCGGGGTATTGGGACATCAAAAATCTGAGCTCGAGTTAAAGTTTTGTCCTACGCATCATAAAAACGTGTTAAAATTCAGTCCCGGTCTCCGAGGCACCCTAGAATTCGGCCCGAAAAACCCGAAATTTAAACGACCCATCATTTGTTATACGTTTTAGTCGTGGTATTGGGACATCAAAAATCTGAGCTCGAGTTAAAGTTTTGTCCGACTTCTCAAAAAAACGTGTTAAAATTCAGTCCCCGTCCCCGAGGCACCCTAGAATCCGGCCCAAAAACCCAAAATTTAAACGACCCATCATTTGTTATACGTGTTAGTCGGGGTATTGGGACATCAAAAATCTGAGCTCGAGTTAAAGTTTTGTCCGACGCATCATAAAA
The DNA here is from genome assembly GCA_028411795.1 of Euphorbia peplus. Lineage (NCBI taxonomy): Eukaryota > Viridiplantae > Streptophyta > Magnoliopsida > Malpighiales > Euphorbiaceae > Euphorbia > Euphorbia peplus. Next base: position 11,284,626 of record CP110837.1, on the reverse strand, counting down.
ACGTGTTAAAATTCAGTCCCGGTCTACGAGGCACCCTAGAATTCGGCCCGAAAAACCCGAAATTTAAACCACCCATCATTTGTTATACGTTTTAGTTGTGGTATTGGGACATCAAAAATCTGAGCTCGAGTTAAAGTTTTGTCCGACGCATCATAAAAACGTGTTAAAATTCAGTCCCGGTCCCCGAGGCACCCTTGAATCCGGCCCGAATAACAAAAAATTTCAACGACCCTCCATTTTATATACGTGTTAGTCGTGGTATTGGGAAATCCAAACATCTGAGCTCGAGTTAAAGTTTTGTCCGACGCATCAAAAAACACTTGTTAAATTTCTGCCCCGGTTCCCGTGGCAGCCTAGTAGCCGGCCTGAAAAACCCAAAATTTAAACGACCCATCATTTGTTATACGTGTTAGTCGGGGTATTGGGACATTAAAAATCTGAGCTCGAGTTAAAGTTTTGTCCGACGCATCATAAAAACGTGTTAAAATTCAGTCCCGGTCCCCGAGGCACCCTATAATTCGGCCCGAAAAACCCGAAATTTAAACGACCCATCATTTGTTATACGTTTTAGTCGTGGTATTGGGACATCAAAAATCTGAGCCCGAGTTAAAGTTTTGTCCTACGCATCATAAAAACGTGTTAAAATTCAGTCCCGGTCCCCGAGGCACCCTAGAATCCGGCCCGAAAAACCCAAAATTTCAACGACCCTCGATTTTATATACGTGTTAGTCGTGGTATTGGGAAATCCAAACATCTGAGCTCGAGTTAAAGTTTTGTCCGACGCATAAAAAACACTTGTTAAATTTCTGTCCCAGTTCCCGTGGCAGCCTAGTATCCGGCCCGAAAAACCCAAAATTTAAACGACCCATCATTTGTTAGACGTGTTACTCGAGGTAATGGGCATCCAAAAATCTGAGCTCGAGTTAATGTTTTGTCCGACTTCTCAAAAAAACGTGTTAAAATTAAGTCCCGGTCCCCGAGGCACCCTAGAATCCGCCCCGAAAAACCCAAAATTTAAACGACCCATCATTTGTTATACGTGTTAGTCGGGGTATTGGGACATCAAAAATCTGAGCTCGAGTTAAAGTTTTGTCCTACGCATCATAAAAACGTGTTAAAATTCAGTCCCGGTCTCCGAGGCACCCTAGAATTCGGCCCGAAAAACCCGAAATTTAAACGACCCATTATTTGTTATACGTTTTAGTCGTGGTATTGGGACATCAAAAATCTGAGCTCGAGTTAAAGTTTTGTCCGACGCATCATAAAAACGTGTTAAAATTCAGTCCCGGTCCCCGAGGCACCCTAGAATCCGGCCCGAAAAACCCAAAATTTAAACGACCCTCGATTTTATATACGTGTTAGTCGTGGTATTGGGAAATCCAAACATCTGAGCTCGAGTTCAAGTTTTGTTCGACGCATCAAAAAACACTTGTTAAATTTCTGCCCCGGTTCCCGGGGCAGCCTAGTGTCCGGCCCGAAAAACCCAAAATTTAAACGACCCATCATTTGTTATACGAGTTAGTCGTGGTAATGGGCATCCAAAAATCTGAGCTCGAGTTAATGTTTTGTCCGACACATCAAAAAAACGTGTTAAAATTCAATCCCGGTCTCCGAGGCACCCTATAATTCGGCCCGAGAAACCGGAAATTTAAACGACCCATCATTTGTTATACGTGTTAGTCGGGGTATTGGGACATCAAAAATCTGAGCTCGAGTTAAAGTTTTGTCCTACGCATCATAAAAACGTGTTAAAATTCAGTCCCGGTCTCCGAGGCACCCTAAAATTCGGCCCGAAAAACCCGAAATTTAAACGACCCATCATTTGTTATACGTTTTAGTCGTGGTATTGGGACATCAAAAATCTGAGCTCGAGTTAAAGTTGTGTCCGACGCATCATAAAAACGTGTTAAAATTCAGTCCCGAACCCGAGGCACCCTAGAATCCGGCCCGAAAAACCAAAAATTTCAACGACCCTCCATTTTATATACGTGTTAGTCGTGGTATTAGGAAATCCAAACATCTGAGCTCGAGTTAAAGTTTTGTCCGACGCATCAAAAAACACTTGTTAAATTTCTGCCCCGGTTCCCGAGGCAGCCTAGTATCCGGCCCGAAAAACCCAAAATTTAAACGACCCATCATTTGTTATACGTGTTAGTCGTGGTAATGGGCATCCAAAAATCTGAGCTCGAGTTAAAGTTTTGTCCGAAGCATCAAAAAAACGTGTTAAAATTCAATCACGGTCTCCGAGGCACCCTATAATTCGGCCCGAAAAACCGGAAATTTAAACGACCCATCATTTGTTATACGTGTTAGTCGGAGTATTGGGACATCAAAAATCTGAGCTCGAGTTAAAGTTTTGTCCGACTTCTCAAAAAAACGTGTTAAAATTCAATCCCGGTCCCCGAGGCACCCTAGAATCCGGCCCGAAAAACTCAAAATTTAAACGACCCATCATTTGTTATACGTGTTAGTCGGGGTATTGGGACATCAAAAATCTGAGCTCGAGTTAAAGTTTTGTCCGACGCATCATAAAAACGTGTTGAAATTCAGTCCCGTTCCCAAAGGCACCCTAGAATTCGGCCCGAAAAATCAAAATTTTAACGACCCATCATTTGTTATACGTGTTAGTCGTGGTATTGGGCATACAAAAATCTGAGCTTGAGTTAAAGTTTTGTCCGATCCATCAAAAAAACTTGTTAAAATTCAGTCCCGGTCCCCGAGGCACCCTAGAATTCGGCCCGAAAAACCCGAAATTTAAACGACCTTTCATTTGTTATACGTTTTAGTCGTGGTATTGGGACATCAAAAATCTGAGCTCGAGTTAAAGTTTTGTCCGACGCATCATAAAAACGTGTTAAAATTCAGTCCCGGTCCCTGAGGCACCCTAGAATCCGGCCCGAAAAACCCAAAATTTCAACGACCCTCGATTTTATATACGTGTTAGTCGTGGTATTGGGAAACCCAAACATCTGAGCTCGAGTTAAAGTTTTGTCCGACGCTTAAAAAAACACTTGTTAAATTTCTGCCTCGGTTCCCGAGGCAGCCTAATATCCGGCCCGAAAAACCCAAAATTTAAACGACCCATCATTTGTTATACGTGTTAGTCGTGGTAATGGGCATCCAAAAATCTGAGCTCGAGTTAAAGTTTTGTCCGACTTCTCAAATAAACGTGTTAAAATTCAGTCCCGGTCCCCGAGGCACCCTAGAATCCGGCCCGAAAAACCCGAAATTTAAACGACCCATCATTTGTTATACGTGTTAGTCGGGGTATTGGGACATCAAAAATCTAAGCTCGAGTTAAAGTTTTGTCCGACGCATCATAAAAACGTGTTAAAATTCAGTCCCGGTCTCCGAGGCACCCTAGAATTCGGCCCGAAAAACCCGAAATTTAAACGACCCATCATTTGTTATACGTTTTAGTCGTGGTATTGGGACATCAAAAATCTGAGCTCGAGTTAAAGTTTTGTCCGACGCATCATAAAAACGTGTTAAAATTCAGTCCCGGTCCCCGAGGCACCCTAGAATCCGGCCTGAAAAACCCAAAATTTGAACGACCCTCCATTTTATATACGTGTTAGTCGTGGTATTGGGAAATCCAAACATCGGAGCTCGAGTTAAAGTTTTGTCCGACGCATCAAAAAACACTTGTTAAATTTCTGCCCCGGTTCCCCAGGCAGCCTAGTATCCGGCACGAAAAACCCAAAATTTAAACGACCCATCATTTGTTATACGTGTTAGTCATGGTAATGGGCATCCAAAAATCTGAGCTCGAGTTAAAGTTTTGTCTGCATCAAAAAAACGTGTTAAAATTCAATCCCGGTCTCCGAGGCAGCCTATAATTCGGCCCGAAAAACCGGAAAATTAAACGACCCATCATTTGTTATACGTGTTAGTCGGGGTACTGGGACATCAAAAATCTGAGCTCGAGTTAAAGTTTTGTCAGACGCATCATAAAAACGTGTTAAAATTCAGTCCCGGTCTCCGAGGCACCCTAGAATTCGGCCCGAAAAACCCGAAATTTAAACGACCCATCATTTGTTATACGTTTTAGTCGTGGTATTGGGACATGAAAAATCTGAGCTCGAGTTAAAGTTTTATCCGACGCATCATAAAAACGTGTTAAAATTCAGTCCCGGTCCCCGAGGCACCTTAGATTCCGGCCCGAAAAACCCAAAATTTAAACGACCCTCGATTTTATATACGTGTTAGTCGTGGTATTGGGAAATCCAAACATCTGAGCTCGAGTTCAAGTTTTGTCCGACGCATCAAAAAACACTTGTTAAACTTCTGCCCCGGTTCCCGAGGCAGCCTAGTATCCGGCACGAAAAACCCAAAATTTAAACGACCCATCATTTGTTATACGTGTTAGTCGTGGTAATGGGCATCCAAAAATCTGAGCTCGAGTTAAAGTTTTGTCCGACGTATCAAAAAAACGTGTTAAAATTCAATCCCGGTCTCCGAGGCACCCTATAATTCGGCCCGAAAAACCGGAAATTTAAACGACCCATCATTTGTTATACGTGTTAGTCGGGGTATTTGGACATCAAAAATCTTAGCTCGAGTTAAAGTTTTGTCCTACGCATCATAAAAACGTGTTAAAATTCAGTCCCGGTCTTCGAGGCACCCTAGAATTCGGCCCGAAGAACCCGAAATTTAAACGACCCATCATTTGTTATACGTTTTAGTCGTGGTATTGGGACATCAAAAATCTGAGCTCGAGTTAAAGTTTTGTCCGACGCATCATAAAAACGTGTTAAAATTCAGTCCCGGTCCCCGAGGCACCCTAGAATCTGGCCCGAAAAACCCAAAATTTCAACGACCCTCCATTTTATATACGTGTTAGTCGTGGTATTGGGAAATCCAAACATCTGAGCTCGAGTTAAAGTTTTGTCCGACGCATCAAAAAACACTTGTTAAACTTCTGCCCCGGTTCCCGAGGCAGCCTAGTATCCGGCACGAAAAACCCAAAATTTAAACGACCCATCATTTGTTATACGTGTTAGTCGTGGTAATGGGCATCCAAAAATCTGAGCTCGAGTTAAAGTTTTGTCCGACGTATCAAAAAAACGTGTTAAAATTCAATCCCGGTCTCCGAGGCACCCTATAATTCGGCCCGAAAAACCGGAAATTTAAACGACCCATCATTTGTTATACGTGTTAGTCGGGGTATTGGGACATCAAAAATCTGAGCTCGAGTTAAAGTTTTGTCCTACGCATCATAAAAACGTGTTAAAATTCAGTCCCGGTCTCCGAGGCACCCTAGAATTCGGCCCGAAAAACCCGAAATTTAAACGACCCATCATTTGTTATACGTTTTGGTCGTGGTATTGGGACATCAAAAATCTGAGCTCGAGTTAAAGTTTTGTCCGACTTCTCAAAAAAACGTGTTAAAATTCAGTCCCGTGTTGGCCCTAACAAGAACAGAATCACCTAGAGGGGGGTGAATATGTGTCTAAGTTGTAAACTGAAGTTTTCTAAGTTTTTTTTTTTTTAAAGAAACTTAAAATTCAGAGTCAAATTTCCTCAGAGTCAGAAGCTAGCTTAAGGAAGTTGCTTCTGAGGGAAATTCTGCCTAAACACAGTTAGACTGTTTTCAGCAACAGAAGTTCTGATTTGAGAACTTCTGGACAGTCTTCTGAACAAAGACAATGATATTTTTAGAGAAAATCTGTTTCAGCACTAAATATGAACAAGTACACAGAAGCAAAAATAACAAGTATAAGAGGGAGAAAGAAGTTCAGGAGATCCTGAGTGAACAATTCGATTTATCCAAGTTCGCCACAGAAGTCCTGTGACTACGTCTTGTCCCCTGAGGTCGCAGCCTACAGAGATTTTATAAATCCACTATTCAGAACTTTTATGGCAAGTTCAGAAGCTCCTTTACATCAACAGAACTTAAGCTAATTTCTCACTTAGTTCTGACTAGCCTAAAAAGAGTTAAAGGATTTCCACCAGAACAAACAATACTCTGTTTTCTGGATTTCTCACCCAACTCTAATCTCAACTAGATTTCTCTCTTTAAATCTAACTGAAGATCACAAACGATCTCAGTTTACAAGATTCCTATTATGAACTTGTTTTTCTTCACTCTCTCACTTTAACCAAGACTATGCTAAGAAAGTTTGAGAATGGAAAAGAATGCTCTGTTTTCCTTGTTAAAACAGTGCGTTGAGATTTTGCTCGATGATCACGCTTGTGTTGATGCAGTGGAGCAAGGCTACTATTTATAGTGTATGAAGATGACCGTTGGTGAGTTTGAATCTTCAAAGGAGATGACATCAGTTGTTGTAGCCGTTAGTTTGTCAAATCTTCAAACGGTCTTCAAACACTTTGATTCCGTTATCCTTGTTCTTTAACTAAATCCGGTAAGTGATTTGAAATCAAGGATGAGGATGACAGAATCATTCTTCAATTGGATCAATAAAGGGTAGACAAGGAAAATCCGGTTTCTCTTGAACAGACAGGCGCGCTCCATTAAAACAGCTTTTTGAGCTTTTGGCGCCTTGCATTAAATGAACTTGTCAGAGCATTAAATGCTATCAAGAACCCGTGACTTAGCTTTCAGGAGCTAAAGTCCTCTTGACTAAACTTCTGATCACAATTGGCAAAATTTCTGATTGCAGAGAACTATTGAGGAGAGCTTTGGCAGACTTCGACTTCAGAGCGGAGTATCCAGCTTCTGAGTAAATGAAACTCTGACTTCAGCAAACCGATCTTCTGAGTTCGTTAAGCAATCCAGAAATGATTCATTCAGCACCTGCTGAACATCTTACACATAGACTAAGAATAAAAATTATTAGTCAATAGAAAACTATATGTAAGGTACTGTTGAGTTTTCATCTTCTGAAACGTTTGAACATAATCAAAATACTTAGGGTTCATCATTCTCCCCCATTTTGGTTATGGACAAACCGTGGTCAGAAGGTAAAAGAAAACATGAGGATTAGAAAGTGACTTCCTGATGCAAATGTTTCATTACTTCTGAGTAAACTAACTCCCCCATTTTAGTGTAAATGGTGATCTTCAGCAATCTGTATAAACTTAATAAGACTTAAGATCAAGTTGTTAGATTTTTAAAAGAAGTGTAATTTACTAAGTTAAGAAGAAACATAAGCAAAAAGTAAGAAGTCAGATATGCAAGAGAATATAGAAAAGGTTCAGTGTATATAAAATCAATCAGGAGACAACAAAAGAAACAAAATAATCAGAAGAGCAAGTCCTAAGACAAAGACTACCCAACCCAGAACCTAGCTAAGAAGCTTGAGTCCTATAGATTACATGTTCCTAGGTTTCTTCTGAGGAGGAGGAACAACACTGGAACCTTCAGCACCACTAGCTCTTTTCTGACCAGACTTCTCCCCCGTTTGACCAGAACCAAGAGCAACACCAAGAGCACCCTGAGACTTCAACTTTTGCTGAACATTCAGAGAAGTCTGATATTGCTGAGGAGTTGGTCTCACAGTATTGATCATATCCATTCGTCTTCTGAAGTCATCATCAATGGTCTTCATATGATCAAAGGTCTGACCAGACATAGGTCGCTGTCTCTGAACATCATCCAGAAGGAGCTTGATCAACCTGTTGTTAGCATACACAGCAGCAGTGAGATGCTCATTCTGAATATAAGTCTGTCCTCGAACAAACCTATAGCAGTTGTGAAGAGTCTTTTCTTGTTCACGTGCTTGAGTGTGCATAACCTTCAGAAGTTCAGTGAGCTCAGCAATCTGTGCATTCTGAGCAGTGACAGCAGACTCAATGTTGGAGAGTCGGTTGTTGAGATCAGGAGTGATGTCATATACAATCTTGGCAGCTCCTGAAGATGAAGAACCTTGAGCAGAAGATTTCACTTCTCTCAGAATGTGATTTGCAGTACTTTGCAGGTCTTCAATCTTACTAGGGAGCATCTTCTCATGAGCCTCATAATGCTCGTTTGCTTCCTTGACTTCTTCTGTCAATATTTCCAAATTCTCATTGACCTTCTGAGAAGAAGCAAGAGCAATATTATCCAGAGAAGGAAGAGTCAGAGCTAATTCCCTCAATTTATACAGCTCATCATATGTAGCTAAATGAAGTGTAGAAAGGTTGCGTATATACACAGAAGGATCCTGCATTTGGAGCATGGTCATGAGCTGCAGGTTCTGAGCTTTCAAAGAATGTAATTCTTGCAGCACAATGCCCTGAGCGTACATGTCAGCAGCAGAATTCCTTTGCCCTATACCAGCAAATCTATTCAGCAATTCATCTGAGCCACTCTGACCCATTCTTCTCAACTCGTCAACACTGGGGGCACCTCCAGCTTCGGAAATACCAGAAGCTCTGCTCATGAAGCCAAAACTTCCAAATCTGGTGTCCAGATCTTCCCGATTCAGGTGTTTGCGTAGGAAGTCATAGTTTGATGACAACCCAGCAAATCCTGAAGGAGTGGAGGAGGTAGTTAAGGGATCACACACAGGAGGTGTATGTCCGGAGGTTGAAAGAGGAGGGACAGAAGTTTGAGGAGAAGGAATAGTATGTGGAGAGGAGGAAGAAATAGGATTTGTACAAGGAGGTAAAGTTGAAGGAATGGAAAAAGGTATTGACAAAGGTATGGAAAGAGGAGGAGCAGTAATTCCAGAAGTTGGAAAAACGGCAGAAAAAGATAGAGAAGAAGTAGTGGAAGTAGAAATGGAATCAGTGAAAATTGGTCCAGAGGACAGATTCACTTCTGAATAGGATCCAGAAGGAAGAGTAGATGGAGGAGGGACAACCTCAGATGTTGAAGTTGTCAGAGGAATGAAAGTCTGAGATTCACTAACTTCTGTGACAGAAGGTAGTGAGGGAGATGGAGGAGGAGTAAGAATGGGAGATGAGATAACCTGTTCAGAGGCATTAGGATCAAACGATGAAATCGGCTCAGCATATAAATGAGCCATTCTGAACAGCGTTTCAGAGGCATCCCTTTCACCAGGGTTTCTTCCTTGATTCAGAAGAACATTGTCAATGAAGTGTTCATTGTCAACATTCTCAACAAACTGTTTAGCACCTTCAAGAACTTCTTCATCTTCTGGTTCACTCTCTTCTGACAGCTCTTCAATCGTAGGAGCGTCAACATCCTCTTCATCAGAAATCTCTGACAGTTCTTTATCAGCAGCTTCCGGTTCCTGAGTAATAGGATCCTCCAATTCAGCACTTGAGGCAACAACGAAGTCCTTCTTCTTCAGAACCCTTCGTCTTGCCACAGCCTTCTTCCCAATTCTGGTAGAGAGAGTGACATTCTCAATAATTCGAGAGGACAGAGAGACATTCTCAAGATTCTCTTCTTCCTCTGAAGTCTCAACTACCTTTGAGAACTCAGCATTCTCAAGATTAGCAGCACATTCTAAAAGTTTGGCATCGGCCTTAGCCTTTGCAGCAATTTCACGCTCAGCAGCTAACTTGTCTTCAGCTTCTTTCTTCCTTCTTTTCTCTTCAGCAAGAGCCAGAACTCTTGCAACCTTTTCAGCTTCAGCAGCCTTCTCTTTCTCAGCAAGGCGTGCTTCCTCAGCATCCTGAGCTTCTTTCTCAGGAACATCCTTTGGCTTCTCAGCAACAATCTTGCCAGAAGGTTCAACATTGATTGTTGATTGAACTAACGTGGGAAGAGGTTCTGAGACAGCAACCTTCTCAACATTCAGGACCAACTTGCTTGACCCTTTCTTTCCCTTGCCCTTTTTGGCAACATTCTTTCCTTTCTGAACAGATGCATCCACAATTTCCTTCTGAGCAATACTCACAGAGGAGCCCTTCTCATTCTTCTTCGGAGTAACACCAAAACTCAGGTTCCTGAAGGTATGCATCTTCAGAACCGTACTCCTACTAGTAACACCTTCTCCTGAAACAACAACGGAGGCTGCCTCAAACAGCCTTGTCAGGAGTGAGCCATATGCCAATGCACTCACGGTCGTTACATTCTTCATCTGCCTTATCAGCATGGCAGGCAAATTGATCTTCTTCTGGTTGACCAGATGCCACATAAATACTCTTTCTCTGTTGGAAACACAATTGACTCCTCCAGCCTTTGGAAGAAAAACATTCGTAGTCAAATAGTGTGCCCACCTCTGGTGCTGAGTCAACCAGGTAGCGTAAGTTTCCTTGGCACTCAGATCTGGCCTAGCCCAGTTGGCTTCTGAAAAACCTTCTGCTGAACCATCATCTCCAATGATGATTCCTTCATCATCAATCCCTATCACTTGAGAAATGGAAGCCCTGCTGACTTCGATTTCAACTTCCCCAACCACAGAGTGAAGAACATCCTCCTCATTAGAAAAGAAATGGAGGTTCTTATAGAATTCTGTAACTAACTTAGGATAAATGAATTCTTCGAGAGAAACGAAAGAATTCCAGTTTTGAGCGCTAAGCCAGTGAGAGATTGGTTCAGTCGATTTGACAACATCATCTAGGAACCTAGAGGTGAAAACCCTAGATTCACTAACTTTCTTTCGTGATTCATCAGAGAAGATGTGTGTGACAGTGATTTCTTGAGCCATTTTGAAGAAATGCGAAATTAGGTTAAGATTTTTAGAGAGAAGAGAACACAAAGAAAAATCTATGGAAGTTCTAATGGCAAAGAAAGTGAGAGTAAAAAGTTCTAAGTATGGAAAACCCTTATTTATACCCAAACACAGAAACCGTTCCAATTCAAAAAGCAAATACACACCGTTTAAAAGGGAACAGATAACCGTTAACCACAGAACAGCGCCGTAATAAGCAGTAAATAACGCATGCTTTCAAGTCAAATCATGATTAGAATTTATTATAACTAAATTATCTTAAACGATCAAACACTTAAGATACTCAGAGACAATAATTCTAAGTTATTGAAGAGGATAAGTCATACCAATGCCTTCTCGTAAGTTGCTGAAAGACATACCAGCCAGAGGCTTAGTAAACATGTCAGCAAGATTTTCTTCAGAGGGAACATGAGTAATGATAATATCCTTCTTCAGAACATGATCTCTCAGAAAGTGATGTCTAATATGAACATGCTTCATCCTGCTGTGCTGAATAGGATTCTTTGACAGATCAATTGCACTTTTGTTATCACAGTAGATTGTAATTGTTCCAGGGATGACTCCATAGTCAGCAATTTGTTGCTTGATCCAGAGCATCTGAGAAACACAACTTCCAGCAGCAACATACTCAGCTTCAGCAGTTGAGAGAGCCACAGAGGTTTGCTTCTTGCTATGCCAGGAGACTAGGCACTCCCCCAGAAAATGACAACCACCAGAAGTGCTGACCCTTTTCAATTTATCTCTACCATAGTCAGAGTCTGTGTATCCTATAAGAGTGAAATCAGAACTACAGGGATACCACAAACCAGCTTCTGGTGTGCCTTTAAGATATCTGAGAATTCTTTTGACAGCAACATCATGAATCTCTCTTGGTTTAGACTGATATCTAGCACAAAAACACACAGCAAAGTGTATATCTGGCCTGCTGGCTGTAAGGTATAAAAGAGAACCAATCATACCTCTGTAGGTTTTTATATCTACAGGTTTACCAGCTTTCTCTTCATCATCAATGTCTTTGCTGACATCCATTGGAATATCAACAGCATTAGAGTCCATCATGCCAAATTTCTTTAGCACTTCTCTAGTGTACTTGGCTTGATTGATAAACACACCATCATTACTTTGCTTGATCTGAAGTCCTAAGAAGAAAGTTAATTCTCCCATCATAGACATTTCAAACTCAGCCTTCATGTGGTCACTGAACTCTCTGCACAAAGATTCATTAGTAGCACCAAATATAATATCATCAACATATACCTGAGCTATAAGGATATCCTTGTTCTTCTTCAGAGTGAACACAGTTGTATCAACACAGCCTCTGACAAATCCCTTAGACAGAAGGAACTTTGTCAGTCTCTCATACCAAGCTCTGGGAGCTTGTTTCAGTCCATACAAAGCTTTCTTCAGCTTGTACACATGATCAGGAAACTTAGGATCTTCAAAACCAGGAGGTTGAGACACATAGACTTCCTCATTAATGTAACCATTCAAGAATGCACTTTTCACATCCATTTGAAAGAGCTTAAAACCTTTGTATGATGCAAAAGCACATAAGATTCTAATGGCTTCTAATCTTGCAACAGGAGCAAAAGTTTCACCATAATCTATGCCTTCTTGCTGACTGTAACCTTGAGCAACAAGTCTTGCCTTGTTCCTCACAACATTTCCAAATTCATCAAGCTTGTTCTTCAGAACCCATCTAGTTCCAACAACCTTTATGTTGTTAGGTCTGGGAACCAAAGTCCAAACTTCTGACCTTTTGAACTGGTCAAGTTCTTCTTGCATTGCCATTAACCAGGAGTCATCATCAGCTGCTTCATAGAAGTCCTTGGGTTCCAGAAGTGACACAAAAGCCACATTCCCCATATATCTTCTGAGCTGAGCTCTGGTCATGACAGGATTATGAACAGAGTCAATGATGTTCTCTAAGGAATGATTCCTATGAGCTCTAACTTCTCTTGGTAAATCCAATGAGTCTTCTGAAACCTGTTCATCATTTGTTGAATCATATATAGGAGCATCTTCTGGAAGAGAGTTGACTTCTGGAGTGAAATTCTCATCTTGAGCTTGTTCAGCAACAGGAGGAACCACTTCAGCAGCTCTGGGAGAAACATCTTCTTTTTCAACAGGAGATGTGACTTCAGGAGCTTGAACTGCATCTTCATCAGGAGCTCTACTATCTGCAGGGTTAGTCTCATCAAACTGTACATGAACAGATTCATCTAGAGTTTGAGTCCTTTTGTTAAAAACCCTATATGCTTTACTATGTGTTGAGTAACCAAGAAAAATGGCCTCATCTGCCTTTGAATCAAACTTTGAAAGATATTCTTTTGTATTCAAAACGTAACACTTACAACCAAAGGTTCTGAAATAACCTATCTTAGGCTTTCGACCTTTCCAGAGTTCATAAGGAGTCTTGTTCAGAATGCTTCTGATTAGCACTCTATTCAGAACATAGCAAGCTGTGTTCACAGCTTCTCCCCAAAAATACTTTGGAAGCCTTCTTTCATTGATCATAGTTCTGGCTATCTCAACCAGAGTTCTATTCTTTCTTTCAACTACCCCATTTTGTTGAGGAGTTCTGGGAGCAGAAAAGTTATGATCAATTCCCTTGGTTTCACAGAATTCTTCAAACATAAAGTTTTTGAATTCTCCACCATTATCACTTCTGATATGGACAACCTTTTCATTCCTTTCATTCTCAAGTTTCTTTATCAGAACTGAGAAACATCCAAGTGACTCATCTTTGCTAGACAGCAAGATGACCCAAGTGAATCTTGAATAGTCATCCACAATGACAAAGGCATACTTCTTTCCACCCATGCTCATTGGTTGAACAGGACCAAAAAGATCCATATGAAGTAGTTCCAAAGGTCTTTTAGTTGAAATGACTTTCTTAGTTTTAAAAGAGCTTCTGGATTGTTTACCAGATTGGCAAGCATTGCATAAATGGTTCTTTTTAAAACTAATTTCAGGCAGACCCTCAACCAATTGATTTCTAGCTACTTTGGCCAGAAGATCCATGCTAACATGAGCAAGTCTTCTATGCCAGAGCCAGGAGGTATCCTCTTTGGACATCAAGCATATATTCTTGCAAAGATTCTCAAGGTTCAGCATGAAAACATTTTCAACTCTAGGAGCAGTTAGAATAACTTCCCTTGACTTACTGTCCAAGATTTTACATCCAGAGGAGCTGAAGACAACATCTCTACCTTTATCACACAGTTGTGCAACACTCAGGAGATTGAACTTCAGGCCTCTGACTAGGGAGACATCTTCGATCGGAGGGTTAGTTCCTATGGATCCAGAACCAAGTATCCTTCCTTTCTGAGCATCTCCAAAGCTGACTTTTCCACCTCTTTTAGGATCAAATGTGATGAATGCTTTTTCATCACCTGTCATATGCCTTGAGCACCCACTGTCAATGTACCACAGCTTTGACATTGATGGAGCACTCAGAGCAACCTGCAACACAATCAATTAGTGATAGGTACCCAATCCTTATTGGGTCCTTCAGAGTTAGATTTCTCTTCAGCAGGTTTTAATGATATCTCAGATTGCAAGAGGTTCTTAATATGGTACTTGCAATCTTTCAACCAGTGACCATCACTTTTGCAAAGCTTGCAAAAGGGAGGGTTCTTGGATCTTTCCCTTTGCTTCCTGGGAGATTTCTTCTTCTTCTGAGATGGTCCAACATCTTCAGAGGCTGAGACAGCACTCTCAGAGGTACCAATATCAGGAGGAGAAGCTATCTCTTTCAGAAGAGAGGGAGTGACACGTTTCTTCTTCTTCTGGGGTTTATCACTTCCCAGAGGCAGCTTTTCTTTGCCTTTGACCTTAGAGTCATTAGCAGAAGTGCTGAACTGTTTACGCAGTTTTTCTTCTAACACTTTCATGTCAGAATAAACTTGAGTAAACCTAAGAAACTTGTCAGCCTCACTCTTGTCCAATTTCCTTTTCAGGTACTTGAACATACTATAGAGTTCTTCAAGAGAATCAAAGATATTTTGTTCAGAAGATATGTTTACCTCAGAATCATATGTAACTTCAGGAGGTGCGGAAGTTTCTCCTGTGACATCTTCAGAAGTTGGCTCATCAATAGCCATAAAACAAATCTGAGCTTGCTCTTCCTTTTCTTCAGGATCACTGCTGGTCTCAGAGTCTGACCAGGCAGCCAGCATTGCTTTCTTGAACTTCTTCTTATCTTTCTTCAGCTCCGGACAGTTAGGCTTAATGTGCCCCGGTTGCTGACATCCATAGCATACAATAGGCTTATTTGGATCTCTCTTGAACTTTTCACCAGAATCAGGAGTTTTCTTGTCAAAGCTCCTGAAAGGCTTCTTGTAGTTTCCACCTCTGCCTTTTCTAAAGGCCTTCTTGAACTTCCTGGTCAGCATAGCCAGTTCCTCATCTTCAGAGGATTCATCAGAAGATTCTGCTTTAAGGACTACTCTTTTTCCTTCTGACCTTTCTCTCAGGTCATGATTCTTGATTGCCATCTCATGAGTAATCAATGAGCCAATGAGTTCATCATACTCATAGAAGCTTAAGTCCTGAACTTCTTCGATAGCAGTCTTCTTGGCTTGCCACGACCTCGGTAAGCTTCTGAGAATCTTCCTTACTTTTTCAGATTCTTCAATATCCTTTCCCAAACTCTTCAAGTCATTGACAATCTTGGTGAACCTAGAATTCATACTTGAGATGGATTCTTTGTCAAGCATTTCAAATAACTCGTAGTCTCTCATCAACTGATTGACTTTAGATTGCTTCACTTTTCCTGTTCCTTCGTAAGTGACTTCTAGCTTGTTCCAAATATCCTTTGCTGTTTCACAAGAAGACACTTTGTTATACTCAGTAGCAGAAAGTGCACAATGCAGCATATTTATTGCTGAAGCATTCGTTTGGAGTTTTTTAAGGATTTCATCTGTATATTCCACTTGAGGGATAACAACATGTCCTAAACCAGCTTCCATCCTAGTTGGGATGA